>OY776124.1:21657175-22257175 GCA_963675135.1 Galeopsis tetrahit
AAGTTTGGTATACCGCAAAAATATCGATAATTTCGGTATACCGAATACCAAAACATTAATAAAATAATTTTTTTATAATATAATTTTTTTTAATTACATTATATACCCTCCCCTTTCCCCTTTCCATGACTCGAACCCATGACTTCGGGCTTAGGTAGTGGTGCTCACATTATTAATTAAATAAATAAAACTTAAACAAATGATAAAAATCTTAGGTATGATTCGGTAAATCAATATTTCGATATGATTCGATATACCGACATTTCAGTATGATTTAGTATAAAAGGTATGCAATAGTATATCAATATTTCGATATGATTCGGTATACCGACATTTCGGTATGATTCGGTATACCGATATTTCAGTATGATTTGGTATGTACCGAAAATTTGGTATGATACGACATACCGAATTTTCGGTACGACATTCGGTATGAGAGTTTTCATACTGAAATTTTCGGTATGATAACGGTATCAATATTTTCAATATTGAAATTTTCGGTATGATATCAGTATGGTACAATATGGTACGTTATGGTTTGGTGCACCGTACTAAACCACCCTTATCAATGCAACCTTCAAATATATTACTCCCTCGGTCCCAGGATAATTTGCACGATTTTACCGACACAATTTTTAAGAAAAGAAGATTTAGTGGTTGGTGATGTAAGATAAGTGAGGGGTATTTTAGGTGATTTGATGAGGTGTAAAGTAAAATGTATGTACAAAAGAAGTGACAATTTTGAAAATAAAACGATGTTGGGAGAGTATTAATTTATGAGGTATTCCTCAATAAGAAAAATGTGCAAATAATCATGGGACAAATAGAGTATTTTTTAATTATATATTACCAATTATCAATTTTTATTTGCCATATTTAAAAGATATAAGAAATCTATTAAATTATTTGAGATTAATAATTAATAATTTATAATAAAAACGCATTTTATCATACAATTACATTAAACTATAATCTCAATAATAAAATTAAATTACGAGAGTTGAAAATTTGGATTTTGAAAAATAATTTGAATATAGAAAGTAATAGAAAAAAAATTTGGAGAAAGAAAATTGAAAAATAATATAAATAATTTGAAATTTTGATACAAAATCTATAAATATTGATCTTTATTTATAGACAATTTTTTTTAATTTTAATATAAAAAATATATCTTTTTATTAATAATATTATAAAACTAAAATTATAAAATTTATTAAAAAATGTCAAATACTTGTATGCACTCGGTGGCACCATCACGTTCAGAGACTCGGTGGCACCATGCCCCCTACATGAGTTTCCAGCTATTGGGCCTTCCTTGGGACTGGGCCTCTGATTCCAGTCACACACCCACCTGTTTACTCAGTTCACCTTCAATGATCTCGCATCCACAAAATTATTTAGTTCACCCAATAATAATTTTCACCCACTAATTTCAATTTCAATTTTTTATTTATATTTTATCTGCACCCCACTATAATGAGTTCACCTCCTAATCATATTTTACAACAGTTATCTACACCCGCTCATTTTACGAGTTCACCCCCAAATTATTTTTTACCACAGTTATCTATACCCGCTCATTTTATGAGTTCACCCACAAATTGTTGTTTTACCACGATTATCTGCACTCGCACATTTTATGAGTTCACCCCAAAATATTTTTTAAAAAATAATCACATTTAAAAGACTATATTATCCTTTTATTAATTTACACAAAATATAATAAAATAAACTAAAAAAAAAATCGATTCACCACCAAGTCACCCATATTTTAAAAAAAATCGTAAAAATATAATTAATAAAAAAAACTATCGAAATTAGCCATAAATCTCGATTTTTTTCTTTTTAATTTTTCTCCCCCTACTCTTTTTCCATTTTTAATTATTTTTTTCCAAATTTTTTATTTCTTCATTTTTTTTCCTTTTCCTTTTTTATTTTAAATTTTTCTACATTTCTTTTACATTTTTTGCATGTGTATTTTTAAAATTTTAATACAATATAATATTATAGGCATGATTTTATTATAGTCGATCGGCGGTGCACTTGAATTTCAATTTTAATTTGATAAGTAAAGGACCTGTCGAAAATTCATGCCGGTCGGCGGATGACCCAACCACCACCATGCCTGACCACCCCCTCGACGACGGCGCTTCCGTCCCGGGCGCTGAAGCCCAAGACCCCTCTTCGAATCGCAATCGCGATTCTTCACCTCCATGACAATCGACATCATCTTCCATCTCGGCAACGATCCATGGCGGCCGAAATCCTCTTCTCATTTCGACCACCGACGCGACAACTTCGATCAATCTCCCTTGCGTTCGCGATCCAGGAGCTTCTTCGGCATCAATGGCTCTCGTCTGCAACACTCGGATCGACGACGCCTCTCTCTCGTCGTTCATCTCTGCCCAAATCGAAGCTACATTGCTTTGTCCGTCTTCTTCATCATGCTACTGTGCATCCTCTTCCTCCGGCTGACGGCAGCCCGACGGAGGAATGTGAGTATGTTGCCGATAGATCTCTAACCGGCCGACACTCAGAGCCGGTGACCTTACTGATGAAATCCCAAAAAATGACTGCTGACCTAGGGTGCCCTCCCATTGGGCTAGGTTCCCTTCAATTGGGCTTGGTAATGTGCACCCCTTATTTTCTTCAGTACACCCCGATTTGCACTCTCTCCACTTTTTTTTTTTTTAATGGTATTATTTGTTATTGGTACTGGTATTACTAGTTATTGATTGTAGTATTACTATTAATATACAATTGAATTAAAATTAATGATTATTGATTATGGTATTATTAATTGTGGTATTACTGGTTATTGTTTGTGGTATTACCGATTGTGTGAAATTATTTATTATTGTTTAAGACATTACTGATTATTATTATTATTATTTTTATGGTATTACATATTATTGTTTATGGTATTACTTAATATAATTAGATTTGTGGAATTATTTATTATTGTATAAGATATTACTGATCATTGTTCATGATATTACTAATTAATGTTCATTGTATTACTGATAATTGTTTTTGATATTATTGAATATAATTGGATGTGTGGAATTATTTGTTATTGTACAAAATTTTATTGATTAATATTAATGGTATTACCGATTACTGTTCGTGGTATTACTAATAATTGGTTTTAGTATTATTTAATATAATTAGATATGTGTAATTATTTGTTATTGTATTGGAGTACTAATTATTTTTAATGGTATTACTAGAGATGTTTATCCGGGCTGGGCTGGCTCATTTAACCCTGAAAATTATAGGGTTAGGGTTCATGAATCATAGGCCCGTTTAACTTCGAGCTTTTTTGACCTGGATCGGTTAGCCCGCAGGCTAAGCCGGGTCAGCCCGCTACCCCGAGTTGTTATTATTATATTTTTTTTAAATAAATAACCTGAGAACAAATTTTGGGTCATTTGACCAATAACCACAACTATAAGCATTAAGAAGCCCATTACCATCCATTAGTCATTATTACTATTTTTTGTTAATTAGATTATGATATTTGTTTAGCTTTATTTGGTCATATTAAGGACCAATGAGTTTTAGAATTGTGTTTAAATCATACTTTTGTTTTCTCATTTACTGATCATTAACTAATTATGTATTTTTCTATTTTATTTGTTTGTTGCACGTGCCAATTGATACCTTTAATTTTAAAAGAAAAAAAAATATTGTATCCCGTTAGTGGCCCGTTTAACCTGTAACCCGCTAGGGTTAGGGTTAGGTCCCAACAATTATAGGTCCGTTAAATATGAACCGGTTAAGGCCCTATCCCTTTTAGCCCGTAGCCCTGTAGGGTTGGCCCTATAGGGCTAGGGCCAACCCGATAGACATCTTTAGGTATTACTGGTTATTACTTATTGTATTATTGAGTATAATAAAATCATACATATAATATTATTTTGTATTAAAATTTTAAAAAATACTAATGAAAAAAAACACATGAAAAAAAAATGAAGAAATAAAAAGTTTTGAATAAAAACTGAAAATGGGAAGAAAAATTAAAAAGAAAAAAAATTGAGACTTGTGCCTAATTTTAATAGATTTTTTAAATTATGTTTTTACGATTTTTTTTTTCTAAAATATGGGTGATTTAGTGGTGAATCGACGATAACTCGACAATGACTCGACTACATATTGTAAATGTATAAATTATGGTTGATTTTATTATTATATTTTGTGTAAATTAATAAAAAGATAATATAGTATTTTAAATGTAATTATCTAAAAAAAAATTTGGGGGTAAACTCATAAAATGAGTGGGTGCAGAGAACTGTGGTAAAAAAAATTGGTGGTCAACTTATAAAATTAGCAGGGGTAGAGAACCGTTGTAAAAAAGAAATGATTTGGGGTGAACTCATAAAATGAGTGGGTGCAGATAACAGTAGTATAAATATGATTTGGGGGTGAACTCATAAAATGAGCAGGTGCATATAACTGTGGTAAAAAAATAATTTGGGGGTGAACTCATAAAATCAGCGGGTGTAGATAACCGTTGTAAAAAAGAAATGATTTGGGGTGAACCCATAAAATGAGCGGGTGCAGATAACTGTAGTAAAAATATGAATTTGGGGTGAACTAAATTAAAATTAGGGGGTACGATGCATACGGGTGTACGCAAGTGTGACCCTTAAAAAATTAAATATTCAATAAGGGCATCTCCAATGGGGATTAGAAGTCCCATGTGTATTTCTACTCCTACCTCAAATGTAGGGTAGAAGTGGTTGTGGGAGTGCTTATGTGGAGGAGAGATGAGGAATTGAGTAGAAGTTCTTCTACCCAAGTAGAAGTAAAAAATTAGGAAAAAAGAGAGTGGGATAGTGGGAGAGTGAACAACACATGAGAAAAATAAGAGAACAATTTGGAGAGTGTAACTCACTTGCGAGAGTGGGTTTTAATGTGGTCTCAACTATTTTTTATTTGTATTATTTTTTTGAGGTAGTAAGCATTAGAGGGGTAAAAGTTTTTTGAGATAGGAGTAGGAAATTTTTGAGGTGGCGCACATGTGTCAAACTTAAAACTTAAAATTCCTCACCAACACTGTGGATGGCCCCTAAGATGATGACAATTGTCATAAATAGATTGGAGGGGTGGACCACGGTGGCTTCAAATTAAAATCTGTTTTTTTTTTTTTTTTGCCTTTTAGGGCATGTTTGTTTTGGGATGAGAAATCCGGATTTGGGATTTCGAAACTCCATCCCGTTACACTTTGAGATTTTGATTCAGGATTTCAAAATCCCACCCTATAAATACCTATAAATTCTATAAAAGTCAACCCTATAAATACCTACAAATCACCTATAAATACCTACAAATCACCCATAAAACCTATAACCCTATACTATAAAGTTAAATCATATCCTATAAAAATCCCAAAACAAACACAAAACACAAAAAACATTATAATTTTAAAATCCACTAGATTTTGCAATCATCCTCAAAATTCCAA
This sequence comes from Galeopsis tetrahit, assembly GCA_963675135.1. Classification (NCBI taxonomy): domain Eukaryota; kingdom Viridiplantae; phylum Streptophyta; class Magnoliopsida; order Lamiales; family Lamiaceae; genus Galeopsis; species Galeopsis tetrahit. The sequence goes on from OY776124.1 coordinate 21,662,643, forward strand.
AACAAACATGCTTCAGTGAAATGGGAGGGAGCCACATAGGCGCGGCTGCCGTGGTAGATATTTTTCATCGACACTCACACTCCATATCCATTTCCTCATTGACACTAGAGAAAAACGCACGCCGTGCATCTCTGTTGCAGTTTCTCCAAGAATGTATGTCTTTACTTGAATCTGGAACACCATTCTTTTAACCCCCTTACAGTTGCTTTTTTTTTTTTTTGTATTTTTATGAATGGCGATTGCTGCTGTGTAATAGGGTGGATGATTTGAAGCCAATGGACTCTGAGCAATTGAGAGAGTATGGGCACCAGATGGTGGATTTCATCGCTGATTATTACAAGAACATCGAAAACTTCCCTGTTCTCAGCCAAGTTCAGGTTCTCTTTCTCCCTTACACGCAATTCAACTTCTTAAAATCAATCATTGTCTAAACATGAGTAAAACCACTTGATATGATGATAAAATGGAGTGATTTTTATACTTGTATTATTTTGATGTAGTTGATAAAAAATAGCACGTGTTGATTTATTTGTGCAGCCTGGGTACCTGCGAGAGCTTCTACCAGATTCTGCACCCAAACGCCCAGAATCGTTGCAAAGTGTTTTGGATGGTAAATTTCATTTAATTGTTCCCTGCATTTTCACTATTCAAGGTCGAGATTGAAAATGCCATCATTCATTCTCCACAGATGTTGAAACAAAAATATTACCAGGAGTAACCCATTGGCAAAGCCCGGGCTACTTTGCGTATTTTCCTGCAAATAGCAGTGTTGCTGGTTTTCTTGGAGAAATGCTCAGTGCTGGTATAAATATGGTGGGCTTTAGTTGGATAACTTCTCCTGCTGCCACAGAGCTCGAAACCATAGTTCTTGATTGGCTTGCTAAGGCTCTTGAGCTACCTGATGAGTTCCTTTCAACAGGTATTGACTGCATTCAAAGTTCAAGTTCTTCAATGGGAATAAGTTTAAATTGTTAGTGTATTGCTTTAATCTCGGAATAATTGTTGGTTGAGAAATAGTGGAATGATTACAGGAGAGAGGGTAGTTAATCAAAATGGGGTAATGATTAACTTATTCTGCATCTCATTACCTCATACGAAGTATTATGAAGGTGAATTAATCATCTTTTATTCTCATTAACCACCACAATTACCATATGTTCATTTCCATTACCATTCTCATTGATTTGACCTTGAAATTTTACCTTTAGTCCTGTTATGTGTTTGTATATCTTTTATAAGTATTTGTTTGATGGACCGAATTTCAGGAGATGGGGGTGGAGTAATACAGGGAACTGCAAGTGAAGCAGTATTGGTCGTGCTTTTGGCTGCACGAGATCAAGTCCTGAGAAGGGTCGGGAAAGATTCTATTGGGAAGCTTGTGGCCTATAGTTCTGATCAAACTCATTCTTCACTATTGAAAGCTTGCAAGGTGAAATTTAAATTTCTTGGAATTAGGAGTATATATATATATATATATTCTAACATCTTTCAAATCCCGTGATTGATGATTTGTTCTTATGGTTTGGTGTTTGTGGCAGATAGGAGGAATTCACCCTGAAAATTGCCGGGTATTGAAAACCAATTCATCCTCGAAATATGCTCTTAATCCTGAATCACTCAGTGAAGCAATCTCACAGGACATAGCCTCTGGTCTAATTCCCTTCTTCTTGTGTGCTACTGTAAGGAAACTAGCAAACTCCTCCTTTTTTTTCTTCATTACTTTACTGTTTTGACTAGCTGAGCTCTTTTGCAATGGCATGTAATGGAATGGTACCCTTTCTTCTTTAGATATGCGAAAATATCACACTTTTTTTATCATTATTATTTGGATAACTTAACGACTTCTTTATATCATTATACCTTATACCTTTCACTCCTGTATGTTATCATATGATTTTTTGCAAAAAGTTCAAATAAGTTTGTTCTATGAATTTTAAGCTTCGTTTTGCCTTTCTTTGCTGTTCAATATTTTATGGATTGGTGATACTATGACACAGTTAAATAATAGTAAATACCTTAACTTCATGTCCATAGGTTGGTACCACATCATCAACAGCTGTGGATCCCTTGCCTGCATTGGGGAAAATTTCAAAAGTAAGTTTTTATTTTGATTTCGTGAGATGTATTTACTCGTTCATGCATTAATAAAACCACACATATTGATGGAGACCTTTTCTCCTGTTATTCTTTTGCTTACTTAGCTGGCCCATCATGTTCTTGAAAGTATAAAACAGATCAACATGAAGAGTTTGCATAGAATTTGGCATATAAATAGAAATTCATTCCTTTGATATATCTGTTAAATCTTACTTTTAGTGTAATGCACTGTGGTTTCACGTGGACGCTGCTTATGCTGGAAGTGCTTGTATCTGTCCAGAATATCGTCACTATCTTAATGGCATCGAAGAAGCGAACTCATTTAACATGAATGCACACAAGTGGTTTTTAACAAACTTTGATTGTTCAGCTCTTTGGGTGAAGGTATGTCGTTGACTTCTTATGTGGCCAAGTTCTGTTTTTCTTGAACTTTTAATAAATGCCATTGCCAGTTCTCAAATTTGCAGCTGTTGTTATTCTGTACAATCTGTTGCAAAATTATATTTAGGGAAAAAAAGGAAAAAAGATTTTTTTGTCCGAAAGTTACTTCCTACTTTTGTTTCAGTAACTATCAGTTTTTGGATATTACGAATTGAAAATAGTCATGTAATTATCAATAGTGTTGTTCTGTACAATCTGTCGACTTTCACGACATGACAATCTGTTTTTCTGTACAATCTGTCAGCTTTCACGAAATGAAAATAGTCCTGTAACTATCAATTATTGGATATTTTAGTCTGGTAAACGGCTGTTGGAGGTAAAACTTCCGGTTGACAAATGAACTTAGCCACATGGACAAATTAGACTCTGCCATATCAGTGTCAACCGGATGTTTCACCTTCTACAACCGGTTATCGGAGTAAAATGTAGAACAATTGAAAGTTACATGACTAATTTCACTTCGTGAAAGTCGACAGGACTGTACGAAACCATTTTTCCTTATGTTAGTTAATAGAGCAAGATCTATACTAAATTATCTTTTTGGTGCCTTTTATTTTCTTTTATTCCAAATTTCCGATATTGTGCAAAGTTGACGTAAGTCATTGTCAAACAGGACAGAAGTGCACTCATCCAATCATTATCAACAAATCCTGAGTTCCTTAAGAATAAAGTGAGTATACTTCCCTCTTGATGATTGTTAATGGAAGATATGAATTTCTTTGGGTTACTCATTTAACATCTAGCATTTTTAGAGTTAAATGTTGATATAAAATGCCTAAGAGGTAAAAGCCGTGTGGAAGATGTGATTTGAAAAAAAACATGTGTGGACCAGTAATCCCAATTAATTGCATGCCATAAACAATACGAAATAGATGGCATATTATGCGTGGTTATTAGCTTCGAAATGTCGCACCCTGTTGATTGATGGTTTTTGGTTTATAATATTAACTGCTTATTTTGAATGAAATAAAATTTCTTCTAGCATTTGAGATTATGTTACCTTATAAGCCATCGTTGACTGTCATAGTAACATTGCAATTTACATCAAATTCACAATATTTTGTCATAGGATATAGTATAATCATTTGTGGTTTGGAGAACAAGATATACAAACATTTTGAGATATGTATATATTATGAACTCTTGTTATTGTCAAACACGTAATCTAAATCGTTAGCCTGCTATACAGGCTTCTCAAGAAAACACAGTTGTGGATTACAAAGATTGGCAAATCCCTTTGGGACGAAGATTCAGGTTGTGATTGCAGGAAGCTATTGCTGCCATTTCTACTAATTATTTTCAAGAAGGATCAACGAAATTTTATTTAGTAAAATTATGACAATTTCATACAGAAATTGAAGTAAAATTTAAGGGGCTAATCTGGAACAGAGCAAAGAACTTTATGGGTTGGAGAACTTGCAAAATTATGCCAATTTCATTCAGAAAAAAAGAAGTAAAATGATGTCAATTTCATACGGTCGCATTTGTTAATATAGCGAAAAAAGATACTAATTCTTATTTAGAAATGTGTAATGCATGATCCTATAACATACATTGCAGCTCCGATTTATTGATGTTATCCAAAACAGAGCAATATTCTTATGAGGCAATCATGCTGGTCTAATCTAATATGGTGTTTCTGTGCAGATCTCTTAAACTGTGGATGGTATTAAGACTTTATGGGTTGGAGAAGTTGCAAACTTACATAAGAAACCACATTGAATTGGCTAGGAAGTTTGAAGAGCTCGTTAAGCTAGACTCGAGATTCGAGGTAATGCTACTTTTATAATTAACTTGACTAAATAAGCTACTAGCACTCTTGGAATTATATCCTATATCTGTGAGATCATGCTGAATGCCTGGAGATGTTGATTGACTCTTTGATGCTCCCCTTTTCCTTTTATGTGGTCTTCGATTATTCGTGAAATAGTTGTGTACTATGAACTATCTAAATTAACGAAAAATTAAAGTCACCGGCAAGTGTTGTGTACTCTTTCTCCATAAGACGAAATTTCCTTGTATATTGGTGCTTACGTGCTTTGACAGTTGTCCCCAAGATACAATGATTTTTTATTTTTGAACTTTGAACTTTACTGTACTATGCTACTAAAGTTTTTTGGCGAGCAAAATTGTAGTGGAGCCTGTTGAAATATAGAATGTGGAGTCTTTATATAGGCTTTCATAGGTTGTATAGATAATGGTTGTGGTTTTTCGCAAGAAAAGTCGTACCATTCAGTAATAAACAACCCTTCTGCAGGAGGAGTAAGTCTCGTGTACACCAGTTGCTGTATGGTGCAACTGTACACAACTTACATTTTTTAGTGACGACAAGCAATACTGTTTAGTGAAACTACTAATATTGATCAACTAATATTGTTTAGTGAAAACAACTGAAGCCGTTCAAAAATATATTTGAGTTGCATGGTGCATACAAGACTTTTTAAGGAATATAATCTTTCATAAGAACTTAATAACTTTTCAAACCCCTAAAAAAAAAAAAAGTAACTTTTTAAACAAAAGATATACTCACTCCGTCCCACTATATATTTCCCCTTTATTTTGGATGTTTTGATAAAAAAATATGATAAAATAATAGATGAAATACAAGTGATATCAATATTAGATTACCCATTTGTCAAATGCTGAAACATTGATATTGATATTTACGTTGTACAAACTTGCAGGTTGTTGCCCCTCGGACTTTTTCTCTAGTTTGCTTTCGGGTGTTGCCGACTTGCAACAGTGAAGAAAGTGCTAACAGCTTAAATCGTGAGTTATTGGAGACTGTAAACTCAACTGGGAAACTCTTCATCTCTCACACAGTAAGCTCAAATCTGTTTTAGAATATTACATACCTGAGTATATTACGAAAACTCCTCAAATTACCAAAAAGAACCTTGTGTTTTGAAAAATTATCAAAATTGACGAAATAATCTGACAATGCAGATATTAGAAAACTGTGAAATGATTTTGCATTTCTCGATCAATCAAACAAAAAAATTGGTCTTTTCAAGAGCTACTCCTCTGTCCCAATTTGTTTGTTTTTCTAAAGATTTTTTTTTTGTCCCAAAATGTTTGTCAATTTGCATTAATCTAGAAGAATTAGATGTCATATCTCAATTTTGCCCTTATATTGTTTTTGTAATGGTCTGCATTAAATGACTTCGGAGATAAATAAAAGGATAAAACTGATACATTACACATATTTATGGCTATTCATTGAGTTTCTTTATTAGATGTAAAACATCCTAAAACGGCATACAAATTTGCATGTTGACAAATTTGGAAGGAGTTTTCGTAATTTATGATACATAATGCAGCAGAATTAATTGTATTGTTTTATTTTTGTTTTTCAAAATCAATAATTTAGGTGTTATCGAACAAGTATGTGCTACGGCTTGCAGTAGGGGCGCCACTAACTGAAGAAAGGCATGTCGTTGCAGCCTGGAAGACATTACAAGAAATAGCTTCTTCCTTGTTAAACTCATAGAGAGTAAGCTTGTGTCTTTTCCTTTTATTATAATTGCAATTGTGCATATTTTTTAGTTTTTTTGATATGTCATCTTTATTGTTTTTGGATGATACTAATTGTCCAGAATTTGGATATTCAGAAAATGACAAAATTGTGGAGTAATATTTTCATTCAAAATGTCTAAAATATCCGTGATAAAGAAATAAAAGATCAAAATTCATTGAGAGTTAAACAATCATTACACATAATTTTGGATATCTAGAAATTGGACAACCATCTTTATTGTTTCTTAAAGGTATTCCCCTAAATATAAGGCTTATTTTCTTGGTCCATTGAAATCTAATTTGATAGGGTAGATTAGTCCAAGATAGACATGTATTTAGGCACAAAATTGATGTCTAATCAAGCCTAATTTTTTTTCTACCCAACTTAAAAAAACACATTCAATTAAATGCATATCAAATGACTGAAAGATACATCATTTTTAATTTAATTTGTGTTTGTTAGAGATATTATATTTGGCGGTAGATATTTCAAAACATATCTATAATGAAACCTTTATTTAACACACATGTTAAAAAGCAAGATTATTTCTTTCTTCTTCAAAATGACAATTCATTGCCATTTTACCCTATGTGGTATTCCTTTATCCATAGACAAATTTTTGTGGTGCTCATATTCACTTTCAAATGATGCATTGCAAATATATATAGTTTTGCATTTTTCGATTTTAATTTGAATTACATCGCCTTTTAATTTGAACTAGTTTGCACACTCCTAGGCAGATGTTGAGTATGAAATTTGGAGGTAAAAAAAATAATTAATAAAATATACAAATAATATTTAAATTAAATTATAGTTACTATTTGAGTCAATCACATCTTTACTTTCAAAAAGCGATTCTAGACATACTCGTCGATTTTTTTAGAAACACATACAATTGATAAAGACAACTTTCAATAATTACTTATCTCAATAAAATTATTTTAATAGGCTCAGTTCTATATGAACCTCTAATTTTAAAGTCCAGCCCATACTAGGTTTCGGCTTGATGGGTCGGCCCCAAACCTGTCAGAACGAGCTAACGGTGCGGACCGGTTCAAAACCCACCTCAACCCATTATTTTATGGGCTTTGACGGGCCGATCCACGGCGGGGACGGGTTGAAAAACAGTCAACCCAACCCAACCCATGGCGGGTGGCGGGCTAGCCCACGGGCTTTTTCATTAAATATTTATTTTTTTACGGAAATGCTTTTGTTTTCGGGTGTGCCTATTAAAAAGGTGGGTTGGGTTGAATAATACAAGCCCGTTTAAAATGCGAGCCCGTATGGTCTAGACCGTATGAATTGTGGATTTGGCGGGTTAGACCGCGGACGGCCAACCCGCCCGTGGGCTTTTTAATTTTTAAATTTATTTTTTATTTTTTAAAGTTAAATGAAGCAGCGTTTTTATTTAGTTGAACGGTGACTGTGGGTAAAAATGTGATATTATAAATTTATGGTTTTAATTGAACTTTAAATCAAGATACAAAATTACAAAATACTAAACAAAATAGATATTTGAGAATGAGAATACCCGTTGTCGTCCATGTATTCACATGACTCAAAGATAGACTTGATAATTAATGTAGATTTAAATATTTTTTTTAACTTTTTCTTTATAAATACATAATTATCATGAGTAGATTGAGAAAGTATGTGGTGATAATGTCTATTCACAAGTTGACATTTGTTAGTGAATTTTTTACAATTTATTATAATAATAAATGTGAAAAAATAAATATATTATGAAAAAGTCCGTGGGCTAGCTCGCAACCCGCCATGGGTTGGGTTGAGTATTTTTCATCCCGTCCCCTCCATGGACCGGGCCGCCAAAACCCGCAAAATGGTGGGTTGAGGTGGGTTATAAACCGGCCCGCCCCGTTAACCCGTTTTGACAGCTCTACACCCCACACCCCAATTATGCAAATCCAACTCTCTCGTTGCAATTAACATAATCGAAAATGCTAGCTAATATGATTGATCAACCAATTAAATCATACAAATTACAACACTTGAAACAATAAACCAACAAGACATAGACTAATCATGTAATTACTTCATTAATTCACTAATCACCCAACAAAACATCCAACACAAAAAGCAATAAGAGTTTAGCTCATATCTAAATCAATAAATAAAAGACATAGATTAAAGAAAGATATCACCTCTTATTTTTTTAATTCTGGAATCTTCTCAATAAAACTAAATACTAAATTAAAATCTATTTAATAATGAAAAAACAATTAAAGCTAAACAAGTAAAGTGGTGAGAGGAAGGGACCTCAAAATCCTAGCTATTTTCTATCGCATTTCCCCCTTCTTCTTTGAGTGAACTGCCCTATGTTTTTAATCTCCCGGCTAAAAAACGTTTATTGTCAATCAAATATCCTCATCTCTTTGCAATTAAAAGCGTCTATTGATTGAAATGGGCCCAAACAATTCACGTTGATTTTTGCTGCTTCTTCGGTTTTTCATGCGGGTTGGGGTATATACCCCTCCAGCTTTGTTAGATACACGCCCCTCCCACTTTTATTAATTAAATATTCATGTAAAATACCATATTTACTCTTTTAGTAAAATATTAAAGATACATACATCCCATTCTCAAAACCCTAATTTAATTGAATTAACCCTAATTAGGGCAGGCAGCCACCGCCGCCACTTCGGCCGCCGTCAACACCTCCCCGCCGGTCGCTGGCCGTCGTCAACACCACCATCACCAACAAATTTAGAAATTAAAACTTTTTTTTTTAACAAATCAGTGTCGACCAAAATCCCTCTCGTCAACACTAGTTTGTCGATCAAACACCACCCCGTCCACACTGATTTGTCGACCAAACACATCCCTGTCGACACTGGTTCGTCGAAAGAATTTAAAAAATAAAAAATAAAACATTTCGACAATAAAGGGTCGACCATAAACACTCTCATCGACCATCGAGGGTCGATGAAAGCGTTTATGGTCGACCTGCTGAAATTAAAAAAAAAAAAAAAACAAACCTGGACGGAAGCGGAAGCGGCGGCCGGCGACGGAAGTGGAGAGAAGAGCCGGCGGCGTCGCTCGACAAAGGAGGCGGCGCCGCCGCCTGTTGCAAAGACAAAAACAAAAAGGGAGTGCGAGGGGGAGAGGGAGGAAGAGCAGGCGACGCGAGGGGAAGGGGGAGGGGGAGGGGGAGGGGGAGGAAGAACGACGGCGATGTAGAGGGAGGGAGGGAGAGTGAGACGGCGACGGCGAGGAAGGGGGAGTGAGACGGCGACGGCGGCTGGGCATGGCCGTTGGGGGAGTGCCAGCGTGAAGAAGAAGGAGGTGAAGGAGATGGGTTTGGGCCAATCGGGGGAAAATGAGGAAAATTAGGGTTTTATAGGGGAGGTGCATTTATCACACTAAATTTTAAAATAAAGGGTATAATGGATAATTTGGGGGGAGTGCATCTATCGTAGATGTGTTTTGAGGGGAGTAGTTGTATCGGGGGAGTGCATCTATCAAAGCTGGAGGGGTATATACCCCATCCCTTTTCATGCGCTGGAAAGCCTGGAATGGAAGGTGATAGACTTTCTATTTTGCAAATTTAAGGGATTGACCCATGAACTTTGGGCCTCAATTTCTCTTTTAGGCCCTGACTATATACCCTCGAGACTTGTTAAATATACTCCCCTCTACATTTATTAATTAAATATACATGTAAAATATCCAATTTACCCTTCTAGTAAAATATTTATAGATAGATACACCCCTTCTAAATCAAAACCCTAACCCTAACTGATGGAGGTGCCGCCGCTGCACTTCCGATCGCCGACGCCGTCAACTCACCTTCGGCCGCCATCACCGGAAATTAAAAAAAAAAAAAACTTACATTTAAAAAAAATACAATTTTCGACACTAGTTTGTTGACGAAAAACACTTTTGTCGACACTGATTGGTTGACGAGAAAAATTCTTGTCGGCAACTGTCCATTGAAAGAAATTTTAAAAAAAAATTAAAAATTTTCGACAACTGTTAACAAAAATATACACTATGGTCGACAATGAGTTGTTGACCATACTGTATATCTTCGATTGAAGGTTGTCGAAAATAAAAAATAAAAAAAATGAAAAAATAGACAGTAGAAATAGAAAAAAAAATGGAATAAACCTTACCTGTTGCAGTAGACGGCGGCGGCTGGGTGAGTCTCCGCCTTGGAGAGGAGGAGGCAGCGGTTGGGCGAGCGAGGAGAGGGGCGACTTTGGGAGGAGGAGGAGGCGGCGACGCTGGGAGAGAGAGGCACCGCCGCCGGAAAACAAAGCAAAAAAAAAAAACAGAGAGAGAGGAGGAGTTGGAGGAAGGGGACGACGACGGTTGGACGGCGTAGGGGCAAGCTTTGTTGCAGAGACGGACGGCGTAGGGGAAGGCATGGCGGCGGCGGCGCGAGGGAGGAGGAGCGGCGCCGCCGCGTTGTTGCAGAGAGGAGGAGGGCGCGCGGCTGGGCGTCGCGAGGGAGGGGGTCTTCGGCTAGGGCGATAGGCGACGGAGGGCGGCGAACGTCGGCGATGGGCTGCGGAGGGCGGCGAACGTCGGTGATAGGCGGCGGCGAACGACAGAGAGGAGAAGAGGAAAGGGTGAGAAGGAGGAGGAAGGGAAGATGTGGAGGAAATTAGGGTTTAAGAAGAGTATATGTATAATGTGTATAAGAGAAAAGGGCAAATTTGATATTTCTTGGGGGAGTACATCTAACATAATCAATTTTAAGAGGGGTGCATCAATCGGGGGAGTATATTTAACAAGTCTGGAGGGGTATATAGCCAGGGCCCTCTTTTATTAAGTTCAAGTGCAATTCTTTTTGGGCGCGGCTAAAGGCACCCAAGGATCCTATGAGTACACCCATCGGAACTTTTTTTTAACACAAGGGGTATGCAAAATGACGTTTGTACCCCTCCTACATTTTTTAAAAAAAGGACGGATGAGTACACCCACCGTTCTATTTCACAAAAAAATCATCTCCACCTCCACCAAAACACAAAAAATCAACACCATTTTTCAACAAAAACACAAAAACTCAACAAAAAAAATAAAAAATTCTTAAGATGTTCGAAAATATTAACCGAACAAAACTAAGATGTACGAAAATTTTTACCCAACAAACTCAATGTGTTCGAAATTTTTTAATGAACAAACGTATTATGTTCGAAAAAATATTCAAAACAACTCACATTTGTTCGAAAATAAAAATCGAACAAGATGTTCGAAATTTTATCCAAAACAAAAACAGATTGTTCGAATTTGTTTCCAAAACAAACATAGATTGTTCGAAAATAATCACAAAACATCCGAAAACCCTAATTTTTTCACAAACCTAAATTTTCTAATTTTTAGAAACCTTAACTTACCTGAAACGGCGGACGAGGAAGGAGGCGATGCGAACGGGCGGCGTGGGGGACGGCGTCGCTGCGAATGGGCGGCGTTGATGGTGGAGGCGTCGCTGTGAACGGGCGGCGTTGATGGTGGATGCGTCGCTGCGAACGGGCGGCGTCATCGATGCGAACAGGCTTGGCGAGCAGCGTCGCTGCGGACGGTGTGGCAGACAGGCTTCGCGGCGTGAGTGGAGAGGGAGAAGGGTGGCGGCGGCGGCGTCGCGGCGTGCGTGGGGAGGGAGAAGGGCGGCAGCGTCGCGGCGTGAGTAGGGAGGGAGAAGGGCGGCGGCGACGACGGCGATTGGGAGGGAGGGAGAGGTGGTTGCACCGTTTCTGTGAAAATGTGAGAAATGAAGGAATGTAAAGAATCACTACAAAAAACGCGCGTTATGGAGACGGACGTTTGCCGACGAATTATATTCCGTCGGCATTTCCGATGGAATGCCGACGGATTCGTGTTGTTTGAAAAGTCAACGTACTTGCCGACGGAAATCCGTTCCGTCGGCCTATACCGACGGAATATGCCGACAGATCTTTTAAAATATGCATGCCGACGGAAATGCTGACGGAATATCCGTCGGCATTTGACCCGTTAATTTCGCACTGCCTCGATTTCCAAAAAGATAACCGTTGGCATTAAAGTGGGCGGCTACCGACGGAATATTCATCGGCAATTCCGTTGGTAAATTTTTTTTTTTATATAAGGAAGCGATTACAGAAGGCTTTGTTTGAAAAAAAACACGAGTGATCGAAGGATTCGAGGGGGCAGACGAGGACGAGGACGAGGCTATTCAATCAAATTTCTCCGATTACATTGATACGGTACGTTTTCTTAATTAATTTTATTACTTAGTTTTAATAATTATATATGTTTATGCATGCATATATGTAAATATGAATAATTTAATGTTGATTTGCATGTTATTGATTTAGTTAGTTAAAATATTATGATCATGTTAGTATGTTGTTTAATTTGTTGATTAAGAATAATTTTGATAGAGTAGTTTTTTAAGGTTAATTAATTAATTGTTATATGTATAGTTAATTACTAGTTTAATTTAATGGTGTAAAAATTTTAAATTAGGAATATGTTCATTAAATTGATAATTATTGTCCCAATTAGAAAATTATTATTTTAATTAGGTTTAGGTTTGTTAATTTAGGAATATGTTCAATTTTTTATTATTGATTAAGTTAGCTAGAGAAATAATAATTAAATTAGGTTATTGTTGATTAAATTAGGAATACGCTATATTAGTAAAAAAATTAAATTAGGAATATGTTCATTAAATTGATAATTATTGACCCAATTAGAAAATTATTATTTTAATTAGTTTTAGGTTTGTTAATTTAGGAATATGTTCAATTTTTTATTATTTATTAAGTTAGCTAGAAAAATAATAATTAAATTAGGTTATTGTTGATTAAATTAGGAATACGCTATATTAGTAAAAATTTTAAATTAGGAATATGTTCATTAAATTGATAATTATTGACCAAATTAGAAAATTATTATTTTAATTAGTTTTAGGTTTGTTAATTTAGGAATATGTTCAATTTTTTATTATTGATTAAGTTAGCTAGAAAAATAATAATTAAATTAGGTTATTGTTGATTAAATTAGGAATATGTTGATTAAATTGTTAATTATTGATTATATTAGAAAATTTAAGGATCAAATTAGATTATTGTTAATTAAATTAGGAATATGCTATAATTAAAGTAGTAAATTATTGATTAAATTAGGTTATTGTAAATTAAAATATGTATTTTTTATTGATTGAAACAGATGAGTGAAGAACCGAATCAGAGTTCTGGTTCACGTAGGCCATCTGGGTCACGTGGAAGGAGGCCTCGGGGTCAACTTAGACCGACAGTACCTGTGACGGCTCCTCCTCCTGTGGTAGTGTCGCCGCCGTCGACTACGATGTCGTCTAGTTCGTCAACAGCCGTAGGATCCTCTTCTCGTCAGCATCTCGTTGGATCCGTAGACCGTAGGAAAGAAGTTTCTATCCATTTAGGAACGTAAGTCAATAATTATAATGTTTAACAATATTCAATATCGATTAACTTTATTTATTTATAATGTGTTAGTTTATAAATTTGTTAATAATTTTACAGGTTGTTGCCCGGTAATGAGTTGTCCAGGATCTGCACAACATCCTTTCTGAAGTGCAAGATTGCTAAGGGTGCTATCACTTGGTCGATGGTGCCGCAAACTAAAAAGGATGAATATTTCGAGGAGTTCCAGGTATATAATTACAATAATTAATAGATAATTTATTATACATATTATTTGATAAATATGTTGAATATTTGTATAGAAAAAGGCCCGTTGGAATACGGCGATCTACTCGGACGACATTATTTACGAGAAGTGGCACGGTGTTTGTTCTACTCGGTACACAAACATGATGTACGACTGGAGAACGACCTGGCGTAACCGTAACTTGGAGCGTGCTCTGGGGAAAGACGAGGATGGTGTTGACCTGTGGGAGTCGTTGGTTGAGAAGTGGATGGACCCGGCTTACCAAGAGAAGTGTGAGAAAGCTCGGGCCAACCGTAGAACCGACGTTGGAGGCGGGATGTCAAGGCATCGGGGGGAGCCCGGTCCGTCCTCGAGCAATCAATGGCTCTCGTAAGTTTTCATTAATTTTAAAAATTAAATAATTATATTTAATTTATTTATATTAGTTATCTAAATTAATTTGTATATGTTTATTTGATACGTAATAGGAGCGGGAGACGGGACGTGCACCCACCCACTTGGATCGGATGAGCCTTATTCATCCGTTTGATGCTGAGACACAGACGTCCACCTACGGGCGCACTACTGACCTCCACGTAAGTTTAATTAAATTTATATATTAAACTATATATATAGATAATTAAATTAATTTTAATTTTTTAATTATGTAGCTGAACGTCCGGCAGAGGATTGAAGAGGTCGAGACGCAAGCCGCAACTACTGCTGAATCCGGAAGCAGCGGTCCCCCTCCGGCTGTTGACGTGGACCAGGCTTACCTTGACGTTGCCCCGACCTCCAAGGGAAGGATCCTTGGCCTTGGTCGGATGAACAACGTCGTGAGGTCATCAAGTGGTCGGTCCCGGAGTGCATCGCAGGCGTCCGTATCCTCCACTGCCGTCCCGGATCCGAACGTCATGGCAACGTTCGAGAACTACTTCCGCCTCTGGAGTGCCAACGCAGGTCGGACGTTGGGAATGTCTGCTGAGCAGATCGAGGCCGTCTATCAACAGACGATGACGCAAGCCCCGCCAGCTCTAGGTCCGGATCAAGCTCCAGGTCCAAGTGCAGCGCAGGCCGACGACGACGACGACATCAACGTCAACATCAATTTGGATGGCGATATTGATCAATTTTTTAACTATCGTTGAACAATTTAATTATGTGTTGAACTTATTTACTTTTGTGTTGAACTTATTTACTTTTTTGTGTTGAACTTATTTATATTTATGTTGAAGTATTATCTTTATGTAGGTTTTTAGTTTTTATAAAATGTAACAATTATATATGTTAGTGTTTTTAGTTTTTATACAACGTAACAATTATACATGTTAGTGTTTTTAGTTTTTATACAACGTAACAATTATACATGTTAGTGTTTTTAGTTTTTATACAACGTAACAACTGTTAAACAACTTTTATTTTTATACCAAACAATGTTTATTTAATATGAAAAAAAAATCAAAAAATAACATTACCGACGGAATATATATTCCGTCGGAAATTGCAATTTGAGAAATACCGACGGAAAATCCGTCGGTAAAATGTCATGCCGACGGAATATTGCGCGGGCAAAATGCCGACAGAATTAGCATTCCGTCGGAAATCTCAATTTGATAAAATGCCGACTAAATGTTATTTCCGCCGGCAAAAAAATTGTGACGGATAATCCATCGGTTTGACGTCAAACTAACGGAATATTGGGCGGGCAAAATGCCGACGGAAGCTAAGTCCGTCGGCATTTCCGTCGGGAACATTTATCCAAAACTTTCTACAACCTAATTTTTTTCTTACTTTCGTATTGCAACATTCATATTGCAAAATTTTCACCAAAACTTTATACTGCCTCATTTTTATGCTCTGGTATTCAGAAACATCAAATTACGGTACATTTTCTACCATTTTTACTCTATACATAAAATTCAATATAATGTAATTACATGTTTTATATTATAAGTTTTGTTTGAATTTATTATAAGTTTAGTTTAGTAATGTCTTGCTTATATATATATTAAATGTTTAACAGATGGATTTGCCTGACCGTCGTTGGATGTACTGTACTCCTAGATTGGTTTTAGGAAATGTGAATGTTGAATTTTATAATGAACTCGTGTTATTTGTTGAATTTGCAAAGCGCCACCCACATTATATGATCGGAGATTGCATTAGGTGTCCGTGTAATGCTAAGAAATGTCAGAATAAGCAATATAAAGAGATTGATGAGGTCCTAATACATATTGTGAAGAATGGTTTCGTTGATAATTATTATAATTGGACTAGTCATGGCGAAGCACGTTGGCCTTATAAATTTGATGAAGTGCTATACTATTACACTGTTGGAATCTATCAACAAGAAGCAAATTTCGATCATGTTGGCACTAGTAACGAGGTAGAAAAACAGTTTGGGGACGAAGAACAACAGTTTGGGGACTGAAAGTGTGCGTGTTAAGTAAAACAAGACTGATGCTACACTCAATGTTAGAACACTCAATGTAACACTGACTCGATTACAGAATATCAGAATACGAATAGCGGAAGACTTGAAAGTATGAAAACACAAAGACACAGAATTAACTTTTTAACATAGATTTTAATTTAAAATCTATGCGAGCCTTATGGCGAAACTTTCACTAATAATTATGTGAATACAAATGGTGTGTGAACAAATATTCACAACGGAAATAAGACTTGATAACCTATCGAGTCTAAAGACGGCTTAAGTGTAAAAATTACACTACCAAAAACTAATCTAACTCTATGATCTATCTATCAAAGATGTGTAGAGAATTTTATGTTGTACAGGAAGTTTGGACTCTTCGGCACAACGACAAGAACATGCCAATGACAATTAATTCCTAACAGGATGAACACTAGTTTAGTAATTAAAGAATGGCACTTCGATTGATGGATGATGACCACGGCTCTGCTGTATTTATAGGCGTGAATAAGCATTCTAGAACCTTCATCCATGATCTCCTAAATTTTAGGATCTTATCCTTTCTTCTTTCCCAACTGCCTTCTAGGATCTTCCAGCCAGTTCTGGACGTTTCTCAAGGGCAACCGCATGATCTACACACTTCAGCAAGCTTCCAGATCCTTCCAGTCTAGAACTGTGTAGAATGTTCTAGATCTTCAACCTGCGATGTTACAACATCCAAAGCAGCATTAGCCAGAAAATAGAATTTAGACTTAGGAAAAATAAGAAAGGTCAAATTATGATGTTGCAGCCTCGTGTGATAACATCTTCGATAACATCACCAAGTCTTCAACATCAACAATCTCCCCCAATTTGACCTTTCTGCTACAGCACACCTGATGTACATATGTAAACACATATAAACCAGTTTTATGTACATGCTAGAGTATTACCATCATATCCATGTACTCGTCAAGTCAACACCTGTTGTAGCATATGATCAAATAGTGAAAGAAACAAGAAAATATACAAGACTAAGTGGTGTTAGTACTCTGAATACTAAGTAGAACACTTGTCTTAGTAATATCTTCCAACAATAAAATGAGTAAGTAATATACTCATTTAACACAACCTGTTTCAAACAGAACTAAATGGGAAAAACTGAAACAAGTCATAATCTGTGAAGAGAGAATAAAACGAAGTCCTATCAACTAATATAATATCAGAGCTCAAAACAATAATAACAGAGCTCAAAACAAATAGAGTTCTAAGTTCTATCAACTACTAAGTTTGTAAAACTTAACACAAAACAGTTAAATCAGTGTATCAGCCAGTAGGATCATAAGTTAAAATAAAACAGTAAGATAGAAACTGAATAAGATGCATCATTTGCTGTAACAACAGCTGCAACAACAGAAATCTGCACATTGCATCCTTTAACATTCAGCCTCCCCCTGTCTTCAAGCATTTCCAGCAGCAATGTCTGGAAGATCAGCAAAAACCTGTTCATCATCATCAGGTTCAATCACCATTGTTGCAAGGTGTGCAACAACATTTGGATCAACATCAGCATCAAGTTCTTCAATTCGAACTCCCCCATACTCAGTGACTCTAACATCAGGGACTGGTGCAGCAGCAGCAGCAGCAGGTACTCCCCCTGGTGTAGCAGAAAGTTTCTTCATCCAATAATCCTTCATGAACTGTAGTTCATTGATAGTATCCTGCAAGTGAGTTAACTGAAGAAGTATGAAGTCTCTGGAAATTGGAATGTGACTTGTGGTGTTTGGGATATTGGGAGCAGCATTTGGAATTTCAGGTTCAGCTCTTTCAGCACCTTGGATAGGAAGATCAATAACTCTATCTCCAATCATCAGCTTACGAGACACTGTAATTTGAGGAACTCTCCCCCTCAACATATCATGTCTATCCCGTTCATAGTTGTTATGTCTCAAATAACCATAGATGAGAGCCGGATAAGGCAGATTGCCTTTATCAGTTACTGTCCCAGAAAATTTCATCATGTGATTGAAAATAGTCAACCCAAGATTGAAATTCCTCATTACCACAATTCTGTAAAGAAGTATTCCTTGACTCATAGTGACCTTTGTGGAGTTCGTGGATGGAATCCAATTATATACAATCAACTTATGCAAAATTGAATATAGAGAGGTAAGATTACATGCAAGCATAACTTTCTTCCACCTCATCACCCTACCACCTGTAATTGCTTGAGCAATTATATCCATTGAAGGTTCTTCAACTTCCTCAACAGATTCAAGGTGTAAAAAGTAGTTAATCAATTCGGGGGTAAAGGGAAGATCTCTATCTCTAAATCTTACAATTCCATACCATTGAGAAGTTCTTCTACCAATGCTCTTTCTTAAACAGGAGTAAAATTCATAGACCCATGTTGCAACAAATGATTCACCAAACGTAACAGCATGCAGCAAATTTCTATCCTCAAGAAATCTAATCAAACCCTTAGAATTAAAGTCAGGTACACATATCCTACGTTCAATTAATAGTTTTCTCCTTGATAGATTGGCTAACCTATCCTCAGAGGTTTCCATTTCTACATCAGTTTCGGAAGTGGGTGTACCTTTATCACCGTTTGAGGTGTTTTCAGATTCTGAGTTAGGTTGATCGGATTCAGTAGAGCTGTTATCATCAGGGTTTTCATCAGGAACAGAGGTTGCAACCGGTGCTGGAGCAACAAGAGTAGCATCCTTCCTTTTCTTTGATTTCTTTCCTATCTTCTTGCACAATAACATAAGAGGAACATTCTCTTCGTCAGAGCTTTCTTTCTCAGCAACTTCAGTACGAGCAATTTCACCATCGGAGCTATCCTTTTCAGAATCTGTAAAGTCCTGAATTGGAGCAGTAGCTACATCACCTGCCATGGGCTTCTTCTTTCGTGAACTCTCAGAATAGTTCACCCTTGAAAATACTCTGTTGGACCTCCTCTTTGGTTTCTTAGGGCTCCTCTTTCGTTTTCCTTTGATCAAGGATGATTTCAGAGGCATAGGCTCTGACTCAGTTGATTCCGAAAGAGAGGAACTGGTGTGGGCAGAGTCCTCTGCTTTCTCAAGCTCGGCTTCAGCCATGGGAGTGTCATTTCCCTCGGTTGCTTCGGTTGTTTCAACAACAGGAGCAGCAATAGGAGCAATTTCAGTGGGGATGGTGATTTCAGTGGTTTCGGGCTCAGTAGGGTTTTTAGTTTGGGGATTTTGCAGAGTAGAAGTAGTGGTTTGAATCGGATTAGGAGTTTGAGTAGGGATATTCAATGGAACGTCTCCAACATAAATTTGAGGCATAGGAACCGAATTTAAGAGGTTGGCAGAAATATTTTGAATTACCCGGGTAAACTCCTCGATTGTTGCGTTCTGGGGAATGGTAATGGTGGTCGGAGAAGTTAGTTGCGATGGTAGTGGTGCGGCAGTGGTGATCGGAGCTGTGTTTCCGGCGGATTGGTTGGAAGCCATTGTTGCGAGAAGGTGCAGTGGAGTTGAAGATGAGGGCGATGGATTCTTATCAGCTGGAGAAGATGAAGTGAGTCCCATCTTTTTCATACTTAAATCCCTTCAAAGACTTAATGCTCAAGAAAGTAGACACGCAATTCGAAACACACAATTGCAATTTATATTTCTGGAAAAATTTCAGCTTACACACTTTAGTTTACACTTATGAATTAAGCACACACACGAGAGGATTTTATAGAGTATAGAATGGAAGTTATAAAAAAAAATGTCCCACCACTTTTAGAAACTTCTGGAATGAAATCGCATGACCAAATTGTGATACCTTGATTTTCGGTCAAGAAGAGCAAAATGGGTATCCCATATTGGATCATGGTGTTAGTGGCTAAAAATTGCATATTAATTAGATAATTAATAAATTGGCTCAAAAATAAAATACCTTTGCAAGACCTGGCAAAACAAAACGTGGGTTAGTATCCTCCATTTAATAAAATAAATTCCAGAAAATTAATTAAATAATTACAACTAATAAAAATAAATTCAAATCTTTTAATGTTGTACTCAAGACATTTTTAAATACACCTCAACACGGTTTTTACATGAATCTGCTTCATTTGTGTTGCACCTTATTTTCTTTTTCTTTTCGTGTTGTAGCACCTAGTTCATATTGATCCATTTTTCTAGAAGAGTGCATCGTAGTAGCGAACTCCGTGCCCCATAATTACTCAATGGATTATGAACATATTGATGTATTTGTTTAATCACCTTTTGAAAAGAAGGCATCGTAGTAGTGAACTCCGTGCTCCATAGTTACTCAGTGATAAACTACATCTTTTAGTATGCTAACAACATTCTTTTTATATGCATTTGAGAGGTGTAAACCATGTCTATTTTTGTACCACAAATTTCAGATTCAAAGATATTTTACAAAGGAATTATTTAACGAATCATGGAATGAATTAAATCAATCAGGATTACACTTACCCTTGATGTTGTTCCAAATGCTACAACATTTGTAACAACATCCATCTTGGGTTTTCAGGTTGTGCACATGCCAAGAGATTTCCTCAAAAATGAGAATCTCTCATGGTCAAGAGCCTTAGTGAATATATCTGCAAATTGATTTTCGGTGGGAACATATTCTAACTTCACAATACTTTTCTCTACTAAATCTCTTATGAAATGATGCCTAATGCTTATGTGTTTAGTCAAAGAGTGTTGTACTGGATTTTTAGAAATGTTGATTGCACTTGTGTTGTCACAAAAAACAGTTAATGTGTCACTTTCTAAGCTATAATCATTAAACATCTTACTCAACCATAGGAGTTGTGTACAACAACTGCCTGCAGCAATGTATTCGGATTCGGCCGTAGATTGTGAGACACAATTTTGCTTCTTGCTATGCCATGACACAAGATTGTTTCCCATGTAGAAACATCCTCCACTCGTGCTTTTCCTATCATCTATATCTCCTGCCCAGTCTGCATCACTATATCCAACTAGTGTACTACTTGTATCCTTTGTGTACCAAATCCCAAGTTCACTTGTACCTGCAATATATCTTATGATTCTCTTCACTGCATTTAGGTGAGATTCCTTAGGGTTCGATTGGTACCTTGCACAAACACAAACACTGTACATAATATCTGGTCGACTAGAGGTTAAGTAAAGCAAACTTCCTATCATAGATCTGTACAATGTTGGATCAACATCTTTTCCAGCATTGTCTTTACATAGTTTTAAAGTAGATCCCATAGGAGTTTTCATGCTTTTTGAATTTTCAAGACCAAACCTTTTAACCAAGTTCTTAGCGTACTTACCTTGTGAGAAGAATATTCCATCCTTGCACTGCTTGATTTGAAGACCTAGAAAATAATTCAAGTCTCCAACCATACTCATTTCAAATGTTGCAGTCATTGCTTTAACAAATTGGTTTAACATATTATCACAAGTTGAACCAAAAACAATGTCATCAACATAAATTTGTGCAATTAATATATCTTCTCCAGATTGCTTAATGAACAAGGTTCTATCGGCTTCTCCTCTAATAAAACCAAATTCCAAAAGAAAGTCAGTAAGCCTACCATACCATGCTCTAGGAGCTTGTTTAAGACCATACAAAGCTTTCTTAAGGTTATATACATGATCAGGGTATTGTGGATTTTCAAATCCTTTAGGCTGTTCAACATATGCTTCTTCATTCAATATTCCATTAAGAAATGCAGCTTTTACATCCATTTGATGAAGTTTAATATCAATAAAACTTGCAATTGCTAGCAATAATCTAATAGACTCAATCCTAGCAACTGGTGCAAAAGTTTCATCATAATCAATACCTTCAACTTGTGTGTAACCTTGTGCAACTAATCTTGCTTTGTTCCTAACAATGTTACCAGACTCATCAGTTTTATTCTTATAAATCCACTTAGTTCCAATGACATTAGTGTTGTCAGGTCTTGGAACTAGTGTCCAGACTTCATTTCTTTCAAACTGATTAAGTTCTTCATGCATAGCATTAATCCAATTTTCATCAGATAAAGCTTCATTAACATTTTTAGGTTCAATTTCAGAATAATAGCACTCTGCATTCACTACATTACATATAGAAGACATGCATAATGTTCTTACCATATCTACCTTATTGGCTCTTACTTTGCCTCTTGTCTGCACTCCAACTGTAGCATCACCTATGATCTGGTTCGATGGATGACTTTTATCAATCCTTGAAGAAATATTCCTTTTGGGAACATACTGATTATTCTGTGTAGGTTCTGTTGAACTTTCTGTCGATGTTGTTCCAGATGTTGTAACATTCGGAGCAACATTTTCAGTTTTCAGTGAATCTCCAGATTTTTCAGTAACCTCTGAAACATCTTCTTCTTCATTTCCATCTGTAAGACCTTTATCATCATCAAACACAACATTAACAGATTCTTGAACAGTGTTAGTCCTAAGGTTATAGATTCTATATGCTTTACTATTTCTAGAATAGCCTAAGAAGAAACCTTTATCACTTTTAGAATCAAACTTATGGAGTTGATCCCTATCATTCAGAATATAACACACACAACCAAATACATGAAAGTACTTCAAATTTGGTTTTCTGTTGTTCAAAATCTCATAAGGTGTTTGCTTAAAACCAGATCGAATATAAACCCTATTAGTGATATGACATGCTGTATTCAATGCTTCAGCCCAAAATCTTTTAGCAAGACTTTTGGAAGTAAGCATGACTCTTGCCATTTCCTGTAGAGTTCTATTCTTTCTTTCGGCAATCCCATTTTGTTGTGGAGTTTTAGGAGATGAAAATTCTTGCATTATACCTTTCTTTTCACAAAAATCTGTAAACATGCTATTTTCAAATTCTCTACCATGATCAGTTCTAATCTTGCTAACTTTCAAGTTAAACACATTTTTGAACCTTTTGTAAAGAACTTTAAAAGCATTAAATGTTTCAGATTTGTCTCTTAAGAATTCTATCCAAGTAAATCTAGAGTAATCATCTACCACAACAAGTGAATACCTTTTTCCTCCAATGCTTTCAGTTTCCATAGGACCCATCAAATCCATGTGCAGCAACTCAAAACAACGATGTGTCAAACAATGTGACAGCATTTTGTGCGACACTCTTACCTGCTTACCTTTCTGGCATGGTTCACATATAGTGATTTTGTCAAACTTCAAGTTTGGTAATCCATTAACAGCTTCAGCATTGACCAGCTTCTTTAATGATCTATAATTCACATGACCCAATCTTTGATGCCATAAGACATTTTCATTATGTTTTGACAAATTACATATATTGTTTGTTCCAATAAGATAACAATTATCTGCTGACCTAGTACCAGTCATTAAACATTCATCATCTTTATCAAGAACATAACATGAATCTTTGTCAAATTTTACATGCAAATTATCATCACACAATTGACTTATACTAATCAAATTAGCATGCAAGACATTCTTAAGCTTAGGAAAACCTTTAACATTTAAAGTTCCTTTTCCAATGATTTTTCCTTTTGAACCTCCACCATATGTAACATATCCACCATTTACAGTAGCATAATCAGATAAGTAGTCAATTTGTCCTGTCATATGTCTAGAACAACCACTATCAAAATACCATAGACCAGGTAAACATGCTTTCAAAGAAGTGTGGACTGCATTACAGGTAACATCAGATTTCTTTTTCCAAGTAGATTTTGAGAAATGTTTCTTCGAATGTGACAACTTTTTAGGTAACAATTTCTCATCAGCAAAGTCTTTCTTCATTTTCAAACAGTAAGGACGAATATGACCTAATTTAGAGCAATAGTGGCAAACAAATAACTTTTTAAAAGTTTTAGCCTTGTGAGGTTTTGTTTGTGCTGATGCTTCAACATATGTTTTAGCATTAGCCTTCACAAACTTCACTGGATTTGCAAAACTTTTAGAAATAGATGCAGTTTCACCATCATAACCTAAACCATGATTGTTAGATTTACCAAATACCAAAACATCATTCATATCAGAAGCACTCTTTTCATATTTTCTGAAACTCAAGGTAGAACTTTTCAATTCTTCCTTTAATTTGCAGAGTTCTAAATCTCTTCTAGTAAGAATAACTTCTAGTTTGGTGATTGTTCCTTTCAGATCCTCATTCTCTTTATTCAAAGAATCAAGAGTGAGTTTCTGAGAGTTCAAATCCTCCAATAACTTCTGGTATTTCGAATCTTCTGTCCTTATTCCTGTATCATCAACAAAACCATTAAAACAGTTCAAATTTGGGTGATTTTGACTTGATGTTGTTTCTGATGTTGTAACATCCAATTCAACATCTGAGTCTGTTTCATCTAGATCATCATCTAAAGAGTCATCATAATCAACCTGAGTATGAAAAGCAAATTCAATTTCTTTTGATTTAACTTTTTCATCATCTGAATCATCACTTAAGGTAGCACTAAAATTCAGTTTTTGCTTGAGTCTAGTATTGGCACATTCATTTGCATAATGGCCATAACCAGAACATGCATTGCATTGAACTGATTTTCTATATTCAGGATCATACCTTGGTTTACCTTCACTTTGTGATATTCTTGGTGGAAATTGACTCCTTCTCTTCTCTGATTGTGGTGTTGATGTGTTGATCTGGATCTTTGGCTGAATATTCCTGTTGGGATATGAATCCTAGAACAAGTCCTAAATGATGAATAAAAGATAAAAGATAAAGTTTTGATAAGCCAAAAGAAGACTTGAATATTTTCTAAGTGTTGACTAATCTAGTCTAGTTGAGTTGGAGTCATCTTGTACAGATCAGTAGAATTCAAAAGACAAGTACAGTTTAAAAGAAAAGTATTCATTAAAAGATAAGTACGATTTATAAGTACTTCATATATGTTAGATTGTTACTGAGCTATTTAAATGATGTATAGAGCTCATGATGATTTTTATATGTAATAGATTAGATTTTGTGTATAGTTTATAAGTTGACTAAGCTTGTATTATAAAAGCTTAAAGTAATGTAATAGTCTTGGTAAGATTAGTATAGTCTACTTTACTGTTTGAAGAAGGAAGATCAGACAAGAAGAGTCGAAGTCTACTACTCAAGATAAGAAGACTACACAAGACAAGTCAACTTGAAGTTAGTTACAAATACGCGTGAAGAGATAAAGATATAGAAGTTAGTTATGGAATAACTAATTCATAACAGAAACGCGTGGATTGATAAGAAGATTCAGTTGAAGGTAGTTATCAAGAAAAGTTGGTTACAACTTACTAAGTTCTTGAAGATTGAAGTCTATAAATACTTCATGATGGTGATCAATTGAAAACTACTATACACTGACGTTCATACTCAAGTGAAGCATTATCAAAGATATATTTGAAGTTTACTCTCAGAGATTGATTGAAGTTCAGAAAGATAGCCAGAAGACAAGTGAAGAATTCAGAAGGCTACTACTGAAGAACAGAGAAGTTTTTAGTTTTTGTTTGTTATTTTCAAGGTGCTAGATACTTGTAAAATTTCTAGTAAGATCGTAGACGTATCTGGAGGTATAGTCTGTTGAAGATCTAAGTCTTCTTCTTGGGACTTTAAAGACAGGAACATACACTTGTACTCGATTGGAAGAGTTTAGTGGAAACATCACAACTGGGTTTGTGAGAGTGGATGTAGACAAGTTGTCGAACCACTATAAATCTTGTGTTTGATTTACTTTACAGTTTTGATTGTTTAAATTGCTTAATTGGTTTAACTACTTAACTGATCTAGACTAGTTGAGTATAGAACAGAGTTCTCGAAAATAAGTTGAGTATAATCTTGAATTGGGCTCATTGATAATTTCGTATTCCGCATATTGTACTTTGATATTTCGAAAGAATTTTGAAAAGTCTATTCACCCCCCTCTAGACATTTTCACTAGCTTACTCGTTATTAACTCAACTTTGGGACCAACAAGTGGTATCAGAGCAGTAGTTTACGAACTGCTGTTTCTTGATAACCGACTCAAGACTTAGGGTGAAGTCTTGGTCCTTGACTGTTCTTGTATAGGTGTTCTTGATCATATTCTTGTATCATCTGTTTTTCGTGCTCCTTGTTCTTGACTTATCTGTTGTTCTTGATCATAACTCTACTTAGCACTTATTTCTTGAAATCATGTCTCTTGAGATAAGCGCCAACAAACTACCTAAGTTCCAGGTACAGGATTACGACTATTGGAAGCTAAGGATGGAAGCCATCTTCAGCTCCACTCATGACTTAATGATCTCTGTCATCACTGAAGGTCCAATTGTGACCATGATCCCAAACACTGCTGCCCTCGACGCAAATCAACCCGTGGGTACTCTCGTCAAGAAACTAAGGTCAGAACTTACATCTGAAGAAATGAGACAGAATAATTTGGATAGCTTGGCCAAGAATTACATCTTACACACTCTTCCTAATGAGTATCTGGGAAAAGTGTTAAAATGTAAAACTGCCAAAGAAATGTGGGACCGCTTAGCTATCATTTGTGAAGGGACATCCCTAATCAAAGAAAGCAAGCTTTCCACTGCTGTCCAAAGATTCGAATCATTTCATATGCAAACTGGTGAAACAATAGACCAGTTGGATACTCGATTTACCAAAATCATGAATGACTTGGAAGTCCTTGGTAAATCTTATACTCCTCGTGAAATCAATCTTAGGATTCTAAAAAGCCTTGATAGTCGATGGAAGATGGTAAAAATGCTTGTTAAGAATACCCAAGATATAGACGTATGGACAGCAGAGACTATGTTTCAAACTCTAAAGGCTCATGAGTTTGATCTAGACGAAGATGAACCCATAGTAAGTAGTGACAGAGAATATGCTGTATCTAAGAACGTTGCTTTTAAGGCTAGTTCGTCTAAGATAGACAGGTCTAAGACTAAGACTAGGTCTGCTTCTGTAAAAGACGAGTTAGATACTGATCTTAGTCTGAAGGATCAGGTAAGCCTCATGGTTAGAAAGTTTGATAGGCTGAATAAACGTTTCAGAAGATATAAGAAGTTCTATAGAGAACATAGAGGGTCTGCTTCTAAGAACTCGTCTGAGACCAGACGAGACCGAAACTCGTCCGAAAGGAGAGACGAAGTCTCGAAAGGTAACAGACAAGATAGAGAGTCTGATAGTAGGAAGATTACTCGTTCTGATAGACGTGATAAACGAAGGAACAACTCTCCTATTAAAAAGGCTACTAATGATCTTGTGTGCTATAACTGTGAGAAACCAGGTCACTACATATATGAATGTCCAGACCTGAGTACTGATGATCGAGAAGAACGCAAAGCACGAAGGGAACGAAGATACAACCGTGGTAAAAAGGCAATGATGGCCAATAATGACTCTGACTCTGACTCAGACGAGTTGCCATCATCCTCATCAAGCTACCCGTCTGAACCAGATCACGATGAAGCATTCATAGTTGATGATGGTCTATGCTTCATGGCTAAAATCGACCAAGAGGTATCATCTATTACTTCTTTTCAATCATGCGATGAATCAGATTCTGATGAAAGTGACACTGCCAGTAGCCAAGTAGGAAGTAGTCTTCAGCACTCTACTAGTGCAGTTGAAGACGACCTCCTACTTGCCAACAAGGCATTCATTGAAGTCAGTGATGAAAACATCACCTTAAGACAAGAAATCATTGATCTTAAGGAAGCTCCGTCTAAAGTAGATCCTAATATAACAGTCCTAAATGAACGCTTGCAAGAAGAGTTGAGACAACTCAAAGACAAGTGTGCATTGACAGACAAGTTGTATCAAGACCTACTTAAGACACATGCGACTGAGAAACATGAATTCAATGTCTTACAAAGCAAGCTCAAAAAGCTTGAAGAACGTAATAAGTTCTTAGAAACCGAGGTTGTCACATTAGACCTTAAACTTACTGACCTGGTTAACTCATCTAAGGTTAACCTTGAATTGTCGGATAGGTATAGGGCTCCTGCTGACAAGACAGGCATAGGTGCTGAGACACCCAGCTCGTCTACTCTAGTTCCTAAGAACCCTACTATTTTCATCTCAAGCTCTTTGACTAATGATAAAGGAAAAGAACCATTGATATACGATATTGACACTCCATCAAAAGGTACTGTACCAAAACAAGCTCGAGTTAACATTCCAATTACCAAAGGTGGTAAAAAGAAAGTTAACAACAAGCCTGTTCCGTTTAAGACAAGTCAACAAAGGACTAGGAATCGTGGACGACCAAATCAGGTCAGATACGAGGACTGGTATCCAGAGGAGACTAGTACTAGACAAGTACAGACTAGACGACAAGAGTCTAGACCTCCTTTCATAAGGCAGTCTCAACTCTACTCGTCTAGACCTAGACAGGAAGGTCCAAAATATCGTACACAAGCTGTTCTATATCCTCCACCTTTGTCATATGATATCAAAGGAGAAGAAAGACCTAAACATGTCTATAAACCGTATGGACCTAATGCATATAAACCCTATTCTGACTATCATAGACAAGTGCCTGCTCAAGTAGAGATTAAGTCAAAAGGCTATCTCCAAAGAGTAGACCCGAACTCGACTGATAGGCCAGATAAGGACAACAAGGTCTTATTTTGCAACAAATATGGTCGAAAGCTTAGAAGGTCAAACTTGTTCAGGACTCCAATGTATATTTGGATTCCATTGAACTCGACTAACCCCCAAGGACCCCAATAAACAAGGAGGGTACCTAAATTATGTATTATCATCTATTGCAGGGTCGACTCGATCTATACAAGAAAGGTGGATCAACAGGAGAAACTTGGTACATAGACAGTGGCTGTTCGCACCACATGACTGGTACTAAGACTCTCTTATCAAGCTATCGTGAGCAAGAAGGACCAAAAGTGATATTTGGTGATAGCTCCATTGCTGTTACTAAAGGATTTGGTTACATTCGGAATGGTGACATAGAAATTCAAGACGTTTCTTATGTTGAAGGCTTGAAATACAATTTACTCTCTGTTTCACAATTTTGTGATCGTGGATACAAGGTGCAGTTCAAGAGTCAGAAATGTGAAATCATCGACAAGAAAACACACACAGTCCTACTAGTCGGCATTAGACAAGGAAGTGTGTACATAGTGAACTGGAACAGTTGTCCGAGGGACACCTGTCTACTTACTAAGAATCCTAAAGAACTTGGCTGGCTCTGGCATAGACGCCTTTGTCATCTAAACTTTAAGGTTCTTAATAAGATAGCCAGAGACTACCTTGTGGAAGGTATTCCCAATGAAGTCTACTATAAGTCACATGTATGCACCTCCTGTCAAAAAGGTAAACAGGTGAAGGGCTCTTTTAAATCTATTCCATCCCTCTCAACCAGTAGAGTTCTTGAACTTCTACATATGGACTTACATGGCCCAATAACTCCTCCAACTTTGAACGGTAGAAGGTACACACTTGTTGTAGTAGACGACTATTCTAAGTTCACTTGGGTAGTCTTCTTACACAAGAAGAGTGATACACAAACACTTTTGCCTGATCTATTGAAGAAGTTACAGGTTGAGAAGAATCAGTCAATTGTCAAGATACGTAGTGACAAGGGTACTGAATTCATTAACTGCTATATTAACGAATTTTGTTCCAAGCGTGGCATCCAGCACCTTACTAGTGCAGCTAGGACACCACAGCAAAATGGAGTAGCAGAACGAAGGAACAGAACTCTTAAGGAGGCCTGCAGGACCATGCTGACAGAGTATAATACGCCTCAGAAATTTTGGGCAGAAGCTATCAACACTGCTTGCCACTCACAAAATAGAAGTGCTATCAATAAAGCACTAGGTAAGACGCCCTATGAGGTATGGAAAGGTAGAAAACCCAGAGTTTCATATTTTCATATATTTGGATGCAAGTGTTTCATCCATAACAATGGGAAAAGCAAGTTGAATGCATTCGATGCTAAAGCAGACGAGGGGATATTCTTAGGATACTCCTCGACTAGCAAAGCATTTAGAGTATTCAACTACTCAACCCTTTGTGTGGAAGAAACACCACATGTGGTTTTCGAAGAATCCCAACAGGATCCGTCTGCCAACAAGATCAGTGAGAAAGCTACTGAGCTAACTGTCGAATCTGACAAAGACTCAGAGGTATATGAATCCGTTCAAGCATATAATCCATTTATAAAAGCTCTCGAGTCAGACGACCAGAAGAAGGTGAGTGCTCAAGGTAACTCTACTAGACCAGTTGACATACCTAAACTAGTCGACTCGTCTACTCCTATTAAATCTTCTGATGATAATGATGTTGACATGCATGATGCTGTACATGATATAGATGATAGTATTTTTGTTAAGAATAGAAATACATGGAAATCAGCGCATAATACTGAAAATATTATTGGTGACTCTACTGTTGGTGTTAAGACTAGAAGACAACTCTTTGAGTCGCAAGAACAAGCTAGTCCATCTCTGTTTTGCTGGTGTTGTTTCCTCTCATCTATCGAGCCAAAAACCATTAATGAGGCATTGGCTGATAGTAATTGGATCATTGCAATGCAAGACGAGTTGAATCAGTTTGTTCGAAACGACGTCTGGGAACTTGTTGATAGACCAAAACATCATAATGTAGTTGGCACCAGATGGATTTTCAAGAATAAGAAAGATGAGAATGATGTAGTTGTTCGTAATAAGGCTAGACTAGTCGCCCAAGGCTACTCACAAGCTGAAGGCATAGATTATGATGTAACTTATGCTCCTGTTGCTAGACTAGAAGCCATTCGATTGTTTCTTGCATATGCTGCTTACATGAAATTTACTGTATATCAAATGGATGTTAAAAGTGCATTTCTTAACGGTATTCTTGTGGAAGAAGTATATGTTGAACAACCCCCAGGTTTCGAAGTCAAAGGTAATCAGGTATACAAATTAAAGAAGGCCTTATATGGACTAAAGCAAGCTCCAAGAGCCTGGTACGATACTCTTTCTCAATTTCTATTAGAAAATGGTTTTACTAAAGGCAAGGTAGACAGAACCTTGTTTAGAAGACAAGAAGGGAAAGACATTTTACTCGTCCAAATTTACGTAGATGACATCATTTTTGGTTCACCTAACAAAGAGCTGAGTGAAAGTTTCTCAACACTCATGCAAAGTAAATTTGAGATGTCTATGATGGGTGAAATGAATTACTTTCTTGGACTTCAAGTAAAACAGACCCCTGAAGGGATTTTCATAAATCAAGCAAAATATACTAGAAATCTTCTAGACAAGTATGGTATTAAGACATGCAAGTCTGCTGGCGTACCTATGCTACCTACATACAGAATGGACCCAGACGAACAAGGTAAGTGTACTGATCAAACTCATTATCGTGGTCTAATTGGTTCATTACTGTACTTGACTGCTAGCAGACCTGATATTGCATTTTCTGTTGGTGTATGTGCTCGCTTTCAAGCTAATCCAAAAGAGAGTCATATGGAAACCACTAAAAGGATTTTGAAATATTTGAAAGGAACCATCAATCGTGGTATATGGTATCCTTCAAATGATGATTTATCTCTAAGTGGCTACTCTGATTCTGATTTTGGTGGTTGTAGAATAGATAGGAAATCTACATCTGGTTCTTGTCAATTCTTAGGCACAAAACTCATTTCATGGTTTTCGAAAAAGCAGACAAGTGTTGCTACCTCTACTACTGAAGCCGAGTATATGGCTGCTGGTAGTTGCTGTAGTCAATTATTATGGCTTATTCAACAGCTTAGAGATTATAATATTTGTGAATCAAATGTTCCTATATTCTGTGATAGTAATAGTGCAATTGCCATTACACAAAATCCTGTTCTGCACACACGTTGTAAGCATGTTGATGTGAAACACCATTTCATACGTGATCATGTAGAAAAGAAGGATATTCGCATGGAAAAGATTCATACTGAGTTTCAAAGAGCTGATATTTTTACAAAACCATTAGCTGAGGCACGATTTCGTGAATTATGCATTAGTTTAGGGCTAATTGATTTAGATCCTACTTGCCTATAGCTGTGTACTAACCAGACAGGTACATCAAATGAAGTATGGAGACAAGATCACTAGACTAGGGCACTCGTCTACTTACTCAATAGACAGGTATACAAGGCTAGACAAGGTGACTAGACAACCCGATGAGGAAGCTGGTAAAGCTGAGGGTAAAACTAAGGGAATAAACATTTAAGGGGGAATTTATGATTTCTTAAATATCCTTATGTTGACTCTTATGTGGGTCAATAGTCATCTTGTTCGAAACCTTGATCATTACCTTAGATTGATATTCATCTTATTTATTGTTACTTTACTTGTATCATCGATTACACGTTGAATGTGATAAGATAGGTACATGAAGTCGTTCGATGTTCAGAATAGATATGCACAGACAAAGGGGGAACTCGTCTTGTGTACTTAAGTCAACTCGACTGGTGGAGCTTATGTCTACTCGTCTGTTCTGGATGGACTCGAACAAGACAAGCTAAGTTTTTTTTAAAAAGCTAAGTGTTTAATCAAAACGGATTAAGAATATTATAGTATGTAGGTATTGATAGAATTTGAAAAACCCTTGAATTAGATTTATACACTCTCATTTGATGTGGTGTATACATCCAGTTCTCACTTATCTACACTAAGACAGATGAGTTCACTCCTCTGTTCTAACTAAGAAAGGGCGGATTTCAAATTTTACAATATCAAATTACATACTACTCTCGGTTCCGTAACCGAATGCCAAAGGTCTTAACCGTCTTGATCAAAACCCAATTATCACACGACTTAGTCACATTTGTGTTAATTCCTTGTTTTACTCAAGAAGTTTTTGCCTCTCCCTATTTTCAAGCATTTCAGTTACTGATTATTATTGAGATGTCTACTCGATCAATTTTCGATCTTAGAACTAACATGCAGGTCACATTCGACCTCGGACGGTACATTTCTGATAACAAAGTAAATGTAGAACCATCTGTGTTCTTCAAGGGCAATCACTCAGACGACGATGCTGAGATTCTGGCTAAATGCACTCGATGTGGGCTCAAACCGTATCTAGAATCATTTCCTCAAGTGGTCTTGGAGGAGGAGGTGCTAGAATTTTATGTCAACGTCATCAGACAGGGTGATATTATTGAGTCGTTTATTGGTGAAGATCGTGTGCAAATCACTCCAGAAACGATGTTCAACCATCTACAGCTGCCCATCGGTTCAATTGACATTGATAATTATGCACTTGGACAAGAAATTCGATATTTGAGCATCTTCTGTGGCAAGAAGTTGAAACAGAAACCGGATGGCAAGTATGCTCCAGTCAAGAAGGGTGATCTTCTTAAAAAATATCGCACATTGTTGGATATTGCCAGCAAAATTCTGTTAAGTTCGACTGGTTCTCATGACTCTGTGACCTTTGTGAAGGCAAGGGTTATGGCTGTAATTTTTTACGGTATCACTGAATGCAATTGGTTCAAGCTGATTGCAGACCGCATTATGTATTTTGAGCGCAGTGTTCGAGTAGATGACAATACTCGAAATTGGGTGGTGTCTACTGCTGTTGGTTATGGTAATAAGCTAAGTATCTTACTTCCTCTCCTAATGCCAAACAAGACGAAATGGAGCAAAGGAAAGCCATTTCATCCTTTGAAGTTTTACTTGAAGAAAGGGGCAGTAAGGAAACAGGCTGCTGCTAGGCCATCTGCACCTAGACAAGCCAGAATTGACCCCATGGAGGCTTTGCCATATGCTGGTGAATCTGGATCTTCAGAAGATGAGTCCGTTGAAGACAAGCCAATGGAAGCTGCACAAGACTCATCTAGTGCAGAAGACTCAGAGCAGACTCAGTCAGAAGAAGAGTCGACTCAAGAGCAGGAGTCGAGTGGACAAATACCTGAGATGTACACTTTGGTGAGAGTCGATTCGCCTACTCGTCCAGCCGAGTCGAGTGTACAGGTTGGTTCTACTACTCAATCTGTTTCAATTCCTCTCTCTCTCCCATCCTCTTCTGTTCGAACCAAGGCAAGATCACATCGATCTAGGCCTAGACCTATTCCCACAACTTCACAAGTGCTGCCAGCATATCCGCTGAGGGTCAGCCTACCTGAAAACACTCCCATAATGGATACAACTGATACTCCGACAGTTGTCATACCAAACCAAGACACATCAAAGCTTTTTGAAACCAGTCCTTTCACACCCTCTCCCTCAACAGAATATGTTGAATCCTTGATCCCATCTACTTCAGATCAGACGATAGTTGCCACTGCAACAACTGAGTTAGAGACCCCATCTACTCAGACCCCGACTGAAGTTAGATTCGAATCCTTGGTCTATTATCCCATGTGTCTAAGAGAGAAGTGAGTCCGTTCAAAGATGAGCAAGAATTTGAAGAAGCAGCTCTCATCTGTTGAAGTCGACTACTCCTCAGAACAGTTTGAGAAACTGGTTCGAATTTGTACTTGGGTGGCCTTGAAAAAGTCTGGTACAGATGATCTCTTCGAAGTCATCTTAGGAAAGGGTGGTATTTCAAACTTCATGGATTGGGAAATGGAGCAGAAGGAGAACAGTGTTGTTAGTGATCACTCAGAGCTTTTCCCAAATCATGCTATCACTGCTCTTGCGAAAAGACTACTTGGTATTTCTGATGACTTGATGAGTTCCGAATTCAAGATTGATGTTGGTGTTCAGGTTCCAGATCTTGATGATGTGCAAGACATTGTGGTGATTGAAGGTGATCAAGCTGCGTTGATTCAGTCTACTGATCTAGTCTTAGATTTGGACAATGTCTCAGATCAGTTGAGAGGCATTGTGTTCAAATTTCAGATAGAACATGCTGATAGTCCAAGATCAGATTTTACTTTTATAAATCGTTATTCTGATGATTTACTGCCATTTGAACTTTGTGGATACATGAAGAAGTTGCATGCCTTATTGAAGAAGGACATAGCTATTGCTGAAAAGAAGGCTCATGAAGCGAAGTTTGCTATTATCTCTTACTCTCCTCAACTTAATCTAAGAGCTATTGCTGGAAGTGTGCTTCCAGAGGTTGATCCAGTTGAAGACGCGGTCTTGGCTACTGTTCCAGCAGATCAGTTGGTGAAAGTTTTAATTCCGGCAGATGAAGTCATGCTAGATGCTCCTCATGTTGAGATTGGACAGTCATCTCATGCTATCTCAGCCGCCTCAATAGATGAGTTGAAGGACGAATTGAAAGTTGTTGTCAAAGCATCGATTGATAAGTTTCTTAAATCTGATATCCAGAAGATTCTTACTGAACAAAACAATGTCCTTGTGACAAGTTCAAAAGATTTGATAGTTGATGCAGTCAGTCAGGTAGATGAAGAATACAGACAGCACATGTTTGAGCAACTTGAGGGATTTCTTCAAGATCAAGTTGAATACTCAGAGAAAAGCTCAGTCGATTTTGCTCGCGTACTAGCTACTGAATCCAGGAAGTTGGAACGAGTCTATAGAGCAAGAATCGAAGTTGCTGATGTTCAGAGGAAGGAAGCATATGATCAGCTAACTCAAGCTCAACAACTTATCTCAGCTATGACTGATGAAAACAAGAAGTTACGTTTAACTGCTACACATTTTAAGAATGAGTTGAATTTATCTACTCAGAAGCTAGAGTTGGTTGCGACCAAGCTGGACAAGTTAAGTCAAAACAAGTCGCATGAGAAGCAAATTGAGAAAGCTACAGATCTTATGAAGCAGGCGATGATGGAAGAAATGACTCGGTTCACTTCTCTTTTCTCTCTCAAGGCATCTGATGAAGCCAAAAAGGGGGAAGAGGCAAGTCGAGTTGAATTTGCTGCTGAAGGAGTGAAAAAGGCAAGTGCTGAACCAGAAGCTAAAGATGCTGCTGAAGCTATGCAAGATCTTAAGAGGCCTAAGAGAGGCAGGGGCAGATTGGTTAAAACTGCAGAAGCTGAGCAAGCTAAAGTTGAAGCTGAAGAGTTGAAGAAGAAGGAGAAGGGCAAGTCTATTGCGTCTCCAGAAGCTGAAGTGCAGAAGAGAATGGTATCGAAAAGGAAGTCTATTACCATTGAAGAGCCTACTCCTGAAGCTGGTATTTTGAAGAAGCAAAAGATTGATGAGCCAAGTGATGAAGCTCATTATGCTAAGAAGAAGAAGATAGAAAAACACATTGAAAGTTTGTTGAAGCAGAAGCCTGATGAAGATCAAATAGAAGACAAGCTCATTGATCACTTTATTGACAAAGAACATCGTCAAGATTGGATGAAAGTGAAAAGGCAATGGGAACTAGATCACTGGATTATCAGGAAGTTTGGAGATTCTGATAACTCTGACGATCTTTATGCTATGTTTGACAAGTTCATGGAAGGACAGCATAAGATGCTATGGAACTTAATCATAAGGATATCTGCTGCTGCTAATTTTAATATTCTTGTTCCTGGTTTTCCGAAATGGAAGTGTCCTATGACTAGTTCAGGTAAAAGGGCAGATGTGAACCAGATCAAGAAGTATGAAGATGAGCTGCTAGACAATGAGAAGATTGAAGACGAAGAACATATCCAAGGAATCCATACTAGACTACTCAATGCTTTCTGTGTTCCAGATTCAGAAAGAGGTAATTTTCAAGTATAGTTTAGTTTGTTTTGATTTCGTTATTCTTGAAGTATTTGTAATATCTACTGATCTACTTCTGAATGAATGAAAAAGATAAAGTACTATTTTGATGTTAAAAGGCAAGATAACTACTTAACTAGTCTACTAATAAGAAAAGATTCAAGTAGTTTTGGCTTCATCAAAAAGGGGGAAATTGATGGGATATGAATCCTAGAACAAGTCCTAAATGATGAATAAAAGATAAAAGATAAAGTTTTGATAAGCCAAAAGAAGACTTGAATATTTTCTAAGTGTTGACTAATCTAGTCTAGTTGAGTTGGAGTCATCTTGTACAGATCAGTAGAATTCAAAAGACAAGTACAGTTTAAAAGAAAAGTATTCATTAAAAGATAAGTACGATTTATAAGTACTTCATATATGTTAGATTGTTACTGAGCTATTTAAATGATGTATAGAGCTCATGATGATTTTTATATGTAATAGATTAGATTTTGTGTATAGTTTATAAGTTGACTAAGCTTGTATTATAAAAGCTTAAAGTAATGTAATAGTCTTGGTAAGATTAGTATAGTCTACTTTACTGTTTGAAGAAGGAAGATCAGACAAGAAGAGTCGAAGTCTACTACTCAAGATAAGAAGACTACACAAGACAAGTCAACTTGAAGTTAGTTACAAATACGCGTGAAGAGATAAAGATATAGAAGTTAGTTATGGAATAACTAATTCATAACAGAAACGCGTGGATTGATAAGAAGATTCAGTTGAAGGTAGTTATCAAGAAAAGTTGGTTACAACTTACTAAGTTCTTGAAGATTGAAGTCTATAAATACTTCATGATGGTGATCAATTGAAAACTACTATACACTGACGTTCATACTCAAGTGAAGCATTATCAAAGATATATTTGAAGTTTACTCTCAGAGATTGATTGAAGTTCAGAAAGATAGCCAGAAGACAAGTGAAGAATTCAGAAGGCTACTACTGAAGAACAGAGAAGTTTTTAGTTTTTGTTTGTTATTTTCAAGGTGCTAGATACTTGTAAAATTTCTAGTAAGATCGTAGACGTATCTGGAGGTATAGTCTGTTGAAGATCTAAGTCTTCTTCTTGGGACTTTAAAGACAGGAACATACACTTGTACTCGATTGGAAGAGTTTAGTGGAAACATCACAACTGGGTTTGTGAGAGTGGATGTAGACAAGTTGTCGAACCACTATAAATCTTGTGTTTGATTTACTTTACAGTTTTGATTGTTTAAATTGCTTAATTGGTTTAACTACTTAACTGATCTAGACTAGTTGAGTATAGAACAGAGTTCTCGAAAATAAGTTGAGTATAATCTTGAATTGGGCTCATTGATAATTTCGTATTCCGCATATTGTACTTTGATATTTCGAAAGAATTTTGAAAAGTCTATTCACCCCCCTCTAGACATTTTCACTAGCTTACTCGTTATTAACTCAACTTTGGGACCAACAATTCCCTTTGGACCTGTTCATTGTTTTCTTCAAAAACTTGTTAAAATGCTTAGTGAGAAAGGCCATGTGGTCTGGATTGTCATAACATAGATCCATCACATCATCATCTGAATCGACTTCAGTGATAATAGGCTGTATTTCAGCACTTTGTGATGTCTCTCCTTTAAAAACAACCACCTTTTTATCATCTTTATTTTTCATCAAATTGAGTAGTGTTCATCTCATAAGTTTTAAGAATACTTACTAGCTCATTTTGACTCAATTTATCAGTATCTTTAGCCTCTTCTATAGCACATATTTTTGCATCAAATTTTTTAGGAACTGAACGCAAAATTTTATGAACTACTCTCACATTCGAAATAGGATCACCAAGAGAATGTGATTCATTGACAATCTCACTTAAACGTTCATTATAAGATGATATGGTCTCATCTTCCCTTATTCGGAGATTTTCAAATTTAGTCCCTAGCATTCGAAGTTTTGTTCTTCGAACACTATCCGAACCTTCACAATGCTCTTGTAATCTATCCCAAGCTTCTTTAGAAGTTAAACAATTAGAAACAATTTTGAACATAGAAACATCAACAGAAGTAAAAATAGCATTTAAAGCTTTAGAATTAAACCCTGCTGTTGTTATCTCGTCAGCCGTCCAATCAACTTCCTTCTTGAGTTGAACTTCATTGTCTTCATCTACTGGAGTTTTTGGTGCATCCCAACCTGTAAGTACTGTCCTCCATGCACGTTCATCAATAGACTTGATATACATGCGCATCTTAGGTTTCCAATATGCATAGTTTGTACCATCTAAAACTGGTGGCCTAAGTGCTGTAGAGATGTGATGTGTTTCCATTTTTGCAAAGACACAATAAATACTAAAACACACTAATTAAAAACAAGGATCTAAACCTAGTGTCGTCAGGTATCAGCTCTGATACCAACTGAAAGTGTGCGTGTTAAGTAAAACAAGACTGATGCTACACTCAATGTTAGAACACTCAATGTAACACTGACTCGATTACAGAATATCAGAATACGAATAGCGGAAGACTTGAAAGTATGAAAACACAAAGACACAGAATTAACTTTTTAACATAGATTTTAATTTAAAATCTATGCGAGCCTTATGGCGAAACTTTCACTAATAATTATGTGAATACAAATGGTGTGTGAACAAATATTCACAACGGAAATAAGACTTGATAACCTATCGAGTCTAAAGACGGCTTAAGTGTAAAAATTACACTACCAAAAACTAATCTAACTCTATGATCTATCTATCAAAGATGTGTAGAGAATTTTATGTTGTACAGGAAGTTTGGACTCTTCGGCACAACGACAAGAACATGCCAATGACAATTAATTCCTAACAGGATGAACACTAGTTTAGTAATTAAAGAATGGCACTTCGATTGATGGATGATGACCACGGCTCTGCTGTATTTATAGGCGTGAATAAGCATTCTAGAACCTTCATCCATGATCTCCTAAATTTTAGGATCTTATCCTTTCTTCTTTCCCAACTGCCTTCTAGGATCTTCCAGCCAGTTCTGGACGTTTCTCAAGGGCAACCGCATGATCTACACACTTCTGCAAGCTTCCAGATCCTTCCAGTCTGGAAATGTGTAGAATGTTCTAGATCTTCAACCTGCGATGTTACAACATCCAAAGCAGCATTAGCCAGAAAACAGAATTTAGACTTAGGAAAAATAAGAAAGGTCGAATTATGATGTTGCAGCCTCGTGTGATAACATCTTCGATAACATCACCAAGTCTTCAACATCAACAGGGACGAAGAACAACAGTTTGGAGCAGAAGAACAACAGTTTGGGGAAGAAGAACCGAATATGTATCAAACAATGATCAGGGAAGCTGGTTTTTCAAACATGGAAGAGGAGCCGACGAATGAGGCATTTCGGTTTTATGAGATGCTCAAATTAGTCGAAGAATATTTATATCCGGGTTGTGAATCTCACTCACAATTGTCATTTAATGCACGACTCATGGCCATTAAGACCGAGAACAAGCTTTCTAACAGGGCATATGAGCAAGTGACACAATTATGCAGTGACATTTATCCTCAAAATAATAAGGTGCCTACGACGTTTCATCAAAGCAAACAAATGTTGAAAAATGTTGGTTTGCCGGTTGAGAAGATTGATTGTTGTGTGAACGGTTGCATGTTATATTGGGGTGACGAAGATAGCAGTCTGAAGATGTGTAGAATGTCTGGCCATCCCCGGTACAAAGAGGCACGTCGAAAGGGACCTGGTGGTCAATCGAAGAAGACAAAGAAGGAAGTGTCGTATAAGAAGATGTACTACCTTCCTATCATTCCTTGTTTAATGAGATTATATCAATCAAGTGCCACAACACAACACATGACGTGGCATGCTATAGATTTCTCTTCGGCTGAGTCGAGGGAGATGCGACATCCGACAGACTCGGAGGCCTGGAAACACCTTGACAACGTGTTTCCAGATTTTGCTTGTGAACCGAGGAATGTGAGATTAGGTTTGTGTACCGACGGAATTACCGACGGAATATTGACCCGGTTTATTAAACGGGTTGTCCGGATTACCGACGGACATATTCCGTCGGCAAATATGACTGAAATATTCCGTCGGTATGTTCGTCGGTAATGCCGACGGAAGTAAAAAATCCGTCGGCAAAAAAAGCCGACGACATGAAAGTGGACGGATAACATTCCGTCGGTAAGCCTGGCGGCCGACGGAATTTTCGTCGGTAATTCCGTCTCTAAAACGCGTCTTTTTTGTAGTGAATTTAATTAGGTTTTGAGATGAGAGAGTTATTTTTGAGATTTCCACGTGGGTGTCCTCATCCGTTTTGTGGGTGTTCTCATCACGTAGGTGTCCTCATAGGATCCTTGGGTGCCTTTAGCCGCGCCCTTCTTTTTTAGTCACGCATGGGTCTAGGAGCAAATGATGGGTTTGACTATTTACATCTCCATTTCTAAGAGATGCACTCCCCCGATTAATGCACCCCACCAAAAATAGATGGCACCTTCCTCGAAATGTCTTAAATACCCCCTTCTCTATAATATTCCTACTACTAACCACACCCTCCCACCAAATCCTAATTTCTCACATTTCATCTCCTCTCTTCACACTTTCATCCTCTCATTTCTCCTAGCCGTCGGCGCCGTCGATCCAGCCACCGCCACCGCCGCCCCCTTGCCTTCCTCTCCCTCGGCACCAAAGGCCTCCCCCTCCCTCGACCGTGACCGGCCTCCTCCTCACTCTCTCCGATTTTCTAGTATTCCCTACCTCTGCCAGAGCGCTACCGCCCCTATTCTTTAAAAAAAAAAAAAATTGCACCAACGGCCGCGCTGCCGCCCCGTCCATCGGCCGCCATAGCCGCCCCCTACCTCTCTCTTCTCTCCCCACCATTTTCCCCCCTCCACCCCTGCCATGGCGCCCCCGCCCCACCACCCGTAAAAATATATATATGTTCTTCAGCGTCCGCGCGACTGCCCCCTCCCTCTCTCCCGATTCGTCGCCGCCGGCCCCGGCCCACACCCCAGGTTTGTCCGCACCTTTTGGGCGTTTGTTAGGGTTTTCTGCTTTTATAGAAACCTTTTTTATTTTTTTTTCAATTTTCGACACTGTAATGTCGACCATGTATCTTCCCGTCGACAAAATGTTGTCGACGGGAGTGTATATGGTCGACATTACAGTGTCGATCGACCTTTGTTGGCCGACCATATATCCTCCCGTCGACAAAATGTTGTCGATGGGAGGATATATGGTCGGCACTAGTTTGACGATTTTTTTTTAAAAAATTGTTAGTTTTTCTAAGTTTTTTTTAGGCCGAAAAAAAGAAGTTTGATAACTAAACATTCCAACTTGATTGTTAATGGGTTTGATAATGGTGTTTATGGATGAATATGGTTGATTTGTTAAAATTTTTGATTTTTTTTTATTTCTTGCTACCGAAAAAAATGATGATGTTGGCCGGAGGGGGTGCATCTAGTAGGCTGGATTTTAATGAAGGGTATTTTGGGGTTTTTACACTATTATTAAATTAATAAATTGATTGTGGGAGTGCATCTCTCCGAAATGGAGGTGCATATAGTCAAACCCGCAAATGATCAACCTGTTTGCTATCATTTCTCTCGATTCACGTGCCTGCTTTACACTGTAATGGGCCGCCTCTATTTAAGCATTTGGGCCCTCGAAATTGGAAGGCTGGAAGCGAGCCTTTACTTAGTTAAATGGCGGTCCTGGCTATATACCCTCCAGCTTTGTTAAGTACACTACACCTCCACATTTATTAATTTAATATTCATGTAAATTATCTAATTTGCCCTTTTAATAAAATACCATACACTCTCCCTTAACTTTCAAACCCTAATGACAGCTGTCACCACCACCGCCGCCTCCGACAGTCGACAACACCATCAAAAAGTGTCAAACACACAAGAAAATCACAAAAAAAAAAAAAAAAAAAATCAACAAATATGTATCGACGGTATGCATTATTGTCGACAACAATTTGTTGACAATAGTGCATATCATAGACACATATTTGTCGATTTTTTTTTTTTAAATTTAATTTTTTTTAAAACTTTCGACAAACCAGAGTCGAGTAGATGAACTATTTTCGACAACAATTTGTCAACGATAGTGAATCTACTCGACACTGGTTTGTCAAAAATTTAAAAAAAAAAAACACAAAGAAAACCTACCTGCAGCGGCGAGGGGTGGGGGCGAGCGGCCGCAAGAATTGAGGGAGGGAGGAGA
Organism: Galeopsis tetrahit; assembly: GCA_963675135.1. Taxonomy (NCBI): domain Eukaryota; kingdom Viridiplantae; phylum Streptophyta; class Magnoliopsida; order Lamiales; family Lamiaceae; genus Galeopsis; species Galeopsis tetrahit. The sequence continues at coordinate 21,705,492 of OY776124.1, forward strand.
AGCCGGCGGGATTGGGGCGAGGGAGCATGCGGTGGCACTTGGCAAGGGAGGGGGTGCCGCCGCCGATATTACAGAAATAAAAAAAATGAAAAAGAGTAAAGAGGCGTTGGCAGGTTTGGGGGCGAGGGAGGAGGCGTTGTCGTCGGTGCTTGGCAAGGGAGGGGCGGCGGCGATTTATAAAAATAAAATAAAAAAACGAGGGGAGAAGCTGTGGGGCGGCGGGAGGTTTGGACAAGGGAGCTTGGGGCTGCTGCCGATTTGTGGAAAGGGGGAGGGGAGGCGGCCGACTTTAAATGTGTAAATGGTAGATTAGATATTTTGTGGGAGAGTGTAACTAACGTATGAAGAAGGATACGAAAATCATGGGGGTATATTTAACAAGGCTGGAGGGGTATATAGCCATGGCCTAAATGTCCTATCAAGTGGTCTCATAATAATATTGGGCCTTAATTTTATTTCTTTTTTCTCTTGAGTCCAATCATTTTTTCTCCTTCTCAATTTATTTCTTCAATTAACTTCACGAATTTATCGAGACGCATTTTTCTCAAACAATGCTCATTTTTTCTATAAAAATAGCAAAACACATATCTTTCTTATTTCAAGTGAAATTAGTCAATTTAGTGTAAATAATGCATGAAATCCTATAAAATTATATAAAATAAACACATGAAGTTCAAACAATTTGTATACTATTCAATAGTTTTTAGATGAAAGGAAAATCTCATGCATATGCATATATATTGTGATGCAAGCGGATTTTTTTTAATGAAATTCTCTTTTGTCTGATAAAAAAAATACACTAATATAATAAATTTAATTATTGTACAATCATCCAACCATTAAAATCTCACCCAACAATAATATAACAATACAATTTCATTCAATCTTACACATTGATTTGACATATATAAAATTAAATTAAACATCTCATATTCAAAAACTCAAAAGAAACCCACACATTAATTCATAAGAATTTAAAAAACCTTGATTTTAAAAAATCGATTTGAACATCATCTAAATGTTCAAATAAGTATGAAAAGAAGGGAGTAATAAATATTTAATTAATATACAAACTTAACAAAATAATTTGAACAAATTTTACATCTATGATAAAATTACATAAAATATAATATATTGTGTTATATACGGAGTAATATTTATATATCTATTTTTAATTTTTTTTGATTTTTTCTAAATTTTTTCTATATTAGATTCGATATTGTTATTGCATACAAATATTTATCTATTTTATTATTTTTTACAAATTTAGTGAAAATATCCATATTATCAATATCAATATTAGTAATCATAAAAATTAAATATATTGAAAATATACTAGAAAAAATTGGGCATATTTTGGTACTTGCATGGAAACACGTGAATGTGGATGTGGTGATTTGAATTGAGTTTGCAAAATGTGGGGCCCGGGCCACGTGAATTTTGAGCTGCTCCATTAATTAATTACATTGGCGTGGAGGTCCATGATGCTTCCTTCCTTTTCTTTCACAAATTTTTATTAGGTGGGTCAAATCTTTTACTTCGTCCTTGGTCAAACATTGCAGCAACGAATTGATAACGATTAATCTTTGTAGTGAAGGCTATGACTTCAAACGGGTTTGGTTTTAGTAGATGGACGGTAAAATTGATCACTTTAAATTAGTTGATTTTTGGATTAATACCATATTATAAAATAAAAAAATAATTATTCACACAAAAAATTCTCTCTGCAAACAATAAATGTTCTAAATTAATATACTTAGAATTGCAATGTGCAAACAATCTTGGCTGGGGTCGATCAATATTATTGACTTTTGGGCAAGTTAAGTCTAGCTATAAATAGATGTGATCACGCAATTCAACTTTGTATTAAATTCACAAATTCAACTCTGATATTCTTGAAGCTGATGGTCTATAAATAGATCGATTCAGAAGTTTTTATTACACAAATTAATTCAACTCTTGAAACTAGTCTATAAATCAGAAACCAGGTGTAATTAGTTGTGAAGATAGATAGATGGCGCAGGCATCTCCAATGAATGGTGGCGATGGTATAAATAGCTACACCAACAACTCCTCATTGCAGGTATATATACTCTTCAATTCAGGGCCGGACTTGATTGATAAACAAACACTATAAGAAAATTGAATTTTAATGATATATATTTATTTGGTATAGTTTTTCTAGCTAAAAGTCTTTAATAACAAAGAATAAGAGTTAATGATAGATCTGTGGTTAATTAGAAAAACTATAATGAGATGATTTTGTAATTATATGCAGAGGGATGGATTAAAAGCAGCAACAGATGTGATGAAGGAGGCACTAATGGAGTGTCTTGATGTAAAAACATTGCTAGGTGCTGGCAATTCAAACATAATCACCATTGCAGACTTGGGATGTTCTGTGGGGCCCAATACTTTCTTGGCAATGCAAACCCTGATCGAAATCCTCCAACATAAACAGTACCAGGGGCTTGAATTTCAGGTGTTGTTCAACGACATCGTTTCCAACGATTTCAACACCCTCTTCGCCGCACTTCCCCGTGAGAGGAACTACTTTGCCGCCGGGGTTCCGGGTTCTTTCTATGGCAGATTGTTCCCGTCGTCTTCGATCCACGTCGTGTTTTCGTCTTCTTCTCTTCACTGGCTGTCCAGGGTGCCCGCCGAGGTGCAGAGGAAAGATTCTGCTGCATGGAATGCAGGTGAACTTAATTATAAAAGTGTGCATTGAGATTTTTTTTACTTTTTTTTCAATTTTGATCTTTAATTTTAGTAATTTATTATATATATAAAGAGGGTCAATACTTACCCCAAAAACCCTCCAAGCTATTAGAAATTAATAAACAAGAATAAATTTTTAACCTCTCTACAAGTTCGAACTTTTAAATTACGTACATTCTTCAATCTGTATAACTCGTACCGAACTAAAATTAGACATAATATTTCTAAAGTAAATGACGGATTCTTAATATTATTAACTCGATCGAATGCAGAGAGGATTCACTACACGGGAGCCTCGGAGGCGGTGGTGAAAGCTTACTCAGATCAATACGAGGAGGATATGGGGGTATTCTTGCGATGCAGGGGTGAAGAAATCGTTAGGGGTGGGGTGATTGTGATGATGTTGCCAGGTGTCCCACATGGGGTTGTGACTCATGATGTCGGTATAGCCTTGACTTTTCTTGGATCCCTCCTCATCGACATGCTCAAAGAGGTACTCTCCCTCTTTTTTTTTTTTTTTTTAATTAATTTCACAATTTAAATGTTGTATATAAATTTTTTATAATTTTTGAGCACATAAATTAAGAGAAGTGATTAAATTATACATAGTACAAAGTGATGTGAGTGAAGAGAGAAGAATATAACTAGAAAAATTAAAGTAAAGTGAAAATAAAAAATTGAAAGATATTTTCCAAAAATGATAGGAAAAGTTTATAGACGATCAAACAGACCAAAATGACAAATTGAGAAAGTTTATAGACGAAGTGTGGGAGTAATTAATTAAGTAATTAATTTCAGTGCCTTTATATATAGGTAATTAATCCTTTGAAAATGTACAGACTAAAATAAATCACAGTAAAATTATATTGAAATGCTTCATTTTAGTTTAATTATATAAGGTGGCAAAATGAAATTCTCATTTTCTTTAAATTCAAGGCCAATTAATTATTCTGGAGTCCTTTTAAAAAAATAATAAAAAATCTGGAGTCGGCAACTAAACTAGATCCCCATAAATGAGCTGTTCCCTTCTAAACCACAAATTACGGTTGAATAATAATATTGCAACTACGTAAGTTGATTTCATGATACCTTTAATATTGGATATACTACCATATCTTTCACTTATTACGTTTAATTATTTTGAGGGTGTTTTTTAATTATTTTGTTTTTTTTTTAAAATTCAACTCTTTTAACAAATTGGAATAATTGAGGCCGGGAATTGAGAAAGTTCATCTCATCTAAAGGTGAATAATTTATAATTTAATGTCATATAAAAATTTCATATTAAAAATACGAACTTAAAAAATAATTTATATATATTAATTATTTAATCGGAATGCCTCTTCCCGTTAAGAGTAAGTCAGATATATATCTCAACTCTCCTATAACGATGGTCGATTCATTGTTTAGAGGCTCTTTACAAACAATATTACAAACTTAAAATTACTTTTATTAGTTAAATAATTCATTTCATATATTTTTTTTAAATTGTTTCACTGTAATGATTTTGTATTTTGATATATATTATATATATGATATAACTGGATCCAACATGCTGCAGGGACTAATAGAGCAAGATAAATTGGATTCATTCAACATTCCTCAGATATACCCTTCAGTGAAGCAAATGAAAAAAATGGTGGAAAAAAATGGAGATTTTGAAATAGTGAAAATGGAAATAAGGAATGCGAGGGTTAATCCAAATGTGCCCATAAACATAGAGGGTGCAATAATGCACCTTAGAGCATTTACAGAGGGAACCATACTTCATCACTTTGGAAGCTCTGAAACAGTTGATCATCTTTTCGAAAGGGCAATTCTGGAAAAAACTAGGTTTTCTCACATGCTGCATTCAGCAGGAATCCAGATGGGGGCTCAATTATTTGCCGTTTTGCAACGTAAATGAAATGTACGATATAATATAAATGAATTGATTAATTTTGATAGTTTTTTTCTTTTCGAGAAAAGTTAAGTTTTTGCCCGAATTTCACACGGGCAAGTTGCATGATTGGGTATCCGAATTTGTGTAATAAGGTAGGGGTTGATTTGTGTTTGTGGGAGCACATAATTTCATTTTTTTTGTCTTGTAACTTGAGGAGGGTTATTCCAGAAAAAAAATAAAATTATTTGCCTTTCTCTGTATCATTTTATTTTTTAGGTTGTATTTTGGTCAATTTTTCTACCAATTTTGATTTATTTATTATATTTGGGATTTTCTTTTTTCGAACAAAATTGTTGAGTTGGAGTAGTTTTTGAGGACTTTTATAGGTATTTTCTTGATATTCTTATTAATTGTTGGCATATTTCATCCAAATCAATATTAATAATAAATAAATTAATATGAATTTAACATTCAAAATCTTCATTGCTTATCCACTTTTTATGTGAAGATATTGGAGATAAATTGATAATATCAGATATCAAACATATGTGAACTCTTCAATATGATACTCGCGAGACACTACAAGAAAAAAGGTTTTTAGCATCTGATATTTTTTGATACCAAAGGTGAAATATTTGATACCAAAGGGTATTGGTATCAAATGTATTTTCGATACAACTTCCGATACTTATACTCCCGATCCTAAAGACATTGTGTCAGAAAAAAAAGTCTGATACCAAAGGGTACCCTTTGGTATCAGAAATGTTTAGTATCACTAAATGTTTTCTGATACTAAAGGATTGAACTCTTTAGTATCAGAATTGTATTTAGTATCGGATTATTGTATCAATTTTTTTTGATACAACAATGTATTTATAGTATCGTAAACTTTTACCGATACTAAACATATAGTATCAATAAATATTTCCCGATACTAAAGAATTGAACTCTTTAGTATCATAATTGTATTTAGTATCAAATTATTGTATCAATTTTTTTTGATACAACAATATATTTATAGTATCGTAAACTTTTACCAATACTAAAAATATAGTGTCAATAAATATTTTATAATACTAAATGATTGAACCCTTTAGCATCGAATACTAAAAATTGTATTTATAATATCCTAAAATATTATCCGATACTAAACATATCAATACATCAATTTTGATACTAAAATTAATGGTATAATTTTTTTAATTTTTTTTAATATTATAAATATATTGTATAAACAAGAAAATGACCCTAAAGATACTTGAGACAAATAATAATCCAAAATAGTAAATGCTATAAAATTGAATTTCAGGGTGACATGGAAAAAATTTATAAATGTTGAATGTAAAAGTTTAAAAAACTAAAAAAATTAAATTTCCACTATACCAAAATCTATCTAAAACCTATCATCACAAGGACAATTATAGAATGCAGTAAAGATTATAAAGTTTTCCTTTACATTTATAATAGAAACCTTTTTTGAAGATGTAATTCTCCAACACACTGCTTCTTCACAGTGGCTTCTCATGTTGCCTTTTCGAGCACTTTCTGGCTTCTACAATGTCTTTTTACTTTGAATAGCATGATCATGATGCATATGCCTGAATGTAAAATGTAGATAAATGATTAAACATAAAAGAATTTAGGGATATTAAATAAATAGAGTAGTTGTTGCCAAAGACTTTGTGTACGTATAGCCTCGCATAATGAATTTCAATGTAGATATGATAGAAAATTACAAAAGTAACCACTCTTATGCATATGCAAGTTTTTAGAGATAATACCAAAATGATCTTCCAAAGGGTTTCTTTAGTTAGCTCATCCAAGAGTTTTCTCCAATCTTCTAAATCAAATAAATCAAAAGGTATCAATTTTGGATCTCTTGCAAGCAAGACAATGTAGGATGACAACTTCCTCCCATTTCAACCATTTGGTTGTCCATGAACATTAACCTGCACACCTAAACTAAAATAATGATATTAAGAAAAACAGGCCGATGATCATGACTCCATGAGTCCTCACTTAAATTATTACCTTGTTTGTTAGAGGACAATTCAAACTTCAAAATATACACGGACCCAAATATAGCAAGAGACACCTAACTTTTTAGTAAATCATTCCCGCACGATATCAAACACGTGGTTTCCTTTTTCAGAAGACTCAGCTGATATTTAAATTTTATCTATTTCCTCTTTTAGAGGTATGTACTGTTGATAAAATTAAATAAATTCTATAAAGCTTTACTCACATTAAAGCAGTGGATCAAGTTATTCAATAAAACAACACATCAAGAACTAGAGTAAACTTTAACACTTAACTCAAAAATCAACGAGGGCATAAGTAATGTTCATGACTGATATGTATATACAATGAAGTAGAGAGCTACAGGCACCAGTAAATATTGATTAGCACCACTAGACCATACAAATTACAAATTCTAAGCATACAAATACACTACTGGAAAGTTTCCAACTTCTTATAAAATGTGCAATGTCCCCTACAAAAGAAAATTATACTAAAAACTTTAAAGTAGCAGACTGCAAAAACATGAAATAGCAACTACAACAAAAAAAATTAAGCCAACTTATCAGTGCCCTAAAGTCATAAACATATAACATACAAGGCATAGACAATAGTATTTTAGCTAGAACAAAGGTGAAATTTGCAGACAATAAAGTGTTAGTAATCACCATAGAACTGCTTGGAAATTGACTTCTCCAACAACTTGAATTTTGAATTTCTTTATCAATATAATCACTTACACGATTATATCCAATCATGGAATACAACTCTCCAAGTCTGATTTGCTTTTATGCAATCCATTTATTAGCTTTATCGAAAATATGAAGTACATATGCAATTTTATACTGCTTGATGGAGGCTGAAAAGGCAAGCTGCAAGAAAAATGTTGAGGACAGGAAACTAATAAATCATTAATAACTAATAAGTATTTTTTATTGCTCTTGCATAGTTCAATTCTGAAGCACACTTCACAAACAATGGGCAAATGAAGCACACACATCATTAATAGTAATAGGCTATCATTGACTTCAAGCATAAAAAATGGTAGAAGTAGAGTGAAATTAGTAATATACCTTCTTGGAATCATTTTCCTTGAGCCAATTGATTCAAGCCTCAATATCCTTAACACCCTGATCATCAAGTCAATTGACTACTGCGGAGGTTCTGCAACCTATAAACCTACATTCCCTTCGTATAAACTGATTTGCAAGAAAAAATCAAATAAGAAATGGCGACGAACACACAAAGACATGAGCAACACATATAAATGCACATACAAATGCTTAGGATAGACAATAGTTGATGCCCATACAAATGCACATAATTACAATCAAAACAAGCCACATTAAGTATGAGCAAATCTTACTCTTACAAATTAAAATCAAGACAAAATAACTGCTTTATATTAACAACATGATATTACATTGATGAATCTCATACATCTCTAGCTCTTGATGAATCTCAATGCATAACATCAAGTTTTTGAAAGAAAATGTGTTGGAAAATTTAACATGTGTGGCTCCTCTATTTTGATTTTATCTGAAAGATGTAGTGTATCCTCATTCGGTGCTGGATTTCCTGATTGTAAGCAAGTTACATAAACAACAGAATGACTATTAATACTAGAACATTTTTAAAAACTGAACAACTACTTTGAATGCAACATAATTATCAAACTTGTTCATCAGTTGCATAAATAAACATGAGAACCACTTCTTCAATTCAACTATTACACAACACAAATGCAACACCGATTAATACCAGAATATCAAAATCCAAAAATCTAATGCGCAGATCTGAAAATCATAATTAAATAAAACTCGTCCAGCTTCCCCAAATTAGTCTTCTAGAAGTAACCAAAATACAACAAAACTAAATTATGAATTGGTCTTGATTTGATAATTCGAAGTAATTCTAATCATCTTAAGTACTCTTGGTTTTCTAATAATAAACCAACTAATAGCTTGAGTCCACAATTGAAATACTAGGGAAGACTGAAGAGATTGGTATGACAAAACAGAACAACTTTTATTAACAATAATAAAATGTCTGCAACAAGAAAATACCAATTTACATCAACATCAGCAAACCATCCTAACAACAATATTCTGAGAAATTAACAAATTTAGGCCTGAAATCGAATGGATCACAATAATTTCGAGTCATTGAATTAAACGATTGACAAACCTTTTTCAGAGATAGCATTGAGGTTTGGAGGCTATGGAACACTGATCCATATAGGTGCAGAGAGACTGGATCTGGTTTGTCTCTCCGAATTGAACTTTGATTCGCCGGACAGAGCGCAACGGCTGAGGAGAGAAGTCACCCGGAGTCGGAACGAGCGGTAGGGAAACGTGCGTGGCTGGACGGAGGGCCGCGCAGCGTCTACTGGAACGGACCACGGCGGCACGTGCGCAGCAGCGGCAGACAATGGAATTGTCGTCGGCGCCGGGGAAGATGACGCCATTGGAGTGGACATCGGAAGCTTATAGTGCAACGGTCGCACAGGTACAGCCGTCAGAGAGAGGTGGCGACGGCGCGCAGGTGGTGGCCGGAGGCGCTGAGAGTGCTGGCGGCTGAAGAATGTACGGTTACATCCTCACTGTGTGAAAATCGCACACAGTGAGGGTTTTTCGCTTAGTGGGCTGGGCTTTTGATGAGTTTGGGGATGAAGGAAGGCATTTGAAAGGGTCTGACTATATGCACCTCCATTTCAGTTTGATGCACTCCCCCATCACTCCCCCGATTTATACACTCCCCGAATTTTAGGTCACACCTCCCCTCAAATGTCATAAATACCCCTCCCTTCATAAAAACCAATTTACTACACACACCCCCCCAACCCTTCATCTTCTTCATCCTTCATCTTCTTCCTCCCCATTTCCCCCAACCCACCCCCTCCTCACCACCACCCACCAGTCGCCGGCGACGCCCACCCCACCCCACCCCCGTCATCGCCGGCGACGCTGTCCACCACACCCACCCTCGCCGCGGCCGCCGGCCGCCCCCTCCCCTCCGTTTAAAAAAAAAACTGAAGCTTTGCACTCGCGCGGCCGCTCCCGTCCGTCGGCCGCCGCGGCCGCCCCATCCCCCTCCCGTCCGACGCCGACCCCCAGGTTTGCCCCCTTCCTCCCCTTCCTCCCATTTGAAAAAAAAAAAAAACAGAAGATCTGCGGCCGCTCCCTTCTATCGGCCGCCGCGGCCGCTCCCTCCCCACCCCCTCTCCGACGCCGATCCACCCCCAGCCCAACCCAGATTTGCCCCTCCTCCCAAGGGTTTTCTGCAAAAAAAAAAAAAAAAAACAGAAGATCTGCGGCCGCGCGGCCGCTCCCTTCTATCGGCCGCCGCAGCCGCTCCCTCCCCACCCCCTCTCCGACGCCGATCCACCCCCAGCCCAACCCAGATTTGCAAAGGGTTTTCTGCAAAAAAAAAAAGCAGAAAACCCTAATTTTTTTTTTAAAAATTTCATTTTCGACTATGTAATGTCGAATAAATATACTCTCGTCGGCAAATTGTTGTCGACGAGGGTGTATTTGATCGACATTACATAGTCGGATTTTTTTTTTTATTATTTTCGACGAAACCGTGTCGACTACATACACTCCCGTCGACAAGTGTATGTGATCGACACTGGTTGGTCGAAAAAAAAAATTGTAAATTTTTTGAGTTTATGGTTCATTTCTATATTTTTTTTGAGCTTGATGGTCGCCGGAAATGGTGTCGCCGGCGATCGAAAGTTGTGGGTTAGGAAAAGGTGAAAGAAATGAAAGGGGGTGAGTAGGGGGTGCATCTAGTACGGTATATTTAATGTATATTTAATGAAGGGTATTTTAGGTTTTTTACCTTATTATTTTATTAAAAAATTGAAAGGGGGAGTGCATCTCTCCAAAATGGAGGTGCATATAGTCAAACCCCATTTGAAATCTTCAATTTATTTAACAAAGTGAGGAGATATAGCAATGGGTATTGGTATCAGTATCGTATGATAATTACAATAAAAATAAAAATATTTTATCAATAAAAATATCAATAGTATCAAAAAAAATTATTTGATACTAAAATAACCATAGTATCAAAAAAGTGGTGGATGTTACAAACTTAATGGTATCAGAAACTTAATTTCCAATATCAATCATAAATTGTATTAAGAAAAATTATTTGATGCAAATTAAAAATAAGTAGTATCAATATATAAATTATTAATACTAAAATAGTAATAGTATCAAAAAAATTGTTGGATGCTACTAAAATTAATGGTATCAGAAATTAAATTTTGGATATCAATAATAACTAGTATCAAAAAAATTATTTGATACAAAAAATAAGTAGTATCAATAAATAAATTACTAATACTAAAATAATAATAGTATCAAAAAAAAGTTTGGATACTATTAAATTAATGGTATCGAAAATAAGTTTCTATACCAATGATAAGTAGTATCAAAAATATTATTTGATACAAAAAAAATAAGTAGTATCACTAAATAAATTACTAATGCAAAAATAGTAATAGTATCAATAAAGTAGTGAATGTTATAAATTTTCGATACTAATGATAAGTAATACCAAAAAAGAAAAATTTGAAGCAAAAATTAAGTAGTATCAATAAATAAATCATTAATACTAAAATAATAATAGTATCAAAAAAAATGTTGGATGATATAAAATTAATGGTATCGGAAATTTAATTTCCGAAACCAATGATAAGTAGTATCAAAAAAATTATTTGATACAAAAAATAAGTTCTATTAATAAATAAATTACTAATACCAAAATAATAATAGTATCAAATAAGTGGTGGATGTTATATAGTTAATGGTATCAAAAACTTAATTTTCGATACCAATGATAAGTAGTATCGAAAAAGTATTTGATCCTAAAACTAAATATTATCAATAAATAAATTTCGGATGCAAAAATAACATTAGTATCACTAAATAATCGATGCTATAAATTTAATAGTATCAAAAAATATTTTTTTGATTCCAAGAATGAAGGTAGTATCATAAGATTTTTAGTTGATACCAAAGGTTAAGATTTAGTATTAGAAAATGTATCAAATACCAATTTTTCGATACTAAAAACTTTTTTTCTTATAGTGAGAAAAGGATTACAAGTGAATGAAATGATCTGAATGTACATAAGGTAGTATTTATATACTCAACCAAGACCTAACTAACTAATTACTAACCATGGGCTTAACAACAGAAGGCCCAATAATTAGTTATATTATTAGAGTATGAAGGCCCTAAATACCTGGCTCGCTACGGAGAAATGTATAATCGATCCGTTCCATGTGCTTTTGTGAAGATGTCGGCAACCCGTTCGTCAGTGGAAATTTTGCAAGGTAGAATGTCTCCACGTACGAGCAACTCGTTCTCTAACGAAGTAACAATCCATTTCAACATGCTTTGTTCGCTCATGGAATACCAGATATCGCAATATGTCTATCGAATTGGTTGTCGCAAAACAACGGTGTTGGGCCAGACTGAGCTATCCCAAAGTCGCACAGCAGCCACCGAAGCTAAATGATTTTGCACACTATCGTCGCCATGGCTCGATATTCGGCCTCCGCCGAGGAACGGGAAACAACCGATAGTTTCTTTGTTCGCCAAGACACCAGGGAGCCGCCGATGGAAATGAGGTAACCGTTGGAAGACCATCGTGAATAGGCAGCCGACCCAATCTACATCACAATGGGTTGAACAACATCTAAATGGGACTGTTGTGGGTTTCCCAAAAACTGGCTCAATTGGCTTACCGAAAACACCGATATCAGGCCGGGTTACAGTTAGGTAGAGAAGCGGCCTACCAAGCGACGATAGTGTGAAGCGTCGACGAGGGGAGTATCGTCCTCAGGCTGTAATTTGAGATTATGTTCAAGGGGTAAAGCACTGGGTCTACCCCCTGTAGTCCACTTTCTTCTAAAATGTCTAAAGCATACTTGCGTTGGCTTAAAACGAAGCCTTCGGGTGACCGTGCAACTTCAATACCCAAAAAATACTTTAACTTCCCCAAATCATTGATGCTGAATTTTTTTGTCCAAGTGACACTTCACAAGAGCGATGTGGGCGGAATCGTTTCCTGCTACTAAGACATCATCACCATATATGAGAGCCGAAACAAAGTTGGTACCTTTCTTGAGCAAGAACAAGGAGTGGTCGGCTCTGGTTGGCGAAATCCAATGGCTATGAGGGCATTTGTGAATTTCTCATGCCAATTTCTTGAGACTTGGCGCAGCTCGTATAGTGAACACTCAAGCTTGCAAACACGATTGTCCCCTTCTTTCATGAAACCTTGGGGAACGTGCATGTAGACATTATCATGTAGGTCCACATGGAGGAAAGCGTTACTACCATTTAATTGCTGGACTTTCCAATATACAGCGGACGGTAACCAATTTGACGATAAGAGCGAAGGTCTCTTGAAAGCTTACTCCTTCAATTTAGCTGAACCATTTTGCAATCAAGCGGGCTTTGTAACGTCCAACATCGCCATTGGGTTTGTATTTATATACTCATCCAAGACCAAACTAACTAACTAACTAACTAACCATGGGCTTAACTACAAAATACCCAATAATTAATTATATGTCTTGTGTAGACTCAAGTTCCACAAAAACTTATATACAAATCTTTTATGTGTCAAATGGTGTAAAACTTACTTCAATCTAAATACACCACCTGACATGATAGATTCATCATCGCTCCGCAACATACACCTCCTGATCCACTAAATACAACTCTAGAACCCCTAGAACCACTAAATTCATCCATACACCTCCTGATCCATTAAATACACCACCTGCACTCATAGAACCACTAAATTCACCCATACACCTCCTGATCCACTAAATAAACCACCCGCACTCTTAGAACCACTAAATTCACCCATAAAAATGGTGTAAATGCCCATTTAGTGGTACCCGCCCCATTTTATAAATCGGTACCCGCTCCATTCAATTGGGACTCTATTGGATTTTTTTTAACTTTAAAAAGTCTGTGGATTTAGAAAATCCATAGAGTCCACACAGAGTTTGACTGGCTCTTTTTATTGATTTATATGGATTTTCATAGACTTGACAAGATTGTGAAATACAATATACTTTTTTTCTTATTGATTTACATAGATTTTCATAAACTCCGGCGCTGAAACTATTGATGCAAATGTATATGAAACACACTTGTATATGCCTCAAACCCGTTCTAATTTATTATGCCCCGAACCCACCCCGTGCCCCGTATAGGTCCTAGATAGTCGCCCTGTGCCCCGTCCTGTGAGGGTCGAGACGGATCCGCACCATTTTTCATACCATGTTGAATTTATTTAAGTTATTTTTCACAATTGAAAATAATATTTTTTCATGCATATATACATATATTGAAACAATTCACAATAATATAAATATTTTTCATGTTATATACTCCCTCCGCCCCATAGGAACTTGCACACCTGAGATGACACACAATTTAAGAAATGTGTAACAAAATGTGTAATGAGTGATGTTTTGAGGGGTAGTTTTGTAAAGTTTTATGAATAAAGTAAAGTAAAAAGTAGATTGAGTGTGGAAAAGTAATGTCATATGGGTAAATAAGAGTATATTTTGAGGGTGGGGGTTATGAAGATATTTCATTTTATGGGGTGTGCAAATTGATATGGGACATCCATTTATATAAAGTGTGCAAATTCCTGTGGGACGGATGGAGTATTATATAAAATATTTTACCAATAAAAAAATAAATAAATATATATATATATATATACACTGTATAAAGTTTATATAATAATTTGGGTCATGTCAAATACTCGTGGGTCGGACATAAGACTCAGACCCGGTCCATTCACATACGAGACGGGGTAGACTCGACTTGTTCTTAATACGGAGCGGATTCGACTTGACCTAAAGCTCGCGGGGCAAGATGGGTACCCGCGGGTTGGGTCAATATTGTCATTCATACTTCTGACCTTTTATCTTCAGAGTTCCTTTAGAGAATCCGTTGAAATCTCTAGTTTTTAGAAGAGATTTTGGATAGTGTAATTTATTTATATTATAGGAGGAGAATCCAACAAAATTCATAGAGCATTAAAATCTATAAACTGTTGAATACCTAAAGATTTTTTAAGACTTTTAAAATCCGTATTGAATACCTCAAAATTTTTAAAAACTTTTGAAAATTCGAATTGAATACCCCCACACTTTAAAAGTCTAAAAAAATCCTAAAGAATCCACAACCAATACACCCCCTATAGATTTCATTTTATCTATTTATCTTTATATAATAGTAATTAATTGAAGCCAAAACCCCAATCATCACTCCTCTCGTCCTCTGTTAAGGTATCGGGATAACGATTCCCACCTCCATTGCCGCCACACCTTCGGCACACAATAGTCCACAATTAGAGAAAACTCGTCGTCACTCCTCTCCCCTCTCATTCTACTTGCATCGAGCTTTGGTATATTCCGATTCTCTTCAATTCAACAATTTTTTTTTTATCAAATCAATAACAAGGGATAAAACACAACCTTAAATTCTCAAATTAAACAACTCGATTGTGATACAATTTATTTTTGAGTGTGAAAAATTCAGGACTCGCAGAATTTGGGGAAGCACTCAAACACTCTGTGTATTTGTTGTCTGAACTTCGAGACTCTTGCCTCATAAATATGAATGAGCTTTGTAAAATTCTTGTACTCATATTTAAGTAATTTATCAATATTGTTACTTATGAGAATGATTTTTTCCTTTTGATTTCTTCGGTTTTTTGGTATTTGATATACGCGCATCTCAGTGCTTTGTTAGAAAAAAAAATCATTTTACTGTTGTACGAGTTTTTTGTTGTTAAGTGTGGAGAAATTGGTATTCTAGATTATTTGTATTGATTTTTTTTTTTCGAACTGTATATGCAAAATGAAAGCTATGAAACTAAAAAAATTTACTTTCTACATTTTGGGGATTTTCTTGATTCAAATATTTATCTCAGTGTTTGACTGCATTACTATATGTGCTAAACAATATCATGTTACAAGGTAAACAGTAATACATGTTGAATGTAATTCTGTCAAGTGTAATAACATAATAATGTTAAGTGTGATAGTGTAGTACATACTACAGTATCTTATATGAATTGTTAAACTATTATATATTTAAGAGAACTAGAGAGAAGAATTTAAGAGCTTATGTTTCTAATTTTCATAAGAATTATAACTAGGTCTTTTGATATGCATTATATTAATGTGTGTTACTGTTTCGATATTTTTTGTGATACTGCCTTCTTTTTTTATGACACTGTCTTGTTTTTTTTTTTGTATGATATTGCCATTAATATATTGTTATGTTTTAATTTGTATCAATGTCTTTGATGTTTTATTTGTTATTTGCTCAAACTGTTAAGTGTAATTGCGTAATACCGTTAAGTGTAATTGTGTAATATTGTCAAGTAATGTTATTATATTGTATGTCTTTCAGGTGTTATACTAATAAAAGAAGGTCCAACTGTGATGGAAAAAAATATGAAAGATGAATAAGATAATGTCAAAGTAGAATGTGGTTAGAGAATAAGAGAATGATGATAAAATTTAGTTTTTCATTTTGTAATACTAGCAAGTGTAATAATGTAATATTTTCAAGTGTAATTGTGTAATATTATTTACATATTTGGAATTAAATTATTTGAATTTTAAATAAAAATGAAGAAATGCCCGGTGAAAAAAATTAAATAATTTGGAATTAAATTATGTGAATTTTTAATAATAAAAAATGATGAATTTTTCTGTGAAAAAAATGTGAAAGAGGAATAAAATGATGACAATTTGCAATTAAATTATGTGAATTTTAAATAATAAAAAATAATGTTGGCAAAAAAATATGAAATGCGGTATTAAATTATGTGAATTTTAAATAAAAAAAAATGATGAAATGCTCGATAGAGTGTATGATAATGATATTAAATAATTAATAATAATTAAATAATTTTAAATTAAATTATGTGAATTTTAAATTTAAAAAAAATGATGAAATGGTAGAGGGGTTGGTTGGGGATTTGAGGTGCATGGGTGAATTTAGTGATTCTTGGGGTGCAGGTATGGATCAGGAGAAGTATGAGTGAATTTAGTGGTTTTGGGGGTGCATGTAGTTTATTTAGTGGATCAGGAGGTGTATGGGTGAATTTAGTGGTTATGGGGGTGCAGGTGGTGTATTTAGTGGATCAGGAGGTGTATGGGTGAATTTACCGGTATTAGGGGTGCAAGTTGTGTATTTAGTGGATCAGGAGGTGTATGAGTGAATTTAGTGGTTATGGGGGTGCATGTGGTGAATTTAGTGGGTCTGTGGGTGCAAGTGGTGTATTTAGTGGATCAGGAGGTGTATTCTCTGGAGTGGGGGTGGATCTATCAAGTCAGGTGGTATATTTAGATTGAAGTATGTTTTACACGCCCGGACGTGTGAGTCCCAAAACAAACATGCCGATAAGAATTTGAGTTGACTAAGTCAACTTTTTATTTTTTTAATAGTGTTGCACTTTTCAATTATAGTAACTTACATTTTTCAATAATATTTTCAATGTTGACTTTTCAATTATATAAGAACTTGAACTTGAGTTGACCAAGTGTTGTGTAGATTCGGTGTTGCACTTTTCAGTTGTAGTGTCTTAGTATTGCACTTTTCAATTATAGTGACTTACACTTTCATTAAAAATTGTGTTACACTTTTCAGTAATATTGACTTGCACTTTTCAGTTATAATAACTTAATTACATTTTTCATTAAAAATTGTGATACTAACTTACACTTTTTAATAATATTGTGTTGCACTTTTCATTAAAAATATTGTGTTGCACTTTTCAGTTATAAGAACTTACACTTTTCATTAATATATTGTATTGCACTTTTTAGTGATAATGACTTACACTTTTCATAAAAAATTGTGATACTGACATGCACCTCTTAATAACATTGTGTTGCACTTTTTAGTAAACAATTGTATTGCACTTTTCAGTTATAATAACTTACATTTTTCATTAATACTTGTGTTGCACTTTTCAGTTATACTGACTTGTACTTTTTAATAAAAATTGTGTTGCACTTTTTAGTTATAATGACTTAAACTTTTCGTGTTACACTTTTCAATTATAATAATTTACACTTTTAGAAAAAAAAATTATAAAAAAAAATTCAAATATTGACCGAACAACGGTCAGTCAACTAGGGTGCATATAATTACTCGACTCCATATATGAGAGTTAGCCTAATAATAATTCATCATTCTAATTTCCACACACACAACACCTTGTAATAATTGTATTAAAAAACAAATTTAAACAACAGAGTAAAGTAATAGATATTTCAACGTCCATAAATTATTCATCCTTGCAATAACAATAAAACATATTTTATTTTTTCATAACTGATAAACGATCTTTCTGTGAATCCATACCATTTAGTCTCATTAGTAACTTGAATTTTCTGAAATACTTCCACCAAAACTCAAAATAACATATGAAACTAAACTATCTGCGATCAAGCATTTATGTTTTTCACAAAATTCAAATACTGATCAACGGCACTAGAGAGGACGGCCATGTTGACTTTAACTGACGTTGTCGCAGAAATGACCGGATACATTTTACAGTACTTAGCGGGGCAAATCGGGCTCACATGGGCCGGCTTCCCAATTCCAAAGTCAATATCCAACCCTAGCCTTGACAATTGAGTCATGATCAATGCGCACGTTGAGTCAAGGTCAGCCCGATTCCAACTCACTAATTCCACCACCTCTCTCACATACCCATCTTCCACTCTTTCTTTAGCTCTTTTCACTAGCTCTGTCGCGTATCCCAAACCCTTTTCGATCAAGTCTCCAACACTCGTTTCTGCGCACCCGAAAACGAAAGCATTGCCATAGTACTCACTTGGTAAACTAGGATTGACTTGTTGTCTTATGTTCATGCTAAAGACGAGTTTTACCTTTTGGTTCGAGGGCAAGTTCAGTGCCCTAACCCAACATCTCCAAATGTGAGCTGAGAGAACTTCAAATGACGTAGGTGTAGATTTTGTTAACTTCTTTAACTCGTTTATCATATTTTTATCACAAACGATGGAAGTAGGTATCAATTTTTCTTGATCGTAACGAGAAGTAAGCCCACAAATGTCTGTAACTCTTGCGTACTCAGGATGACTCAGTGAGTTATGATCACAAGTTGACTCGACTGACATCGGGTCTAGCAGATGACGACTCCAGATTGGTTTAGGCTTATCATCAAACCCTAGTTTACCCCGAGCGAATTCGGCAAACAAGTTGAGGAACTCACCGAGTCCAGTGCCGTCACATATAGTGTGGTTAGACCCCACGGCTAGTGCAATACCTCCATCTGAGAGCCACGTCAGCTGCATTACGAACACTGGGGCCCCCGCAAGTACATCCTTCACTTGTAACGACAATAAATTCCTCCATTGATCGATATGCTTTGGGGCTTCTTCAAATTCGGACACTACAGAATTTGAAACTGCTTCAATGAAAAGTGCGCCCTGAGCTTGACAGTCTACCTCCAGGCCCGAACCGTTGGCCCGAGCTCTAACCCTCCCTGCTAGTGGGTAGTAAGGGACGAGGGCTCGACCCAAAGCTGACTTAACATTCTCTGTGATTGTAGCTCTATTCACTCCATTGCGTGGTTCGTAAATGAGCAACACTTCGGAGGTGAATCGCAAGAAAAGTTGAGAGTCTAAAGCAGAGAGTTGGAGAATGTGATTTGGAGTTGGCTCAGAAGGAATGATCACAACTTGTTGTTTTACAAGCACAGAGGTTTCCATGGTTACTTATTTCTGTTTATGATATAAACTCAAGTATCCCCACACACATATATATATAGTATATGCTGGGGTTTGGAGGTGGTACAGTAAATTAATTGTAAGATTTAAGACATGTCACTCCAAGAAAAGTATTAAAGACTATATATAAATGAATTGATTACCAACCTATCTATAAGTTTGAATTATTAGATGAGACTGATTTTTTTATTTTTTTTATAGTATGAGAGCCTGAGGCTCACGCTCAGCCGTCCTAGATTCAAATTCTGCTGAGAGTAACTACACATATTAATTTGTCAACTCGATATATAAGTCGATCTACTTTTCACATAATAAAAGTGATAATTTGACCCACGAGTGATGGGGAGTATTAGATAATTAATGTAAATGAATTGATATCACACTTCTCGTACATATTCAAATTTTTAGATGAGATATAATTCTTTAAAAAAAAAAAGGCGTTTAATGAAAAAAGTTATGCACACAATTATTTGTTACATGAAAATCCTATCCGAAAAAATCTGCCATTAATTGGCATGTAAATCTGTATATCCTTTGATCATTTTTCTTTAATTTTCGGGTTGGTCTGCTATGGACTCGAGTGCATGTTGTGCACCCTAGTCCATGTTGCACTTTTCAGTTTACTGACTTACACTTTTTGGTAAATGGTGTTGCACTTTTCAATTATTAAACTGTATAATAATATTTTTAGTAATAATTAAAAAGTGCAACACCATTTACCAAAAAGTGTAAGTCAGTAAACTGAAAAGTGTAACATGGACTAGGGTGCACAGCATGCACTCGAGTGCATACTAGACTTTACCTTAATTTTCTGATACTGTGTCACATTTTTTGCAGCAATGGCCTGACTTTAATTTATAGGAAAATGTGGATCAAAGGAGTTTTTGTAAATTAAAATTAATAAATAGTTCAACCTTTTTCTAATTTTAGAATGCACTTTCTGCTATCCCAAAAAAAAAGAAGATAATTTAAAAAGAGAAAAAGGAACGGCCTTTAATTCGAACGTCCATGGCATCAAAATTCACGTGACCCCTTTTTCGTATCTCTCTAAATTCATTTTGTCCATTTCTCGAATAAATATTAATTATTTACTTTTATTTTATAAAAGAAATAAATTAAAAGTATAATAGAGTGTATTAATGGTGGGGTTTATTGATTATAAATAAAATGATTGTTACTAATAAAGTCAATAACAATTATGAATAAATAAGTGATGATGAAGATGGTACGTAATAGCATGAATAATATTATTTTAAAAAATAAATTAAAATAATAAAATTGAAAAAAAGTTGAAATAATGAAATTTTAGGATGGAGAGTACTTTTCATTGGATTAAAGCTTTTAACTCAATATGATTTTTTTTCCCGAAGTGCAACATTCTTAATTAGCTTTTATTATTACATCTGCAAATTAAGGTAGATAGCCAAACACAGAGTTCGGTGGATCTATCCAATTAAAAATACAATTAAAATAACGGGACTCTCTGATCACGGAATGCGCCAAAGTGTTGTCATTACGGCTAAAAAAGTGTACCGTTACATTGTGCCAACAAGGTTCTACAAGCTAAGACAAGCTAAGACGTACGTAGTCCCCAAAGCACGAATCCAAACCCATGTCGTGTAAAAAATTGTCAATACCCATTTTCCCACATAATTTAACACGGCAACGTCCTCTAGAAAAAAATTGAAAAAAAGATTAGTTAGTTTAGTTTTTTTTTTATTTTCTTGAATTTTTCGTCTTTTTTCAAAAGTTTTTCTAAAATTTTATTTTTTCCCTTGGATTTATGTCGAAATTTTGGTCATTTTTCCAAAAAAAAAAAAATTATGATAATTTTATTTCATTTTTTTTTAAATTCATGATTTTCTGGTAATCATTTTCGATATTCATAGTTTTTTACTGTAATTATTTTTAAAAAATTCAAAATACAATATAATATGTTTGACTCGATTGTGGGTGTACAATTAGAATTTTAATGAGTTGTATTTTAATGGATAAAAATGTAATATAATCTTTTTACATCTAATTTTTTTTTAAATTGAGGGTGAACTTATTAAAAAAGAGGGGCAAATCAGCTCTTGGGTATCATCCAACCCATCTACAAAATTGGATCCAATTACACATGTGTAACTAATGCACACAGGTATTTGTGTCAAAAAACAGTCGAGCTCGTTCTGATATTGATGAGAGAGAAATGCATTTTTGGTCCCACCATCCACGACCACTCATGTTTTTGGTCCCAACAATCTGATTGGTCCCGAAGGAGAAAAACTTGACATATTTGATCCCAAAATTGGAAAAGCTGACACATTTGGTTCCACCAACGTTAAACGTTGACGAAAAGTCTTACGTAGTCAAGTGGCCGTTAGTCGTTAATTTTGTTCAAACGAACGTGTACCCTATCAAAACACCAAATCGTGCCCTAAACACTAAAACTCTCCCAAATCGAAAAATTCCCACAACTCAAAAAATCTCCAAATCCGAAACACCACATTTCCGATTAATGGGCGAAGAAATGTTGCGACAAAGGCGTAAGATGAAGCTAGGTTTATTTATTTCATCTTTATTTTCTGTATTTTGCGAACGAATTTGTTTGCTCTTGCTTACAAACGAACGCATTTGGTTGTATTTGATTTTAAACGAACACATTTGGTTGTATTTAGTTTTAAACGAACGCACTAAGTTGTATGGATGTTCCTTTAACTCGTACTTGGTCAATTTCAGAAAGATTTTAGGTGGTTTTCCGCCTATTTCCCATTAATTCTTAATGGGTGTTAATAGGTTTAGTTGAATTCTTTAATTTTTTCTTACATGTATCCCTGTTTCTATTGTTGACTTCTTATGCTCTTCTTACATGGATAGGTTATGTGAGCAACTAGGTTACACTGGGGATAAAAAATATTATAGGTTGAACAAAGAGAGGAAATTAGAGAAGATTGAAGGTTCATTTGACATATGGAGGTGTATTAATCTTGGTACTGAAACTAGGTTGTTCAAAATGTGTTTGGTTGGCAAAAAAACAGACACACTGGATGAAATTGATGATTATTTAGGGAAGGCAGAGTTCGTCAGTGTGGTTGAGAAGGAGTCAGAGGTGTTCAGTGTATTTGGGAATGAGCCAGAGGTGGTTCATGTGGTTGAGAAGGAGGCATAAGTATGCAATTTGGTTGAGAAGGAGACATAAGTATGCGATTTTGTTGAGAATGAGCCAGATGTGGTTCCTGTGGTTGAGAAGGATCCGACGGTATTCAATTTGGTTGAGTATGAGATAGATGTTCCCTGTAGTAGAGAAAGAGGCAGAAGAATTCAATTTGGTTGAGAATGAGGCAGAGGTGTTCCCTGTGGTAGAGAAAGAGGCAAAATAATTCAATTTGATTGATGTTGAGATGCAAATCAACAACAATATCAATGATGATGATGTAAAAATTCAACACATATTGGAGGTGAAGAAAGAGCTAATGGATAATGAGCATACAATCAAAAAAGGAAAAAAAATGGATTATGATGGTGAGGATTCAGATTTGTCATACTCTAATGAGGACTCAGATTTCATTGGTCAATAGGACAGTGAGGATTATGATGATATAATATATGATGAAAATGTTGATAATGAAGTTGAATGTGTTGGTATTGATGAAGAGCAGTATGATTCATCTAGTGAGGAGGTTGAAATTTTCCAAGATAATGAATCTGATTTGGACAGTCTAGTGGAGTCTGATGATGAAGATAAACTTGGTAAGCTAGATCTTGTTTTCAGGAAATCTCAAGTTGTCAAGCCATTTTTCTTCCTTGAGCAAACATTTGCCACCATATTTCTATTCAAAGATGCAATTACCTACCACAGTGTGCAAACATGTAGGAGCTTGACAATAACTAAGAATGATGGGAGGAGAATCTATGCAAGAAGGCAGAAAATTGTGATTGACACATTAATGCACTGAAAATTGTAGGTGAAGAAGCATTATGTAGATGTTGTTACTATTAAATGTCTTAATATTCACAACAACATCTTAATTCGACATTTCTTATTTTGTCTAAGTCTGAATTTCAGTGTTCTAGCTGATGCTGCATTGGATGTTGTAACATCGCAGGTTGAAGATCTAGAATATTCTACACGGTTCCAGACAGGAAGGATCTGGAAGCTTGCAGAACGATGTAGATCAGGCGATTGCATGGAGAAACGTCCAGAATTGGCTGGAAGGTGCTAGAATTCATTGGAATGAAGAGTGGGCTAAAAGAAGGGATGAGATCCTAAAAAATAGTATCTGGATTATGAAGCTTCTAGATTTCGTTTTTACCTCTATAAATACACAAGGAAAACTTCATTATTCAGCATTGAGAATTAAGAGTAATCACATAATGTCTTTGTCATGAAGCGTTCATCTTACTTAGACATTATCATGATTATTATTTCTTCTTCATCAGATTCTCGTGCATCATGAATATATACAAATCAGATCCGAGAGTCACATATTTAACGAAGTGTCATTCTTTAATTTCTAAACTAGTGGTCATCCTGTTAGGACTTAATTGCCATTGTCATGATCTTGTCGTTGTACCGAAGAATACAAACTTCCTGTACAACATAGACTTTTCTATACTTCTTTGATAGATAGATCATAGAGTTAGATTAATTTTTGGTAGTGTTTTACACTTAAGCCATCTTTAGACTAGATATATTATCGAGTCTTGTTTCCATTGTGAATATTTGTTCACACAACATTTGTATTCACTCATTGATTAGTGAAAGTTTAGCCATGAGGCTCACCCATAGATTTTTTAAATTAAAATCTATGTAAAATTTATTTCCATTGTGTTCAGTTTATTTTTAGTGTTTTAGTCTTCCGATGTGTCTGTCATTTCTGATATTCTGTTTGAATTAATGTTACACCATTTGTCTTAACATTAAGTGTAACGTTGTTCTGTTTTTCACTTAAACACTAGTAGCTAAACCACACTTTCAGTTGGTATCAGAGCCAACACCTGACGACACTAGGTTTAGATCCTTATTTTTAGTGTGTTTTAGTATATGTTAGCAATGGAAGCACATCACACATCCACAACAATTAGGCCACCCGAACATATTATCCATATTTAAAGCCTAAGATGTACATGTATATCAAGTCAATAGATGAACGTGCTTGGAGGACTTTACTTACAGGTTATGATGTACCAAAGATCCAAATCAACACATCAACATCCCCACCAAAAAGAAGGAAAAATCAATTTCAACCAAGGTTATCAAAAAGTGAAGGTAAACCAATGTATGATCTTTAATATAGAAAATCAGTTAAATGCATGTTCTGAATACGGTCTTTATGAAAATTAATGTGCCAATACTAGACTTAAGCAAAAACTGAATTTTAGTACTACCTTAAGTGATGAATCAGATGATGAATTTGATGATTCAAAAGATGTTGAAATCTCTTTTCATACAAAGATTGATTATGATGATTCTTTAGATGATGATCTGGATGATACAAATTCTGATGTTGCACATGATGTCATAACATCTATGGTAACATCAAAACAGAGTCACCATAATTTGAATTGTTTTAATGGATTTGTTGATGATGTAGGCATAAGGATTGATGATTCTAAATACCGAAAGTTGTTAGATAATTGTAACTCTCAGAAACTCGCTCTTAATTCTTTGAACAAAGAGAATGAGAATCTGAAAGGAACAATTACGAAGCTAGAAGTCATACATACCCGAAGAGATTTTGAAGTTTGTAAATTGAAGGAGAAATTGATCACCTCTACTTTAAGTTTCATAAAATTTTCTAAGAGTGCTTCTGATATATGTTATAGTTATTGGTAAATCTGATAATTGTGGTATACGTTATGATGGTGAAACTGCTTCTATATCTATTTTTTTTTTTAAATACTGTGAAATTTGTGAAGGCAAATGTTAAAAACATTTGTTGTAACATCTGCACAAGTATATTTTCACCAAGTCAAAAACATTGAAAAGAAGTTTGTATGTCATTATTTTTCTAAAACTGATCATATTTGTCCTTATTGCATGAAAATGTTTGATGATCTGAGATATGAGAAAATGTTACCTAAAAAGATGTCACATCCTATGAAACATTTTCTGAAATCTGCATGAAAATTTAATGTTATCTTTAATGTTGTTCACACTTCCTTGAAAGCATGTTTACTTGGTCAATGATATTTTAATAGTGGTTGTTATCTAGACATATGACAAGACAAATTGACTAATTATCTTATTATGTTACTGTAAATGGTGGATATGTTACATATGGTGGAGGTTCAAAAGGAAAAATCATTGGAAAAGGAACTTTAAATGTCGAAGGTTTTCCTAAGCTTAAGAATTAATTGTCATTGGCATTATCTTGTCGTTGTACCGAAGAATACAAACTTCCTGTACAACATAGACTTTTCTATACTTCTTTGGTAGATAGATCATAGAGTTAGATTAATTCTTGATAGTGTTTTACACTTAAGCCATCTTTAGACTAGTTATATTATCGAGTCTTGTTTCCGTTGTGAATATTTGTTCACACAACATTTGTATTCACTCATTGATTAGTGAAAGTTTAACCATGAGGCTCACGCATAGATTTTAAATTAAAATCTATGTAAAATTTATTTCCATTGTGTTCATTTTATTTTTAGTGTTTTAGTCTAACGCTGTGTCTGTCATTTCTGATATTCTATTTGAATTAATGTTACATCATTTGTCTTAACATTAAGTGTAACATTGTTCTGTTTTTCACTTAAACACTAGTAGCTAAACCACACTTTCACATTCCAAATTAGAAAATTCAATGCAGATCACACATGTGCCTGGAGTTATCATGTTCAGAATGTGAAATGTGGATGGTTGGCAAAGATGTATGAGTAAGATTTAAGGATAGAACCAAACAAAGAAGTTAGTGGGTTGAAGAATCAAGCTATGAAAAAACTTGGGTGTTACATCTCTCACCACCAAGCATACTGGGCAAAACAGAAAATAGTGAAGGCAATTGAAGGACATGTCACTGATCAATACACCAAATTGTGTGACTATTTGGCCACCTTAAAGGAAAAGAATCATGGTTCAACGGTCATAATGAAGATGGAGCAAACATGTGCTGGTAACAAATTCTCAAAGTTATTATGTTTTATGAGACTTTGCTTAATTTGTTTATGCTATTTGGATTGATGTTTTGTGATACTCTGTTTTGGATTGTTATTTTGGATGTTATTTGGATTGGATCTTCATTTATGTTTTAATATACTCTGTTTTGGTATTTTGATTGTTGTTTGAATGTTTCTTCATATTTATGTTTATGTGAATGTGATGTGAGACTATATTTGATATATAAACAACATTTCATTGAAAATTACCTTAAACTAAGGTTGTTGTTGTGGTTACATTACATGCATATAAGTAGGAAACTTAGGATTACATTCACCCTATGAACTTGAACATCATGGGTAGAACACAGAACATTAGGGCAATGATAAGAAAAGTTTTCTCCTTCTTTAGTTGTTCAATTTGTCCAGCTTGAAAGGCTATATCTGATTCCTATTAGTCAGATGTATCCTTAAATATTTCTACAACTTGTTTTGTTTGATTCAACTTGTTCAGGAGGTCTTGGTTTTCAACCAAGAGTGAGTCGATTCTCCTCATCATGCCCAGAAACATTCCGTATGGATACATTCCTTGCACGTGAATTTTGTTATCATCGGCCCAAACAAAAAAAGAGCATCCAACACCACTTAATTAGTGAATCTGAACAGGTATAAAACAACCTACCTCTGCTTTTTTCTTGCTTCGAAATGCACATACGAGCTTCTTTCCACAATGGCATACCACATTTTTCATCATGGATATGTGGAGGATGAATACATTTTTCATTGTTTTTTGGTGTTTGTGGAAGTGAATTGAAAAATTAGGGTTGGAGGGTGTATATATAGAGGAAAATTGGTGGTCGATTTTCCCTCCAACAAGTAAGAAAATCCCTCCAAATTATGTTTTAGGCATAAATTTCCGCGCCAAAATGGGAAAATAATTACCTGAACCAATATCGCTAAGGTTAACTAACGATTGGCTAACTTTGAGACCAAATGTATCAAAATTTACCCCTTCAGGACCAAAAACATGAGTGGTCGCGAATGTGGGACTAAAAACGCACTTTTTTCATAGATGATGTTTTACACCAACTCTATTTGATTTCTTAACTCAAAAGCGAAAGGAAAACATCCCAGTTATTTCGTTGTTATTATATATGAAATTTTTTATCTCATTTAAAAGTCAAAATTATAGTGAGACGTGAAATCAGTTTATATATTTAATTTTCTAACATTCCTATCAATTGGATTATCACCTCTACCCTTCAAAAGGAGACACATTGAATAGAAAATTTAATATAGTTGAAATTTGTTTTTAACGGGAATTGAATTCAGGTCGTATGGCGTGACCTTAAGACTCTAATACAATAAAAGAATTTTGCATTATTTAAAAATTTGAACTTGTAAAGATATATATATATATTGAAATCAATTCATATATTTAATTCTCTAACAATATAATTATATCTTTCCCCATAAAGTCATATATGGCCCTTAGAATCATGCACAAAGCTATGGACCCAACTTCTTCTTCAATTACTATTTTTTCTTTATTTTGATAATATTCAAAATATGTACTCTTTCTTTTTCTATAAGATTCCATAACTTTTGAACACGAGTTTTAATGTATAAATTGTTTATTAATATTATAAAAGATAAGGGTAAAGGTGAAGATACTAAAGACTTTTCAATTTTATAAGTAGTAAATATATATGTTTTTTTAATGTAAATAAAGTGATATATTTAATGTAATATTGATTTTTTTTTTAGAGATTGTTAAAATGCTCATTTACTATTTTAAATAAAGGACACTAAAAATACAAATAAAAGATTCATTGGATAGGGAAGGAGTAATAGATAATCTAATCCACCTCCCCCATAGTCTAAGGACCTATTACGGCTTTTTCTTCAATTTCTACTTTTTATTTATTTTGATAATATCCAAAATATGTACTCCCTCTTTTTCTTACATAAGAATTCATAACTTACCAGTTTTAATGTATGAATTGTTTATTAATATTATAAAAGATAAAGGTAAGTGAGGATGAGAATATTAATGACTTTTCAATTTTATGAGTAGTAAATATATTTTTTAGTGTGAATAAAGTGATGTCATTTAATGTAATATTGAGTTGTTTTGAGTGGATAGTTAAAACATTTTTAACTATTTTAAATATAAATCATTAAATAAAAGACACTAACAATAAATAAAAAGGAGCTAATAGATAGGGAAGGAGTAATAGAAAATCTAATCCACAGCCTATAGTCCTATACTATATATATTGGGGTGTTGTATGAGAATATTTACATAAGCAGAAAAAAGAAATTGGAGTAAACATGTTAACCTCCGTGGTTATAGAACAACAAGTTGTGATCATTCCTTCAAACCCAACTCCAAATCACATTCTTCAGCTCTCTGCTTTAGATTCCCAACTTTTCTTTCGTTTCACCACTGAAAGTTTACTTGTTTTCAAACCACACAAGGGAGTCGATAGAGCTAAAGTCACAGAAAATTTTAAATCGGCTTTGGGTCGGGCCCTCGTCCCTTACTACCCATTAGCAGGGAGGCTCAGAGCCCGAGCCGATGGTTCTGGCCTGGAGGTTGATTGTCAAGCTCAGGGAGCGATTTTCATCAATGCAATTTCAAACTTGACGGTTTTTGAATTTGTCGGAGCCCCAAAGCAGGTAGATCAGTGGAGAGAGTTCTTGTCGTTATACGTGACAGATGTACTTGAGGGGTCCCCGCCACTTGTAGTGCAGCTGACGTGGCTATCAGATGGAGGTGCCACGCTGGCTGTGGGGATTAGCCACTGCCTCGTTGACGGCACTGGCTACGGTCAATTCCTCAATTCTCTTTCCCAATTAGCTCTGGGTAAAGAACTGAACCCTAAACCAATTTGGAATCGTCATCTTTTAGGCCCGATTCTGTCTGGGTCGACTCATGATAGCTCTCTAAATCATCCCGAGTTCAGAAGTGTGGAGGACATTTCTGGGCTTACTTCTCGTTTCGAACAAGAAAAATTAATACCCACTTCCATCCTATTTGATGAAAATATGTTAAACAAGTTAAAGAAATTAACAAAATCCACAGCATCATCATTTGATGTTCTCTCGGCTCATGTTTGGAGAAGTTGGGCTAGGGCACTAAACTTACCCTCCAACCAAATAGTAAAACTTATCTTTACTGTAAATATAAGAAAACGAGTCAACCCGACTTTACCGAGTGGGTATTACGGAAATGCTTTTGTTTTTGGTTGTGCTGAAACAAGTGTTGGAGATTTGACCAAAAAAAATTTGGGATACGCAATAGAGTTGGTGGTTAGAGCTAAAGAAAGGGTGGGAGACAACTACGTGCGAGAGGTGGTGGAATCGGTTAGTTGGAATCGATACGGTGTTGACTCAGTATGCACGTTGATCATGACCCAATGGTCAAGGTCTGGAATGGATATTGACTTTGGACTAGGGAATCTAGTTCATGTGGAGCCAGTTTGCTCGGGTAAGTTTTGCAAAATGGTTCCAATCTCTTCTGTGGCGAATTCATTTAAAGTCAACTTAGCGATCCTCTCTAGTGCCGTCGATAAATACTTGTATTTTTTGGGAAAGAATTATGCTAAAATATGATAATATTGTGTTTTTGTTGTAATAACTAATATACCCCCCCTTTTGTCAAAAAAAAAAAAAAACTAATATACCCCCCCACTTGCATTTGCACGGTTTGTGGGTATAAACTAAATATTGTGTCAGTTGTTGCTGATGTCAATTATCAATCTATTGAAATAAAAATTGAGTATGTTTATTTATTTATTTTTTGTTCTGATACTCGTTTTTTTGTTTGTTATCAACTATACAACCAATAAGAACATGAAAAGACGAGAGAACCGAGTTTTTGGTTTTATTGCGGTTACAAATTTCAGCGTTTTGACATTTCACATTCCTGGTGAATTTATGAATTTTGTAATTCTCATTGCTTGTAATTACTCCCTCTGTCCCATTATTAATAGAATACTTTGTCAAAAATATTTGTTTCATTATTATTTAAATATTTGTCACTTACTCTTCATTCCTAGCCTTTAGGGTATGTTTACTTTTGGTTTTAAAAACCAGATTTTGGATTTCAAGATCCAAAACTCGTTTTACTTTGGGATTTAAAAATCGGTTTTCAAAATCCACTCAAAACCACCTATATCAAACATATTAATTTGACATAAAGTTATATCTATATAATATTGCTTCAATCATTATATTATTTCTCAACAATAATATAATAATACTATAATAATACAATAATATAATACATTTAATCATTACACACTTAACTAATCATTATAATCTCATCAAACAATAATATAATAATATAAACTCATTCAATCTTACAACTTGATTTGACATAAAGTTAAATCTTTCACTATTCCAAAACCCAAAAGAAACACTCATATTACTATTCATTGGGATTTCAAAAACCAGGATTTCAAAAACTCGATTTTTAAAACCACTCAAAGCCCAAAGTAAACACCCCCTTAAAGTTCTTTCTTAAACATTTTTTTTTTAGTTTTTACATATGAACAAAATATTTTATAGGAGAGATAAAGTAGAAATACACATAATATCCCTCTTAAAAGTCAACTTTACCGTATGTAATTCTCATTGCTGGTAATTATTTGTTTTGGTGATTCTCCGTGAGATTTTGGAACATCATTGTTTTGGAATAAATTTGAGGATCCTGCACTAATTTCCTTAATTTGAAAGATGAATTTCTTATAAGGCCGCGACTAAATAAATTCTTGATTTTATTGTACATACTTCAATGGTTATATACACTACACCACATATGAAATATAATTTTATTTTTTAAAATTACTATAATCACCTCAATATTGGACCATTATAGTTTATACCATCCCTTACACAATCAAAAGAAGCTAGGTGCGAAATTCCTAGCAGTGAAGATGCAAGAATGTGAAAGAGTTGTCGATGATTCAATGTGAAATCTAACCAAAACTGAAAAAACATTTTAAATTGATCGAAACAATCAGCCCCAACACAAAAACTTAAAAACAAACCAAAATCTAGGAAGATTTGTCTGCAACATATATTACAAATAATAAAAAATTGTTGAAACAAAAAATTCCAAAAATCCCACTGACTTGAAACGATGAAATCCCAGAAGGTTGATTTGTGAAAGCTCAGACTTGAGATCAACATATAGAGAATACCGATGAACTTAAACTCAGAAAAAATAAATTCGGACAAAAACTAAACATCCAAATCTGTAAACACTACAAAAAAAACTGATATTTAGAGACGGATTAGATACCATAAACATTGTATCTAAACAGATTAGAAACGAATTTTGGAACCATTTTCTATATGTTCCTAATCGCATGGTATCTAATGTTAGGAACGGTTTTCTAAATTCTATTTCTAATAAGAGACGGATTTGAGACCGTTTTTTTCGGTTTATAATGAGAGACGGAATTTGACGTACACCGAATATTCTCGTATCTAAACGATGAACGACTCGTTTTATATCCGGGTCAAAATTCTGTTTCAAATGTCGTTTCATCTCTAAATCCGTATCTAAACGACCCGTTTTATATCCGGGTCAAAATTCCGTTTCAAATGTCATTTCGTCTCTAAATCCGTATCTAAACGATAAACGACCCGTTTTACATCCGGGTCAAAAATCCGTCTATAATTTCGTTCTTAATTAGAAACGACGTTTTGCCGTCTCTAAATCCGTATCTAAACGACCCGTTTTATATCCGGGTCAAAATTCCGTTTCAAATGTCGTTTCGTCTCTAAATCCGTATCTAAACGATAAACGACCCGTTTTACATCCGGGTCAAAAATTCGTCTATAATTTCGTTCTTAATTAGAAACGACGTTTTGCCGTCTCTAAATCCGTATTACAAGGCAAAAATCTGTCTCCAAGAGTTAACAACCCAATCCCCATTTCAAGCCTTTAATCCCCATTCCAAGCCCGCCTGCAACCACCCCCTCTCCAATTATTTAATCCCCATTCCAAGCCCGAATTGAACCCAGGTGGGCAAGTGTCTATTATTGAGCATCTGCCACTAGGACATATAACTCTTTTATTTTATCTTTTAATATTAATTGTATATGTATATTAATTTATTTCTTTTACGTGTATTTAAATTGTAACTTTTAAATTTGTAAATGTAATTTTTTTTTATTAATTTCTAAAAATTGTAATTACTCACCGCCGTCAATAAGCTGTAAAATATTAAGAACTATGCATAGTTTAGACACTTTATTTTATTATAATAGTTTAACATATATAATTGGGTTGGTCTGCTATGGACTCGAGTGCATGTTGTGCACCCTAGTTCAAGTTGCACTTTTTAGTTTACTAACTTACACTTTTTGGTAAATGGTGTTGCACTTTTTAATTATTAAACTGTATAATAATATTTTTAGTAATAATTGAAAAGTGCAACACCATTTATCAAAAAGTGTAAGTCAGTAAACTGAAAAGTGCACATGGACTAGGGTGCACAACATGCACTCGAGTGCATACTAGACTTTACCTATATAATTAATTGATTAATTTGTAACTTTAAAAATATATAAAAAAAAATTGTTATTGAATAATTTCAATTGTAAAAGTCGATCTTACTTTATAAATTAAAATTAATTATTTAAATTACGTTTAATCTTCATCTACATCTTCTTCTTTTTCTTTTTCATCATATTCATCTTTGCAGCCGTTAAATCTACAAAGAGATTGAAATCTCCCGCAATCTATTTACCTTTAATTTGCAAACAACGATTACGTGGTCCTCTGTCCTCCAAGATAGGCCAAAGTCTCATGTGCACCCAAGTACAGTGGTCCTCTGTCCTCCTAGACAGGCCAAAGTCTCATGTGCACCCAAGTACATTGTGTACTTGAGTGGACCTTGACCGGTCAACTGTTGACCGTTGATCAGTCAATGGTCAAACTTTGAAAAAAAATCGATTTTTTTTTCGATTAGTTTTTATGAAAATGTGTATGTTAGTATATTGAAAAGTGCATCATCATTTTTTAATGAAAAGTGTATGTTACTATATTTCAAAAATTGGGTTTTGAACTTGTGACATTATGGTAAGACAATTCAAGGACAACACCAGGGTTATGATACCGTGTACTTGAGTACACACTCCTACCCCCTGGATAGGTGCTAGGTGCAGTAGTATACTTGACACACTTGAATGACAAAATTTATATATTTGTTCCTATACCATTTATATCTTTTTTCCAAGGGAATCAATATCTTTTTTCCCAAGTGAATCGCATTTGAACAACACTAGGATATCCCAGATATTCTAAAATTATATTAAATATAGAAAAACTGGTACTAGTTAATATAGAAAAACTGGTAAAACTGGTACTAGGTGCTAAAATTAAATTAAATATAGAAAAATTGGTACTGGTACTAGTTAATATAGAAAAACTGGTACTAGGTGCTAAAATTAAATTAAATATAGAAAAATTGGTACTAGGTGCTAAAATTAACCATGATAGGTGCAGTAGTATACTTGACACACTTGAATGACAACATTTATATCTTTGTTCCTGAACAACAGATATCCCGGATATTCTACTTTAATGACTATAGTCTTTATTGGTAGTCCCTGAACAACAGATATCCCGGATATTCTACTTTAATGACTATAGTCTTTATTGGTAGTCGATCTTCTTGATGCAAACTCGATGTATGAAATTTGTATCCATTGGTAGTCGATCTTCTTGATGCAAACTCGATGTATGAAATTTGTATCCAATTAGTCCTGAATGAATTATGAATTTACTCAATATTATCTTGAGATTTACTCAATGTGACATTGATTCAAGGTGTTTGTCTACTTGGATTTAGTTATGTACGCGTATGTGTGTTCTAGATGCATGCGAAGAAAGTTATGTGTATATGTGTATGAACATGATAAATCTCATTTTTATACAATAATTTACTAAATTAAATGATAATTGTAATTTATAGTAGGCAAATTGATAAGTGAAGAAGGAATTTAAACTTAAGGATTTAGTGTCGAAGGCTTTTATCCCCATGGATTTAGTGTCGAAGGGGTGGGATCGCGATAATGTGCTGGATACTTTCTTTTCTTGGATGCTTTCCAGGTTTCAAGCGTTGAAGATTTGTGCAAGGAGTGGAATGTGCCACACGAAATTAAAAGGCACGACAGCGGATGGTTAATGTTTTGCTTCGACATGGAGACGAACCTGGACAACGTACTCAATGGAGGGCCTTATTCCATATGGGGGCAGAAATTTAATGTTGAAAAAGATGCGCGTCAGGTTCGATTTCAGCCGAGACAATATTATTATTGCTGTGACTCACCTTCGATTGACCTACGTTCTTGAGTTACTGAGATTTTGAAAGAAATTCATGAATTATTGTCATTAATCCATGTATTATATATATTGAAAGCTTATTTTTCAAGAATGGACAAAAATTGATATATTATTAGATAGGATTAGGTTTAATTTCCTTTAAAATATATTTTTCACAAATTTAGTAAAATTAAATAAAATTAATTTCTATAAAAATATTTTCAATTTTTATTTCAAGTTCATTTTGACACAAATTAAAGATTTTTGATTTTTATCTCAATTGATCTTATCCCTTTTACTATACTATTTTACCACTATTTTACCATTAGCAATGCTTCAAGTATTTATACTTTTTCTAAGTGGATGATAGCATTATTTTTTAATCTAAAACTTTTTATAAAATACTATACAAGTTTCTTTATAAGTGTTAATAGTAGTTTGGGGCCTTCTAAGGACAGTCCAATGTCGCCTGGACTATCAACAGTCCAGTAATCTGAGCCATCAGATCTGAAATCTAATGGCTTATATTTGATGACCTGCTACCTGTTGCATTTGGCGTCGCAGAATCCATCGCCTTGCATTGCACTTATTATCGCTTTTTGTCGCCCCATTACACTTTTAAATTAAATTTAATAATTTTAAATATATAATTATAAAATTACAAATTTATCCTCACATGATTAATAAAGAAATTAATTGATAATATATAATTTTTATTTTAATCTCATATATTAATAATCATAATAAACAATAAATTATCTTTTTTTATTTGAATGAATTAAATTTTAGGTTAAATTATTAATTTAGTTGAATTTTTTATACAAATTTCTGTTTCGAGATCACAAAATTGGGCGCGGCTATTGTATGTGCTATTGGTCGGTCGTCTATTCAGAA
Organism: Galeopsis tetrahit; assembly: GCA_963675135.1. NCBI lineage: Eukaryota > Viridiplantae > Streptophyta > Magnoliopsida > Lamiales > Lamiaceae > Galeopsis > Galeopsis tetrahit. The sequence continues at coordinate 21,741,255 of OY776124.1, forward strand.
TTCAGAAAACCAGTTGTTATAATTTATGATCATGGAGTAATTGATATGTTTATGATCAGAAAATTAGCGAAGATACTTTATATAATCTAACAGACAGAGATTCGTTTGGGTTTTTTAAAATCAGAAGAAAACCTACAAAATTCCATTCCGATCCCAAATACGTTCAAAAAAAAACTCTCTGCACATCCGCTGCTCGATCCAGTTAACATTATGTAATTTATATTTATATTTTTTATTTTTTTGTTCATTTTCAGTTCGATAGGTATTATTAGTATGCTAAAAAGAAGTATTCTCAAATTGTTGATAATTACTCCTCTGTTTTTTCTGCACAATCACATTAACGCAGTATTCTCAAATCTCAATTGTTATTCATATAAAATTTGTATGATTTCTATATGGTTATTGATTTGTTATTCATATAAAATTTGTATGATTTCTATATGGTTATTGATTTATGAGATTTATTTGAAATTTATGAATATAATAAGATTCTGACCTTTATTAATTTTATTTTTAATGTATATTTTGCAAATATGTCTTCTCAACATGAGAATGATGACACAACTTCATCTAATAATACCTAAGATAATGATTTTGTCATTAAAAAGAAAAGACAAAAGACATCAATTGTGTGGATTATTTTTGAGTATTTTTTCGTTATAATTGTTGAAAGAACATTTTGTTATTTTTTTTTTGAACATTTGTTATTTTTTTTTTGAACATTTGTTATTACTCACGCACAATTCAAGAAATTGGCTGTTCAATTTGATTTTTTTCTTTGATAAAACAATTGGGCTGCCCACTTTTAATTAAATGCTAGCCCAAAACATTCTCCACTTTTAATTAAATGGGCTAACATTGCTGGCCCAAAAAGTCTCCACTTACTCGGTTTGCTCTCGATCACATTTTTTTTTTTGACGTAAAGGAGGGACAATGTCACAATGGGCAACGTAGCACTGTTAGTGCCCGTAAAGAATTCAAATAAATTTATAATATATTTTAAGTTTAATTTGTCAATTAAAAAAATATTTGAAACATGTACTCCATAGTATAAATTTGTAAATTTGTTATTCATTGAATCTAGGTAAATATTTTTCAATACACTCTTAACTCTAGAGGGCTGCAACATATAATTGTCTATGCATGAACATATTTCAGAAGGTACACACTACACACCTACCATGAAAAGAGACTCACCTTTAACTTTTATTTATCGTCATTGCAAAAGACAATAGAATAAGAAATTATCTTATTCGAAACTTTATGGGAGCCGTGTCATCGAAACACTCAATATTATTCTCAAAATAAAAACTTTACTACCAATATTCCTTCCAAAATAAAAATGTGTCCTCAATAATGTAATTTTCAAGTCTGGTAACAATCAATTTAGTTACATTATACAAATCGGACATTAGGTCAATGTTCGTAAGCAACATTATATGGACACATAATTTTTAGAACTAATCAATGGTCTGATCATGACGTTTTCCTATAGTTCCATTCACATTTTCTAAAGTTTTTTTATTCTGATTTCACCAAAATTCTGCTTTCCAAAACATAGTTTGAGAATGACGTTTTAACACTTTGGAAAAAATAAAGTGTTTATTTATACTAATTTATGAACAGTGTCGCCATGAGACCATCTCACTTTGAATAAGATAAGTGTTTATTCGTACTAATTACTATTAATGGTATTAATGATTACAATTTATGGTATTACTCGTTATTACTTATTGTATTAACGACTATAATAAAATCATACATATAATATTATTTTGTATTAAAATTTAAAAAAAAATACACATGAAAAAATGGAAAATAAAAAAAAAGTAAAAGGAAAAAAAACGAAGAAATTAAAAGTTTGGAATAAAAACTGAAAATGGGAGAAAAAGAGGAAAGGGAAGAAAACTTAGAAAGAAAAAAAATCAAGATTTTTGCCTAATTTCGATAGTTTTTTTTTTTAAAATTATGTTTTACGATTTTTTTCTAAAAATATGGATGACTTGATGGTGAATCGACGGTAACTCGGTAATGACTTGACTACAGATTGTAAATATACAAATTAAGGTTGATTTTATTATATTTTGTGTAAATTAATAAAAGGATAATATAGTATTTTAAATGTAATTACTTTTTTAAAAATATTTTTGGGGTGAACTCATAAAATGAGGGGTGTAGATAAACGTGGTAAAAAATAATAATTTAGGGGTGAACTCATAAAATGAGCGGGTGCACCTAACCGTGATAAAAAATGATTTGGGGGTGAACTCCTAAAATGAACGGGTGCAGGTAACCGTAGTAAAAAAAGATTTGGGGTGAACTCATAAAATGAGGGGTGTAGATAATTTAGGGGTGAACTCATAAAATGAGCGGGTGCACATAACCGTGATAAAAAAATGATTTGGGGGTGAACTCATAAAATGAACGGGTGCAGATAACCGTAGTAAAAAAATGATTTTTGGGTGAACTCATTAAATGAGTGGGTGTAGATAAAATATAAATATTAAAATTGGTGTGTACCGATATCTTGCATGTACTCGAGTATCACCCTACAAATTAGGGTTGATTTTATTATATTTTGTGTAAATTAATAAAAGGATAATATAGTCCTTTAAATGTAATTATTCCATTTAAAAAAAAAAATCTTCTGAGGTGAACTTATAAAATGAGCAGGTACAGATAACCGTGGTAAAAAATAATTTTGGGTGAACTTATAAAATGAGCGATTGCAGATAACCATGGTTAAAAAATGATTTGGGGTGAACTCATAAAATGAGCGGGTGCAGATAACCGTAGTAAAAAAATAATTTGAGGGTGAACAAATTAAATGAGCAGGTGTAGATAAAATATAAATAAAATAATAATTTAATTCTATTAAAAAAATCTAATTTTACGTTCGTATTGTTTAATTTAAATAATATTATTATTAATTTTAATAAAGGATAAAATAGTAAATAATAAAATAAAATTTAAATAATTATTTTAAAATATTAAAAAAAGGCAATAGGTATCAAGTTAGGGCGACACAGAGCGATGCAATTTGACATCCGAACTATTAATAGTCCAGGCGATACAAAAACTATTTTACCATTACCAATGCTTCAAGTATTTATACTTTTTCTAAGTGGATGATATCATTATTTTTTAATTTAAAACTTTTTATAAAATACTATACAAGTTTCTTTATTAGTTTTAATAGTAGTTTTATAAAGATTTAGAAACTTTTAAAAATTATTGAATGACTTTTTTTTTTTTAATCTAACGTTCATACAAAATTGATATACATACGTTGATTAGAGAATCAATTCTTGGAATATTTTCATTAGTTTATACTTTTTCTAAATTGATGATAGAATTGTTGTTGGGATATGAATTCTAAAGACAAGTCCTAAATGATGAAAAGATAAGATAATTTTTGATAAGCCAAAAAGTAGACTTGAATATTTTCTAAGTGTTGACTGAACTAGTCTAGTTATGAAGTCATCTTGAGCAGATCAGTAGAGTTCACACGACAAGTACTAGTTCACACGACAAGTACTAGTTCACAAGACAAGTACTAGTTCACAAGACAAGTAATAGTTTCAAAAGATAAGTATGAAAGAAAAAGACAAGTACAGTTTATAAGTACTTTGTATACTTGATAGGTTTTATATTGAGCTATTTGATCGGATGTATAGAAGCTCATGTTTCGTTTATATTCTTTGTATAGTTTCTAAGATGACTAAGCTATAGAGCTTAAAGTAATGTAATAGTCTTGTTAGGATTAGATAATATGACTAGATTAGTTCTATGATGAAATATGAAGAAGAAGTCTACTGCACAAGATAAGTAGAAGAAGAAGTCTACTACTGGAGAACAAGACAGGTGCGCAAAACTACAAGACAAGACGAGAAGAACTAATGAGTTAGTTACAGAAGTGCGTATTGAAGATAAAGATTAAAGAGTTAGTTAAGGAATAACTAATTAACTGAAGAAACGCGTGGATGGATAAGAAGAATCAGTTATAAGTTAGTTTTCAAGAAAGGTTGTTACACAACTGAAAGTTCTTGAAATTAAAGTCTATAAATGCCGTAAGGTATTGGTCGATTAGAGACTACTGATACTACTATATACTAAAGCATTATTGAAGATTCAAGTAAAGCAAATACTCTTAGAGGTTGAAGTTCAGAAAGTGAAGCTACACAAGACAAGTGAAGATCGAAGAAGGCTACTACTGAACGAAGAAAAGTTTTATTTTTGTTTTACTGTTTCAAGTTGCTAGTTACTTGTAAAATAACTAGTTAGATCGAAGAGGCACTTGGTAGTGTTTTCGAGAAGATCTAAGTCTTATATCTTGGGATTTAAAATCACAAGACTACTCGATTGGAAGAGTAATAAATTTCACAACTGGGTTTGTGAGAGTGGATGTAGACAAGTTGTCGAACCACTATAAAATCGTTGTGTGTTGATTTACTTTCTTGTTTGTTTAATTGCTTAATTGATTAATTGCCTATCTAAACAAGACAAGTAGAGTGTTCATAACAATAGTTCGAATTACGAATATAAGTTGAGTATAAATTTGATTGGGCTCATTGTTAATCTGATAAATTCCGCATTACGTATTCTAATATATTGAAAGATTTTTAAAAGTCTATTCACCCCTCCCCTCTAGACTTTTACTAGCTTACTCAATATTATTAACTCAACTTGGGACCAACAAGTGGTATCAGAGCAGTAGTTTTCGAACTGCTGTTTCTTGATAACATTTAAAGACTTTGGGTGAAGTCTTGGCTCGTTTCTGTTCTGATTCATGCCACACTTTCTTGATATATCTGTATCTTGATCTCTTGCTATTATCCTATCTGATCAAACTACTAAAACATGTCTCTTGAGATAAGTGCTAACAAACTTTCCAAGTTCTCTGTTCAGGAATACGACTACTGGAAGTTGAGGATGGAAGCCATTTTCAGCTCAACTCATGATTTGATGGTATCTGTGATCAAAGAAGGACCAGTCGTGACCATGATCATAATTACTGCTACACTGGACCCAACCAAAGAAGTTGGAGAGCTGATTGTTAAACCAAGGTCAGAATTGACTTTTGAAGAAATGCGTCAAAACAATTTGGATAGTCTTGCTAAGAACTATATTTTACACAACTTGCCAAACGAGTATCTTGGTAAAGTGTTAAAATGTAAGACGACCAAGCAAATGTGGGACAAACTAGCTGTTCTTTGTGAAGGCACTACGCTGATCAAAGAAAGCAAACTGTCCACTGCTGTCCAAAGGTTTGAAACATTTAAGATGAAGCCAGGTGAATCCATTGATGAATTGGATACTCGATTTACTAAAATCATGAATGATCTTGAAGTACTAGGAAAGACTTATACTGAAAGAGAGATTAACCTAAGAATCTTGAAGGCTTTGGATGAAAGATGGAAAATGGTCAAGATGATCATTAAATCCACACAAGATATTGATTCGTGGCCTGCAGAAACCATGTTCCAGACTCTTAAGGCGCATGAGTTCGAATTAGATGAGGAAGAACCAATTGCCAGTAGTGATAGGGAGAAAGCCGTGCCGAAGAATGTTGCTTTTAAGTCCACTACGTCTAAGAGCTCTAGAGTAGACAGGTCCAAGCCTGCTAGCATAAGAGACGAGTTAGACAAGTCTGATCTAAGTCTGAAAGATCAGATGAACCTTATGGTTAGGAAGTTCGACAGACTAAACAAACGCTATGGTAGATATAAAAAGTTCTATAGAGACTATAGAGGTTCAACTTCTAAGAACTCGTCTGAGACCAGACGAGACCGAAACTCGTCCGAAATGAGAGACGAAGTCTCGAAAAGTAACAGACGAGATAGAGAGTCCGATGATAGGAAGACTCAGCGTTCTGATAGACGAGATAAGCGCAGGGATAAATCACCTATTAAAAAGTCTACTAACGATCCTTTATGCTATAACTGTGAGAAACCAGGTCACTACATTTACGAATGTCCAGACCTGAGCACTGATGATCGTGAAGAGCGCAAGGCGAGAAGGGAAAGAAGATACAACAGGGGTAAGAAGGCAATGATGGCTAATAATGACTCTGAAACGGACTCAGACGAGTTACCATCATCTTCGTCTAGCTACCCGTCTGATCAAGATGAAGCATTCATAGTAGATGATGGACTCTGCTGCATGGATAAAATTGAGCAAGAGGTATCATCTGAAACTTCATTCCAATCATGTGATGAATCAGACTCTGATGAAAGTGATACAGCCGATAGTGGTGTAGGGAGTAGTCTTCATCACTCTACTGGTGTGACTGAAGAAGACCTCCTACTCGCTAATAAGGCGTTCATGGAAGTCAGTGACGAAAACATCATTTTAAAACAAGAAATCATTGATCTTAAGGAAGCTCAGTCCAAAGTAGATCCTAATATAACAGTCCTAAATGAACGCTTGCAAGAAGAGTTGAGATAACTCAAAGACAAGTGTGCATTGACAGACAAGTTGTATCAAGACCTACTTAAGACACATGCTACTGAGAAACATGAATTCAATGTTTTAAAAGGCAAGTGCAAAAAGCTTGAAGAACGTAATAAGTTCTTAGAAACTGAGGTTGTCACTCTAGACCTGAAACTTACTGACCTGGTTAACTCCTCTAAGGTTAACCTTGAATTGTCAGATAGGTATAGGGCTCCTGCTGACAAGACAGGCATAGGTGTTGAGACACCTAGCTCGTCTACTCAAGTTCCTAAGAACCCTACTATTTTCATCTCAAGCTCTTTGACTAATGATAAAGGAAAAAGACCAATGATATACGATATTGGAACTCTATCTGAAGGCACTGTACCCAAACAGACTCAAGTTAACATTCCAATTACCAAGGGAGGTAAAAAGAATGTTAACAACAAGGCTGTTCCGTTTAAAACGAGTCAACAAAGGACTAGAAATCGTGGACGACCTAATCAGGTCAGATACGAGGACTGGTATCCTGAGGAGACAAGTACGAGACAAGTACAAACTAGATGGAAAGAGCCCAGACCTCCTTTCATAAGGCAGTCTCAGCTCTACTCGTCTAGGCCCAGGAATGTGACTTCAAAATATCGTATTCAACCCATCTTATATCCTCCGCCTGAATCGTATGATATCGAAGGAGAAGAAAGACCTAAACATGTCTATAAACCGTATGGCCCCAATGCATACAAGCCCTACTCTGACTATCACAGACCGGTGCCTACTCAAGTAGAGGTTAAGTCAAAAGGCTACCTCAGACGAGTAGACCCAAGAACTGCTGATAGGCCAGACAAGGACAACAGGGTCTTAATTTTGCAACAAATATGGTCGAAAGCTTAGAAGATCAAACTTGTTTAGGACTCCAATGTACATTTGGATTCCATTGAACTCGACTAACCCCCTAGGACCCCAATAGACAAGGAGGGTACCTAAATTATGGAATATCATCTAATGCAGGGTCGACTCGATCTATACAAGAAGGGTGGCTCAATAGGAGAAACTTGGTACATAGACAGTGGTTGCTCGCACCACATGACTGGTACCAAGGCACTTCTATCAAGCTACCATGAGCAAGAAGGACCAAAGGTTATATTCGGTGATAGCTCTACAACCATCACAAAAGGCTTTGGCTATATTCGAAATGGTGACGTAGAGATACAAGATGTATCATACGTAGAAGGTTTGAAATATAATCTATTATCTGTTTCACAGTTTTGTGATCGAGGTTACAAAGTGCAGTTCAAAAGTCAAAAGTGCGAAATCATAGACAAGAGGACTCATACCATACTACTCGTCGGCGTAAGACAAGGTAGTGTGTACATTGTGAATTGGAATAGTTGTCCACGGGACACTTGTCTTCTTACTAAGACACCCAAAGAGATCAGTTGGCTTTGGCATAGACGCCTTTGCCACATGAACTTTAAGGTGATTAATAAGATTGCAAGAGATTACCTTGTTGAAGGTATACCCAACGAAATCTATTTCAAATCACATGTATGCGATGCCTGTCAGAAAGGTAAACAGGTAAAGGGTTCCTTTAAATCTATTCCAACCCTCTCAACAAGTAGAGTTCTTGAACTTCTACATATGGACCTACATGGCCCAATAACTCCTCCAACTTTGAACGGTAGAAGGCACACACTTGTTGTGGTAGACGACTATTCTAAGTTCACTTGGGTAGTCTTCTTACACAAGAAGAGTGATACACAAACAATCCTACCTGATCTGTTGAAGAAGATACAGGTTGAGAAGAATCAGTCCATTGTCAAGATCCGTAGTGACAAGGGTACTAAGTTCATTAACTGCTATATTAAATAATTTTGTTCTAAGCGTGGCATCCAACATCTTACTAGTGCAGAAAGAACACCACAACAAAATGGAGAAGCAGAACGAAGGAACAGAACTCTTAAGGAGGCCTGCAGGACCATGCTGACAGAGTATAACACTCCTCAGAAGTTTTGGGCAGAAGCGATCAATACTGCATGCCATTCCCAAAACATAAGCGCTATCAATAAAGCACTAGGTAAGACGCCCTATGAGGTATGGAAAGGTTGAAAACCCAGAGTTTTATATTTCCATATATTTGGTTGTAAGTGTTTTATCCATAACAATGGGAAAAGCAAGTTGAATGCATTTGATGCTAAAGCAGACGAGGGGATATTCTTAGGATACTCCTCGACTAGCAAAGCATTCAGAGTATTCAACTACTCTACCCTATGTGTGGAAGAAACACCACATGTAGTTTTCGATGAATTACTACAGGACTCGTCTGCCGACCAGATCAGTAAGAAGGTAACTGATCTATCGATCCAAACTGACCAAGAATCAGAAGTTTATGAATTTGTTCAAGCCTATAACCCGTTCATGAAAGCTCTTGAGTCTGATGATAAGGAGAAGGTAAGTGCTCAAGGTAAATCTACTAGACCAGTTGACATGCCTAATCTAGTCGACTCGTCTACTCCTATTAAATCTTCTAATGTAAATGATATTGAAATACATGATGCTATAATTGATCTAAATGATGATAATATGCATACTAAGACTAGAAAAACATGGAAATCTGCTCATGATACTGAAAATATCATTGGTGACTCTACTGTTGGTGTGAAGACTAGACGACAACTCTTTGAGTCGCAAGAACAACCTAGTCCATCTTTGTTTTGCTGGTGTTGTTTCCTCTCATCTATCGAGCCTAAAACCATTAATGAGGCATTGGCTGATAGTAATTGGATCATTGCTATGACGAGTTGAACCAGTTTGTTCGAAACGACGTCTGGGAACTTATCGATAGACCTAAACATCATAATGTAGTAGGCACTCGATGGATTTTTAAGAACAAGAAAGATGAGAATGATGTAGTCGTTAGGAATAAGGCTAGACTAGTAGCCCAAGGCTATTCACAAGCTGAAGGCATAGATTATGATGAAACATATGCTCCTGTTGCTAGATTAGAAGCCATTCGATTCTTCCTTGCATATGCTGCTTACATGAAATTTACCGTGTATCAAATGGATGTTAAAAGTTCATTTCTTAACGGTATTCTTGCGGAAGAAGTGTATGTTGAACAACCTCCAGGTTTCGAAGTCAAAGGTGACCAGGTATACAGATTAAAGAAGGCCTTATATGGACTAAAACAAGCTCCAAGAGCATGGTACGATACTCTTTCTCAATTTCTATTAGAAAATGGTTTTACTAAGGGCAAGGTCGATAGAACCTTGTTCAGAAGACAAGAAGGGAAAGACATTTTACTCGTCCAAATTTACGTAGATGACATCATTTTTGGTTCACCTAATAAAAAGCTGAGTGAAAGTTTCTCAACACTCATGCAAAGTAAATTTGAGATGTCTATGATGGGTGAAATGAATTACTTTCTTGGCCTTCAAGTAAAACAGACCCCAGAAGGGATTTTCATAAATCAAGCAAAGTATACTCGAAATCTACTAGACAAGTATGGTATTAAGAATTGTAAATCTTCTGGAGTTCCTATGCAACCTACCTACAGGATGGATCCAGACGAGAATGGTAAGTGTGCTAATCAAACTCATTACCGTGGTCTTATTGGTTCATTACTGTACTTGACTGCCAGTAGACCAGACATTGCATTTTCTGTTGGTGTATGTGCTCGATTTCAAGCTAATCCAAAAGATAGTCATATGGAAACCACTAAAAGGATTCTGAAATATTTGAAAGGAACCATCAATCGTGGTATATGGTATCCTTCAAATGATGATTTATCCCTAAGTGGCTACGCTGATTCTGATTTTGGTGGTTGTAGAATAGATAGGAAATCTACATCTGGTTCTTGTCAACTCTTAGGCACAAAACTCATTTCATGGTTTTCGAAAAAGCAGACAAGTGTTGCTACCTCTACTACTGAAGCCGAGTACATGACTGCTGGTAGTTGTTGTAGTCAATTATTATGGCTTATTCAACAGCTTAGAGATTATAATATCTGTGAATCAAATGTTCCCATATTCTGTGATAGTAACAGTGCTATTGCCATTACACAAAATCCTGTTCTACACACACGTTGTAAGCATGTCGATGTGAAACACCATTTCATACGTGATCATGTAGAAAAGAAGGATATTCGCATGGAAAAGATTCACACTGATTTTCAAAGAGTTGATATTTTCACAAAACCATTAGCTGAGGCTCGTTTTCGTGAATTATGCATTAGTCTAGGACTAATTGATATTGACCCTACTAGTATGTAGCAATGTACTAACCAGACAGGTACATGCCTAAGAAGAAAGGAGAAACAGACAAGTTACCACAAAAAGAGCAGAGCACTCGTCCACTCACTCAAACAGACAGGTATACAAGGTCAGACAAGATGACCAAACAACCCAATGAGGAAGCTGGTAAAGCTGAGGGTAATACTAAGAGGATAAACATTTAAGGGGGAATCTATGATTTCTTAAAGAGCCTTATGTTGACTCTTAAGTTTGATAAAAGTCATCTTGTTCGAAACCTTGAACATTACTTTAGATTGATATTCATCTTATTTATCTTACTCGACTGCCGGTATCTCACCTAATCTGTCGCACAAGATAATACAGGTTCAAGTAGTCGTTCGATGTTCAAAGTAGACAAGAACAGTCGAAGGGGGAACTCATCTTGTGTGCTTGAGTCTACTCGTCTGTTATGAATAGACTCGAACAGACAAGATAAGTCTTCTTATGATTTAAATACTCTAAGTGTTTAAACAATACGAATTAAGGATATAAATGTAATTTGTTAAATGAAAATTTTGAAAACCCTAGAATTGGATTTATACACTCCAGTTAATGAGGTGTATATACCCAGTTCGCGCCAAAACTCTACTATGCTAGGTCAGATGAGTACACTCCTCGAATCCTACCAATAGAAGGGGCGGATTTCAAAACTATACAATAACAAATCACGTAATATTCTCGATTCCGTAAAACTGAATTTCAAAGGACTTTCATATCTGTCCATTGGATCAGACTTTTCGATCTCAACCATTGATTCAAAACTCAAGGTTTTAACAAAACCCATACTATTCCTTCATAACTGCTTACAATTTCTAAAACTCTTGATTTTCATAACTTCTCAAGCATTCAAAATTCCAAACCTCTCAATTTACATAACCGCTTCATTATGTCAATCGTTTCGATATTCGATGCTCACACTAACATGCAGGCAAGGTTTGATTTAGGGAAGTATGCTACCGAAGGCAAGGTGCATGTGGAAAGATCAGTGTTTTTCAAAGGAAATCACACCGATGACAACAAAGAAATCCTTATGAAATGTTGGAGATGCGGTTTAAGACCTTATTTGGAGGCATTTCCTAAAGTTGTGCTTGAAGAGGAGGTGTTAGAATTTTATGCTACAGCCACTCGACAAGGCGACTCGATTGAAGCCTTTGTGGGTAGAAGGCGAGTAGAAATTACTCGTGAGTTCTTGACTGAATCGTTGAAGTTACCATCCGGATCGATAGATATCGAAAGATATGCTGAAGGACAAGAACTTAAATATCTCAGTATATTTTGTGGAAAGAAGCTGAAATTAAATCGTGATGGAAAGATCCCAGCAGTAAAGAAGAATCAATTGCTCGACAAATTCAAGACTTTGTTGGATATTTCCTCAAAGATGTTGCTTGGAGTCACTGGGAGTTTTGACTCTGTGACACTTCAAAAAGCAAGAGTGATGGCCGTCATCCATGATGGCATCACTGAAGGAAACTGGACTAAGCTCTTCCTGGATAGATTGATGCATTTTAAGAAGAAGGTGGAAGTCGACACCAGTACAGTCAACTGGGTTGTGTCTGCGAATGTGAGTTTCGGAAATAAGTTAAGTATCATCCTACCCATCTTGTTGCCGAACAAAAGTAGTTGGAGTAAAGGCAAGCCATTCCACCCTCTCAAACATTATCTAAAGAAGGAGGCACTAGCAAAGCAAGCGGCTGGTAGAACTGCTGCTTCCAGACAAGTTTATATCAATCCAGACAACGCTATGTGGGAAGCTGCCTCATCTAGTTCTGAGGAAGACGAGTCAGGCAGTGGAAATTCTGAGGAAGTTGAAGCTGGAACTAGTGGTAGACTAGTTCAGTATGGGCAAGAGGAGGCTATGATTGAGGCTGTAGGAGATTCGGAAGAAACTCACTCGGACAAGGAGCCTGAGAAGAAAGAGGAAGAGTTGCAAGTTTATCGACTGGTGCGAGTTGAGTCGAGTCCATCACCAGACAAGTCGAGTGCGGAAAAGGTTGGTGCTTCTTCCCGAGCTTTGTTAATTCCTCTCTCTCTCCCCGTCAAAACCAAGGCCAGATCACTTCGATCTCATGCCAAACCTGCACCCAAAACCTCATCAGTGTTGGTAGTGCAACCACTAAGAGCCAACATAACCCCACACACTACTATATTCGATACAGTTGATACTTCTACAACTGTCGAACCAAACCTAGCCTCATCAAAGCCCTCAGAAACCACCATCCAAATTCCTTTTACCTCAACAGAAAATGTTGAACCTCTCAACCCGTCTATTTCAGAAACCCCACTAGTTGCCACTGCAACAACTGAGACAGGGACCTTACCTGCTCAGAACCCTTCTGAAATTAGATTCGAATCCCTCGTCTATTACCCGATGTGTTTAAGAGAGAAGAGGATTCATTCAAGAGTCAGCAATAATTTAAGGACGAAGCTCTCGTCTATTGAGATAGACACTACTTCTGAGCAATTTGAGAAACTTCTAAGGATATGCACATGGGTTGCATTGAAGAAGGCCCCGACTGAAGATCTGTTTGAAGTCATCATAGGAATGGGTGGAATCTCCAATTTTCAATATTGGGAGATGGAGCAGAAGGAGAACAGTGGAGTTCAGGACCACTCCGAATTATTTCCAGACCATGTCCTAACAGCTCTTGTGAAGAAGATGCTGAATATTTCAGATGACGTTCTGTCTTCTCAACACGTGTTTGATATTGGTATTCAAACGGATCTACTGGAAGAAGAGTTGAAAGCTGAAACTGTTGAAGCTGGTATTCAAACTTCAGATCAATCAGAAGATGATGTTGGGAGTGTTGAAGAAGAAGACAACAACTTGATCGAACTTGGTGAAGAAGATGATGAGTTTGTTGAAGCCATCATGTTTAATGAAGATGAGTTAACTGAGAAGGATAGTGAAGCTGTTGTTGCTGAGACTCAATCTACTACTCATGTTTTTCCACAAGGCTTTATAGATGAGTTGAAGACGGACTTAAAGGAAGTAGTGAAGTCGTCTATCGATGTGTTCTTGGAATCAAAACTGAAAGGAGTCTTGGTGGAACAAAATCAGTCACTAGTTGACAGCTCCAGAGAATTGATAGTTGGAGAAGTCAATAAAATGGATTCTACTTTTCGACCAGAAATGTATACTCAAATCGAAGATTTCTTGAAAAGACAAGTTGACTACTTGAAGAAAAGGTCAGTTAATTTTGCTAGATCATTAGCTGAAGAGTCAAGCAAAATGGAAAGGCTCTATAGAGTTAAAATCGAGATAGCAGATGAGCAAAGGCGTGAAGCACAAGATCAGTTGGTGCAAGCCAGGAAGCTTCTACGAGATATGTCTGAGGAAAACAGAATGCTTAGGTTGACTGCTACTCATTTCAAGACTGAATTAGATCTGTCTACTCAAAAGCTAGAGCTAGTTGCTACTAAACTAGACAAGATGAGTCAGGACAAGACACATCAAAGACAGATTGAGATAGCTTCAGAAGCAATGATGGAAGCTATGAAAGAAGAAATGACTCGATTTACTAGTCTATTCACTCTTAAGGCAAGTGATGAAGCCAAAAAGGGGGAAGAGACAAGTAGAGTTATTATTGTTGCTGAAAAATCTAGTGCTGATCCTGAAGTCAAGGCTGTTGCGTCTGCGATAGAAGAGTTAAGAAGGCCCAAGAGAGGAAGGCTGGTCAAGACAGCTGATATTGAACAAGCTAAGGCTGATGAAGCAAGACAGGTGAAAGGCAAAGGTATTGCTTCTCCTGAGGTTCAGACCAGACAAGTCAAGAGAAAGCTTGTTCTAGAGAAAAAGAAAGAAGAATTAGGTGACATCCTAGCTGATATTGGTGATGAAGAAGTTGAAGCTCTTCATAAGAAGCTAAAGCTGGAGGATGATCGTTATGCTAATAAGAAATTATTAGGAAAGCATATCAAGATGTTGCTGAAGTTGAAAGCTGATCCTGATCTAGTGGAAGATGCCTACATTGATAATTTCATTGACAGTGAACATAGAGATGCATGGTTCAAAGTCAAGATGAAGTGGGAGCTGGATCATTGGATTATTCGCAAGTTTGGAGATCCAGATAGCAGAGAAGAGTTATACGCGATTTATGATAAGTTCATGGAAACACAAGATCAGAATTTATGGAACTTAATCATGAGGATTGCAACTGCTGTAAGTTTTAATATTCTTGTTCCTATTTTTCCAAAATGGATCACTCCGATGTTAGGTTCTGGAAAGAGGATCGACTTCAACAAGATTAAGAGGTTTGAAGAAGACCTACTGGATAAAGAGAAGATCGAGACTGAGGAACATATGACAGTAATTCACAAAAGGCTACTCGATGCTTTTGGTGTTCCAAATTCTTAAGAAGGTACTTTATTTGATTAGAATGTTACTTAGTTTTTTTTATTAAGTATGTGTAATATCTACTGATCTTATTTGAAGAAATGAAAAGATAACAACTTTTAGTGTTTAAGACAAGATAACTACTTAACTAGTCTACTATTGTGAAAAGATTCAAGTAGTTTTGGCTTCATCAAAAAGGGGGAAATTGTTGGGATATGAATTCTAAAGACAAGTCCTAAATGATGAAAAGATAAGATAAGTTTTGATAAGCCAAAAAGTAGACTTGAATATTTTCTAAGTGTTGACTAAACTAGTCTAGCTATGAAGTCATCTTGAGCAGATCAGTAGAGTTCACACGACAAGTACTAGTTCACACGACAAGTACTAGTTCACAAGACAAGTACTAGTTCACAAGACAAGTAATAGTTTCAAAATATAAGTATGAAAGAAAAAGACAAGTACAGTTTATAAGTACTTTGTATACTTGATAGGTTTTATATTGAGCTATTTGATCGGATGTATAGAAGCTCATGTTTCGTTTATATTCTTTGTATAGTTTCTAAGATGACTAAGCTATAGAGCTTAAAGTAATGTAATAGTCTTGTTAGGATTAGATAATAGGACTAGATTAGTTCTATGATGAAATATGAAGAAGAAGTCTACTGCACAAGATAAGTAGAAGAAGAAGTCTACTACTGGAGAACAAGATAGGTGCGCAAAACTACAAGACAAGACGAGAAGAACTAATGAGTTAGTTACAGAAGTGCGTATTGAAGATAAAGATTAAAGAGTTAGTTAACGAATAACTAATTAACTGAAGAAATGCGTGGATGGATAAGAAGAATCAGTTATAAGTTAGTTTTCAAGAAAGGTTGTTACACAACTGAAAGTTCTTGAAATTAAAGTCTATAAATGCCGTAAGGTATTGGTCGATTAGAGACTACTGATACTACTATATACTGAAGCATTATTGAAGATTCAAGTAAAGCAAATACTCTCAGAGGTTGAAGTACAGAAAGTGAAGTTACACAAGACAAGTGAAGATCGAAGAAGGCTACTACTGAACGAAGAAAAGTTTTATTTTTGTTTTACTGTTTCAAGTTGCTAGTTACTTGTAAAATAGCTAGTTAGATCGAAGAGGCACTTGGTAGTGTTTTCGAGAAGATATAAGTCTTATATCTTGGGACTTAAAATCACAAGACTACTCGATTGGAAGAGTAATAAATTTCACAACTGTGTTTGTGAGAGTGGATGTAGACAAGTTGTCGAACCACTATAAAATCGTTGTGTGTTGATTTACTTTCTTGTTTGTTTAATTGCTTAATTGATTAATTGCCTATCTAAACAAGACAAGTAGAGTGTTCATAACAATAGTTCGAATTACGAATATAAGTTGAGTATAAATTTGATTGGGCTCATTGTTAATCTGATAAATTCCGCATTACGTATTCTGATATATTGAAAGATTTTTAAAAGTCTATTCACCCCTCCCCTCTAGACTTTTACTAGCTTACTCAATATTATTAACTCAACTTGGGACCAACAATTGTTTTTTAATCTAAATCTTTTTTAAAAAATACTATACAAATTTAAAAAATTATAAAATGACACCTCCTTTTTTTTTTTTAATTTACAAAATTGATATACGAGAATCAATTCTTTGAATATTTTCATTAGAAAATCAATTGATATATATATTGGCATATGGAATTGAAGATATAATATAATATTATTATTATATTATAATATCTATATCTATCCTAAAATATATCTACACAGTATTATTCTAACTGTTGGTCCTAAAAGGAGTATATAACAAGTGTATGGGGGGGGGGAGGGGAATACACTTGTATGCAATTTCTTTTTGAAAACTTGATCAAACCAGTCTTCAGCAAGGTTGTCCTGGACAACTCTACTGATATAATTAACTCCTCTAAGATAATCAAACTACTAAGTACTATTGAGTACTTAGTTGAATAACTATCTAAGTGAGTTATATGTGCGGAATTAGTGGTTGGCCCTTCGTTTAAACTCCTTTTAATTCTAAAATTATTTTAACAGTTTATCCAGTTCAGGGAACTTGTCCAAATCAGATTTTTGCACAGTTTGTGATATGTATCCTTGAAAGTCTAGTTTGTGTGCAGTGTTGAATATATGTAAAGTACTTTGAATGTAAATCAACACAAAGGTTTATAGTGATTCCGAGACTCAAGCTCCTACATCCACTTTCCCTGATTTAACAAGATAATTCCTTCACTTTTGGAATTAACTTATTTTATAGTGCCAAGGTGCACCTGATCAACCACACCACTCCTTGGTGCCTTGATCCCTAGGATGTCTAGAGTCCTTGTACCCTTTCTCAACTCAGAACTGAACTGTTCTTCTCTCAACAGTTAGTTCCTTCCACTTCTACTACTACAACCTTCTCACTTTCTCACTTGAAAGATATAAGGGTTTAAGTAAGGTTCCAACTAATGAGATATCCTTTACAATGAAGATCAGTGTATAAGGATAGGATATCTCTCTAAGCTTTGTATGGATATACAATGGGGTTCAGCTTAGAATAAAGTGTATGAAGACTAAGAATGTCTTTTGAGAGCTTGAAAGCACTTGTTAACTTGTAGGATAGTTGGATGTGTTGAGGTTTCTTCAAATGGTCTTCACACTTCTGTATTTATAGATAAATTTGAGGATTTTCCTGTTGGAGAGGCAGCCTCAAATGTCTATAAATGTCTTCCTTGAAATCTTCAAACTGGAAGACAGATTCTGATAGTGACATATCCTTAACTTGGGAAATAAACGAATGTAACCACTTTGTCTTCATTCTGCAACACTTTTCCCAAGGTCTGACTTCAAGATTCACTTGTTCAATCATGGACATGGCTTCTGATGATTAGTCCTATGATATAGACAATATTCCTTATCTCTTGGACAACTCTGCTTATCAGTTTCAGCAGAGTTCACTTATCAGCAGGATTGGCATGCTCTCTTCAGATGATTTGGCTCTTTCTCTTTCTTTGAATGTCTCTATGCATCCTTAGATTGGATCTTGTTCTTTCATGACATAGAGTAGTTGTCTTTGACCATATCAACACAGTTGGGATCATTTAGACATGGTTCTGGTACAAGTGTGCTGAGACAACTCTCCTGGACAAATCTCTTGAGCCAAAATGCTTTAGCAGGTTGTGTCTAGATGATGCATTTGTTATGCTTGATCTTCAGAAAGATTGTCCCACAATCCATTCACTCTTGATCAGCATACTTGTCTATTCAGCAGACTTGGGACACATTTCACTTGAGCCTTGAGGGGACTTGTTCTTAATAGAGTTTAAAGCATATGTTCCCCCTCAACTAGTGCATCTATTCATCTAAGAGCTGCCTAACATATCAACTTCTCTACTTGTCTTAGTCTACATGTTCCAACAGTCTTGGACCATGTTCATTAATCTTGACTTATCTATTTGGCATGTCTCAGGGGGGTTTTGGTATCTTAATCAAAACTCATTTTATTCCCAACAATTTCCCCCTTTTGATGATGCCAAAACCTATATAATCTATGCAAAGGTGATTGATTACACTTATTACATTCTACTACAGTGAAGATGACTGAGGTCAAGTTACTTGAAAGAAAAATGTGTTAGTGTATTTTCTGTTTTCATTTGCATATAGGTTGATAAGTCAGACAAGTTAGGATTCAGTAATGTTGATTCAAAATGTGTTCAACTATCATTTAAATAAGAGATCATTACAGGCATTTTGATAGTTAAACAATCTTATCAGAGCATGGACATTACATTAGATCATAAAATGACTAAATTACATGATCAGAGCAATACTTAACAGAATATTCTATCAGAGCCTTAGTCTTTAAGTATCAGAACATCCTTTAAGTATCATAACATCAAGTCATTAGAGCACAACATATCAGCAGTCTTGATCAATTTCAGCATAGATGATCAATTTCAACAAGTTATCAGTCAAGACATTCAGATTAGCAGAAAAGGGTCAAGATGACTTAGCCAGTTCAGAGATTATCTTCAGGAGGTGGCACCATCCCATATTGTGCCCACACTCTCTTATTTAACTCCATGACCTCTTGATTAGTTCCCTTTGGTCCAAGTTCCATCCTGTTCAACCCCAGGATCTCAAGGAACTCTTTGAGGATTCTTGACTGATCAATCCATCCTTCCAGCTTTGGAGGCATGTAGATGATTAGCTTAGGGGCAGTGAATTCAACTCTTGCAATGTCAGCAACTGCAAGCAATTGTTGATATAATCCTTGTAGTACTCAATCATGAATTCAGTGAAAGAAGAGTTGACATCTTTTCCATTCCATCTGTCAATTACATAGTAGTCATAGACAAACCCCCTCTTTGCCTCTTCCCAGGTATCATTCAGCTGTATTGGCACCCATTTATCCAAGTGTGGATATTTGGTATCCATGGGAATCAGTAGCTGTGGCTTTAGCTTGCTGTATGTAGCTCTTCTTCTTCTTGGTTTCTGGAAATCAGCCCTTCTCTTGTCTCTTGCTCTGTTGGCCTCTTCCATCAAATCCATTCTTTCTTGGGCCCTCATCATGGCCAGCTTCTGTTGTGTTTCAAGGTCTTTGCCATACCCTTCTTGAAACAACTTTGATGGATCATACAGTGGCACAGTTGTCTTCTTCTTTGGTTGAGGTCCAAAGCCTTCTTCATATATAGCTCTTCAATGTTTTCAGCAGCTTTGGCACCTTCAGTAGACTTGGTCTTAGCAGACTTATCTGTTTCAGAAGACTTTGCCTTTTCAGCAATCTTGGTCATTTCAGCAGATTTGACCTTTTCAGCAGCCTTAGGCTTCTCAGCAGTCTTGCTCTTCTTGGAGATAGGCTCTTCTTCCTCAATTCTGAACTCAAGAGGAAGTTCTAGGCTATTGGGGAAATCAGTGAATATCTCAGCCTTTCTTTTGTTTCCCTTGGCCTTCTTGATTTGCCCTCTAGTTTGGACACCTTCAGCACCTTTGTCCAAACCAGAACCTTCTCCTCCTGGCCTCTGCTGAAGCCTAGCTCTCTCTTCTTGTGCTGATGCCATAGAAGCCTTCATTGCTATGGCTAACTTCTCTTCTTCACCAAGATCTTCTAAGTTCAATACTGCTTGCTTTTTTCCCTTCTCTTCAGCAGCCTTTTCCTTGCCTTTATCTGAACCACCAATAACCAAGGCACCTTTAGCCCTTGCTCTTTCTCTTTCCCCCTTTTTGGCAGCATCAAAACACTGAGGTTTGAGCTCACTCATGGTTGTTGCCATCAGGGATTGGGCTAGGCTCAGATATTTTATCTCTTCTAGCATATATACATTCTCATCTTGTATATTCTGCATTCTGTCACTGCTCAAGCTAAGGAAAGCTAGAACCGGCTTCATCTTTTGCTCAACAACCTCCTCCAAGGTTGCTTTCAGAGATGCATCAAGTTGGGCTTTAAGGAACTCTATTCGGTTTGTTACAACACTTTCAGCAATGTTGGTCATAACTTCCTGAGAGAACTTTTCTGAAGCAGCTTTCACCATTGCCAGCCTCAACTCTTCAGCCCTTTTCTTTTGTAGAGCTGTTTTCTTTCCAAGGGTCTGCTTGGCAATTAGTCTAAGAGCTTTGACATTGGCATTGTGATTGTCTCTTAGCAATTTTTGTTCCTTCTTGACCTCCTCTGAGGTAGACTCCATGGTGGCTTTAGCTTTTTGAACCTCAGTGGAAATGGTTTGAAGACCAGATTCCACTCCACTTATCCTTGCTTCCAATGTAGGTAGCACTACATCTTCAGAGCCAGTCAATCTCATCTCCACAGATGCCAAAAGTTCTACCTTGCTCATCCAATGCTCCAGAAGTTTCAGCATGAGCAGATTGGACTTGATGAGCCAAGGAGTCCAACTTTGCTGTTTGCATCCCAAGAAAGGCTTGTGCTGATCCAGAATCCACTTGGATGGGTGCATCTGTAAAGAATTCATCTGCAAAGATTTGGTCAAGAGAAATACCTGCGATATCAGACAAGTCAAATGGGTTAGTGAACAAACACTCATCACCCTCAATATTTTTTACATAAGACTCTGATACATCAGCAGTCTTCTCCTCATTTTCAACTGATTCTTTTCTCCCTTCATAGATAATGTTCTCACTCAAGGAATCAGGCCTCCTTTCATCAAGGGATTCTTGAAGTTCAGATTTGACTTCAAGAATAACCTGTCCTTCCTCACTTATTCCACCCTCAATTGGTGGTACACTCACAATCTTAGTTATTACTACCTCTCTATCATCCAAAACTCCCTCTGGTTTTTCAACTAAGCTTTCCTTTTCAACTCCTTCAATTAAACCTGTAGCACTTTCACCCTCAACAGGGTTCAAAAGTGGTAGTTGTTGGGAGATCTCAGTGCTTTTCTCAACAGCCACTGAGTCATCCTGAATGATTAAGGGCTGATCAGTGTCCAACTCCCGTGACACTGAATAGGCCTTAACCAAACCAGCTTCTATGATAGGAGCCTCCGCATCTGTAAGCTGTGCCTTGGGTTCAGAAGAACCTTCATTGGCAGATGTGTCCTTGGCTGTGTCACCAACTCTGGTCAACACATCTGAAGATACATAGCCTTTTCTATGATATGTGACAAGAGGGTCTGAGAACTTGCTAGATTCAGAAGGTTTGGGTTGGGAAGATTCAGGGAGATTGGTCTGGGAGGGTTCAAGAGGGTTGTCTTGAGGAGGTTTAGAGGGGTTTGATGGATCATCTTTGCCATCATCACTTGAGCTGCTATCAGGGTGCTTGATCCCTTTAGCAAGCCTCTCTTTCTCCTAAGCAATATTGTCAGCAACCAACTTGGCAAATACTTCCTCATCAGTGAGGAATCTTGTTTTGTTTACTCCAGCAAAATGGAGTAATATGCCCTCTTCAATTTGCCACCAGTTGGCACCTTTGTCATGAATGACCTGTGCAATTTCCATAATGGACTTATCTTTCACCTCCACTAACATACTCAAATCATGAAACATGGTTTGAAGTCTTGAGAATTCTGCAAGTTGTGGGTATAGGTTGTCCAGAGTAGCCCTTGCTACACCTCTGAGCATACTTTCATAAGTATACTCCTCATTCTCATTTGATTGAGAACTTTGGGCTATAGGGGAGTTGGCTCTGGTTTCAGGAATTGCATCTTCATGTAGGTTTAGTTCAGGAGGGTTGGCTTCAGAAGGATTGAGCACAATAGAAGGTACTTCAGTTGCTTTTGAGAGCAATGGATCTGAAGGGGCTTTACTAAGGGGGGTTGGCTCATGAAGTGCTGATTCTAAAAGCTTTGAATAATTGAGCATAGATGAGTTAAGGGGAGACATGAGTCTTGTCTCATCTACTGCTAAATCTGCTAGCACATCAATCCCGCTTCTTTGCACACTACCTTCTGGAGAATATCTCTTAGTCAGATTGATAGGGGTGATAGGTTGGTTAGAAGGAGTAACATGGGTTTTAGGGGAGTTGGGTTCAGGATTTTGGGTTTCAGGAAGTTGGTTTCTAGAGGTTGGCCTTCAGGGACTTTTGACTCTGGGGTTCCAGAACCAGAAGAGTTGGTCCTGGACCTAGATTTTGTCATACTTTCAGCCCTGCTCTCCCTTAGAGCAACTTGGAGTGACCTTTCCTCCTGAAGTTCAAGCACCTTCTTAGTGGGCTTGCCTCTCCTCTTACTTGCCCTACTGCTTCCACTTCCTTCCTCTTCCTTATTAGGGACAACTTCCATGGGCCTTTTATCACCCTTTTTCTTTTGCCTTGTCTCATTGTATTTTTGCCTCAACTCTTCTGAGTGGTCAGAAGGTATCTGCACTCCCTCTTCTGCCACTTCATCAACTTCAGTTGATTCTCCTAAGGCTTCTTCTGATTGAATTTGAGACACCTTCTTGGTTTTGACTCCTATACTTAGGTCACCAAGTATCAGATCAGTAGGATGGTCAGACAACCATGTCCTTCTTTTTCTGATCCCTTCAGTAGAGTTGTCCTCTACTAAGGTTGAGTCACCATTATCATAAAATTCAGGATAATTGAATGCATGATCTAATTCTGGATCATATTCAGGGATGTTGTCCTCAATGTCAAGGACATTTGCATTTTCAACATTTATGGCCCCCCCTGGAATATTTGATCCATTAACTACCTCAGCAGAGTCTGCTTCTTCATTGGTAGTTGTTACCTGAGTGTGAACTGGGATTGGGTCATTCAGTTCACCATTTCCTTCAGTGGGGTTTGCTTCAGGAAGGTTGCCTTCAGGATTGTTGTCCAGTGATATGCTTTCAGGGAGATTGGCTTGGACAACATCTATGAATACAATGTCTTTGTCTTTTAGGCTCAATCTGGTTGTTCTTTGTGTGATCTCTTCAATGTCTAGGTTTTTGTTCCTGACCTCAAAAATTGATTCATCAAACACAACATGAGGCGTTTCCTCCACAATTAGGGTTTTGCAGTTGTACACCCTGAAAGCTTTACTGATTTGGGAATATCCAAGAAATATCCCCTCACCAGCTTTGCTGTCAAAAGCTTTCAACTTCTCTTTCCCATTGTTGTGAATGAAACACTTACAACCAAATATGTGGAAATATGACACTTTAGGTAGTCTTCCTTTCAAGAGTTCATAGGGGGTTTTGCCTTTACCCTTAGTGATCAAACATCTGTTCTGAGTATAACATGCAATGTTTATAGCTTCAGCCCAAAACCTCTTAGGTAGATTAGAATCAGCAATTAAGGTTCTAGCGGCTTCCTTTAAGGTTCTATTCCTTCTTTCTGCAATTCCATTCTGCTGAGGAGTTCTAGTTGTTGAGGTTTCATGAGCTATTCCATTTTGTGTGCAATACTCATTGATGTATGAGTTTATGAACTCAGTAAAGAAAGAAGAGAGAGACAAGCTAAAAGTGACAGAAAGTTCACCAATAGAAAAGCCATGATGGCTGGTGAAGAATCTGATAGTGCTGAAAGCTTCAACTCCTCTGATGGATTATTCTCCAACAGTGATGATGATGATGATGTCTGCAACATGGCTCTTGAGGATGATGAGGTATCCTCTACTTCTAGTTCACCATCATTCATCTCACAAAACACTAGTGAGGTTAACCTTCAACTTTCCTTAGGAAAGTTGATGGAAAATTTCACTAGATTACAAGAATTTCATGACAACTGTGTGAGAGAAAATGAAAGTGTTGGTCCCTGAACGAGTAGTGAATGGGATTAAAGTCTAGAGGGGAGGGGTGAATAGACTTTAAAACTTTTTCAAACAGAGTTGGGAACCTCTTCTGATTGCTATGTCAACTGGACTGCAGGTCTGTTGGTCCAGATGACTATAGTGATCTGACTGAAGAGGTTATGTGCGGAAATGTGGTGGCCCTGGTTTAGACTCGTTCTTATAACTTGTTTTACTTTGTGAAATTACTCAGCTGATGCTGGTTTGAAAGTTATGGCCCTTTTTGAAGAGTGTTGAAATCACAGTATGCACTATATAATAATGAATGTAAAAGCAGAAATGTAAAGTGCAGAAAGTAAATAACACCGGATTTATAGTGGTTCGGATATACGATCCTACGTCCACTCTCACGTCCTAACGTGATGTTTAATCCCTTTAATTTCCACAAATTACAAGGGTCTTGTCCTTTATAGTCCCAAGGTTAGGACTTTGAGATCTGAGCCGTCCTAACAGCTGCGGTCTCCACAAGTGATTGTAAGCACTTGCACTTTGGGGGGTTTCAAAAACTTAAACCTTTCGGTGAGGGTTTGGGGTTTTTGAGATGTATCCAACTAATGGTTCAAGCTTATAATTTGCTTAACCACTATGCCTAAAACAATTGATATACAATATGAACAAGTTTCAGGTTCTTAAGGGTTGGATAGGAAGCACTTTAGAGCTATAGATAATCTAATGAATTTCTGGCTCTTGGAGAATTCTTAGAACAATGTGGCTTTTTGCTTGATGGCTTGCTTAGCTTGTGAATTCTCTCTTGTGTATGCTTCTGTGTTCATCCTCTTGTATTTATAATGGAGATTGAGTGTAACTAGCCGTTGGAGTTGACTAGCCGTTTGAGCAATCTTCCCATAATAACTTGATTCCTTGATTCCAGCCGCTTGATTGCTTCAATCCTGGGATCATGTCAATCTTCTAAATAAGGTAGGTCTTCGTTTGAATTGCAAGATGACTTGGGAATCAGCCGAGTCCTGGAAGAGCACATAGTCTTCTGATCTGTACTTCTAGTCTTCTGACTACTCTTCTGGCCTTAGGTCTTCTGTCTTCTGATATCAGACG
This sequence comes from Galeopsis tetrahit, assembly GCA_963675135.1. NCBI lineage: Eukaryota > Viridiplantae > Streptophyta > Magnoliopsida > Lamiales > Lamiaceae > Galeopsis > Galeopsis tetrahit. The sequence goes on from OY776124.1 coordinate 21,766,589, forward strand.
AGTACTACTCTTCTGGTCTGGAAATTCTTTGTACTGCTTTAGGCCATCTTCAATCTGGGACTCCATCAGATAAGTAGGTATACAAGCACCTTAACATATCTGGTCTTCAAGGATCTTCTAGTCTTCATGTCTTCTACTCTTCTCATCTTGAGGATAGGCATGTAAGCCATGACTGTGCTGATCAGCTGTTATCAATACAGTTGATCACACAAGACTAGTCTAAGCTATTCTATACAAGTCAGCTGATCCTATTACATTTATAAACTCTAAGTGTTTTGGCCATCAAAACTATTCTAACATCAAGTGGGGCTTAGGGTGAATTTATATCCCAACAGAAAGATTGGCTACTGAACTAACCAAGAACTCTAAGGTAGCTGTTGATGTCAAATCTACTGAGTTGTATCGAGAAGTCTTGAGAAAGCTTGAGGAAGCAAATCTCAGGATAGTTGACCAACAAAAGGAGATTGATGATCAACTTCTCTCTCAGAAGAGAAAATAATTTGAATTTAAAATTCTAAATGCCAAATTTGAAAACCTCTCACATGAGTATGATATTCTTAAATCAAGTGAAGAGAGCCTGAAATTAAAGATGTCTGCTTTGAACAAATCCTCTAGAGCAATAGAGGAAATTCAAAGTTATCAAAGACTTATGGCTCAAAGAAGTGGATTAGGTTTTGATCCATTTGAATCTTCACCTTGTCTTAGTGTTGCATCCACAAGTAACACTAAGAGAATCTTTGTTAAGTCAGTGGCACAAACTGAAAATGAAATAATTCAGCCACTGAACAAAGGAAAGGGCAAATTGAATGAAATGCCTACTCAAGTGATTCAGGAGAAAAGGCCAAAACCTAAGGAAATGGCCAAAGCTCCTGAGCACAAGAGGAATATTGGTCAGCAGAGTAGACCCAATGGAAGGGCAACTCTCCTGAACAATGTTCAGAGGAATTATCCAAGGTATAATCAGCCTAGGCCAACTCATCTGAGAAAGCCTCAGCTGAATAGACCTAAGGACAACTACCCTCACAGGCAGAATAAAATGAGACAACCAAAACCCTTCATGCCAAAGGGTAATGGTCATAAAAAGGCCTTTCCTCAAAGATTTCATCAAGCTGCACAAAGAACTCATAAGTTCAGGAGAGTGGACAACTCCTCTGAAACTTACAGAGTTAACACATTCACACATACTTTCCCAAAGGCATTTAAGGGAAAGATAGTGTATGTTGATGCACTAGGAAATCAACTTAGCCACCTTGAATCAATCAGGGTTATTAGGCAAGTTTGGGTTCCCAAAGGTACAGCTAACCTCTCAGGACCCAAAACTCAAAGGGTACCTAAACCTATCTAAATGCAGGTACCATTGGGCCACAAGAAGAGGAACATGAACAAAAAGACAGCATGGTACCTTGACAGTGGATGCTCAAGGCACATGACTGGAAACAAGGAACTCCTCACTGACTTCATTGAAAAAGAAGGCCCAAATGTTACTTTTGGAGACAGCTCACAAGCAACTACAAAAGGTTATGGTACTTTGATGATTGGTAACATCAAAGTAACCAATGTATCTTATGTGGCTGGTCTCAAATATAATCTCCTAAGTATCAGTCAATTCTGTGATAAAGATTTTAATGTTGAGTTCTCAAGTGGAAAGTGTCTAATTAAGGATAAAACTCAACAAACCCTATTGACTGGAACTAGGAAGGGAAATGTGTATTTTGCAGACTGGGACAAGTCTACTGATGCTGCATGTTTCATTGCTAAAAGTTCTAGTGAACAAAGTTGGTTATGGCATAAGAGGCTAAACCACCTGAACTTCAAATCTATGAATAAACTTGCTAGAAATGTATTAGTTAAAGGACTACCTAATGAGGTTTTCATTAAAGAACATGTGTGTAAGCCATGTCAAGAAGGAAAACAGATTAAAGCCTCATTCAAAGGAAAACCAGTCATATCCACTGAAAGGGTACTTGAACTTCTACATATGGATCTGTTTGGACCAATTACCCCTTCAAGCATTAATGGTAGAAAATACACATTAGTGGTAGTAGATGACTTCTCTAGGTTCACATGGGTAGTATTTCTCCTTAATAAGAAGGAAACACAAGTCAAACTACCTGAACTTCTCAAGAGATTGTCAAATGAGAAAAGCCTTAGCATTATCAAGATAAGATCTGATAAAGGCACTGAATTCATTAATTCTTACATCAATGAGTACTGCACATCAAATGGAATAGCTCATGAAACCTCAGCAGCTAGAACTCCCCAACAAAATGGAGTTGCAGAAAGAAGGAATAGAACTTTAAAAGAAGCTGCTAGAACTCTAATTGCTGACTCAAATTTACCTAAGAGGTTTTGGGCTGAAGCTATAAACACTGCATGCCATACTCAAAATAGATGTTTGATCACTAAGGGGCAAGGCAAAACCCCCTATGAACTCTGGAAAGGAAGAATGCCTAAAGTGTCATACTTTCATATATTTGGTTGTAAATGTTTCATTCACAATAATGGGAAAGAACAGTTGAAAGCTTTTGACAGCAAAGCTGATGAGGGAGTATTTCTTGGATACTCTCAAATCAGTAGAGCTTTCAGAGTCTACAACAAGAAAACCCTTATAGTGGAAGAAACACCTCATGTTGTGTTTGATGAATCTATCTTTGAGATCAGGAATGATCATTTAGAACCTGAAGAAATCACACAAAGGACAACCAGATTAAGCCTAAAAGACAAAGACACTGAATTCATAGATGTTGTTCAAGCCAATCTGCCTGAAAAACCCACATTGGACAACAATCCTGAAGGCAACCTTCCTGAGACAAATCCTACAGATGGAAATGGTGAACTGAATGAACCAATCCCAGTTCACATCCAGGTAACAACTACCAATGAAGAAGCAGTTCCTGCTGAGGTAGTTAATGGGTCAAATAATCAAGGGGGAACTCAAAATGTTGAAAATGCCAATGTCCCTGACATTGAGGACAACACCCCTGATTATGATCCTGAATTAGATCCTGCATTAAATTATCCTGAATTCTATGATCAAAATGACTTACCTTCAGTAGAGGACAACTCTACTGAAGAGATCAGGAAAAGAAGGACTTGGTTATCTGACCATCCTACTAATCTGATACTTGGTGATCCAAGTATAGGAGTCAGAACCAGAAAGTTTCATGGTGAAAGTGCTATGTTCTGTTGTTTCTTGTCAGAACAAGAACCAAGTGACATTGAGGAAGCACTTCAAGATGCCAATTGGATCACAGCCATGCAGGAAGAACTGAACCAATTCACCAGAAATGAAGTATGGGAGCTGGTGGATAGGCCTTCACATCAAGATGTTATTGGAACAAAGTGGGTGTTCAAGAACAAGAAAAATGAAAATGATGTGATTGTCAGAAACAAAGCAAGACTTGTGGCAAAAGGGTATTGCCAACATGAAGGCATTGACTATGATGAGACATTTGCACCTGTGGCAAGGCTAGAAGCAATAAGGCTCTTTCTAGCCTATGCAGCCCACAAGAGGTTCAAAGTATACCAAATGGATGTCAAGAGTGCCTTTCTGAATGGAGTCTTGAAAGAAGAAGTCTATGTGGAGCAACCACCAGGTTTTGAAGTTGGAAACCAAGTTTACAGACTCAAGAAAGCTCTATATGGACTCAAACAAGCCCCTAGGGCTTGGTATGATACACTGTCACAATTCCTCTTAGATCATGGATTCACCAAGGGAACTGTGGACAGAACTCTCTTCAGAATCTCTGAAGGAGAGGACATCTTGCTTGTCCAAATTTATGTGGATGACATAATTTTTGGATCCCCTAATGAGAAGCTATGTGAAAAATTCTCCAAGCTCATGCAAAGCAAGTTTGAGATGTCCATGATGGGGTTGATGAACTTCTTTTTGGGTTTACAAGTCAAGCAAACTAAAGAAGGAATCTTCATCAACCAAGCTAAGTACACCAGAGAAATGATCAAAAAGTTTGGGTGTACAACTAGCAAGCCAGTAAGGATCCCTATGAACACCAATTGGAAGATGGATCCTGATGAGAGTGGTGTGCCAACCAACTCCACTGAGTATAGAGGAATAATTGGTTCACTCCTCTATCTCACTGCCAGCAGACCTGATATCACCTTTGCAGTAGGTGTTTGTGCAAGGTTTCAAGCAAACCCTAAGAAAAGCCACCTTGAGGCTGCAAAGAGGATTTTGAGGTATCTCAAAGGCACTGAGAATCTAGGCCTTTGGTACCCTGCTGATGACAATATTGAGCTAACCGGCTACTCAGATGCTGATTATGGAGGATGTAGAATTGACAGAAAGTCCACTTCAGGGACTTGTCAATTCTTGGGCAATAAACTCATATCTTGGTTCTCCAAGAAACAAAATACAGTAGCCACCTCCACCACTAAAGCTGAATATGTTGCTGCTGGAAGTTGTTGTGCTCAAATACTTTGGCTAAGACAACAACTCAGAGACTACAAAGTCAACTCTACTGAAGTGCCAATTTTCTGTGATAACAATAGTGCCATTGTTATATCACAAAATCCTGTCTTGCACACAAGATGCAAACATGTGGACATCAAGCATCACTTCATTAGAGATCATGTGGAGAAGAAGGATATCAAGCTAGTGAAAATACACACAGACCATCAAAAAGCTGATATACTAACTAAGCCACTTGCAGAGGCAAGGTTCCTGGAATTATCAGCAGAGTTGGGACTTCTTGATCCAGGGAAGTTGGACAAATGAATCCAAATAAATTCATTGATTAAGGGGGAAACAAGCTCAAACTTCAGCAGACTTGGTCAAGTCTACTGAAACTCAGAAACATGATCTCACTTCTTCAGGACACTTGTCCACAGTCTTTCAGGACACTTGTCCATGTAGGGTCAGATAAGTTGTCCTAGCTATCAAACCAAATCTTGGTATGATAAGCACCTATTTTTGGTGATCAATACCTATCTCGAAATCTGTCCCTTGAAATACAGTTTTCACCTTTCTGGGATTTAATTTGTCTCCCACCCAAAAGGTCACTTTCCATGCATTAAATGCCAAGATTTAACTCTTGTTTGCATTAAACCTTTTGGGACATGATCTATCTCGAAAAACCCCCAGCCTTAAAAAAACATTAAAAACCACCCACGTTTTGAATAAAACAGTTATTTCACTGTTACATTGGTTTTTGACCATTGAATAAAACAGATAAGTTGTCCTAGCTATCCAAGTAGACACAGGCTCAGCTCAGGCCTTACTTGGAATGCAATCAGAGAAGTTGGACTCCTTGGCTCATCAAGTCCAATCTGCTCATGCTGAAACTTCAGGAGCATTGAATGAGCAAGGAAGGACTCTAGCATCTGTAGAAATGAGGCTCACTGGCTCTGAAGATGTTGTGCTACCAACCCTTGAGGCAAGAATCAGTGGTGTGGAATCTGGTCTCCAAACCATCTCCACTGAAGTTCAAAATGCCAAATCAACCATGGAAGCCATCTCAGAAGAGGTCAAGAAAGAGCAAAAGCTGCTGAGAGACAATCACAATGCTAATGTCAAAGCTCTCAGGCTAACTGTCAAACAAGCTATTGGAAAGAAGACTGCACTGCAAAAGAGAAGAGCTGAAGAGCAAAGGCTAGCTATGGTCAAAGCTGCCTCAGAAAAATTTTCCCAAGATGTGCTGGCCAACATTGCTGAAGGTGCAGTGGCCAACCTCACTGAGCTTCTGAAAGCTAAATTGGATACATCTCTCAAAGCAACCTTGGAGGAGGTTGTCCAACAAAAAATGAAGCCTGTTCTAGCTTTTCTTAGCTTGAGCAATGATAAAATGCAAGATATACATGATGAAAATGTGTATTTGTTGGAAGAGATGAAGTCCCTAAACCAGGCCCAATCCCTGATGGCCTCAACAATGAGTGACCTCAAGCCCCAGTGTTTTGATGCTGCCAAAAAGGGGGAAAGGGAAAGAGCAAGGGCAAAAGGTGCCTTAGTAATTGGGAGTCCAGTGAAAGGGAAGGACAAAGTCCCTGAAGGAAAAGGAAAAGAGCCAGAAATGCTGAACTTGGAAGATTTGGATGAAGAGGAGCAGTTAGCATTGGCATTGAAAAACTCAATGGCCTCAGCTCAAGAGGAAAGAGTAAGGCTACAACAAAGACCAGGTGGTGAAGTGTCAGGTTTGGATAAAGATGCTGAAGGTGTCCAAACCAGAGGAAAGATCAAGAAGGCCCAAGGAAAGAAGAGACAAATTGAGAAATTCACTGACTTTCCTAGCAGCCTTGATCTTCCACCTGAATTCAGAATTGATGAAGATGAGCCTACATCAAAGAAAGCCAAAGCTGCTGAAAAGGACAAATCTTCTGAATCTGGCAAAACTGCTGAAAGTACCAAGTCCACTGAAGACATTGAAGAAATATATGCTGAAGGATTTGGACCTGAACCTAAGAAGAAGACAACTGTTCTAGCCCATGATCCATCAAAGCTGTTTCATGAAGGGTATGGCAAAAACCCTGAAACACAACAGAAACTGGCCATGATGAGGGCCCATGAGAAAATGGATCTGATGGAAGAAGCCAACAGAGCAAGAGATGAAAGGAGAGCAAACTTTCAGAAACCAAGAAGGAGAAGAGCAGCTTACAGCAAGATGAAGCCTCAGCTTCTAATCCCAATGGACACCAAATATCCACACTTGGATAAATGGGTACCAATTCAACTGAATGACACATAGGACGAAGCCAAAAGGGAGTTTGTCTATGACTATTATGTCATTGACAGATGGAATGGAGGAGATGCAGACTCTGCCTTCACTGAGTTCATGCTAGAATACTACAGAGAGTTGTATCAACAACTTCTTGCAGCTGCTGACATTGCAAGATTTGAACTCACAGCTCCCAAGCCAATCATATACATGCCTCCAAAGCTTGAAGGATGGATTGATCAAGCAAGAATTCTGAGAGAATTCACTGAGATCCTTAAGCTAAACAAGATGGTTCTTGGACCTAAGGGAACCAACCAAGAAGCCATGTCATTGAAAAGAAGAGTGTGGGCACAGTATGGAATGCTGCCACCCCCTGAGGATGATCTTTGAAATGGCTAAGTCTTCTGACCTTTCTTGATTGATCAACTATGCTAAAATATGGTCAAGAATGCTGATATGGTGTGCTAATCTGGTTGCTCTGATCTGTTATGGATTGCTCTGATACAAGCTCTGTGATCTGATGCTGAATATCTTATTTTATGTCTTGAATTGTTAGAATGAAATGCTATGATGTATTTAAGTGTTATTGATTCATGCTCTGATATGTTAATTTCAACTATCAACATGCCTGTAATGATTTTTGAATGAATGATAGTTGAACTTATTTTGAATCAAGAAACACTAATCTCATGCCTATCTTGAACCTACTTGCAACAGAAACAGTGAATACACTAACACATTATTTTTTCAGGAATATTGACCTTAGTCATGTCTTCTGAAGATACATGTAATAGGTGTAGACAAGTCACTTTTGCTTAAATAATGTAGGTTTTGGCATCATCAAAAAGGGGGAAATTGTTGGGAATAAAATGAGATATGTTTTGATCTAATACCAAAACCCCCTGAGACATGCCTAAGTCAAATTGATAGTGTTCTAAAAATGTTAGAACACATAGCATAAGGCTAGATGAGAAGCTGAAATGTTAGGCAGCTCTTAGACAATTAGATGCACAATTTGAGGGGGAACCTATGCTTTGAAGATGATCAAGATCAAGTCCCCTCAAGGCTCAAATTCTGGAACAACCACTTAAGAGCAAGGACACTCTATGAAAAACCAAATGCACTGATCAGGAGAGTTGTCCAGAAGAAGATGTTCTTATGCAAGAACAAGATTGTAAAGCTCAAAAGGACAAGTCCAATAAGATGATCTGATCAGGAGAGTTGTCTAAGCATCCATATGCAAGATTGGTAAAACCAAAAGACAAGCTGAATAACTCTGATCAGCAGTATGCACTATATAGAATAAATGGAAAAACAGAAATGTAAAGTGCAGAAAGGTAAATAACACCAGGTTTATAGTGGTTCGGATATACGATCCTACGTCCACTCTCACGTCCTAACGTGATGTTTAATCCCTTTAATTTTCCACAAATTACAAGGGTCTTGACCTTTATAGTCCCAAGGATAGGACTTTGAGATCTGAGCCGTCCTAACATCTACGGTCTCCACAAGTGATTGTAAGCACTTGCACTTTGAGGGGTTCAAAAACTTTAACCTTTCGGTGAGGGTTTGGGGTTTTTGAAGTGTATCCAACTAATGGTTCAAGCTTATAAATTGCTTAACTACTTTGCCTAAAACAATTGATATACAATATGAACAGGTTTCAGGTTCTTATAGGTTGGATAGAAATCACTTAAGAGCTAAAAGTATTCTAAGGCTTTTTGGGCTCTTGGAGAATTCTTAGAACAGTATGGCTTTAGCTTGATTGCTTGTTTTGCTTGTTGAATTCTCTGTGTGATCTCTCCTTTGTGATTTCTCATCGTCTTGTATTTATAATGGTGATTGCTTGCAACTAGCCGTTGTTGTTGACTAGCCGTTGGGGCAATCTTTCCATATTGGCTTGATTCCTTGATTCCAGCTGCTTGATTGCTCCAATCCTGGGATCATGTCAATCTTCTAAATAAGGTAGTTCTTTATTTGAATTGCAAGATGACTTTGGGAATCAGCCGAGTCGTGGAAGAGTACATAGTCTTCTGATCTGTACTGCTAGTCTTCTGACTACTCTTCTGGCCTTAGGTCTTCTGTCTTCTGTTATCAGTCGAGTAGCACTCATCTGATCTGTGGATTATTTGTGCTGCTTTAGGCCATCTTCAATCTTGGACTCCATCAGTTAAATAGGTATATAAGCACCTAACTTAACTGGTCTTCAAGGATCTTCTAGTCTTCATGTCTTCTACTCTTCTCATCTTGAGGAAGCGCATGTAAGCCGGGACTGTGCTAATCAACTGATATACAAACAGTTGATTGCACAAGACTAGTCTAAGCTGTTCTATACAAGTCAGTTGATCCTATTACATTTATGAACTCTAAGTGTTTTGGCAATCAAAACTATTCTAACATCAAGTGGGGCTTAGGGTGAATTTACATCCCAACAATTTCCCCCTTTTTGATGAAGCCAAAACTATAATTGATAAATGCTCTTAGTAGATAAGATAAGAGTTTATAAAATTCATAAAAACTGAAGTATCTTATGAAGACAATGAGAGTTTGTCTTGAAAGCAAAGAGAATTAAACTTGATTATATATAGAGCTTTTACAGATTACAAGTGATAGTTTCTTTAAAGCTTTGAAAGTGGTCTTCATCATGTCTTCTGTTCTTCAAATACGGAAAGCAAGGTACAGACGAGTTCGAACTTCTTCCATGTGCTGCAGGTCTATAACATTCTCCTCTTCATAGATTTTCTCTAGAATCCTTTTGACTTCAATCCAGTCTGTCCTTCCGGAGCTCAGAGTGGGAGGAGTCCATTTAGGTTCTTCTGGAGTTAGGATTCTGCAGTTGTCAAGTTCTTTGGCTGTCTTGACTACTTCTTTCCAGAACTCTTGATCTTCAATGTTCATGAACTGATTGAACTGGAAAAACTCATCTTCATAGGTTGGAAGAGGGCTAAATTTTCTTACTATGTGGTGTTGAATTTGCCACTTCTTCTTCAGGGGATACCATCTTGGTAGCTCATCTTGAAGGGCTAAATAATCCACATAATTGCTATCAAATACCAGGACCTTATCTTTTTGTGCCAGAGCATTTTCTTTCAATGCTTTGTCCTTGAGAGCTTTCCTGAGTTTGGCTATTTTCCTGTCAAATTTTGCTTTGACTGCTTTCGCATCTTTTAGCTTCTTCTGCTTAAGCTTTTGAGCTTCAAGCTCTTTTCTTTTCTTCAGCTCTAAAGCCTCTTTCTCTTCTGCAGTAGGCTCTGCTGGAGCTGACTTCTTGCTTGACTGAGCTTGCTCATCTGCCTTTCTTTTCCTTGTCATCCTCTTCTTAGGAACTTGTTCTGTAGAGGCAGTGATCTGTAGACTCTTGGCAGGAGCTTGAGTGGGAGCTTGGGTGTCTTCTTGAGCAATTTCTTTGCCTTTGCCTTGCCTGCTCTTGATTTTGCTTGATAAACCACCCAAGGTTTCATTCAGCTCATCTTGAGATACTACCATCACAGCTTGCTGTGCAGTAGCCTTCTCTAGATCCTTTATCAATACATCTTCCCCCTTTTTGGCTTCAGCAAGTGCAGCCGCAAAAGGCTTCATGGCATTCAGAATCTCCACTTTCAGAGTCTGTTGAAGGGCCATGGCATTGACTTTGCCAATATGGGTCAGATGAGTGATGCTGTGGTCTAAATTCTGAGCATGAGAGTTGGAGGAGGAGGCAGCTTCAAGTTTAGCTGTAAGTGCTTCCAATTTGGCTGTTGTCTCCTTCAGCTGAGTCTGAAGTTTCTCATTCTCTGCTGTAGCTGATTGGAGAAGAGCTCGACCTTCAGTAGTTCTTGTTTCAGCATCTTCAATTCTCTTCTTGTAGGTGTTTTCCATGCGGTTGACCTCATTAGAATAGAGTTCAGCAAACTTGGTAGAGGTGTCACCTGCCTTCTTCATAATGGTGGACAGATACTCACTTATCTGATCGTGAAGTGACTCTCCGAACTTGTCTTCAATGTCAATGATCTGGTCATGAAGACGAGTTCTCTGCTCCTTAACAGCCTTTTCAACATATCATCCAAGCTGTAGGCCTAAACCTTTCTCAAAATGTAGGTTTATTGCAGCCTTGACCTGTGAGCATATGTCTGCTGTATAGTCAGCTTTTGAAGTAGAAGGGGAGGCAGTGCCTTGAGGCTGTGGAAGAACTATCAGGGCTTTGCCTCTTTCTTCAGCTGAAAGGTACTCTTCATTGAGGAATGTGGAAGTGGCCTTAACCAGGTGGGACATGATATTGTCTCCTTTATCAATGAAGCGAGTTAGAGTATCCTTAGGCATGAAGTGATCGGGAATAGTGATTACTTCTTTTTCAATCTCTGCTTTGTCAGCTGGTTCAGCTGAGTCTTCCTCAGGGACAGATGCAGCTGAGTCATTCACTTTTGCAGTGTCAGCTATCTGCTGACCGAATGAGCCTTCTAGGGCAGAGGTATCATCAGCTGGAATTCCTAGAATCCTGTGGCATACTGCTGCAAGGGCTTCTTCTGGCAGCAGTTGAGCAAAAGATTTAACTTGTGCAACTTCCTTCTGCTCCATCTCCCAGTCGAGGAAATTAGCCCTTCCTCCCATTCCTTCCATGACCTCAATAAGGTCATCTACATCATCTCTCCTGAGTTCAATCCAGGTGCAAACTCTGAGAACTTGTTCAAACTGAACTGATTCTTCATCAATGCCAGGAATGGTAGACTTGAGCAGGTTTGCTATCTTCATCCTCATTATCTTCTCCCTTGTGCACATAGGATAGTACACCATGCTATACTGAGGTTGAGAGGGGTCTGCTTCATCCAGTTCTGCTGGTGCCAAGTCTTCTGGTGTAGATGGGGTAGTGAGGATAGGGGATTGAGTGGTTGGAATGGTTTCCTCTGCTGTGTGAGTATCAGCAGGGATTTGGGAAGTGATATTTTCTTGATCTGTAGTGGATTGATCATCAGCAGGGTTTTGAGTCTGCTGATCTGGGACTATTTCTGCTTGAAGATCAGTAGATGGTTGGGATTGATGATCTTGGACATCTGCCATTTGAATATCAGCAGGGGTAGGCAAATGTGGTTCTGGGGTTGTTTGAGGCTGGGCTTTTTCCTCTTCTGTATGAGTATCAGCAGGGATTTGGATATCAGTGTTTGAGGGTTCATATGGGTTTGAGTCATCAGAAGGGTGGAAGGAAGTAATAGGGGCTATGCTCATAGGAGTAGGGACCCTGGATTTCTTGGTTTACTTAGTGAAAGAAGAATTGTTCTTCTTTCTCTTCTGACCCTTCGACAATTTAGAAGGAGTGAAAGAGAGAGAGGGAGTAGAGATCCAATAAGTGTTCTATATTCAGCTTGATCAACTGCCTGTCCAGACTCGTCTGGTTCCATTTTGAATGATGTCATCATTGGAATTCTTGCAGTCTTGCTTTGTAGAGCTTTGAATCTTTCCAATAGGCTTTTGGTGTACTTGGACTGATTGATGAAGATCTCTTCTGAACTCTGTTTGACTTGGAGTCCTAGGAAATAATTCATCTCACCCATCATACTCATTTCGAATTTTCCTTGCATAAGTTCAAAGAACTTTTTGCACATGTCTTGATTTGGTGATCCAAATATAATATCGTCTACATATATTTGCACCATTAGAATGTCTTCTCCTTCTTGTATTCTGAAAAGTGTTCTATCAACTTTGCCTTTTGTGTAACCATTGTCAAGTAGGAATTGTGACAATGTGTCATACCAGGCTCTGGGAGCTTACTTCAGACCATAGAGGGCCTTCTTCAGATGATATACTTGATCTCCTTTTTCGAATCCTGGAGGCTGTTCTACATACACTTCTTCTACTAGAATACCATTTAGAAAAGCACTCTTGACGTCCATTTGATATACCTTGAAGCCCATATATGATGCATAAGCTAGAAACAGTCGAATGGCTTCTAATCTGGCTACTGGAGCAAAGGTTTCATCATAGTCAATTCCTTCAGATTGTGAGTATCCTTTTGCAACTAACCTTGCTTTATTTCTAGTTATCACATCATTTTCGTCCTTTTTTATTCTTGAATACCCACTTTGTTCCTACTACATTGTGGTTTTCAGGACGATCTACCAATTCCCATACTTCATTTCTTTCGAATTGGTTTAGTTCTTCTTGCATAGCAGTGATCCAATTGCTATCTGTCATTGCTTCTTCTATGTCAGCTGGTTCAATATTGGACAAGAAAGCACACCAGAAGAACATAGATGATTGGGGGTTCTGATTCAGTTGTCTTCTGGTCTTGACACCTGAGTCTGCTCCTCCTAAGATGAGGTTTGATGGATGGTTGTTTCTCCATGTATGGCTTACAGGAGTATCTGCATTAGATGAGCTTGGATTCTCATCTGTTCTAGTGCCATCAGGAGGGTTGACTTGATTAAGTCGATCATCATATGTATCTTGAGTGTCAAAGAGATCATTCCCCCTTGCATTTGGGATTGTTGCATCTTGATTATGGACAGCTTGCTCAGCTTGAGTCTGAGATCTAGTGACTGGTCTGTGTGGTTTATCCTCCTCTGGTTCTTCAGGGAATGGTTCATTGACTTCAATAAACTCATCAGATTTGGTCTTGATCACTAGTTTCTTCATCTGATTTACAGCTGAGTCTGTTTCTACTGCACTCTTTTCACAAGATTCATCAAAAACAACATGAGGTGTTTCTTCCACAAGAAGGGTTCGTTTGTTGAATACTCTAAATGCTTTGCAAGTTGAGGAGTATCCCAAGAATATCCCCTCATCTGCTTTGGCATCAAAAGCATTCAACTTACTTTTCCCATTGTTGTGAATGAAACACTTACAACCAAATATATGAAAGTAAGATACTCTAGGTTTTCTTCCTTTCCACATTTCATATGGGGTTTTCTCATGGATTTTGTGAATACCTGACCTGTTTTGAGTGTGACAAGCTGTGTTGATAGCTTCTGCCCAAAGCTTCTTAGAAGTGGAGAATTCAGCAAGGAGTGTTCTTGCAGCTTCTTTGAGCGTTCTGACTCTTCTTTCAGCTACACCATTCTGTTGTGGTGTTCTTGCTGCACTTGTCTCATGCTGAATACCATTAGAAGTACAATATGCAATAATATAAGAGTTAATAAAGTCAGTGCCTTTGTCACTTCTAATTTTTACAATAGGTTCTCCTTTCTCTACTTGGATCCTCTTTAATAGTTCAGGAATTCCACTCTTCTTATATGAGAAGATAACCCTGTTAGTGTATACTGTAAAGCAAACTTTTAGTGGGCTTTTGTGACGTATATTTGATTTCCTTTTTATCTGAAATAAATGGTTTTTCACATTATCGCATTCTTTGTGATTACTTGTATGTCTGCGTATCTTGCATTGTAGACGATGTGGTGGGTTTGTAGTCACACAGAAGATCACATTGTCAGTTCCTTGTAAGATATAAAATGTATTCACAACTGAGATAGTTATGGACAAAACTATTGGTTTAAGTTGTAGTGTAAACTTGTTAGTGGTTTGTCTTGGCCATTAGTTTATACTAGTGCGCTGTGGCGTATTGAATGGATCACAGATAAGACATGTTCTTCTGTTCTCACTGTTATGAAGAACTAGAAGTCTTGGTGACTTTTATGATTCTTAACCCTAAGTGTGATATTTAGATGTGTGGGGTGCTTGTTCACTACTTTGATGTACCATAGGTGAGAATCTTGTTAGATTCTTCACGCTCCGTATTTTGGGTAGTGGCATCGCTCGCATGATGTCTACTTATTGGCATTAGGGCACCGTGTCCTGTACATCCAGGCTGATGACGTCCCCTTGAGGAAACTCATAAAGGATTGTCGTACTAAACCCTGCAGGTGGATTTAATCCGTACGACAACGAGGTTGAGTGGTACTACTCAAAGGAATTATGGAGATTAATTATTTAAAGAAGTCAGAAGCTTTAATAATTAATGGACGTGCGATATCTTTAACACGGGGAATTATAGAAGCCCTGATTCGGTTTGGGATAGGACGGGAGTGCAACATTAATTCTCTAGTGGAATGAATTAATGTTCTCGGGCCAAATTATATGTTCTGGGCTGAACATAAGAGTATTTGGGCCTGTAAGAAGCCCAAGCCCTATACCTTCTAATGGATCCCTAGTCTGGCCCATGAAACTTATGGAAATTATAAATAGGAGCCTCAATTCAGTTTTGAAACCCTAGCACACACGAAATTAAGAAAAACGGCTAGGGTTTCAAGGAGACGAAACTGAGGCACCTTCTCCACGTTTGATAGCGCGCCGTCCACCCGGTGTTCGAGCGAGGTTGGGAGACAGGCTAGAAGATCCGTAGATTGGAATCAACGTCTCGATCTTCAAGGGTAACGAATCTAAATTCTGCTTTAGATGCATGTTTATGTTTTAATTCGTTATTTATACGTTTGGCATCCGACAACGATCCCGGTGATGGACCGCCTTCGCCGGCGCGTTCCAACAATTGGTATCAGAGCCTGGATGCGTAGATTGTTGGCTCTGCCTGAAACGTACTACTGTATGATTCAATTTTTTTTGTTGTTTCATGTATGGATTCGTTTCTGTCATTTATTATTTAAGGTTTTTATTCTATCGCAACCCTTGTGTGATTTTGTAATCGTTTTTCCCACCAGATAATAAGTGTGGGTAGTATAGGATTTTTTCATAGATCACTGTAGTAGAGTTTTGCTCGTTTATATTGTATTTTTTGATCGTGAGAATGGGCGGTGTCGATGGAAGATCTGAAAACAGTAATCTGAGTTTTTCGGGTTATGGCCTTGGACGGTGAAAACTGTTTTGGCCATAACTTTTGACTCGGGTGTCCGTCTTCAGCCCACAAGACCTTTTCGGAAACGTCTCGATGAGATCTACAGGAGTCGCGGCTATGCTGGGACGACGAGTGGCGAGGCCTAATTCAAAAGCCTTGATGAAGTTTTCTGCCAGTTTTTATCGGTGGACGAGAATTCGAGTTTTTTTTGCATTGCGTGAGAGGCCGATGCGAGGCATCCGTCCGCGCCACTGTTTATTTTTTATCATTGTAATAGCTTATAGTAGGCTGTTTTTGATAGGTTTTCAAGGGGTTGCGATAGATGCATTTATTTATTTTTGCCTATGTTTATCGCATCTTGTATTGTTATGGCATGCATGTGTTAATTTTTGTTAATTTGCTATGCCAATGAATAATCTTCATGCTAAAATGACTAAGTGAGATAATTGAATTTTAATTAATTTATAGGCCTCCACAATTGGTCTTTAAGTAAGGTGTATGTTGCTCGTGGGACCTTGGGAGTCTTCCCCTAACGGGTGCAACATTCACGAGCTTATTAGTTAAGACTTCTAATAAAACTGTTTTAATCTTTAGATGAAGTGTGTGATCTTCCCTAACGGATGTGTCATCCATGAGTTCATCAGTAAAGAATAATTCAAGATAACTGTTGTTAAATTGTGGTCATCACTTAGATGTGAATTTTAATATAACCCCCCAACGGGGTCACTGTTCTAGTTCACATGGCCAGTTAAAGTTCGACTGTTAATTTCATTCGTCATAAGGATAAGTTGACGTGATATTGAAATTAAAGACTAAATGTTTGGTCGATGAATACATGTGTAAACGACCACCCTAACGTGGCTTGCATATGTGTTTGTTGGGCTGTTGGAGGTTGTGTTGAATATTGGTTTTGAAGGTTTCCAATGTTTTATGCTTCAAACTTATGTGATTTATTGCTTGCATTTTATTTATTTCAGATACATTATGGTGACATTCAACCCACTTATGGTTATCTTAAATCAAAATAAGCTTATTGGTCAAAATTACTTGGATTGGAAAAGAAATTTGGACATTGTCCTAGTTGCTGATGAGTACAAGTTTGTGCTCGATACACCTGCTCCTGCCCCTTTGGGAGCCGAATCTACTGAAGAGCAAAGGGAGGCTCATAAGAAGTGGCACAAGGCTGATGATATGGCTCGTTGTTACATTTTGGCCTCGATGTCAAATGTTTTACAACAACAGCATCAAACTATGCCTAGTGCCGCAGCTATGATGTTGAGCCTCAAAGAGCTTTTTGGTGAGAAAGATAGGGCTGCCCGCTTTGAGGCTATGAGGAAGATCATGTCAACCTCTATGCCAGAGGGAGCGTCCGTGAGGGACCACGGTCTCAAGATGATGGAATATCTGAATGAGATTGAGGTCCTCGGAGGGTTAATCGATAATGACACCAAGATCGATATGATCCTACACTCGCTCCCAAAGTCTTTTGAGAACTTCCGTGTAAACGCAATCATGAGTAAGAAGGATTATACTTTAACCGAGCTTCTTACAGAATTGGTCGCGGTGGAGGGTCTCATGGGTAAACGACCACAGGCCAATGTTACTGTTCAGGCTGGACCTTCTTCGTCTAATGGCAAGAAGAAAAAAAGCCTTTACAGAAAAAGAGTGGTGGTGAAAGCAGTGGGAGCAAGAAACTAGCGCCTTCTGGTGGCGTGAAAAAGCCGAAGGGCAAATGTTTCAAGTGCAACAAGACGGGACATTGGAAGTGTGATTGTCCTCTCCTGAAAAAGGACAACTCTGGTACGTCTCTCGCTTTAGTTGTTGAAACATGTTTTGCGGCTTGTTCTGCCTTTTCTTGGGTAGTAGATACAGGAGCCACTGACCATGTTTGTTACACCTTGCAGGGGTTTCTGCAGACAAGGGAGCTGAGTGAGGGCGAGATTACTATTAGTTTGGGCAATGCTGCGATAGTATCAGTGGTTGCAGTGGGAGACGTGCACTTATGTTTTTCTAATTCTGTTTTAGTATTAAAGAACGTTTTATACGTGCCGAATTTTCGGAGAAATTTAATTTCTGTTTCGAAGTTGTTTTTGGATGGATGCTCAGTTGTTTTTAATTACAATGTTGTTATTATGAGAAATGACTCTTTAATCTGTTCTGGCACGTTAGAAAACAATCTTTATACTATTACGTGTGCATATCATACTGTGACTGAAGCTCATTCATCATCATCATTAAATAAGAGAAAGGAACCTTCTAAGTTGAATCAAACATACCTTTGGCATCTAAGATTGGGTCATGTCAACCTAAGAAGGATTCAAAGACTAGTAAGTAGTGGGTTTTTGGAGTCTCTCCAAGTGGAACCATTCTCAGTCTGCGAATCCTGTTTGGAAGGCAAGATGACCTCGAGGCCTTTTAAGGCCAAGGGTAATAGGGCTAATGATGTGTTGGAATTGATTCACTCTGATTTGTGTGGGCCTATGACTGTTCAAGCTAGAGGAGGCTTTGAGTACTTCGTCACTTTCATTGACGATTACTCAAGATATGGATACATCTACCTGATGCGCCACAAGTCTGAATGCTTTGGCAAGTTCAAAGAATTTAAGGCAGAAGTGGAGAACCGTCATGGTAAGAGTATCAAGTCACTGCGTTCTGATCGTGGTGGCGAGTACCTTAGCAATGAATTTAGGCAATACTTATTAGATAACGGGATTAGATCCCAGCTCTCCGCGCCTGGTACTCCGCAACAGAATGGCGTGGCTGAGAGAAGGAATATGACTCTATTAGATATGGTGAGATCGATGATGAGTTATGCTTCATTACCTACCTCTTTTTGGGGTTATGCCTTGGAAACAGCAGCGTACCTTCTAAATTATGTACCTTCTAAAGTGGTTCCAAAAACCCCGATTGAATTGTGGTCTGGGCGAAAGCCTAGTCTAAACCACATTCGGATTTGGGGTTGTCCAGCACATGTGCTGAACAAGGAAGCTGATAAGTTGGCACCTAGAACTAAAGTACGGTTGTTTGTAGGATACCCTAAGGGAACGAGAGGTGGTTATTTTTATAGTCCTAATGATCAGAGGGTGGTGGTGAGTACCAATGCCCGATTTTTAGAAGAAGACTATATGAATGAGCATAAGTCCAATACTGAGATCATTCTAAATGAGTTGAGAGGAGACAATGGCACACCGAGTGTGCAAGGGGAAATACCACAGGAGACTGCACAACGTGGCGACTCTAATGAACCTTTGTATACATTGCCTCGTCGTAGTGGGAGGGTTGTTCGCCAACCTGATCGTTTCATGTTTGTGGGAGAGTCTATGGACTTGATTCCAAGCGATGAACATGATGATAATGACCCCTGGACATACAAAGAGGCAATCAAAGACAAAGATGCAGAGTCTTGGCACAAGTCCATGGATTCAGAAATTGAATCTATGGATGCTATGGAAGTGTATGACCTAATTGAACTTCCCCACGACAAGAAAGTCGTTGGGTGTAAGTGGGTCTACAGACGTAAGAGAGGGTCTGATGGGCAGATTACTGCTTTTAAGGCACGGTTGGTGGCAAAGGGTTTTACCCAGAAAGAAGGAATCGACTATGACGTGACCTTCTCACCAGTAGCCATGCTAAAATCGATCTGGATTCTCTTATCCATAGCTAATCACATGAACTATGAGATTTGGCAAATGGATGTCAAGACAGCTTTCCTTAATGGAAATTTGGATAAGGACATCTATATGCAGCAACCCGAGGGTTATGTGAAGAAAGGCCAAGAGCATCTAGTCTGGAAGTTGAAAAAGTCTCTTTATGGGCTAAAACAAGCTTCCAGGTCTTGGAACATTCATTTTGACGAGGTGATCAAATCTTTTGGATTTGAACAATGTCAAAATGAAAGTTGTGTGTACAAAAAGAGTGACGGAGACGTAGTGGTATTCTTAGTACTATACGTAGATGATATTCTTCTTATTGGCAACAATGTGAAAGTATTATCAGACGTAAAGGTGTGGCTTTCAGAACATTTTCAAATGAAGGATATGGGAGAAGCATCGTACATTCTTGGTATTAAGGTCACTCGTGATCGAAAAAAGAGAATGTTGTGTTTATCTCAAGCGTCTTACATTGATACTGTGATTGCTCGTTTTGGCATGCAGAATTCCAAGAAGGGTGTGCTACCTTTTAGACATGGAGTCCCTCTATCTAAAGATATGTGTCCTAAGACACAGAAGGAGATAGAGGAGATGGCTAAGGTTCCTTATGCTTCGGCTGTAGGAAGCCTTATGTATGCGATGCTGTGTACGAGGCCTGATATTTGCTATGCAGTCGGCATGGTAGCAAGATATCAGTCTAACCCTGGTCAAGGACACTAGACTGCTGTTAAGCATATTCTCAAGTACTTGAAAAAGACTCGAGATTATATGCTAGTATACCAGTCAAATAGTTTGATTCCTTTGGGTTATACCGATTCAGATTTCCAAGCTGATCGAGATGAACGGAAGTCAACCTCGGGTTATGTGTTTATGCTGGGAGGCGCAGCCATATCTTGGAGAAGTGTGAAGCAGAAATGCATCGCGGACTCCACTATGGAAGCCGAGTACATAGCTGCCTCAGAGGTTGCAAAGGAGGCTGTCTGGCTGCGTAATTTCTTTCTGGAATTAGGGGTATCTCAGAGTATGCCGATGTGTATCACTGTTTATTGTGATAACGCGGGTGCAGTGGCAAACTCGAAAGAACCTAGAGCCCATAGAGCAATTAAACACATAGAGCGAAAGTACCACATTATACGAGATATCGTAAATCGAGGAGACGTGGCTGTAGCTAAGATTGCGTCGTTGGATAACTTGGCTGATCCTTTCACAAAGACGCTGGCAATAAAAGTCTTTGAGAAACATGTAGAGGGTCTTGGTTTACGATGTATTACAAGCTAGACTTTGAGTATAAGTGGGAGAAATGTTGATGTCTTTATGTGTATACTAAAAGTTAAGCTTTAGTATAAGTGGGAGATTGTTAGTGTATACTGTAAAGCAAACTTTTAGTGGGCTTTTGTGACGTATATTTGATTTCCTTTTTATCTGAAATAAATGGTTTTTCACATTATCGCATTCTTTGTGATTACTTGTATGTCTGCTTATCTTGCATTGTAGACGATGTGGTGGGTTTGTAGTCACACATAAGATCACATTGTCAGTTCCTTGTAAGATATAAAATGTATTCACAACTGAGATAGTTATTGGCAAAACTATTGGTTTAAGTTGTAGTGTAAACTTGTTAGTGGTTTGTCTTGGCCATTAGTTTATACTAGTGCGCTGTGGCGTATTGAATGGATCACAGATAAGACATGTTCTTCTGTTCTGACTGTTATGAAGAACTAGAAGTCTTGGTGACTTTTATGATTCTTAACCCTAAGTGTGATATTTAGATGTGTGGGGTGCTTGTTCACTACTTTGATGTACCATAGGTGAGAATCTTGTTAGATTCTTCACGCTCCGTATTTTGGGTAGTGGCATCGCTCGCATGATGTCTACTTATTGGCATTAGGGCACCGTGTCCTGTACATCCAGGCTGATGACGTCCCCTTGAGGAAACTCATAAAGGATTGTCGTACTAAACCCTGCAGGTGGATTTAATCCTTACGACAACGAGGTTGAGTGGTACTACTCAAAGGAATTATAGAGATTAATTATTTAAAGAAGTCAGAAGCTTTAATAATTAATGGACGTGCGATATCTTTAACACGGGGAATTATAAAGTCTAATAGAAGCCCTGATTCGGTTTGGGATAGGACGGGAGTGCAACATTAATTCTCTAGTGGAATGAATTAATGTTCTCGGGCCAAATTATATGTTCTGGGCTGAACATAAGAGTATTTGGGCCTGTAAGAAGCCCAAGCCCTATACCTTCTAATGGATCCCTAGTCTGGCCCATGAAACTTATGGAAATTATAAATAGGAGCCTCAATTCAGTTTTGAAACCCTAGCACACACGAAATTAAGAAAAACGGCTAGGGTTTCAAGGAGACGAAACTGAGGCACCTTCTCCACGTTTGATAGCGCGTCGTCCACCCGGTGTTCGAGCGAGGTTGGGAGACAGGCTAGAAGATCCGTAGATTGGAATCAACGTCTCGATCTTCAAGGGTAACGAATCTAAATTCTGCTTTAGATGCATGTTTAGGTTTTAATTCGTTATTTATACGTTTGGCATCCAACAACGATCCCGGTGATGGACCGCCTTCGCCGGCGCGTTCCAGCAAACCCAAGTAAACTTGGAGTAGTCATCTACAACAATAAGAGTGTACTTCCTCCCTGTTAATGTGGTTGGAGTGATTGGTCCAAAGAGATCCATGTGGAGCAATTCAAGAACTCTGCTGGTTGATGTTGTCTTCTTGGTCTTGAAGGAGACCTTTGTTTGCTTTCCTTGTTGACATGCATCACACACCTGATCTTTACAGTAGAGTTCATTAGGCAGACCATCAACTAAGGATTCCCTTGCTAACTTGTTCATAGTCTTAAAGTTCAGATGACTGAGGCGTTTGTGCCATAGCCAGCTGACATCTTTAGGGCTCTACACAAGCAGACATGTATCCTTAGGACAGCTGTTCCAATTTGCAAGATACATACTTCCTTTTCTAGATCCTGTTAGAAGGTTTTGTTTTGTTCTTTTATCACTAATGAGACACTCATCTTTAGAGAATTTTACTGAGTAACCCGTGTCACAAAAATGAGAAACAAATAATAAATTAAACTTTAAACCCTCTACATATGATACATCATGTACCTCAATGTCACCATTTTTAAGGGTGCCATATCCTTTTGTGTTACCGTGCGCGTTATCACCAAAGAAGACTTTTGGACCTTTCTTTTCTGTGTAGTTGGTCAGCAGGTCTTTGGTTCCAGTCATATGGGTTGAGCATCCACTATCTATGTACCATATTTCTCCTGCTAGACCTCCTTTTCTGTATAGGTCTCTCATTTCCTGCAAGAAAGGTTAAGTCTTAGGTACCCATTTTGTCTTGGGTCCTTGGGTGTTAGTACTACCCTTGGGAACCCACATATACATTGGTCGTTTGAACAACCTTGAGCACTTGAGTTGTTTCCCTCGGGCATCACAGAACCAAATCTTATCAGTTAACACCTTGGACTGATCTGATTTGTTGTTTGTGTCAGCTAAGTAATAGTCAAATGGTTTCCCTTTATAGGAGTGTACATACATTATCTTTTGACTAGTTACATTCGGCCTGGGTGCATTAGCTGGTCGATGCACACGATTATATGGACCATACTCTTCTGTTCTCACAATATCATAAGAGATAGGGGGAGCAAAGAGAACAAATTTGTGTGAAGAAGATTTCTTCTTGTTGGCTGGAGCAGCATACAGCTGAGACTGTCTCAGACGAGATGGTCTAGGCTGTTTGCTGTTCCTCTGTACAGGTTTGGGGTTAACTTTTCTTTTACCATTTTTGGTGTTGGAATAGTTAGCCTTAGTTGGTACAAATGCCTTTTGGTTCATATTGGGTTCATTGTGTTTAGAACACTCACCCTGTTCATGTGTCTGAGTAGTGCACTTGTTAGGTGTACTACCCCCAGCTGGAGAGGATGTTGATGGATTAAGTTCATAGCCAAAACCCATCTTATTGCCATTTGATCTATAATATTCAAAGATACTTTCAATAGTAGTCGAAGCTTTATTGAACTCTGATATCTTTTGATTTAGGCATTCCTTCTCCTTTTCTAAGAGCTTGTGTGCTTGGAAGAGGTCATCGAACTTAGATTGCAGTATACGAAATTCCTTGGTTTCTAAGGCTTGAGTTTCTAACATCCCCTTATACAACTGAGTTGTTGTGGTATTTTCTTCCTTAAGAAGTTCCACTTCTTTGGTCAACCTTTCATTCATGTTGACTAACTCAGGGGTGTTATCAAACTTAACCTTTTTCAACCTAGCAATTTCTTTCCTTAAATCCTTATTCTCCTCTTCCACTTCTACAAAAGCTTTAGTGGCAATATCCAAATCACCTTTTACCTTTCTTAACGATTGATAATAGGTGTCTTCTAATTCGCCTTTAGATGAATTTACATCATCTGTTTGTGAAAAAATAGGTGAATGGAAAGTAGTAGTGTAGGAATTTACCTCATTTTCTCCTATGGCCATCATAGCTAGATCATCTGAATCATCTGAGTAGATTTGTCTGGTGATGTAGGAAGTTCATCACTTTGATATTCAGATTCTTCAGTCACCATTGCTTGCTTGTCTGAAGTTCTTCTTCTTGGCCTTCTTTCTTCTTTGTCATCCAGCTCAGGGCATTCATAGACATAATGTCCTGGTTTGCGACAATTGAAGCATGCTCCTGGTTTTTTATTTGAGCTGCCTTTCCTTGGAGGAGTGGCATCTCTTCTTCTGGAGCCTCGGCTGTCAGATGACTCCATATCCTTTCTAGGATACCTTTCTGGTGTTCTTTTTCTGGAGCCTCTAGAGGGTGAACTGGCTCTTCTAACTTTGTAGTTTCTATAGAATTTTCAATATTTGTTGTTGAGAGTGTTCATCCTTTCGAATCTTTTGATCATAAGGGCCATTTGCTCTTTCAGACTCATGTCTGATCCTTCAAAGTCTTTTGTTTTCAGAGAGGTCTTGCAAGATGAGGTGCTTGCAGCTTTTGTATTAGTTGCCTTGAAGGCTACAGTCTTGGAAGTAGATGGAGTTGCAGTTGGTTCATCACTTCCTGAGTTTTCTTCTCTTTCAAGATCATATTCATGAGCTTTTAGGTTCTGAAATAGAGTCTGTGCAGACCACTCCTTGATATCTTGAGTATCTTTCATGATGGTCTTCTTGAGTCTCCATTTCTTGGTTAGAGAGTCTAAGATCTTTAGATTTTTCTCTCTATTTGTATATTTCTTGCCCAGAGATTCTATCTCATTGATGATCTTGGTAAATCTATTGTCTAGTTGATCAATAGACTCTTCTGGTTGCATCTTGAAGTGTTCAAACTTCTTGACTGCTGTTGTCAGCTTGCTCTCCTTGATCAGCTCAGTTCCTTCACAGAGGAGTGCTAGAGCATCCCACATATCCTTAGCTGTTTCACAATTGATTACTTTTGCAATGTACTCATTTGGAAGAGTTTGCATGATGTAATCTTGAGCAATGCAGTCAAGGTTTGACTGCTTCATTTCTTCTGGTGTGAGGTCATTCATCGGCTTGGGGGCAAGTTCTCCAACTGGAACTTCTGGATCACCATTTGCACTATTGACTGCCATGATGGTGATTGGGCCTTCAGTGATTACTGACCACATCTTGTAGTGGACTGATGTGAGATTCTTCCTCATCCTGATCTTCCAGTAATCATAATCCTCCACTGAAAACTTAGGCAACTTACGCATATTAGCACTCATGCTGTATGATTTTTCGAAAACAAGTTTTTAAAAAGAAAAAGATCTGTTCAAGAGGACTACAAAAAGACTCCCTCAAGTCTTCTGATAATCTAGAGACAGTAGTCCGTTAGAACCACTGCTCTGATACCACTTGTTGGTCCCTAAACGAGTAGTGAATGGGATTAAAGTCTAGAGGGGACGGGTGAATAGACTTTAAAACTTTTTCAAGAGTTGGGAACCTCTTCTGATCTCTATGTCAGCTGGACTGCAAGTCTGCTGGTCCAGATGACTATAGTGATCTGATAGAAGAGATTATATGCGGAATTATGGTAGGCCTTGTTTAGACTCGTTCTTTTGTTTCTTATGAAAGTGTTAACTTGTTTTTACTTAGTGAAGATACACAACTGATGCTGGTTTGAAAGTTATGGCCTTAGTTTAAGAATGTTGAAAACACAGTATGCACTATATAGAATAAATGGAAAGACAGAAATGTAAAGTGCAGAAAGGTAAATAACACCAGGTTTATAGTGGTTCGGATATACGATCCTACGTCCACTCTCACGTCCTAACGTGATGTTTAATCCCTTTAATTTACCACAAATTACAAGGGTCTTGACCTTTATAGTCCCAAGGATAGGACTTTGATATCTGAGCCGTCCTAACAGTTACGGTCTCCACAAGTGATTGTAAGCACTTGCACTTTGAGGGGTTCAAAAACTTTAACCTTTCGGTGAGGGTTTGGGGTTTTTGAAGTGTATCCAACTAATGGTTCAAGCTTATAAATTTCTTAACCACTTTGCCTAAAACAATTGATATACAATATGAACAGGTTTCAGGTTCTTATAGGTTGGATAGAAATCACTTAAGAGCTAAAAGTATTCTAAGGCTTTCTGGGCTCTTGGAGAATTCTTAGAACAGTATGGCTTTAGCTTGATTGCTTGTTCTGCTTGTTGAATTCTCTGTGTGATCTCTCCTTTGTGATTTCTCATCCTCTTGTATTTATAATGGTGATTGCTTGCAACTAGCCGTTGGAGTTGACTAGCCGTTGGGGCAATCTTTCCATATTGGCTTGATTCCTTGATTCCAGCTGCTTGATTGCTCCAATCCTGGGATCATGTCAATCTTCTAAATAAGGTAGTTCTTTATTTGAATTGCAATATGACTTTGGGAATCAGCCGAGTCCTGGAAGAGTACATAGTCTTCTGATCTGTACTGCTAGTCTTCTGACTACTCTTCTGGCCTTAGGTCTTCTGTCTTCTGTTATCAGTCGAGTAGCACTCATCTGATATGTGGATTATTTGTGCTGCTTTAGGCCATCTTCAATCTTGGACTCCATCAGTTAAGTAGGTATACAAGAACCTAACTTAACTGGTCTTCAAGGATCTTCTAGTCTTCATGTCTTCTACTTTTCTCATCTTGAGGAAGCGCATGTAAGCCGGGACTATGCTAATCAACTGATATACATACAGTTGATTACACAAGACTAGTCTAAGCTGTTCTATACAAGTCAGCCGATCCTATTACATTTATGAACTCTAAGTGTTTTGGCCATCAAAACTATTCTAACATCAAGTGGGGCTTAGGGTGAATTTACATCCCAACATGGGTTCTTCTCCTGTCCATCTACCAACACACTCTTTCTCTTGACCTTCCATGTAGCTTAGAATATAAACAGGGCCTTTAGGTAGGTCAAACGCGTTGGCTAGAAGATCTCTAGACACGGTCACCCTGTTTCCTGAAAGAAACGTCCTTACAATATTTGTGTCGCCATTGATGAAATAAAGAAATGTAGAAGATTGAGAATAAATCTTCTCAGGATAGGATTCTAGGAATTTTATCAGGCCGCATTGCTCGCACATCGTGAGAATAACTTGATTCTCTGGTTTCTGCCTTCCTATGAAGTAGACTGCATTCTCGACGAACACACCCTTTTCTTTAATCCAATATGCAGGATTGAAAGTACCTACAACTTCATTAGCGTCTTTTAAAATATCGATGATTGCCATTGATGAAATAAAGAAATGTAGAAGATTGAGTAGAGATGTTTGATGAAATTTTAGAGCTCATAAGTTTCAGAATTGTAAAAGTGAAGAAGAGGAAATGTGGAGATCGTGGATATCGAAATCAATGCAAATCTAGGGCTTGGATTGAATTAATTTCGCACGATGTGTGGTTTGGATTGAGTTTTGAGATGTTGGATTTTAAAAAAACGTTCCATATTCAAAACCCTTTCTTATTTTGGAGCCTACTGCTATTGATGAATCAACCAATTAAAATTAGGTCAAAAATAGAGGGGTGTATAAATCTTATCTATTAGTAATCTAATTTTGAACAATTTCTTGACTTAGAAATTTTCTAAGGCAAAATACTGTTCTGATGCATATCAGCACAGTTGTTTCAAAACACACTTTGCTTCAATTTCTTACTCTTATAATAATGAAAACAACTTATCTGGATTCAGCTGAGTACTGTGATCAGTTGAGTATCATCTTCTAAAGATCAGATCAGTTCTTGAGGTCATCACAGTAATCATCAGATCAGTACTCCAACTTTTCTGATTATTACTTTCTCGACATTTTGAGCACTTTTTGACATCAGCACAGTACCCTCAGATCAGTACTGTGACTCAGATCAGTTCCCCCTTCAGTAGAGAACTCTTCTTCTGTGCCTGTTTCACCTTGGTAGAAGTGTTAGTTAATGCACTTTTGGTGAAATATAGTACATAATTGTAAAGAATAAATAAATCAATGATCACATCAAGGTTTATACTAAAGTGACTAGTGTTCTAAGTCAACAAGAAGGATCTTTAAGGAATCACAGATTCCCCCTTAATGTATATTCTCAATATCCCTCAGCTTTACCAGCTTCCTCATCGGGAGTTAGGTCACATTAGTAACCTTGTTACCTGATTTTGATGAATGTAGTGGTCTGACATAGACTTGTCTTCTCTTGATTATCCCTCTAGTGTACTGTTTTTGTTTTCTGACTTGTTTCATTTGGTATCAACTCAGTACCTGAAATGTTAGCACAGTTCTATATGCATGCAGGATCCATGTCAATCAATCCTAAACTTATGCATAACTCTCTAAATCTAGCTTCAGCCAAAGGTTTTGTAAAGATATCAGCTCTTTGAATATCAGTATGGATCTTTTCCATTCTAATGTTCTTCTTTTCAACATGATCCCTAATGAAATGATGCCTAACATCTACATGCTTGCACCTAGTATGTAAAATGAGATTTTGAGTAATAGCAATGGCACTATTGCTGTCACAGAATATAGGTACATTAGTTTCCATAATATTATAGTCTCTAAGTTGTTGCATTAGCCAAAGAAGCTGACTACAACAACTTCTTGCAGCCATATACTCTGCTTCAGTTGTAGATGTTGCTTAGTACCTAAGAATTTACATGAAATGAGCTTAGTACCTAAGAATTTACATGAACTAGAAGTAGATTTTCTATCTATTTTGCAACCTCCAAAGTCCGAATCTGAATAACCACTTAGGGATAAATCACGATTAATAGTCCCCTTTAGATATTTAAATATCCTTTTAGCAGTTTCCAAATGACTTTCCTTGGGGTTGGCTTGAAATCTTGCACATACTCCAACAGAAAAAGCAATATCAGGTCTGCTGGCAGTTAGATATTGTAGAGAGCCAATTAAAGTACGATAGTAAGGTTGATCAGCACACTTACCTTTCTCATCTGGATCCATTCTGTAGGTGGGTTGCATTGGAACTCCAACTGTCTTACAGGTTTTAATACCAAATTTTTCTATAAGATTTCTTGTATATTTTGCTTGATTTATAAAGATACCTTCAGGTGATTGTTTTACTTGTAGACCAAGAAAGTAAGTCATTTCACCCATCATTGACATTTCAAACTTATTTTGCATGAGTGTAGAAAAACTTTCACTCAAGCTTTTGTTGGGTGACCCAAAAATGATATCATCCACATATATTTGAACAAGTAAAATATCTTCACCTTCTTGTCTTCTGAACAAAGTACGATCTACTTTGCCCTTAGTAAAACCATTTTCAAGTAAGAATAGTGAAAGTGTATCATACCAGGCTCTTGGAGCTTGTTTCAGTCCATAGAGTGCTTTCTTCAATCTGTATACTTGATGTCCATTCACCTCAAAGCGCTTTCTTCAATCTGTATACTTGATGTCCATTCACCTCAAAGCCAGGAGGTTGTTCTACATAAACTTCTTCACCAAGTATACCATTTAAAAATACACTTTTAACACCCATTTGATAAACAATGAATTTCATATGTGCAGCATAAGCAAGAAACAATCTTATAGCTTCTAGTCTAGTTACAGGAGCAAAAGTTTCATCATAATCAATACCTTCAGCTTGAGAGTAGCCCTGAGCAACTAATCTAGCTTTGTTTCTCACTACAAGATCATTTTCATCCTTCTTATTCTTGAAAATCCACTTAGTGCCTACAACATTATGACCACTAAGCCTATCAACAAGTTCCCAAACTTCATTTCTAGTAAACTGATTTAGCTCTTCTTGCATGGCTATAATCCAATTACTATCAGCCAAAGCCTCTTTCACAGGCTTAGGCTCAATAGAAGATAGAAACAGCACCAACAAAATAAATATTTACTAGGTTCTTCCTTAGAATCAAACAATTGTCTTCTGGTCTTAACACATTTACTAGAATCACCTAATATCAAATCAGTAGAATGAGCAGTTTTCCATGTCTTTCTAGTCTAAACAGGAACACTCTCATCATCAAAATCATATATAGCATCATGCATATCAACATCATCAAAATCAGCATGTTTCAAATCAGTAGATTTATTCACAAGAGAAGAGTCAACCAATTTAGGCATGTCAATTGGTCTAGAAGACTTACCTTTGCCTTTTACCTTTTCTACATCATCATCTTGATTCAGAATGTTTAGGAATGGATTGTAAGCTTGTACAGATTCATATACTTCAGTCTCATCATCATCATCATTGGTTTGAAGTTTCAGATTTTTAACTTTCTTACTGAGTTGATGGTCAGCAGAGTCATGTACATTCTCATCAAAGACAACATGGGGTGTTTCTTCTACACATAGAGTAGAGTAATTAAACACTCTGAATGCCTTGCTTACTGAAGAGTATCCTAAGAATATCCTTTCATCAGCTTTTGCATCAAAAGCATTTAATTTGCTTTTTCCATTGTTATGAATAAAACACTTACAACCAAAGATATGAAAATAAGAAATTCTAGGTTTTCTGCCTTTCCATACCTCATAAGGTGTTTTACCATGCACCTTATTAAAAGAACTTCTATTTTGGGAGTGGCAAGCTGTGTTTATAGCCTCTGCCCAAAATTTATGTGGTGTATTGAACTCAGCAAGCATAGCTCTGCAAGCCTCTTTTAAGGTTTTGTTCCTTCTTTCTGCAAATCCATTTTGTTGTGGGGTTCTAGCTGCACTGGTTACATGTTGAATGCCAGACTTAGAACAGTAATCAGTAATATAAGAATTTATAAATTCAATCCCCTTGTCACTCCTGATCTTGACAATGGGCTGACCCTTTTCAACTTGCAACCTTTTTAAAAGATCTGGAAGAAGTGTTTGTGTATCACTCTTTTTGTGTAAGAAGACTACCCAAGTGAACTTAGAATAGTCATCTACCACAACTAGAGTGTACCTTCTGCCATTCAGTGTGGGAGGTTTGATAGGACCATGGAGATCCATGTGCAAGAGTTCTAAAACTCTGCCAGTTGAAAGAGTGGGAATTGACTTAAATGAAACTTTTACATGTTTACCTTTTTGGCATGAGTCACACACTTGTGACTTGTAATAGATTTCATTAGGGATACCTTCAACAAGGTAATCTCTTGCAATCTTATTAATTATCTTAAAGTTCAGGTGGCATAGGCGTTTGTTCCATAACCAGGTGATTTCTTTATGACTCTTAGTAAGAAGACAAGCATCCCTAGGACAACTATTTCAGTTCACAATGTAGACACTGCCTTGTCTTATTCCAACAAGTAGAACAGTGTGTGTTCTCTTGTCTATAATCTCACATTTACTGCTTTTGAACTGTACTTTATATCCCCTGTCACAAAATTGAGATACAGATAGCAGATTATATTTCAAACCTTCAACATAGGAGACATCTTGAATCTCTACATCTCCATTCTTTATGTATCCAAATCCTTTTGTGATTGCCATTGAACTGTCACCAAATAACACTTTGGGTCCTTCTTGCTCATGATAGTTAGAAAGCAAGGCCCTGGTACCAGTCATGTGGTGTGAACAACCACTGTCTATGTACCAAGTCTCACCAACTGAATCACCTTTCTTGTATAAGTCCAGTCGACCCTGTAAGTAGTGATCTTA
Organism: Galeopsis tetrahit; assembly: GCA_963675135.1. Taxonomy (NCBI): domain Eukaryota; kingdom Viridiplantae; phylum Streptophyta; class Magnoliopsida; order Lamiales; family Lamiaceae; genus Galeopsis; species Galeopsis tetrahit. Next base: position 21,797,724 of record OY776124.1, read on the forward strand.
ATAATTTAGGTACCCTTTATTTATTGGGGTCCTTGTAGGTTAGTTTTATTGAAAGGCACCCAAATATACATAGATGTTCTGAATAGTTGGGACCTTTTCAAATTTCTACCTACTTATCACAGAACGGTACTTTCTTGACCTTATCAGAATTATCAGCAGACTTGTGATCTATTTTTCTGAGGTAACCTTTCCTTGGTTCAACCCCTTTTTCAGTAAGATCAGTATGTCTGTAATATTTCGGATATGGTCTAAAAGCCTGTGGACCATACGGCTTATAGATGTGTTTTGGCCTTTCCTCTCCAATAATATCATAAGATAAAGGTGGAGGATAAAGAACAGGTTGTACATGATGAGGAGGCACAAACTTCCTAGGCTTGGTTGAGTACAACTGAGACTACCTTATGAAAGGAGGTCTAGGCTGATTCTAACCAGACTGTGCTTGTCAAGGCCAACTCTGCTGAGTATACCTCTTTTGATGCCATGACTGTTCTGGTCTGGTCATCTGAGTATATCTCTGCTGAGCAGGTCTATATCTCTTGTCTAGCTACATTTTTCTTTTTACCATGCTTGGTGGCAGGAGGAATGTAGTTTGACTGAACTTTATTAGTGTTCTTAGGTTTTGCACCTTCATCATATTGCATTGGTTCTTTTCCTTTATCTAGTTGTGAATACCTGGAACTAGCTCCATTAGTGTTCTTATGTTGGTCCCTGAACGAGTAGTGAATGAGATTAAAGTCTAGAGGGGAGGGGTGAATAGACTTTAAAACTTTTTCAAGAGAGTTGGGGAACCTCTTCTGATTGCTATGTCAACTGGACTGCAAGTCTGCTGGTCTAGATGACTATGGTGATCTGTATGAAGAGATTGTATGCGGAATTATGGTAGGCCTTGTTTAGACTCGTTCTTTTGTTTCTTATGAAAGTGTTAACTTGTTTTTACTTAATGAAAGTACTCAGCTGATGCTGGTTTGAAAGTTGTGGCCTTAGTTGAAGAATGTTGAAAACACAGTATGCACTATATAAAATAAATGGAGAGACATAAATGTAAAGTGCAGAAAGATAAATAACACCAGGTTTATAGTGGTTCGGATATACGATCCTACGTCCACTCTCACGTCCTAACGTGATGTTTAATCCCTTTAATTTACCACAAATTACAAGGGTCTTTGAGATCTGAGCCATCCTAACAGCTACGGTCTCCACAAGTGATTGTAAGCACTTGCACTTTGAGGGGTTCAAAAACTTTAACCTTTCGGTGAGGGTTTGGGGTTTTTGAAGTGTATCCAACTAATGGTTCAAGCTTATAAATTGCTTAACCACTATGCCTAAAACAATTGATATACAATATGAACAGGTTTCAGGTTCTTATGGGTTGGATAAAAATCACTTAAGAGCTAAAAGTATTCTACGGCTTTCGGGGCTCTTGGAGAATTCTTAGAACAGTATGGCTTTTGCTTGATTGCTTGCTTAGCTTGTTGAATTCTCTTGTGTGATCTCGTACTTGTGATTTCTCATCCTCTTGTATTTATAATGGTGATTGCTTGCAACTAGCCGTTGGAGTTGACTAGCCGTTGGGGCAATCTTTCCATATTGGCTTGATTCAATGATTCCAGCTGCTAGATTGCTCCAATCCTGGGATCATGTCAATCTTCTAAATAAGGTAAGTCTTCATTTGAATTGCACGATGACTTTGGGAATCAGCCGAGTCCTGGAAGAGTACATAGTCTTCTGATCTGTACTACTAGTCTTCTGACTACTCTTCTGGCCTTAGGTCTTCTGTCTTCTGATATCAGTCGAGTAACACTCGTCTGATCTGTGAATTATTTGTGCTGCTTTAGACCATCTTCAATCTTGGACTCCATCAGATAAGTAGGTATACAAGCACCTTACTTAACTGGCGTTCAAGGATCTTCTAGTCTTCATGTCTTCTACTCTTCTCATCTTGAGGGAGCGCATGTAAGTCGGGACTGTGCTAATCAACTGATATCTATACAGTTGATCACACAAGACTAGTCTAAGCTGTTCTATACAAAGTCAGCTGATCCTATTACATTTATAAACTCTAAGTATTTTGGCCATCAAAACTATTCTAACATCAAGTGGGGCTTAGGGTGAATTTACATCCCAACAATTTCCCCCTTTTTGATGAAGCCAAAACTATATTTGATAAATGCTCTTAGTAAATAATATAAGAGTTTATAAACTTCATAAAAACTGAAGTATCTGGTGAAGACAATGAGAGTTTGTCTTGAAAGCAAAGAGAACTAAACTTGATTATATAAAAAGCTTTTACAGATTAAAAGTGATAGTTTCTTTAAAGCTTTGAAAGTGGTCTTCATCAAGTCTTCTGATCTTCAGATGCGGAAAGCAAGGTACAGACGAGTTCAAACTTCTTCCATGTGCTGCAGGTCTGTAACATTCTCCTCTTCATAGATTTTCTCTAGAATCCTTTTGACTTCAATCCAGTCTGTCCTTCCGGAGCTCAGAGTGGGAGGAGTTCATTTAGGTTCTTCTGGAGTTAGGATTCTGCAGTTGTCAAGTTCTTTGGCTGCCTTGACTACTTCTTTCCAGAACTCTTGATCTTCAATGTTCATGAACTGATTGAACTGGAAGAATTCATCTTCATAGGTTGAGAGAGGGCCAAATTTTCTTACGATGCGATGTTGAATTTGCCATTTCTTCTTCAGAGGATACCACCTTGGTAGCTCATCTTGAAGGGCTAGATAATCCACATAGTTGCTATCAAACACCAGGGTTTTGTCTTTGACATTGTCTTCTTTTGCTTTGTACCTGATTGCTTTCCTGAGTTTGGCTATTTTCCTTTCAAATTTGGCTTTGACTGCCTTCGTATCTTTTAGCTTCTTCTGCTTAAGCTCTTGAGCTTCAAGCTCTTTTCTTTTCTTCAGCTCTAAAGCCTCTTTCTCTTCTGCAGTAGGCTCTGCTGGAGCTGACTTCTTGCTTGACTAAGCTTGCTCATCTGCCTTTCTTTTCCTTGTCATCCTCTTCTCAGGAACTTGTTCTATAGAGGCAGTGATCTGTAGACTCTTGGCAGGAGCTTGAGTGGGAGCTTGGGTGTCTTCTTGAGCAATTTCTTTGCCTTTGCCTTGCCTGCTCTTGATTTTGCTTTTTAAACCACCCAAGGTTTCATTCAGCTCATCTTGAGATACTACCATCACAGCTTGCTGTGCAGTAGCCTTCTCTAGAGCCTTTATCAATACATCTTCCCCTTTTTTGGCTTCAGCAAGTGCAGCCGCAAAAGGCTTCATGGCATTCAGAATCTCCACTTTCAGAGTCTGTTGTAGGGCCATGGCATTGACTTTGCCAATATGGGTCAGATGAGTGATGTTGTGGTCTAGGATATGAGCATGAGAGTTGGAGGAGGAGGCAACTTCAAGTTTAGCTGTAAGTGCTCCCAATTTGATTGTTGTCTCCTTCAGCTGAGTCTGTAGTTTCTCATTCTCTGCTATAGCTGGTTGGAGAAGAGCTTGACCTTCAGTAGCTCTTGTTTCAGCATCTTCAATTCTTTTCTTGTAAGTGTTTTCCATGCGGTTGACCTCATTAGTGTAGAGTTCAGCAAACATGGTGGAGGTGTCACCTGCCTTCTTCAGAATGCTGGTCAGATACTCACTTATCTGATCGTGAAGTGACTCTCCAAACTTGTCTTCAATGTCAATGATCTGGTCTTGAAGACGAGTTCTCTACTCCTTAACAGCCTTTTCAACATATCTTCCAAGCTGTAGGCCTAAACCTTTCTCAAAATGCAGGTCTATTGCAGCCTTGACCTGTGAGCATATGTCTGCTGTATAGTCAGCTGTTGAAGTAGAAGTTGAGGCAGTGCCTTGATAGGGGATAATGCACCATGCTTTACTGAGGCTGAGATGATCCTGCTTGAGCAAGGTCTACTGGGGCTAAGTCTTTTTGTTCAGATGGGGCAGTGATGATAGGGGATTGAGCGGTTAAAATGGTTTCCTCTGCTGTGTGAGTATCAGCAGGGATTTGGGAAGTGATATCTTCTTGATCTTCAGTGGATTGATCATCAGCAGGGTTTTGAGTCTGCTGATCTGGGACTATTTCTGCTTGAAGATCAGTAGATGGTTGGGGTTGGTGATCTTGGACATCTGCCATTTGAATATCAGCAGGGGTAGGCAAATGTGGCTCTGGGGTTGTTTGAGGCTGGGTTTGTTCCTCTGTTGTGTGAGTATCAGCAGGGATTTGGATATCAGTGTTTGAGGGTTCAGATAGGTTTGAATCATCAGAAGGGTTGAATGAAGTAACAGGGGCTATGCTCATTGGAGTAGGGAGCCTGGATTTCTTGGTTTTCTTAGTGAAAGAAGAATTGTTCTTCTTTCTCTTCTGACCCTTCGACAATTTAGAAGGAGTAAAAGTGAGAGAGGGATTAGAGGTACCTGCCTTCTTCAAGGGAGAGGCAGTTGGAGTGGCATCTGAATCAGATGGGGAGATGAGTCATGATCTGATTAGAAATCGACTTTGTGCTAAGGTCTGATTGTCATCATCATCATCCTCAGCAGCCTTCTCTTGAACCTCTTCTTTGGATGGCTCCTCTTCTTCTTCAGCAGAGTCACGAACAGACTCTTCTGCCTCCTTAACAACATCTTTGGAAGATGTTACAGCCAACAGCTTCCTCTTCTCTTCTTTCAACCTTGCTGCCTCAGCAAGAGCTTCCTTTCTCAAGTAATACTTGGAGGTGTGGAAGGTCTTATGAGGTCCCATCTTGTACTTCTTTGGGAGTACTTCTGGAAGGATAACACTCAGCTTGTTGACAAAGCTGACAGTAGATGTGACCTTCCATTCTCTTGATTGGAGGTCCAAAGTAACCTTCTTGGCCTCAAGAGCAATCCTATTCAAGAATAGCCCTTGCCAATCTCCATCAATCTGATCCCAGATTGCAGCCATAACTCTAACTTTTAGAGTGGTAACAGCATCATGGCTAAAAGTGTTACCAAGCAACATCTTGCCTGCAATATCCATCAGGGTTTGAAACTTAGGTTGAAGTTGGGATTTCTTGAGTCCAGAGGCATCAACAGCCTTGATTCTTCCATTAGTAAACATCTCCATATACTCCTTTTCTCGACCCATGTTGTAGGTAAAGATGTCTATCTCTCCCCTTGATAAGCCGAACAGTTCTTGAAGGATCTCCCTTGAGATCTCGATTCTGTGTCCACTCATGACACTTTCAACATGAGAATACATCATCACTGCGTTTGCGTAGAAGGTCAACACATCTTGTTCATAAACATTTGTTGGTGCTGCTTCCAGAAAATCACGAAGGTTGAGATTGATGCAGCGAAGAAGGATCTCCTTGTTCGCAGGTGTATGTTTGCCCTTGAAAAACAGAGCATTCTCAGTGAAAACTTTTCCTACCTTAGACCACTTTTGAGTATCTAAGGTACCGGTACTCTTGGTCTTCTCGTCATAAATTTTGATGATTCCCATTCTGGATGTTGAGTATTGAGGGTAGGAATACTTTGGAAAGAATATTTCAGGACGAGAGTGATTTGAGAGTAATTAAGTATTGTGAGCGAAAGGAGTTTGTAAGAGGTTTAAGAGTTTGTATATATACTCCAGCAAGAACTTGATCTAACGGTTAGATTGGATTTTAATGTGGAGTAGTGCCCAAGATTTCCCTTCTTTGATTTCGGGCCATTCCTTAAATTTGCCGGCTGAATTTGCCATTTGGCAACTGATGATTTGCTGGCAATATGGTAATCAAGTATTAATGACATCATACCAAAAATAGCCGTTGTGACTAATTTTGTGGCAAGAATTGATCATCAAGGCCGTTTTCTATAAGTGAATTGCATTCCTTATATAGGCCAATTTCTTTAATTACATTCATGAATGAATCTAGAATGAATTACATGATCAAAGATAGTCATTATACTCTAAAATAAAGTCTTCTTATCAGCAGAGTGAAGTCTTTTGATTTCATAGAAATGTGTGCTGATTTTCCTTGAAAGTCTTCTGGTCAGCTGAGTTGGTCTTCTGATCAGCTGAGTAGAGGATAGGGGTTTGCTGTGATGATCCAACCTGGATGGATCCTTCCAGCTTTATTGTGAGTGATGATCCAACCTGGTTTGATGGATCTTTCAGCTCCTTCTTTTAACCAAGTGGGACTAGCCTAGATGAAATCTCACTGGCTTAACTGCTCCTCACCATCGGATGTTCCTCATCATCAGATGGGATGTAGCATCTAATGTGTCCTTGTTGAATTTCTTCGCTTCTTTTGAAAGAGAAGAAAAGTTGGAAGAGGCTTCAATGGAGTATGAAGAGAGAGCCATGGACTTGTTCTCCTTGACATCTTTTGACAAAGTGGTCTTTGATAGCGAACTCTCCATGTAGAACTTCCCCCTGGAGAAAAAGCTCTGCTTGCTTGCGACTTTGTCCTCTGCATCTCTTCTTCCTTTAGTTTTCAACAAGAACATCTCTTCTTTCTTTAGTTTTCATAGGCATACTTATGTTGGATAACCCAAGTATGCTGATCTGCATCATCTTCTGGACAAATCTTCATCTCCTTCACCCAAGACCTTGGTTGAGGGATGATCTCCATTCCATCTCTTCTCTCGATTATCTTCATACCTGAAACAAGAATAATAGTTAGTGATTTGTGTTCTTAGGTGTTCTCATAACTTCCTCCTTTTATAGAGGTAGAAATGAGGTAATGGAGCATAAGATGACAAACACTATTGAGTTGATAGGTCTGAATTTCTGAAAAGCTATTTCTTAATATCAACAATAAGATTCTTGATCTAAGGGTTTACATTTAAAGAGATTCAGACTCTATCTTATGGAATGCAGAATTTATAAATTTTTGAACAAGAGTTATTTGGAATCCGTACAGTGCATGTATACTGTTGAGTCGGTGAGGATGGTGTATTAATCCAACCAAGTATGACTCACTAATATACTGTATACTTGTATAGTGATAAAGTATTTTATGGAGAATAGTTTATTACTATACATAGATATACATTGCTTAAGTATAGATTACCAATTAACTCTATTTAAGTCTTCTGAATGTAAGTATATAATGCAATGCAGATTATAGAGTATTTCATCAAGGATTCTTAAGGTATCATTGATTCCCCCTTGATTAGATAACTCTATTTTTTCCCTCAGCTTTATTGTCTTCATCGGGATAAACTTACCTGGAGATGAGGGTGTCTATTCACCTTATCTGATCCTCCTAGTCTGCTGCAATTGTATCAGCTGAGGTCTTCAGCTGATCTTGTGCTCTTCATGTGCTTGGATCCAAGAGTCCTAAGCTATAGCATAGGGTCTTGAATCTTTCTTTAGCTAGGGGCTTAGTCAAGATGTCTGCTCTTTGGATATCTGTGTGAATTTTCTCCATCTTGATGTCCTTGTTTTCAAGGTGGTCTCTTATAAAATGATGTCGAATGTCGATATGCTTGCATCTTGTGTGAAGGACTGGATTTTGAGTGATGGCAATGGCACTGCTGCTATCACAATAGATAGGAACTTCTCTTGCTTCTATATTGTAATCCTTGAGTTGTTGAACTAGCCAGAGCAGCTGACTACAACAACTTCCAGCTGCCATATATTCTGCTTTAGTGGTGGAGGTTGCAACTGAAGTTTGCTTCTTTGAGAACCATGATATCAACTTGTTGCCTAGGAATTGACAGGTTCCAGATTTGGATTTCCTATCAATTCTATATCCTCCATAGTCTGAGTCAGAATAACCACTCAATTCTAGATTGTCATCAGCAGGGTACCATAGTCCTAGATTGAATGTTCCTTTTAGGTACTTGAGAATTTTCCTTGCTGCTTCTAGATGACTTTGCTTTGGGTTTGCTTGAAACCTAGCACATACTCCTACAACAATTGTTATGTCTGGTCTGCTAGCTGTAAGATATAGTAGAGATCCAATAAGTGCTCTATATTCAGCTTGATCAACTGCCTGTCCAGACTCGTCTGGTTCCATTTTGAATGATGTCATCATTGGAATTCTTGCAGTCTTGCTTTGTAGAGCTTTGAATCTTTCCAATAGGCTTTTGGTGTACTTGGACTGATTGATGAAGATCCCTTCTGGATTCTGTTTGACTTGGAGTCCTAGGAAATAGTTCATCTCACCCATCATACTCATTTCGAATTTTCCTTGCATAAGTTCAGAGAACTTCTTGCACATATCTTGATTTGGTGATCCAAATATAATATCATCTACATATATTTGCACCATTAGAATGTCTTCAACTTCTTGTATTCTGAAAAGTGTTCTGTCAACTTTGCCTTTTGTGTAACCATTGTCAAGTAGGAATTGTGACAATGTGTCATACCAGGCTCTGGGAGCTTGCTTCAGAACATAGAGGGCCTTCTTCAGACGATATACTTGATCTCCTTTTTCGAATCCTGGAGGCTGTTCTACATACACTTCTTCTACCAAAATACCATTCAGAAAAGCACTCTTGACGTCCATTTGATATACCTTGAAGCCCATATATGATGCATAAGCTAGAAACAGTCGGATGGCTTCTAATCTGGCTACTAGAGCAAAGGTTTCATCATAGTCAATTCCTTCAGATTGTGAGTATCCTTTTGCAACTAGCCTTGCTTTATTTCTAGTTATCACATCATTTTCGTCCTTTTTTATTCTTGAATACCCACTTTGTTCCTACTACATTGTGGTTTTCAGGACGATCTACCAATTCCCATACTTCATTTCTTTCGAATTGGTTTAGTTCTTCTTGCATAGCAGTGATCCAATTGCTATCTGTCATTGCTTCTTCTATGTCAGCTGGTTCAATGTTAGACAAGAAAGCACACCAGCAGAACATAGATGATTGGGGGTTCTGATACAGTTGTCTTCTGGTCTTGACACCTGAGTCTGCTCCTCCTAAGATGAGGTTTGATGGATGGTTGTTTCTCCATGTATGTCTTACAGGAGTATCTGCATTTGATGAGCTTGGATTCTCATCTGTTCTAGTGCCATCAGGAGGGTTGACTTGATTAGGTCGATCATCATCTGTATCTTGTGTGTCAAAGAGATCATTCCCCCTTGCATTTGGGATTGTTGCATCTTTATTATGGACAGCTTGCTCAGCTTGAGTTTGAGATCTAGTGACTGGTCTGTGTGGTTTATCCTCCACTGGTTCTTCAGGGAATTGTTCATTGACTTCAATAAACTCATCAGACTTGGTCTTGATCACTAGTTTCTTCATCTGATCTACAATTGAGTCTGTTTCTACTGCACTCTTTTCACAAGATTCATCAAAAACAACATGAGGTGTTTCTTCCAAAAGAAGGGTTCGTTTGTTGAATACTCTAAATGCTTTGCTAGTTGAGGAGTATCCCAAGAATATCCCCTCACCTGCTTTGGCATCAAAAGCATTCAAATAACTTTTCCCATTGTTGTGAATGAAACACTTACAACCAAATATATGAAAGTAAGATACTCTAGGTTTTCTTCCTTTCCACAGTTCATATGGGGTTTTCTCATGGATTTTGTGAATACCTGACCTGTTTTGAGTGTGACAAGCTGTGTTGATAGCTTCTGCCCAAAGCTTCTTAGGAGTGGAGAATTCAGCAAGGAGTGTTCTTGCAGCTTCTTTGAGCGTTCTGACTCTTCTTTCAGCTACACCATTCTGTTGTGGTGTTCTTGCTGCACTTGTCTCATGCTGAATACCATTAGAAGTACAATAGGCAATAATATAAGAGTTAATAAATTCAGTGCCTTTGTGACTTCTAATTTTCACAATAGGTTCTCCTTTCTCTACTTGGATCCTCTTTAATAGTTCAGGGAGCTTCTGCTGAGTTCCACTCTTCTTGTATAAGAAGATAACCCAGGTAAACTTGGAGTAGTCATCTACAACAATAAGAGTGTACTTTCTCCCCGTTAGTGTGGTTGGAGTGATTGGTCCAAAAAGATTCATGTGAAGCAATTCAAGAGCTCTGCTGGTTGATGCTGTCTTCTTGGTCCTAAAAGAGACCTTTGTTTGCTTTCCTTGTTGACATGCATCACACACCTGATCTTTACAGTAGAGTTCATTAGGCAGACCATCAACTAAGGATTCCCTTGCTAGCTTGTTCATAGTCTTAAAGTTCAGATGACTAAGACGTTTGTGCCATAGCCAGCTGACATCTTTAGGGCTCTTCACAAGCAGACATGTATCGTTAGGACAACTGTTCCAATTTGCAAGATACATACTTCCTTTTCTAGTTCCTGTTAGAAGGTTTTATTTTGTTCTTTTATCACTTATGAGACACTCATCTTTAGAGAATTTTACTGAGTAACCCGTGTCACATAAATGAGAAACATATAATAAATTAAACTTTAAACCTTCTACATATGATACATCATGTACCTCAATGTCACCATTTTTAAGGGTGCCATATCCTTTTGTGTTACCGTGCGCGTTATCACCAAAGAAGACTTTTGGACCTCTCTTTTCTGTGTAGTTGGTCAGCAGGTCTTTGGTTCCAGTCATATGGGTTGAGCATCCACTATCTATGTACCATATCTCTCCTGCTAGACCTCCTCTTCTGTATAGGTCCCTCCTTTCCTCATTTTCTCCTATGGCCATCATAGCTAGATCATCTGAATCATCTGAGTAGATTTGACAGTCTGGTGATGTAGGAAGTTCATCACTTTGATATTTAGATTCTTCAGTCACCATTGCTTGCTTATCTGAATTTCTTCTGTCTCTTCTTGGCCTTCTTTCTTCTTTGTCATCCAGCTCAGGGCATTCATAGACATAATGTCCTGGTTTGCGACAATTGAAGCATGCTCCAGGTTTTTTATTTGAACTGCCTTTCCTTGGAGGAGTGGCATCTCTTCTTTTGGAGCCTCGGCTGTCAGATGACTCCATATCCTTTCTAGGATACCTTTCTGGTGTTCTTTCTCTGGAGCCTCTAGAGGGTGAACTGGCTCTTCTATCTTTGTAGTTTCTATAGAATTTTCTCTATTTGCTGTTGAGAGTGTTCATCCTTTCGAATCTTTTGATCATAAGGGCCATTTGCTCTTTCAGACTCATGTCTGATCCTTCAAAGTCTTCTGTTTTCAGAGAGGTCTTGCCAGATGAGGTGCTTGCAGCTTTTGTATTAGCTGCCTAGAAAGCTACAGACTTGGAAGTAGATGGAGTTGCAGTAGGTTCATCACTTCCTGAGTTTTCTTCTCTTTCAAGATCATATTCATGAGCTTTTAGGTTCTGAAATAGAGTCTGTGCAGACCACTCCTTGATATCTTGAGTATCTTTCATGATGGCCTTCTTGAGTCTCCATTTCTTGGTTAGAGAGTCTAAGATCTTTAGATTTTTCTCTCTATTTGTATATTTCTTGCCCAGAGATTCTATCTCATTGATGATCTTGGTAAATATATTGTCTAGTTGATCAATAGACTCTTCTGGTTGCATCTTGAAGTGTTCAAACTTCTTGACTGCTGTTGTCAACTTGCTCTCCTTGATCAGCTCAGTTCCTTCACAGAGGAGTGCTAGAGCATCCCACATATCCTTAGCTGTTTCACAATTGATTACTTTTGCAATGTACTCATTTGGAAGAGTTTGCATGATGTAATCTTGAGCAATGCAGTCAAGGTTTGACTGCTTCATTTCTTCTGGTGTGAGATCCTTCATCGGCTTGGGGGCAAGTTCTCCAACTGGAACTTCTGGATCACCATTTGCAGTGTTGACTGCCATGATGGTGATTGGGCCTTCGGTGATTACTGACCACATCTTGTAGTGGACTGATGTGAGATTCTTCCTCATCCTGATCTTCCAGTAATCATAATCCTCCACTGAAAACTTAGGCAACTTACGCATATTAGCACTCATGCTGTATGAGTTTTCGAAAACAAGTTTTTCAAAAGAAAAACATCTGTTCAAGAGGACTACAGAAAGACTCCCTCAAGTCTTCTGATAATCTAGAGACAGTAGTCCGATAGAACCACTGCTCTGATACCACTTGTTGGTCCCTGAACGAGTAGTGAATGGGATTAAAGTCTAGAGGGGAGGGGTGAATAGACTTTAAAACTTTTTCAAGAGAGTTGGGGAACCTCTTCTGATTGCTATGTCAACTGGACTGCAAGTCTGCTGGTCCAGATGACTATGGTGATCTGTATGAAGAGATTGTATGCGGAATTATGGTAGGCCTTGTTTAGACTCGTTCTTTTGTTTCTTATGAAAGTGTTAACTTATTTTTACTTAATGAAAGTACTCAGCTGATGCTGGTTTGAAAGTTGTGGCCTTAGTTGAAGAATGTTGAAAACACAGTATGCACTATATAAAAAAAATGGAGAGACAGCAATGTAAAGTGCAGAAAGATAAATAACACCAGGTTTATAGTGGTTCGGATATACGATCCTACGTCCACTCTCACGTCCTAACGTGATGTTTAATCCCTTTAATTTACCACAAATTACAAGGGTCTTGACCTTTATAGTCCCAAGGATAGGACTTTGAGATCTGAGCCGTCCTAACAGCTACGGTCTCCACAAGTGATTGTAAGCACTTGCACTTTGAGGGGTTCAAAAACTTTAACCTTTCGGTGAGGGTTTGGGGTTTTTGAAGTGTATCCAACTAATGGTTCAAGCTTATAAATTGCTTAACCACTATGCCTAAAACAATTGATATACAATATGAACAGGTTTCAGGTTCTTATGGGTTGGATAGAAATCACTTAAGAGCTAAAAGTATTCTAAGGCTTTCTGGGCTCTTGGAGAATTCTTAGAACAATATGGCTTTTGCTTGATTGCTTGCTTAGCTTGTTGAATTCTCTTGTGTGATCTTGTACTTGTGATTTCTCATCCTCTTGTATTTATAATGGTGATTGCTTGCAACTAGCCGTTGGAGTTGACTAGCCGTTGGGGCAATCTTTCCATATTGGCTTGATCCCATGATTCCAGCTGCTTGATTGCTCAAATCCTGGGATCATGTCAATCTTCTAAATAAGGTAAGTCTTCATTTGAATTGCACGATGACTTTGGGAATCAGCCGAGTCCTGGAAGAGTACATAGTCTTCTGATCTGTACTACTAGTCTTCTGACTACTCTTCTGGCCTTAGGTCTTCTGTCTTCTGATATCAGTCGAGTAACACTCGTCTGATCTGTGAATTATTTGTGCTGCTTTAGACCATCTTCAATCTTGGACTCCATCAGATAAGTAGGTATACAAGTACCTTACTTAACTGGCCTTCAAGGATCTTCTAGTCTTCATGTCTTCTACTCTTCTCATCTTGAGGGAGCGCATGTAAGCCGGGACTGTGCTAATCAAATGATATCTATACAGTTGATCACACAAGACTAGTCTAAGATGTTCTATACTAAGTCAGCTGATCCTATTACATTTATAAACTCTAAGTGTTTTGGCCATCAAAACTATTCTAACATCAAGTGGGGCTTAGGGTGAATTTACATCCCAACATCTTAGTTGCTCGAGTAAGTGAGCTAAGTACCTCAGCTTCTGGTGTTCCAATCATCTAACAACTTTTGGTGTTCCTTGTCATCAGTCCTTTTTCCTACATCATCAACTAAACCATTAAAACAGTTCAAATCTGGGTGACTCTGTTCTGATGTTGCTGTAGATGTTGAGACATCAGGTACAGCATCAGAATCTGTTTCATCCAGATCATCATCTGAGGAATCATTATAATCAATTCTGGTAAAATTAGAATATTCAGTCTGATTTAATTCATCAAGATCATCATCATCAGATTCATCACTCAAGGTAGCACTAAAGTTCAGTTTTTGCTTAAGTCTAGTGTTGGCACATTCATTTGCATAATGGCCATAACCAGAACAAGCATTGCATTGAACTGATTTTCGAAATTCAGGATCATACCTTGGTTTACCTTCACTCTTTGATAGTCTTGGTGTGAATTGAGCTTTCCTCCTTTCTGGTTGAGGTGTTGATGTATTGATTTGAATCTTAGGCTGAATGTTTCTAGATTTGTTCACTGATTTCTTAAGAAACTTATTAAAGTGCTTAGTGAGCAAGGCAATGTTGTTAGGATTGTTGAGACATTCATCAAGCAATTCTTCATCAGAATCAACTTCAGTAATGATGGGTTGAGCTTCAGAAGTGTTTGATGTTTCCCCTTTAAAAACTACAACTTTCTTATTAGCATTAGCTTCATCATCTTGATTAGTGTTTATTTCATATGTTCTAAGAATACTCACTAACTCATTTTGACTTAACTTATCTGTATCTTTTGCCTCTTCAATAGCACAGATTTTAGCATCAAATCTTTTAGGAACAGATCTTAATATCTTATGAACTACTCTAACATTAGAAATAGGGTCACCAAGAGAATGTGATTCATTGATAATCTCACTTAACCTTTCATTGTAGGCTGTAATTGTTTCATCTTCCTTCATTCGGAGATTCTCAAACTTTGTCCCCAACATTCGAAGCTTTGTCCTTCGAACACTGTCTGAACCCTCACAATGCTCTTGCAACCTGTCCCATGCATCTTTAGAAGTAGAACAGTTAGATATAATTTTAAACATTGAAACATCAACAGAAGTAAAAATTGCATTTAAAGCTTTAGAATTGTAGCTTGCTGTTGTTATTTCATCAGCCGTCCAGTCAACTTCTCTCTTGAGTTGTATTTCACCATCTGCGTCTGCTGGTCTTTTTGGAGCTTCCCAACCTGTAAGTACAGTCCTCCAAGCACGTTCATCAACTGACTTGATGTACATACGCATCTTAGGCTTCCAATAAGCGTAATTCGATCCATCTAATACGGGTGGCCTAAGTGCCGTGGATATGTGATGTGTTTCCATTGCTAAAAACACACTTGACCAAAGATCTAACCTAGTGTCGTCAGGTATCGGCTCTGATACCAACTGAAAGTGTGCTGGTATGGATGTATAAAAGTGTTTAAGTTTAAGTAGAATAATGTTGTACTAAATGTTGTGACAATTGGTACAACACTGGCTCTAACAGAATATAAGAAATTATGATTAACACAGCGGAAGACTTGAAACACTAAAAAAAAACGAGACACAGTGGAAATAATTTTTCACATAGATTTTATAAATAAAAATCTATGCTAGCCTTACGGCGAAAATCAATACTTATCTTCAAGTATAAATGTTGTGTGAAATGTTACAGCATTAACATTCACAACAGAAACTACAAACGAGGCAGGTGCCTTGTTCTAAAAACGAACTAAGTGTATAATGTATACACTGTCGAAATGCCTAGTTTATCTAAAGATTACACTCTCAATAGATAAGAAGACACACAGCCATACGGGTGGGATACGAACGTATGATCTAAAAGGTAGTTCTATTGGCCACAATTCCTAACAGGGATATACGCTCGGTCTAGGAAGTTGATCGAATAGAGTACACTAATTTGAGAAGCCTTCCATCGGTATTTATAGTAGTGGGGTGCTGATTCTAGAGGCTTCCACATTGAGGTCCTATTTTTTAGGAACTCAACTTCCACAACTTCCATGATCTTTTTAGATCCTTCTAGGCTGCTCCAGGTCGTTCCAAATGTATCTAGGCCGTTCTAGCATGTTCTCCAATGTTCTGGAATCTTCCAGGTTCCAGATCCTTGTAGAAGCTTCTAGATTCTGCCAGAAATGCGACAACATTTAGATCAACATTTAATGTAGCATTTCAGAAAAGACTTAGAAAAAATCTCGGAAGGTCAAATTAAGATGTTGTTGATAATGTTAAGGCATTTAAGGATTAACAACATCTACAAATTCTCTTGTGTGATCTCGTACTTGTGATTTCTCATCCTCTTGTATTTATAATGGTGATTGCTTGCAACTAGCCGTTGGAGTTGACTAGCCGTTGGGGCAATCTTTCCATATTGGCTTGATCCCATGATTCCAGCTGCTTGATTGCTCAAATCCTGGGATCATGTCAATCTTCTAAATAAGGTAAGTCTTCATTTGAATTGCACGATGACTTTGGGAATCAGCCGAGTCCTGGAAGAGTACATAGTCTTCTGATCTGTACTACTAGTCTTCTGACTACTCTTCTGGCCTTAGGTCTTCTGTCTTCTGATATCAGTCGAGTAACACTCGTCTGATCTGTGAATTATTTGTAATGCTTTAGACCATCTTCAATCTTGGACTCCATCAAATAAGTAGGTATACAAGTACCTTACTTAACTGGCCTTCAAGGATCTTCTAGTCTTCATGTCTTCTACTCTTCTCATCTTGAGGGAGCGCATGTAAGCCGGGACTGTGCTAATCAAATGATATCTATACAGTTGATCACACAAGACTAGTCTAAGATGTTCTATACTAAGTCAGCTGATCCTATTACATTTATAAACTCTAAGTGTTTTGGCCATCAAAACTATTCTAACATCAAGTGGGGCTTAGGGTGAATTTACATCCCAACATCTTAGTTGCTCGAGTAAGTGAGCTAAGTACCTCAGCTTCCAACCCACTTTTATCAGCTGGAGATCTATACCTGTCTGACAGTGTTTGATTAATTTTAGAGGAATTAACCAAGTCAGCAAGTTTCAGATCTAAGCTTAGTACTTCAGTTTCTAGGAATCTATTGCGCTCTTCTAGTTTTTCATATTTGATCTTTAAATCATTAAACTCATTGGTCTCTATGGCTTGAGTTTTAAGTACATCCTGATGTAGTTTATCAAGAGATGAGTACTTTTCTTTGAGTTGTGACAACTCTTCTGATAAGCGCTCATTTAAAGAAACTACATTGGGATCTACTTTTAACTATGCTTCACGTAGATTGATGATTTCTTCTTTTAAAGAAATGTTCTCATCACTGATTTCCATGAATGCTTTGTTAGCCTGTAGGAGGTCTTCTTCAGTCACTCCATGAGAATGATGAAGACTACTCCCTACACCACTATCAACAGTATCACTTTCATCAGAATCAGAATTATGACAAGAACGGAAAGAAGTGGCAGAAGATACCTCTTGTTCAATCTTGGCCATCAAGCTCAGCCCATCATCTGCAATGAAGGCTTCTTTCTCATTGCTAGAGGGGTATTCAGATGAAGACAAAGGCAACTCATCTGAATCTGTATCAGAATCATTGTATGCCATCATAGCCTTCTTACCCTTAGCATATCTTCTGTCTCTCCTTGCTTTCCTTTCTTATCTATCTTCAGAACTCAGATCAGGACACTCATATGCGTAGTAGCCTGGCTTTTCACAATTATAACACACTGAATTATTAGTAGACTTTTTAGTAGGAGAACGGTTACGGTTCCTATCCTTCCTATCAATAGAGTTCTTATCTCTCTTATCAAAAGAGTTCCTATCTCTTCTATTCTCATTAGAAACCTCATCCCTTCTTTCAGAAGAGGTGTGATCTCTTTTGATCCCAGAAGAGTCCCTGTTACTAGAACCCTTAGTCTCCTTATAAAATCTCTTATATCTACTATATCTTTTGTTCAGCTTGTCAAACCTCTTTATCATTAAGCTTAACTGATCCTTAAGAGTAAGATCAGTACTATCTAGTTCATCTTTTATGCTTGAGGACTTAGACTTAGATGATCTAGACATCTTAGAAGAGGAGGCTTTGAGAGCAACATTCTTAGAGATTTCCTTCTCCTTATCACTGCTAGCTACATGATCTTCTTCATCAAACTCGAATTCATGCGCCTTAAGTGTTTGAAACATAGTTTCAGCAGTCCAAGTATTTATGTCTTGAGTGGTCTTGATGATCATTTTGACCATCTTCCATCTATCATCTAAAGACTTAAGAATACGCAAGTTAATCTCCCTATTAGTATAGGTCTTACCCAATACTTCAAGATCATTCATAATACGAGTAAATCGAGTATCTAGCTGGTCAATAGATTCTCCAGCTTTCATGGTGAATGATTCAAATCTCTGTACAGCAGTGGACAACTTGCTTTCCTTGATCAGGGAGGTTCCTTCACAAAGGACAGCAAGCCTATCCCACATATCTTTAGCAGTCTTACATTTTAACACTTTGCCTAGATACTCATTGGGCAGAGTATGTAAAATGTAATTCTTTGCTAAACTGTCCAAATTATTTTGCTACATTTCTTCTGAAGTAAGTTCTGACCTGGGTTTTGGCATGAGTTCACCTATAGCTTTGGAAGGGTCGATAGTAGTAGTGTTGAGAGTCATTTTTGTGATTGGTCCTTCCTTGACAACGGATACCATCAGGTCATGTGTGGAAACTGAATATAGCTTCCATTCTGAGCTTCCAATAGTCATAATCTGCAATCTTGAACTTAGGTAGCTTGTTTGCATTAGTTTCATCCATAGTTGATCAATCAGATAAGATCAGTAATATAACGAGTATATCAATATACTCAAGAAGTTGATTATATAAATAAAGTTCAAGGATCGGTGACTAAGAACAGTAAGACTTTCCTCAAAGTCTGTTGGGTTATCAAGAAACAGCAGTCCAAAGAACTACTGCTCTGATACCACTTGTTGGTCCCAAGTTGAGTTGAGATTGATTAAGCTAGTAAAATTTTAGAGGGGAGGGGTGAATAAACTTTTAAAAATCTTTCAAAATATCAGAGTGTAATACGGAATAGTATTTTGTACAGTACTGTTCTTACTCAGTCAGCACAGTACTTACAGTTTCAAGTTTTATACTCAACTTTTATTTTGAACTTTTAATTAGTAAACTTTTACTGTTCTTTATTAGACAAATATAAACAGATATCAAACAGAAAGTAAAGAACACAAGATTTATAGTGGTTCGACAAATGTCTACATCCACTCTCACAACTCTAGTTGTGAAGTTTTATTAACTCCTTTTTGAGTTTCTTGTGGCTTAAAGTCCCAAGACTAAGACTTTGATCTTTTCGATTACACATCTAAGTGTATCTTCGATCTACTAGTAATTCTACAAGTAACTAGCACACTTGTTTTACAAAGTTCACAAACTAAAATGTAAAGTAAACTTCTCTGTGAGTAGCCTTTGATTCTTCTCTTCTTTGATATCCTTCAACTCTGTGAGTTCTTTGAATGCTTCTTAGACTTTAATTGCTTTTGAATGCTCTTAGATCAGTAGTCTTTGCAGTAGAAGATCACACAGTTGTCACGCCCCAATTTTCATAAAAATAGATTTTAGCAAAAATACTTACACAATTAATACAAGAAAGTGGACTCACAAATTTATTTGGCAATAGATTTTAAATAGAAATTAGCGGAAAAATGAATTTTAACTTCAAATATAAATTGTACCAAACTTGTTTATCTCATAAGATATCTCACTATTGAAATACTTAAAATTTAAATAAACTAGTTCATCAAATTCTTAAAATAAAATGTAACGAGCTTAATTGACATCCACCGCCTCTCCTCGCTATCAACTCATCAATTGAATCTGAAATGTTAAATGTATGGTATGAGCAAAACCACTAAATCAGTGAAGTCAATTTGACAATAGTAATTACGACATACAAATAAAATGTATAGCCACATAAAATCACATAATTCACAAAAAATCACATAAGCACCTTTCATCTCACATAAGCATTTTTTCATCATACTTTTTATTAATTATTAATTATGTTTCACGGTTATACCAAGGATCTCTTTTAAATCCCACTAGGTCCCCCTCAAAGACCTCTTTTCAGTCTCGAGTTCTTTTCTTGTGCACGGCGGATCCCCCAAAGACCTCTCTTCAATCTCGGGTTCACCGAGGACCTCTTTTCAGTCCCGGGCCTCTTTTAAGCCCCTGGCCTTTCATAATCTTTTACATTAATAAATTCACTCACATTCAAGTCATATCATAATGCACTTAAACATCTTTTACATTAAAATATTCACCAACATTCAAGTCACATCATATTGCACATAAACAATTTATTCATACGAAGCAATTAATAAAGGCAAAGAAACCACACCTGAAATAAATGTTGTGGATGCAATTGATGCAATCAAAATAACCTTAATCCTTTTGGAGTCGGCTTCCATGAAATGTGAGTAGAATGAATAAATCTAGGGGTTTGTGTGAAAATATTATGATGTGTGTTTTTGGTTTGTGAACATGGAACTCTATTTATAGGGGAGAGAATATGTTTTCTTGTGAGAAAAGTTAGAGATTTAAATTAACCATAAAACTGAGATTTGATTTACTTAAAATATCTCTTAATATACTTGGCTGCTTAAGAATAATTAATTAAGGAAATATATAATTTTATAATAAGAATAATAAGAAGAAAAGATGAGGAACAAATTAATTTAAGATTGGTTTTGAAATCAATTGAAGGCATTTGAGATTTTTAAATAAGAAATTAGATATCGTGCATCTTTTTCGAAAAATTCAAAGTAAACGATTATTATTATTTTTATAGTTAGGAAAATAGAATAGTAATATTCAAATTAGTGAATTTTATGCCAAAAATGCATTCTTCTAAAATTGAATAAAGGTATATATAAAAAAATAACTAATTTCAGATTTTTCGGGGTGTTACAATAGTATTTATAGACATTAGTATGACAGTTAGCAGTTTGTGAAACTAACTCAAACTGTTTTTTTAACTTATTCTTTTGTAACCGACTTTGTAACTTCCTTCACTTATCCAAGTCAGCATATCTTCAAATAAATTCAGTTACATCATTAAATAAATTTTCCAAACTTATTCTGCTCCAGCACAGTAAAATTACTCTTCTTCTATTTTACTGTTCTTGGTCCAACTCAGCACAGTTCTCAACATTTGTTCTGAATATCTTCAGAATGTTTCTCTATATCTATGAGCTTCATTTCAACTCTTCTTGAAAGTCTTCTCATTCTGAAGTAGTCTTCTGAGTCTTCATTAGTCTTCTGATCTTGCTCTAATCTACTGTTCTGAACTTTACAATGTTAATTACAACAAACTACAAACTTACAAATATAAAATCTATCTATACTACATCTGAACTATATACAAAAGAGTACATCTAAGTCTTATACTATAAGTTGTCTATACAATTCAAACATCAGCTTAGTTCCTAACAGTTCATAATATTTCTCATATTTCACACATAAGATCAGTAACTCAGATTATAAGTTTTCTTAAGATGACTTAGTTAAGATGACTTCCAACCACATATATCATTAACTTTAAGTTGCTTTTGGCCATCAAAACTCAATCTCATCAACTAGAACATTGTTTCAAGGTTTCATATCCCAACAATGCCTAATGTCGGAGCACTTAACATAATCTGATAATATTAAAATTCTTGATATATATGTTGTTGTCATCTAAGTTTCTAACTGTCACATTTGTTTACTAATTATACAAATTATGTGATCTCCACAATAACTGTGTGTGTATTTTTATTTTTCTTAAGATCTTTTTAGACTAATATTTAGCCCATGTACACAGTCTTCTTCAGAAGATGAACAACATTTCATTCAACGCTAACCATGGTGCATCTTTTTCAGGTGTGTCTTCTCGTGATGCTGAGAACATAGATAGTCATGATAATGAAAATGTGAAAGAAGAGGATTACCATGCCATTAATATTGATGATGGTGATTATGATGGTGGCGATTCCTAGGAGTTAATATTTATGTTATAAATTAGTTTATTTTTATTGGTGATGTTATAAATTAGTTTACAATGTTTAGAACTTATTATTTTTATTATGACGTTAGTTATTTTAAATTGTATATAACTTCAAAGTTATTATATATTTTTTTAATTTGATTTTATATTTGAATTCTAATGGCCATATGCTGTGTAATTTCAATTTATTTTGATAGAACTTTTTAATATAACAATAAAAAATTAATATTTTTAAAAATAAATTCCAGCAAAAGAAGACACATGAAAAATTCCAATAGAAAATAACTGTTGGAATTGACGATGAAGTTTGTGATGAAAAGTTTCCAATAGTTGAATATTCCAGTGGTACATATCCATTGCAATAAAATTACGATTTTTTGTTGTTAGTATTAGGAATTAATATACAAGAATTAATTATCAACCTCTCTACAAGTTCGGACATTTAGATGAGACAGAATTCTTTCATGGTATCAAAGCCTCCAAGCAGACGACCTGGGTTCGATTCCTGCAGAAAGCAACTCCACCCATTTAAATTGTCCACTCGATGGCTCCTCCCCAAAGGGTAAGAGGTGATAATCCGGCCCACGAGTGAGGGGGAGTATTAGGAATTTATATACAATAATTAATTCCCAACCTCTCTACAAGTTCGGACTTTTAGATGAGACAGAATTCTGTCAAAATCCATTGGAAAGAATTCCAACGAAAAATTATTGTTGGATTTGTTAATGGAATTTACGTTGGAAAGAATTTCAATAGGTGAAATTTCCAACAATCAAGATCCGTTGGAATGTGTCGTCGAAAAAAAATTCAACTGGAATTTTCGTTGGAATTTTGCAATTCTAAAGCTCACTTTTTCAATGGTCGTATTTTCATTGGAATTTTTGTTGGAATCACTGATTCCAACGATAAAAATACAAAAAAAACCGTTGGAATTTTCCTGTTGGATTTTCACTATTCGCATTCCTTCCATTGCATGTCTTGTAATAGACCTACGAAGGCCACCCTTCTTTTTTCTATTTCTTCATCATCTAGCCCGAACGTGTCATCGATTGCATCTATATTATCAATTTTGTTTCTTCTCTTTTCGATTCTTGTATCCAGACATTTAAATACCGATTTTCACCACTCCTTCGGGTCCCCTTTTAGCCTTTTTAGTTTTTCTTTCAGCACATAGCCTCCTCATCCCCTATATCTCGTAGGATGCCCACTTATGTGTTGCAAACTCACTGAATTTTTGGTGATGCAACCATACATTAGAGAAACAGAATGGTTTAGGTTCCCAATCCAAGCAGCTTGTCGTGGTTATAATTGGGCAATAATCTGATATAGATCGCCCCAAACCCTTTAATTCCTGAGCTGGCCACTTCTCTGACCATGCCTCATTGACGAGTAACCTATCCAGCCTACTTTTACACGTGCCATCGGGCCTAAACCACGTATACTTGCGACCCCTAAGTGGGACGTCTATAAGGTCACATGATCGAATGAAGTAGTCGAAAGCCATTCAATATCTGTTGTCCGCCCTTTCTTCCCTGGCCATTTCCCTCATCTTCAAACCTGATGGCGTTGAAGTCACCCATCAAGAATACACAAGTCTGATGGAGTTTAAGTACAAGTCCTTTGCCCTATTTGCTCAGCCCTCCAATGTATCATTATCTGGCCCAGTCCCCAAGTTTTCTTTTTAGTGTTTGGCCAGGTCCTACTACCTGTTCCTGACTTTTATATTTCGCCATTATTCTCTGCGTGGGTCCCCCACATCTCGGGACTGCTGAGCAGGCGTGCTTGTCCACGCCTAATTCCTCGACAACTGTTCTCGAGGTATTTGGCGGCAGACTTGCATTCAATACTCTTCTCTCACACCACTCAATGTTCTCTTTATTAATATTAAATTATCTATTTGGTCTATTAATTCATTTTAAAATGGATCCAATTACACTCATGTAACTGGTACACAAGAGTGCAACTCAACAAAGATTGTTAATTGGGTGGTGAGGCTCCTCCAATGCGTTGTGATGAGTGATGAAAAATTTCTTAAACAAAGTTGTAAATAATTATTATTGCATTAAATTTAATTAATTTGTCGCAGCTATTTGTAATTGGGGTAAAAACCAAATTTATATGGGTAATTGAGGTAGAATGTAGGAAGAAGAAAATGTAGATAGAGAAAGATGGGTAAGAAAGAAAAAAAAATAGAGAAAGATAGTGTACTATGACAAATAAGGAAATATGAACTTTAAGTTGGGACGAACTAATTAAAATAGAAAGTGTAAACCTTACCAAGGGAGGGAAGGAGTATACATTTCACTACAAAAAAAGCCTGATTTTGATATCGAAATTTTGAGACGGACACCTAATCCGTCTCTAATAGATACAGATTTGTTAAAAATCGAGATTTGAAACCGAAAATAAAACTGTCTCTCATTATAAACAGATTAGATACGACTTTTAGTTTCGAAAGTTTTAGATACGGACTAGATACGCGACTTTCGATTTTGAGAGTTTTAGATACGGATTGGATACATATACCACCGTCTCTAAACAATCAATTTTTTCTCCCCAATATAAAACAAGATAAGGTGGTACACGAAATTTGCGATACAGAATCTAACCATCTCTAATCTGTATCTAATTAGTCAAATGATAAAATTAAATTAAAAAATAAATCAAAACCTTATGTATATAGAGAATTGAGAATGAGAGAATATGGACGGAGTTATATTAATTTATTTACTCTTTTATTTAATTAATAAATAGTAAAAAAAAATAAAAAAATAATTAATATATCTTCTATGTATCGGATAAATATAAATGTTAGTGTTGGGAATAAAATGAGTTTTGATTATGATACCAAAACCCCCCTGAGACATGCCAAATAGATAAGTCAAGATTAATGAACATGGTCCAAGACTGTTGGAACATGTAGACTAAGACAAGTAGATAAGCTGATATGTTAGGCAGCTTTTAGATGAATAGATGCACTGGTTGAGGGGGAACATATGCTTTAAAGTCTATCAAGAACAAGTCCCCTCAAGGCTCAAGTGAAATGTGTCCCAAGTCTGCTGAATAAACAAGTATGCTGATCAAGAGTGAATAGATTGTGGGACAATCTTTCTGAAGATCAAGCATAACAAATGCATCATCTAGACACAACCTGCTAAAGCATTTTTGCTCAGGAGGTTTGTCCAGGAGAGTTGTCTCAACACACTTGTACCAGAACCATGTCTAAATGATTCCAACTGTGCTGATATGGTCAAAGAAAACTACTCTATGTCATGAAAGAACAAGATCCAATCTAAGGATGCATAGAGACATTCAAAGAAAGAGAAAGAGCCAAATCATCTGAAGAGAGCATGCCAATCCTGCTGATAAGTGAACTCTGCTGGAACTGATAAGCAGAGTTGTCCAAGAGATAAGGAATATTGTCTATATCATAGGACTAATCATCAGAAGCCATGTCCATGATTGACCAAGTGAATCTTGAAGTCAGACCTTGGGAAAAGTGTTGCAGAATGAAGACAAAGTGGTTACATTCGTTTATTTCCCAAGTTAAGGATATGTCACTATCAGAATCTGTCTTCCAGTTTGAAGATTTCAAGGAAGACATTTATAGACATTTGAGGCTGCCTCTCCAACAGGAAAATCCTCAAATTTATCTATAAATACAGAAGTGTGAAGACCATTTGAAGAAACCTCAACACATCCAACTATCCTAAAAGTTAACAAGTGCTTTCAAGCTCTCAAAAGACATTCTTAGTCTTCATACACTTTATTCTAAGTTGAACCCCATTGTATATCCATACAAAGCTTAGAGAGATATCCTATCCTTATACACTGATCTTCATTGTAAAGGATATCTCATTAGTTGGAACCTTACTTAAACCCTTATATCTTTCAAGTGAGAAAGTGAGAAGGTTGTAGTAGTAGAAGTGGAAGGAACTAACTGTTGAGAGAAGAACAGTTCAGTTCTGAGTTGAGAAAGGGTACAAGGACTCTAGACATCCTAGGGATCAAGGCACCAAGGAGTGGTGTGGTTGATCAGGTGCACCTTGGCACTATAAAACAAGTTAATTCCAAAAGTGAAGGAATTATCTTGTTAAATCAGGGAAAGTGGATGTAGGAGCTTGAGTCTCGGAATCACTATAAACCTTTGTGTTGATTTACATTCAAAGTACTTTACATATATTCAACACTGCACACAAACTAGACTTTCAAGGATACATATCACAAACTGTGCAAAAATCTGATTTGGACAAGTTCCCTGAACTGGATAAACTGTTAAAATAATTTTAGAATTAAAAGGAGTTTAAACGAAGGGCCAACCACTAATTCCGCACATATAACTCACTTAGATAGTTATTCAACTAAGTACTCAATAGTACTTAGTAGTTTGATTATCTTAGAGGAGTTAATTATATCAGTAGAGTTGTCCAGGACAACCTTGCTGAAGAATGGTTTGATCAAGTTTTCAAAAAGAAATTGCATACAAGTGTATTCCCCTCCCCCCCCCATACACTTGTTATATACTCCTTTTAGGACCAACAGTTAGAATAATACTGTGTAGATATATTTTAGGATAGATATAGATATTATAATATAATAATAATAATATTATATTATATCTTCAATTCCATATGCCAATATATATATCAATTGATTTTCTAATGAAAATATTCAAAGAATTGATTCTCGTATATCAATTTTGTAAATTAAAAAAAAAAAGGAGGTGTCATTTTATAATTTTTTAAATTTGTATAGTATTTTTTTAAAAAGATTTAGATTAAAAAACAATTGTTGGTCCCAAGTTGAGTTAATAATATTGAGTAAGCTAGTAAAAGTCTAGAGGGGAGGGGTGAATAGACCTAGACTTTTAAAAATCTTTCAATATATCAGAATACGTAATGCGGAATTTATTAGATTAACAATGAGCCCAATCAAATTTATACTCAACTTATATTCGTAATTCGAACTATTCTTATGAACACTCTACTTGTCTTGTTTAGATAGGCAATTAATCAATTAAGCAATTAAACAAACAAGAAAGTAAATCAACACACAACGATTTTATAGTGGTTCGACAACTTGTCTACATCCACTCTCACAAACCCAGTTGTGAAATTTATTACTCTTCCAATCGAGTAGTCTTGTGATTTTAAGTCCCAAGATATAAGACTTATATCTTCTCGAAAACACTACCAAGTGCCTCTTCGATCTAACTAGCTATTTTACAAGTAACTAGCAACTTGAAACAGTAAAACAAAAATAAAACTTTTCTTCGTTCAGTAGTAGCCTTCTTCGATCTTCACTTGTCTTGTGTAGCTTCACTTTCTGAACTTCAACCTCTGAGAGTATTTGCTTTACTTGAATCTTCAATAATGCTTCAGTATATAGTAGTATTAGTAGTCTCTAATCGACCAATACCTTACGGCATTTATAGACTTTAATTTCAAGAACTTTCAGTTGTGTAACAACCTTTCTTGAAAACTAACTTATAACTGATTCTTCTTATCCATCCACGCATTTCTTCAGTTAATTAGTTATTCCTTAACTAACTCTTTAATCTTTATCTTCAATACGCACTTTTGTAACTAACTCATTAGTTCTTCTCGTCTTGTCTTGTAGTTTTGCGCACCTATCTTGTTCTCCAGTAGTAGACTTCTTCTTCTACTTATCTTGTGCAGTAGACTTCTTCTTCATATTTCATCATAGAACTAATCTAGTCCTATTATCTAATCCTAACAAGACTATTACATTACTTTAAGCTCTATAGCTTAGTCATCTTAGAAACTATACAAAGAATATAAACGAAACATGAGCTTCTATACATCCGATCAAATAGCTCAATATAAAACCTATCAAGTATACAAAGTACTTATAAACTGTACTTGTCTTTTTCTTTCATACTTATATTTTGAAACTATTACTTGTCTTGTGAACTAGTACTTGTCTTGTGAACTAGTACTTGTCGTGTGAACTAGTACTTGTCGTGTGAACTCTACTGATCTGCTCAAGATGACTTCATAGCTAGACTAGTTTAGTCAACACTTAGAAAATATTCAAGTCTACTTTTTGGCTTATCAAAACTTATCTTATCTTTTCATCATTTAGGACTTGTCTTTAGAATTCATATCCCAACAATTTCCCCCTTTTTGATGAAGCCAAAACTACTTGAATCTTTTCACAATAGTAGACTAGTTAAGTAGTTATCTTGTCTTAAACACCAAAAGTTGTTATCTTTTCATTTCTTCAAATAAGATCAGTAGATATTACACATACTTAAAAAAAAAACTAAGTAACATTATAATCAAATAAAGTACCTTCTTAAGAATTTGGAACACCAAAAGCATCGAGTAGCCTTTTGTGAATTACTGTCATATGTTCCTCAGTCTCGATCTTCTCTTTATCCAGTAGGTCTTCTTCAAACCTCTTAATCTTGTTGAAGTCGATCCTCTTTCCAGAACCTAACATCGGAGTGATCCATTTTGGAAAAATAGGAACAAGAATATTAAAACTTACAACAGTTGCAATCCTCATGATTAAGTTCCATAAATTCTGATCTTGTGTTTCCATGAACTTATCATAAATCGCGTATAACTCTTCTCTGCTATCTGGATCTCCAAACTTGCGAATAATCCAATGATCCAGCTCCCACTTCATCTTGACTTTGAACCATGCATCTCTATGTTCACTGTCAATGAAATTATCAATGTAGGCATCTTCCACTAGATCAGGATCAGCTTTCAACTTCAGCAACATCTTGATATGCTTTCCTAATAATTTCTTATTAGCATAACGATCATCCTCCAGCTTTAGCTTCTTATGAAGAGCTTCAACTTCTTCATCACCAATATCAGCTAGGATGTCACCTAATTCTTCTTTCTTTTTCTCTAGAACAAGCTTTCTCTTGACTTGTCTGGTCTGAACCTCAGGAGAAGCAATACCTTTGCCTTTCACCTGTCTTGCTTCATCAGCCTTAGCTTGTTCAATATCAGCTGTCTTGACCAGCCTTCCTCTCTTGGGCCTTCTTAACTCTTCTATCGCAGACGCAACAGCCTTGACTTCAGGATCAGCACTAGATTTTTCAGCAGCAATAATAACTCTACTTGTCTCTTCCCCCTTTTTGGCTTCATCACTTGCCTTAAGAGTGAATAGACTAGTAAATCGAGTCATTTCTTCTTTCATAGCTTCCATCATTGCTTCTGAAGCTATCTCAATCTGTCTTTGATGTGTCTTGTCCTGACTCATCTTGTCTAGTTTAGTAGCAACTAGCTCTAGCTTTTGAGTAGACAGATCTAATTCAGTCTTGAAATGAGTAGCAGTCAACCTAAGCATTTTGTTTTCCTCAGACATATCTCGTAGAAGCTTCCTGGCTTGCACCAACTGATCTTGTGCTTCACGCCTTTGCTCATCTGCTATCTCGATTTTAACTCTATAGAGCCTTTCCATTTTGCTTGACTCTTCAGCTAATGATCTAGCAAAATTAACTGACCTTTTCTTCAAGTAGTCAACTTGTCTTTTCAAGAAATCTTCGATTTGAGTATACATTTCTTGTCGAAAAGTAGAATCCATTTTATTGACTTCTCCAACTATCAATTCTCTGGAGCTGTCAACTAGTGACTGATTTTGTTCCACCAAGACTCCTTTCAGTTTTGATTCCAAGAACACATCGATAGACGACTTCACTACTTCCTTTAAGTCCGTCTTCAACTCATCTATAAAGCCTTGTGGAAAAACATGAGTAGTAGATTGAGTCTCAGCAACAACAGCTTCACTATCCTTCTCAGTTAACTCATCTTCATTAAACATGATGGCTTCAACAAACTCATCATCTTCTTCACCAAGTTCGATCAAGTTGTTGTCTTCTTCTTCAACACTCTCAACATCATCTTCTGATTGATCTGAAGTTTGAATACCAGCTTCAACAGTTTCAGCTTTCAACTCTTCTTCCAGTAGATCCGTTTGAATACCAATATCAAACACGTGTTGAGAAGACAGAACGTCATCTGAAATATTCAGCATCTTCTTCACAAGAGCTGTTAGGACATGGTCTGGAAATAATTCGGAGTGGTCCTGAACTCCACTGTTCTCCTTCTGCTCCATCTCCCAATCTTGAAAATTGGAGATTCCACCCATTCCTATGATGACTTCAAACAGATCTTCAGTCGGGGCCTTCTTCAATGCAACCCATGTGCATATCCTTAGAAGTTTCTCAAATTGCTCAGAAGTAGTGTCTATCTCAATAGACGAGAGCTTCGTCCTTAAATTATTGCTGACTCTTGAACGAATCCTCTTCTCTCTTAAACACATCGGGTAATAGACGAGGGATTCGAATCTAATTTCAGAAGGGTTCTGAGCAGGTAAGGTCCCTGTCTCAGTTGTTGCAGTGGCAACTAGTGGGGTTTCTGAAATAGACGGGTTGAGAGGTTCAACATTTTCTGTTGAGGTAAAAGGAATTTGGATGGTGGTTTCTGAGGGCTTTGATGAGGCTAGGTTTGGTTCGACAGTTGTAAAAGTATCAACTGTATCGAATATAGTAGTGTGTGGGGTTATGTTGGCTCTTAGTGGTTGCACTGCCAACACTGATGAGGTTTTGGGTGCAGGTTTGGCATGAGATCGAAGTGATCTGGCCTTGGTTTTGACGGGGAGAGAGAGAGAGGAATTAACAAAGCTCGGGAAGAAGCACCAACCTTTTCCGCACTCGACTTGTCTGGTGATGGACTCGACTCAACTCGCACCAGTCGATAAACTTGCAACTCTTCCTCTTTCTTCTCAGGCTCCTTGTCCGAGTGAGTTTCTTCCGAATCTCCTACAGCCTCAATCATAGCCTCCTCTTGCCCATACTGAACTAGTCTACCACTAGTTCCAGCTTCAACTTCCTCAGAATTTCCACTGCCTGACTCGTCTTCCTCAGAACTAGATGAGGCAGCTTCCCACATAGCGTTGTCTGGATTGATATAAACTTGTCTGGAAGTAGCAGTTCTACCAGCCGCTTGCTTTGCTAGTGCCTCCTTCTTTAGATAATGTTTGAGAGGGTGGAATGGCTTGCCTTTACTCCAACTACTTCTGTTCGGCAACAAGATGGGTAGGATGATACTTAACTTATTTCCGAAACTCACATTCGCAGACACAACCCAGTTGACTGTACTGGTGTCGACTTCCACCTTCTTCTTAAAATGCATCAATCTATCCAGGAAGAGCTTAGTCCAGTTTCCTTCAGTGATGCCATCATGGATGACGGCCATCACTCTTGCTTTTTGAAGTGTCACAGAGTCAAAACTCCTAGTGACTCCAAGCAACATCTTTGAGGAAATATCCAACAAAGTCTTGAATTTGTCGAGCAATTGATTCTTCTTTACTGCTGTTGGGATATGAATATCCCTAGTTTAGTTTTGATAAACCAAATCAAACATGTAATAGGATAAGTTGTATTGTATAGACAACTTTATTATACATCTTGTAATATATAGGACTCTGGTTAGAAGAGAAGACATGCCAATGCTCAAGAAGAGAAGAGAAGACCAAGACCAGAAGTCTCCTGATAAGATGAGTTAAACTCATCTTATAGGATAAGAAGAGTAAGAGTAAGATGAGTAGAAGTCTTCTGACCAGCAGAGTAGAAGTCTTCTTACAAGCTGAGTAGAAGTCATCTTACAACCAGCTGAGTAAAGACAGCAGAGTAAAGACAGCAGCTGAGAAGAAACAGCAGCTGTGTAAAGCCAGCTGAGTAAAGACAGCAGCTGAGAAGAAACAGCAGCTGAGTAAAGACAGCACAGTAAAGACAGCTGAGTAAAAACAGCTGAGTAAAGACAGCTGAGTAAAAACAGCTGAGTAAAGACAGCTGAGTAAAAGGCAGCTGAGTATAGACAGCAGCGGGGTAAAGACAGCAGCTGAATAAAAGACAGCAGAAGCTTAAAAGAAAGATCAGATGAGTACCCAATTAAAGGAAGGCCAATCAGAGTTGAAGTCAAGGATTGACAAGATACGCACAAGAAAGGAAAGTCAAAGATATGATTGAAATTACATGACAATGGTAATATTCAATCATATCATATCAAGAGATTGCCAATTCCTCAATTAGTGGAGTTTTGAATACCATCATCCAACGGTAACATTCAAACTCAACACTATATAAATGAGTTCAGTTCTTACATCATTTGGAGAGAAGAGGTGTGATATGCAAAGGTCGAGCAAAGGTCATAAA
Organism: Galeopsis tetrahit; assembly: GCA_963675135.1. Taxonomy (NCBI): domain Eukaryota; kingdom Viridiplantae; phylum Streptophyta; class Magnoliopsida; order Lamiales; family Lamiaceae; genus Galeopsis; species Galeopsis tetrahit. Next base: position 21,829,371 of record OY776124.1, read on the forward strand.
GTCCAGAAACAAGAAGAGCTCAAGAAGATCGTATATGAAGATTCAACACGCATCACCTCATCCCCAGTGAGTGAACTCATAACATCTAAGCCAATGCAGCCACTCATATATATCCATAGCTTAGAGAGAATTTCCCAATCCTAGCATGAGGCTAAAACAGATTGTAAGGGAAATTCTCACCTAGTTCATATACACAAAACCCACCTTCTACCATAAACCCCTAGAAGCCAAGTTGAGTGTTCATCACTGTAAAGAGTCCAAGTGCTCTATATCACTTGTGGAGTGCAAGTGCAAGTGCTTACAATCACTTGTGGGGAAGTGCAAGTGCTTACAATCACTTGTGGAGACCGTAGCTGTTAGGACGGCTCAGATCTCAAAGTCCTACCCTTGGGACTATAAAGGTCAAGGCCCTTGTAATTTTGGGTAAATTAAAGGGATTAAACATCACGTTAGGACGTGAGAGTGGACGTAGGAACGTATATCCGAACCACTATAAATCAATGTGTTATTTACATTCTGCACTTTATTTTTCAAGTCTTTTCATACATATTTGTGCATAAAATGTTTTACACACTGTATTTAAATAATAGACGAGTATAATCTTTATGGGCACACTACAATTCCGCACTTAACTCTGATAGGTAATTAATCAGTCGACTAACTAGTCCTAGGCCCCTAGTGAAATCAGCGGACTAGTTACTTTGAAGAGTTAGTTTATTTTCCACACAATCAGCAGACATCAAGTCAGCTGATCTTACACTCGTCTCAGGGACCAACAAGTGGTATCAGAGCCGTGTGTTCAAAAGACCATTGCTTTGATTTTTGATTTTCGAAAATCTGCACTTTTTTGTTGTTTACAGATTTTAGCGTGTGAGTACACTTTTTAAAGTGGAATTGATATTTTGAATCGAACTCACTGCTATGCAGTGACGTGTAATGCTTTTTGGCCAAATTCTAACGTTTGAGCCATCAAAAACACGTTTTACTGTTTTCAATGGTCACCTGAATAGATCCATTTTTGAAAAACTGTTTTGCATGCATTCTGTTTTCATAAAAATCATACTTGCATGTATTTGGATAATTGTGTGTTAAGAACAGGTCAACAACTAAGGGGGAACTTCAGCTCAGCTGAGTTCTAGCCCTATCTGGATTTACACGCGTATGAGCAAGAAGAGGAGATCAAGATGATCAAGTTGTTAGAAGACCTGAAGACAAGAAGAGCTTAATTGGAAGTCGTCTGATTTGCAACATATCAGCTGAAGAGTAGATAAGAAGACCTTTGTAATAGCTGATTAGGTGAGTCCGTGCTTGTAAAGTGCAATATTAATAAAACTCATCTTTTTAGCTTTTGGAGATAACATCTAGTTATCTCATCTGATGACAACTTCTCATTGTCCTCATACAAAAGCCTTCTGTTTTTACTCTTCTGCACTATTATATGGACTCTAGCACTGTCTGTTCTTTATTGCTTCAGTTAGTGTTAGATGATTTGGTTATATCAAAAAGGGGGAAATTGTTGGGATATGAATATCCCTAGTTTAGTTTTGATAAACCAAATCAAACATGTAATAGGATAAGTTGTATTGTATAGACAACTTTATTATACATCTTGTAATAGATAGGACTCTGGTTAGAAGAGAAGACATGCCAATGCTCAAGAAGAGAAGAGAAGACCAAGACCAGAAGTCTCCTGATAAGATGAGTTAAACTCATCTTATAGGATAAGAAGAGTAAGAGTAAGATGAGTAGAAGTCTTCTGACCAGCAGAGTAGAAGTCTTCTTACAAGCTGAGTAGAAGTCATCTTACAACCAGCTGAGTAAAGACAGCAGAGTAAAGACAGCAGCTGAGAAGAAACAGCAGCTGTGTAAAGCCAGCTGAGTAAAGACAGCAGCTGAGAAGAAACAGCAGCTGAGTAAAGACAGCACAGTAAAGACAGCTGAGTAAAAACAGCTGAGTAAAGACAGCTGAGTAAAAGGCAGCTGAGTATAGACAGCAGCGGGGTAAAGACATCAGCTGAATAAAAGACAGCAGAAGCTTAAAAGAAAGATCAGATGAGTACCCAATTAAAGGAAGGCCAATCAGAGTTGAAGTCAAGGATTGACAAGATACGCACAAGAAAGGAAAGTCAAAGATATGATTGAAATTACATGACAATGGTAATATTCAATCATATCATATCAAGAGATTGCCAATTCCTCAATTAGTGGAGTTTTGAATGCCATCATCCAACGGTAACATTCAAACTCAACACTATATAAATGAGTTCAGTTCTTACATCATTTGGAGAGAAGAGGTGTGATATGCAAAGGTCGAGCAAAGGTCATAAAGTCCAGAAACAAGAAGAGCTCAAGAAGATCGTATATGAAGATTCAACACGCATCACCTCATCCCCAGTGAGTGAACTCATAACATCTAAGCCAATGCAGCCACTCATATATATCCATAGCTTAGAGAGAATTTCCCAATCCTAGCATGAGGCTAAAACAGATTGTAAGGGAAATTCTCACCTAGTTCATATACACAAAACCCACCTTCTACCATAAACCCCTAGAAGCCAAGTTGAGTGTTCATCACTGTAAAGAGTCCAAGTGCTCTATATCACTTGTGGAGTGCAAGTGCAAGTGCTTACAATCACTTGTGGGGAAGTGCAAGTGCTTACAATCACTTGTGGAGACCGTAGCTGTTAGGACGGCTCAGATCTCAAAGTCCTACCCTTGGGACTATAAAGGTCAAGGCCCTTGTAATTTTGGGTAAATTAAAGGGATTAAACATCACGTTAGGACGTGAGAGTGGACGTAGGAACGTATATCCGAACCACTATAAATCAATGTGTTATTTACATTCTGCACTTTATTTTTCAAGTCTTTTCATACATATTTGTGCATAAAATGTTTTACACACTGTATTTAAATAATAGACGAGTATAATCTTTATGGGCACACTACAATTCCGCACTTAACTCTGATAGGTAATTAATCAGTCGACTAACTAGTCCTAGGCCCCTAGTGAAATCAGCGGACTAGTTACTTTGAAGAGTTAGTTTATTTTCCACACAATCAGCAGACATCAAGTCAGCTGATCTTACACTCGTCTCAGGGACCAACAAGTGGTATCAGAGCCGTGTGTTCAAAAGACCATTGCTTTGATTTTTGATTTTCGAAAATCTGCACTTTTTTGTTGTTTACAGATTTTAGCGTGTGAGTACACTTTTTAAAGTGGAATTGATATTTTGAATCGAACTCACTGCTATGCAGTGACGTGTAATGCTTTTTGGCCAAATTCTAACGTTTGAGCCATCAAAAACACGTTTTACTGTTTTCAATGGTCACCTGAATAGATCCATTTTTGAAAAACTGTTTTGCATGCATTCTGTTTTCATAAAAATCATACTTGCATGTATTTGGATAATTGTGTGTTAAGAACAGGTCAACAACTAAGGGGGAACTTCAGCTCAGCTGAGTTCTAGCCCTATCTGGATTTACACGCGTATGAGCAAGAAGAGGAGATCAAGATGATCAAGTTGTTAGAAGACCTGAAGACAAGAAGAGCTTAATTGGAAGTCGTCTGATTTGCAACATATCAGCTGAAGAGTAGATAAGAAGACCTTTGTAATAGCTGATTAGGTGAGTCCGTGCTTGTAAAGTGCAATATTAATAAAACTCATCTTTTTAGCTTTTGGAGATAACATCTAGTTATCTCATCTGATGACAACTTCTCATTGTCCTCATACAAAAGCCTTCTGTTTTTACTCTTCTGCACTATTATATGGACTCTAGCACTGTCTGTTCTTTATTGCTTCAGTTAGTGTTAAATGATTTGGTTATATCAAAAAGGGGGAAATTGTTGGGATATGAATATCCCTAGTTTAGTTTTGATAAACTAACTAGTCCTAGGCCCCTAGTGAAATCAGCGGACTAGTTACTTTGAAGAGTTAGTTTATTTTCCACACAATCAGCAGACATCAAGTCAGCTGATCTTACACTCGTCTCAGGGACCAACAACTGCTGGGATCTTTCCATCACGATTTAATTTCAGCTTCTTTCCACAAAATATACTGAGATATTTAAGTTCTTGTCCTTCAGCATATCTTTCGATATCTATCGATCCGGATGGTAACTTCAACGATTCAGTCAAGAACTCACGAGTAATTTCTACTCGCCTTCTACCCACAAAGGCTTCAATCGAGTCGCCTTGTCGAGTGGCTGTAGCATAAAATTCTAACACCTCCTCTTCAAGCACAACTTTAGGAAATGCCTCCAAATAAGGTCTTAAACCGCATCTCCAACATTTCATAAGGATTTCTTTGTTGTCATCGGTGTGATTTCCTTTTAAAAACACTGATCTTTCCACATGCACCTTGCCTTCGGTAGCATACTTCCCTAAATCAAACCTTGCCTGCATGTTAGTGTGAGCATCGAATATCGAAACGATTGACATAATGAAGCGGTTATGTAAATTGAGAGGTTTGGAATTTTGAATGCTTGAGAAGTTATGAAAATCAAGAGTTTTAGAAATTGTAAGCAGTTATGAAGGAATAGTATGGGTTTTGTTAAAACCTTGAGTTTTGAATCAATGGTTGAGATCGAAAAGTCTGATCCAATGGACAGATATGAAAGTCCTTTAAAATTCAGTTTTACGGAATCGAGAATATTACGTGATTTGTTATTGTAAAGTTTTGAAATCTGCCCCTTCTATTGGTAGGATTCGAGGAGTGTACTCATCTGACCTAGCATAGTAGAGTTTTGGCGCGAACTGGGTATATACACCTCATTAACTGGAGTGTATAAATCCAATTCTAGGGTTTTCAAAATTTTCATTTAACAAATTACATTTATATCCTTAATTCGTATTGTTTAAACACTTAGAGTATTTAAATCATAAGAACACTTATCTTGTCTGTTCGAGTCTATTCATAACAGACGAGTAGACTCAAGCACACAAGACGAGTTCCCCCTTCGACTGTTCTTGTCTACTTTGAACATCGAACGGCTACTTGAACCTGTATTATCTTGTGCGACAGATTAGGTGAGATACCGGCAGTCGAGTAAGATAAATAAGATGAATATCAATCTAAAGTAATGTTCAAGGTTTCGAACAAGATGACTTTTATCAAACTTAAGAGTCAACATAAGGCTCTTTAAGAAATCATAGATTCCCCCTTAAATGTTTATCCTCTTAGTATTACCCTCAGCTTTACCAGCTTCCTCATCGGGTTGTTTGGTCATCTTGTCTGACCTTGTATACCTGTCTGTTTGAGTGAGTGGACGAGTGCTCTGCTCTTTTTGTGGTAACTTGTCTGTTTCTCCTTTCTTCTTAGGCATGTACCTGTCTGGTTAGTACATTGCTACATACTAGTAGGGTCAAGATCAATTAGTCCTAGACTAATGCATAATTCACGAAAACGAGCCTCAGCTAATGGTTTTGTGAAAATATCAGCTCTTTGAAAATCAGTGTGAATCTTTTCCATGCGAATATCCTTCTTTTCTACATGATCACGTATGAAATGGTGTTTCACATCGACATGCTTACAACGTGTGTGTAGAACAGGATTTTGTGTAATGGCAATAGCACTGTTACTATCGCAGAATATGGGAACATTTGATTCACAGATATTATAATCTCTAAGCTGTTGAATAAGCCATAATAATTGACTACAACAACTACCAGCAGTCATGTACTCGGCTTCAGTAGTAGAGGTAGCAACACTTGTCTGCTTTTTCGAAAACCATGAAATGAGTTTTGTGCCTAAGAGTTGACAAGAACCAGATGTAGATTTCCTATCTATTCTACAACCACCAAAATCAGAATCAGCGTAGCCACTTAGGGATAAATCATCATTTGAAGGATACCATATACCACGATTGATGGTTCCTTTCAAATATTTCAGAATCCTTTTAGTGGTTTCCATATGACTATCTTTTGGATTAGCTTGAAATCGAGCACATACACCAACAGAAAATGCAATGTCTGGTCTACTGGCAGTCAAGTACAGTAATGAACCAATAAGACCACGGTAATGAGTTTGATTAGCACACTTACCATTCTCGTCTGGATCCATCCTGTAGGTAGGTTGCATAGGAACTCCAGAAGATTTACAATTCTTAATACCATACTTGTCTAGTAGATTTCGAGTATACTTTGCTTGATTTATGAAAATCCCTTCTGGGGTCTGTTTTACTTGAAGGCCAAGAAAGTAATTCATTTCACCCATCATAGACATCTCAAATTTACTTTGCATGAGTGTTGAGAAACTTTCACTCAGCTTTTTATTAGGTGAACCAAAAATGATGTCATCTGAACAAGGTTCTATCGACCTTGCCCTTAGTAAAACCATTTTCTAATAGAAATTGAGAAAGAGTATCGTACCATGCTCTTGGAGCTTGTTTTAGTCCATATAAGGCCTTCTTTAATCTGTATACCTGGTCACCTTTGACATCGAAACCTGGAGGTTGTTCAACATACACTTCTTCCGCAAGAATACCGTTAAGAAATGAACTTTTAACATCCATTTGATACACGGTAAATTTCATGTAAGCAGCATATGCAAGGAAGAATCGAATGGCTTCTAATCTAGCAACAGGAGCATATGTTTCATCATAATCTATGCCTTCAGCTTGTGAATAGCCTTGGGCTACTAGTCTAGCCTTATTCCTAACGACTACATCATTCTCATCTTTCTTGTTCTTAAAAATCCATCGAGTGCCTACTACATTATGATGTTTAGGTCTATCGACAAGTTCCATTCACCTCAAAGCCAGGAGGTTGTTCTACATAAACTTCTTCACCAAGTATACCATTTAAAAATACACTTTTAACACCCATTTGATAAACAATGAATTTCATATGTGCAGCATAAGCAAGAAACAATCTTATAGCTTCTAGTCTAGTTACAGGAGCAAAAGTTTCATCATAATCAATACCTTCAGCTTGAGAGTAGCCCTGAGCAACTAATCTAGCTTTGTTTCTCACTACAAGATCATTTTCATCCTTCTTATTCTTGAAAATCCACTTAGTGCCTACAACATTATGACCACTAAGCCTATCAACAAGTTCCCAAACTTCATTTCTAGTAAACTGATTTAGCTCTTCTTGCATGGCTATAATCCAATTACTATCAGCCAAAGCCTCTTTCACAGGCTTAGGCTCAATAGAAGATAGAAACAGCACCAACAAAATAAATATTTACTAGGTTCTTCCTTAGAATCAAACAATTGTCTTCTGGTCTTAACACATTTACTAGAATCACCTAATATCAAATCAGTAGAATGAGCAGTTTTCCATGTCTTTCTAGTCTTAACAGGAACACTCTCATCATCAAAATCATATATAGCATTATGCATATCAACATCATCAAAATCAGCATGTTTCAAATCAGTAGATTTATTCACAAGAGAAAGAGTCAACCAATTTAGGCATGTCAATTGGTCTAGAAGACTTACCTTTGCCTTTTACCTTTTCTACATCATCATCTTGATTCAGAATGTTTAGGAATGGATTGTAAGCTTGTACAGATTCATATACTTCAGTCTCATCATCATCATCATTGGTTTGAAGTTTCAGATTTTTAACTTTCTTACTGAGTTGATGGTCAGCAGAGTCATGTACATTCTCATCAAAGACAACATGGGGTGTTTCTTCTACACATAGAGTAGAGTAATTAAACACTCTGAATGCCTTGCTTACTGAAGAGTATCCTAAGAATATCCTTTCATCAGCTTTTGCATCAAAAGCATTTAATTTGCTTTTTCCATTGTTATGAATAAAACACTTACAACCAAAGATATGAAAATAAGAAATTCTAGGTTTTCTGCCTTTCCATACCTCATAAGGTGTTTTACCATGCACCTTATTAAAAGAACTTCTATTTTGGGAGTGGCAAACTGTGTTTATAGCCTCTGCCCAAAATTTATGTGGTGTATTGAACTCAGCAAGCATAGCTCTGCAAGCCTCTTTTAAGGTTTTGTTCCTTCTTTCTGCAAATCCATTTTGTTGTGGGGTTCTAGCTGCACTGGTTACATGTTGAATGCCAGACTTAGAACAGTAATCAGTAATATAAGAATTTATAAATTCAATCCCCTTGTCACTCCTGATCTTGACAATGGGCTGACCCTTTTCAACTTGCAGCCTTTTTAAAAGATCTGGAAGAAGTGTTTGTGTATCACTCTTTTTGTGTAAGAAGACTACCCAAGTGAACTTAGAATAGTCATCTACCACAACTAGAGTGTACCTTCTGCCATTCAGTGTGGGAGGTTTGATAGGACCATGGAGATCCATGTGCAAGAGTTCTAAAACTCTGCCAGTTGAAAGAGTGGGAATTGACTTAAATGAAACTTTTACATGTTTACCTTTTTGGCATGAGTCACACACTTGTGACTTGTAATAGATTTCATTAGGGATACCTTCAACAAGGTAATCTCTTGCAATCTTATTAATTATCTTAAAGTTCAGGTGGCATAGGCGTTTGTTCCATAACCAGGTGATTTCTTTATGACTCTTAGTAAGAAGACAAGCATCCCTAGGACAACTATTTCAGTTCACAATGTAGACACTGCCTTGTCTTATTCCAACAAGTAGAACAGTGTGTGTTCTCTTGTCTATAATCTCACATTTACTGCTTTTGAACTGTACTTTATATCCCCTGTCACAAAATTGAGATACAGATAGCAGATTATATTTCAAACCTTCAACATAGGAGACATCTTGAATCTCTACATCTCCATTCTTTATGTATCCAAATCCTTTTGTGATTGCCATTGAACTGTCACCAAATATCACTTTGGGTCCTTCTTGCTCATGATAGTTAGAAAGCAAGGCCCTGGTACCAGTCATGTGGTGTGAACAACCACTGTCTATGTACCAAGTCTCACCAACTGAATCACCTTTCTTGTATAAGTCCAGTCGACCCTGCAAGTAGTGATCTTAATAATTTAGGTACCCTTTATTTATTGGGGTCCTTGTAGGTTAGTTTTATTGAAAGGCACCCAAATATACATAGATGTTCTGAATAGTTGGGACCTTTTCAAATTTCTACCTACTTATCACAGAACGGTACTTTCTTGACCTTATCAGAATTATCAGCAGACTTGTGATCTATTTTTCTGAGGTAACCTTTCCTTGGTTCAACCCCTTTTTCAGTAAGATCAGTATGTCTGTAATATTTCAGATATGGTCTAAAAGCCTGTGGACCATACGGCTTATAGATGTGTTTTGGCCTTTCCTCTCCAATAATATCATAAGATAAAGGTGGAGGATAAAGAACAGGTTGTACATGATGAGGAGGCACAAACTTCCTAGGCTTGGTTGAGTACAACTGAGACTACCTTATGAAAGGAGGTCTAGGCTGATTCTAACCAGACTGTGCTTGTCAAGGCCAACTCTGCTGAGTATACCTCTTTTGATGCCATGACTATTCTGGTCATCTGAGTATATCTCTGCTGAGCAGGTCTATATCTCTTGTCTAGCTACATTTTTCTTTTTACCATGCTTGGTGGCAGGAGGAATGTAGTTTGACTGAACTTTATTAGTGTTCTTAGGTTTTGCACCTTCATCATATTGCATTGGTTCTTTTCCTTTATCTAGTTGTGAATACCTGGAACTAGCTCCATTAGTGTTCTTATGTTGGTCCCTGAACGAGTAGTGAATAAGATTAAAGTCTAGAGGGGAGGGGTGAATATACTTTAAAACTTTTTCAAGAGAGTTGGGGAACCTCTTCTGATTGCTATGTCAACTGGACTGCAAGTCTGCTGGTCTAGATGACTATGGTGATCTGTATGAAGAGATTGTATGCGGAATTATGGTAGGCCTTGTTTAGACTCGTTCTTTTGTTTCTTATGAAAGTACTCAGCTGATGCTGGTTTGAAAGTTGTGGCCTTAGTTGAAGAATGTTGAAAACACAGTATGCACTATATAAAATAAATGGAGAGACATAAATGTAAAGTGCAGAAAGATAAATAACACCAGGTTTATAGTGGTTCGGATATACGATCCTACGTCCACTCTCACGTCCTAACGTGATGTTTAATCCCTTTAATTTACCACAAATTACAAGGGTCTTGACCTTTATAGTCCCAAGGATAGGACTTTGAGATCTGAGCCATCCTAACAGCTACGGTCTCCACAAGTGATTGTAAGCACTTGCACTTTGAGGGGTTCAAAAACTTTAACCTTTCGGTGAGGGTTTGGGGTTTTTGAAGTGTATCCAACTAATGGTTCAAGCTTATAAATTGCTTAACCACTATGCCTAAAACAATTGATATACAATATGAACAGGTTTCAGGTTCTTATGGGTTGGATAAAAATCACTTAAGAGCTAAAAGTATTCTACGGCTTTCGGGGCTCTTGGAGAATTCTTAGAACAGTATGGCTTTTGCTTGATTGCTTGCTTAGCTTGTTGAATTCTCTTGTGTGATCTCGTACTTGTGATTTCTCATCCTCTTGTATTTATAATGGTGATTGCTTGCAACTAGCCGTTGGAGTTGACTAGCCGTTGGGGCAATCTTTCCATATTGGCTTGATTCAATGATTCCAGCTGCTTGATTGCTCCAATCCTGGGATCATGTCAATCTTCTAAATAAGGTAAGTCTTCATTTGAATTGCACGATGACTTTGGGAATCAGCCGAGTCCTGGAAGAGTACATAGTCTTCTGATCTGTACTACTAGTCTTCTGACTACTCTTCTGGCCTTAGGTCTTCTGTCTTCTAATATCAGTCGAGTAACACTCGTCTGATCTGTGAATTATTTGTGCTGCTTTAGACCATCTTCAATCTTGGACTCCATCAGATAAGTAGGTATACAAGCACCTTACTTAACTGGCGTTCAAGGATCTTCTAGTCTTCATGTCTTCTACTCTTCTCATCTTGAGGGAGCGCATGTAAGTCGGGACTGTGCTAATCAACTGATATCTATACAGTTGATCACACAAGACTAGTCTAAGCTGTTCTATACAAAGTCAGCTGATCCTATTACATTTATAAACTCTAAGTGTTTTGGCCATCAAAACTATTCTAACATCAAGTGGGGCTTAGGGTGAATTTACATCCCAACAATTTCCCCCTTTTTGATGAAGCCAAAACTATATTTGATAAATGCTCTTAGTAAATAATATAAGAGTTTATAAACTTCATAAAAACTGAAGTATCTGGTGAAGACAATGAGAGTTTGTCTTGAAAGCAAAGAGAACTAAACTTGATTATATAAAAAGCTTTTACAGATTAAAAGTGATAGTTTCTTTAAAGCTTTGAAAGTGGTCTTCATCAGGTCTTCTGATCTTCAGATGCGGAAAGCAAGGTATAGACGAGTTCAAACTTCTTCCATGTGCTGCAGGTCTGTAACATTCTCCTCTTCATAGATTTTCTCTAGAATCCTTTTGACTTCAATCCAGTCTGTCCTTCCGGAGCTCAGAGTGGGAGGAGTTCATTTAGGTTCTTCTGGAGTTAGGATTCTGCAGTTGTCAAGTTCTTTGGCTGCCTTGACTACTTCTTTCCAGAACTCTTGATCTTCAATGTTCATGAACTGATTGAACTGGAAGAATTCATCTTCATAGGTTGAGAGAGGGCCAAATTTTCTTACGATGCGATGTTGAATTTGCCATTTCTTCTTCAGAGGATACCACCTTGGTAGCTCATCTTGAAGGGCTAGATAATCCACATAGTTGCTATCAAACACCAGGGTTTTGTCTTTGACATTGTCTTCTTTTGCTTTGTACCTGATTGCTTTCCTGAGTTTGGCTATTTTCCTTTCAAATTTGGCTTTGACTGCCTTCGTATCTTTTAGCTTCTTCTGCTTAAGCTCTTGAGCTTCAAGCTCTTTTCTTTTCTTCAGCTCTAAAGCCTCTTTCTCTTCTGCAGTAGGCTCTGCTGGAGCTGACTTCTTGCTTGACTAAGCTTGCTCATCTGCCTTTCTTTTCCTTGTCATCCTCTTCTCAGGAACTTGTTCTGTTGGTCCCTGAACGAGTAGTGAATGGGATTAAAGTCTAGAGGGGAGGGGTGAATAGACTTTAAAACTTTTTCAAACAGAGTTGGGAACCTCTTCTGATTGCTATGTCAACTGGACTGCAAGTCTGCTGGTCCAGATGACTATAGTGATCTGACTGAAGAGGTTATATGCGGAAATATGGTGGCCCTGGTTTAGACTCGTTCTTGTAACTTGTTTTACTTTGTGAAACTACTCAGCTGATGCTGGTTTGAAAGTTATGGCCTTGTTTTGAAGAGTGTTGAAATCACAGTATGCACTATATAATAATGAATGTAAAAGCAGAAATGTAAAGTGCAGAAAGTAAATAACACCGGATTTATAGTGGTTCGGATATACGATCCTACGTCCACTCTCACGTCCTAACGTGATGTTTAATCCCTTTAATTTCCACAAATTACAAGGGTCTTGTCCTTTATAGTCCCAAGGTTAGGACTTTGAGATCTGAGTCGTCCTAACAGCTGCGGTCTCCACAAGTGATTGTAAGCAATTGCACTTTGGGGGGTTTCAAAAACTTAAACCTTTCGGTGAGGGTTTGGGGTTTTTGAGATGTATCCAACTAATGGTTCAAGCTTATAATTTGCTTAACCACTATGCCTAAAACAACTGATATACAATATGAATAAGTTTCAGGTTCTTAAGGGTTGGATAGGAAGCACTTAAGAGCTATGGATAATCTAATGGATTTCTGGCTCTTGGAGAATTCTTAGAACAATGTGGCTTTTTGCTTGATTGCTTGCTTAGCTTGTGAATTCTCTCTTGTTGCTTCTGTGTTCATCCTCTTGTATTTATAATGGAGATTGAGTGCAACTAGCCGTTGGAGTTGACTAGCCGTTTGAGCAATCTTCCCATAATAGCTTGATTCCTTGATTCCAGCCGCTTGATTGCTTCAATCCTGGGATCATGTCAATCTTCTAAATAAGGTAGGTCTTCGTTTAAATTGCAAGATGACTTGGGAATCAGCCGAGTCCTGGAAGAGCACATAGTCTTCTGATCTGTACTTCTAGTCTTCTGACTACTCTTCTGGCCTTAGGTCTTCTGTCTTCTGATATCAGACGAGTACTACTCTTCTGATCTGGAAATTCTTTGTACTGCTTTAGGCCATCTTCAATCTGGGACTCCATCAGATAAGTAGGTATACAAGCACCTTAACATATCTGGTCTTCAAGGATCTTCTAGTCTTCATGTCTTCTACTCTTCTTATCTTGAGGATAGGCATGTAAGCCATGACTGTGCTGATCAGCTGCTATCAATACAGTTGATCACACAAGACTAGTCTAAGCTGTTCTATACAAGTCAGCTGATCCTATTACATTTATAAACTCTAAGTGTTTTGGCCATCAAAACTATTCTAACATCAAGTGGGGCTTAGGGTGAATTTATATCCCAACAATTTCCCCCTTTTTCATGAAGCCAAAACTATATATATGATAAATGCTCTTAATAAGATAAGATAGGAGTTTATAAACTTCATAAAAACTGAAGTATCTGATGAAGACAATGAGAGTTTGTCTTGAAAGCAAAGAGAACTAAACTTGAATATATAGAACTTTTACAAATTACAAGTAATAGTTTCTTAACGCTTTGAAAGTGGTCTTCATCAGGTCTTCTGATCTTCAGATGCGGAAGGCAAGGTACAGACGAGATCGAACTTCTTCCATGTGCTGCAGGTCTGTAACATTCTCCTCTTCATAGATCTTCTCTAGGATCCTTTTGACTTCAATGAAGTCTGTTCTTCCAGAATCCAGAGTGGAAAGATCCCATTTGGGTTCTTCAGGAGTTAGGATTCTGCAGTTGTCAAGTTCTTTGGCTGTCTTGACTACTTCTTTCCAGAACTCTGGATCTTCAATGTTCATGAATTGATTGAACTGGAAGAATTCATCTTCATAGGTTGGGAGAGGGCCAAATTTTCTTACAATGTGGTGTTGAATTTGCCATTTCTTCTTCAGAGGGTACCACCTTGGTAGCTCATCTTGAAGGGCTAGATAGTCCACATAGTTGCTATCAAACACCAGAACTTTATCTTTCTGTGTCAGAGCATTTTCTTTCAGTGCTTTCTCCTTGAGAACTTTCCTGAGTTTGGCTATCTTCCTGTCAAATTTGGCTTTGACTGCTTTCGCATCTTTTAGCTTCTTTTGTTTAAGCTCTTGAGCTTCAAGCTCTTTTCTTTTCTTCAACTCTAAAGCCTCTTTCTCTTCTGCAGTAGGCTCTGTTGGAGTTGACTTCTGAGCTTGCTCATCTGCTTGCTCATCTGCCTTCCTTTTCCTAGTCATTCTTTTCTCGGAAACTTGTTCTGTAGAGGCAGTGATCTGCAGACTTTTGGCAGTTGCTTGAGTGGGAGCTTGGATGTCTTCTTGAGCAATTTCTTTGCCTTTGCCTTTCTTGCTCTTGATTTTGCTTGATAAATCACCCAAGGTTTCATTCAACTCATCTTGAGATACTACCATTACAGCTTGCTGTGCAGTAGTCTTCTCTAGAGCTTTTATCAATACATCTTCCCCCTTTTTGGCTTCAGCAAGCGCAGCCGCAAAAGGCTTCATGGCATTCAGAATCTCCACTCTAAGAGTTTTTTGAAGAGCCATGGCGTTGACTCTGCCAACATGAGTCAGATGTGTGATGCTATGGTCTATAATCTGAGCATGAGAGTTGGAGGAGGAGGCAGCTTCTAGTTTAGCTGTAATTGCTTCCAATTTGGTCGCTGTCTCCTGCAGCTGAATCCGAAGTTTTTCATTCTCTGCTGTAGCTGATTGGAGAAGAGCTCGACCTTCAGTAGCTCTTGCTTCAGCATCTTCAATTCTTGTCTTGTAGGTGTTTTCCATGCGGTTGACCTCACTGGTGTAGAGGTCAGCAAACCTGGTGGAATGGTCACCTGCCTTCTTCAGAATGCTGGTCAGATACTCACTTATCTGATCGTGAAGAGATTCTCCAAACTTGTCTTCAATGTCAATGATCTGGTTATGAAGACGAGTTCTCTGCTCCTTGACTGCCTTTTCAACATATCTTCCAAGCTGTAGGCCTAAACCCTTTTCAAAGTGTAGGTCTATAGCAGTCTTGACCTGTGAGCATATGTCTGCTGTATAGTCAGCTGTTGGAGTAGAAGTTGAGGCTGTACCTTGAGGCTTTGGATGGACTGTCAGGGCTTTGCCTCTTTCTTTAGCTGAAAGGTACTCTTCATTGAGAAATGAGGTAGTGGCCTTAACCAGGTGGGACATGATGGTGTCTCCTTTGTCAATGAAGTGAGGTAGAGTATCCTTAGGCATGAAGTGATCAGGAATAGTGATTACTTCTCTTTCAATCTCGGTTCTGTCAGCTGGTTCAGCTGAGTCTTCCGCAGGAACAGACGCAGCTGAGTCATTCATTATTGCTGTGCCATCTGTCTGTTGACCTGATATGCCTTCTGGGATAGAGGCATCATTAGGTGGAATTCCTAGAATTCTGTGGCATACTGCTGTAAAGGCTTCTTCGGGCAGCAGTTGAGCAAAAGATGTAACTTGAGCAACTTCTTTTTGCTCCATTTCCCAGTCGAGGAAATTAGCTTTTCCTCCCATTCCTTCCATGACCTCAATAAGGTCATCAACATCATCTCTCCTGAGTTCAATCCAGGTGCAGATTCTGAGAACTTGTTCGAACTGAACTGATTCCTCATCAATACCAGAAATAGTAGACTTGAGTAGGTTTGCTATCTTCATCCTCATTATCTTCTCCCTTGTGCACATAGGATAGTGTACCATTCTGTAGTGAGGTTGAGAGGGACCAGCTTGAGCAAGGTCTGCTGGTGCCATATCTTCTGGAACAGAAGAAGCAATGATGGTAGGAGTTTGAGTATTTGGGGTAGTTTCCTCTGCTGTGTGAGTATCAGCAGGGATTTGGGAAGTGATATGTTCTTGATCTTCAGTGATCTGTTCATCAGCAGGGTTTTGAGTCTGCTGGTCTGGTATAGTATCTTCATGAAGATCAGTAGAAGGTTGAACCTGTAGATCTTGGACATCAGCAGGGGTAGGCAATAGAGATTCAGGGGTTGAAGTAGGTTGAGCTTGTTCCTCTGCTGTGTGAGTATCAGCAGGGATTTGGATATCAGTGTTTGAGTGGTCAGATGGGTTGGAGTCATCAGAAGGGTTGAAGGATGCAATCGGGGCTATTAACATGGGAGTAGGAAGCCTCGATTTCTTGGACTTTTTGTTGGAAGAAGAATTATTCTTCTTTCTCTTCTGACCCTTTGACAATTTAGAAGGAGTAAAAGAGGGAGAGGGTTTAGAGGTTGTTGGGATATGAATATCCTTAGTTTAGTTTTGATAAACCAAATCAAACATGTAATAGGATAAGTTGTATTGTATAGACAACTTTATTATACATCTTGTAATAGATAAGACTCTGGTTAGAAGAGAAGACATGCAAATGCTCATGAAGAGAAGAAAAGACCAAGACCAGAAGTCTCCTGATAAGATGAGTTGAACTCATCTTATAGGATAAGAAGAGTAAGAGTAAGATGAGTAGAAGTCTTCTTACCAGCAGAGTAGAAGTCTTCTGACCAGCAGAGTAGAAGTCTTCTTACAAGCTGAGTAGAAGTCATCTTACAACCAGCTGAGTAAAGACAGCAGAGTAAAGACAGCAGCTGAGAAGAAACAGCAGCTGTGTAAAGCCAGCTGAGTAAAGACAGCAGAGTAAAGACAGCAGCTGAGAAGAAACAGCAGCTGTGTAAAGACAGCTGAGTAAAGACAGCAGAGTAGAGACAACAGCTGAGAAGAAACAGCAGCTGTGTAAAGCCAGCTGAGTAAAGACAGCAGAGTGAAGTCTTCTTACCAGCAGAGTGAAGTCTTCTTACCAGCAGAGTAGAAGTCTTCTTACTCAATTAAAGGAAGGCCAATCAGAGTTGAAGTCAAGGATTGACAAGATACGCACAAGAAAGGAAAGTCAAAGATATGATTGAAATTACATGACAATGGTAATATTCAATCATATCAAATCAAGAGATTGGCAATTCCCGAATTAGTGGAGTTTTGAATTCCATCATCCAACGGTAACATTCAAACTCAACACTATATAAATGAGTTCAGTTCTTACATCATTTGGAGTGAAGAGGTGTGAGATGCAGAGGTCGAGCAAAGTGCTTAAAGTCAAGAAATAAGAAGAGCTCAAGAAGATCGTTCATGAAGATTCAACAAGCATCACCTCATCCCCAGTGAGTGAACTCATACCATCTAAGCCAGTGCAACCACTCATATATATCCATAGCTTAGAGAGAATTTCCCAATCCTAGCATGAGGCTAAAACAGATTGTAAGGGAAATTCTCACCTAGTTCATATACACAAAACCCACCTTCTACCATAAAACCTTAGAAGTCAAGTTGAGTGTTTATCACTGTAAAGAGTCCAAGTGCTCTATAATCACTTGTGGAGTTCAAGTGCAAGTGCTTACAATCACTTGTGGGGGAAGTGCAAGTGCTTACAATCACTTGTGGAGACCGTAGCTGTTAGGACGGCTCAGATCTCAAAGTCCTACCCTTGGGACTATAAAGGACAAGACCCTTGTAATTTGTGGAAATTAAAGGGATTAAACATCACGTTAGGACGTGAGAGTGGACGTAGGAACGTATATCCGAACCACTATAAATCAATGTGTTATTTACATTTCTGCACTTTACATTTCAAGTCTTTACATACATATTTGTGCATAAAATGTTTTACACACTGTATTTAAAACAATAGACGAGTATAATATTTATGGGCACACTACAATTCCGCACCTAACTCCGATAAGTAATTAATCAGTCGACTAACTAGTCCTAGGCCCCTAGTGAAATCAACGGACTAGTTACTTTGAAGAGTTAGTTTATTTTCCACACAATCAGCAGACATCAAGTCAGCTGATCTTACACTCGTCTCAGGGACCAACAGAGGTACCTGCCTTCTTCAAGGGAGAGGCAGTGGGAGTGGCATCTGAATCAGATGGGGATATGAGCCCAGATCTGATTAGATATCGTCTTTGTGCTAAGGTCTGATTGTCATCATCATCATCCTCAGCAACCTTCTTCTGAGCCTCTTCTTTGGTTGGCTCCTCTTCTTCTTCAGCAGAGTCATGATCAGACTCTTGTGCTGCCTTCTCAGCCAACAGCTTCCTCTTTTCTTCTTTTAACCTTTCTGCCTCAGCAAGAGCTTCCTTTCTCAAATAATATTTGGAGATGTGAAAGGTCTTATGAGGTCCCATCTTGTACTTCTTTGGGAGAATATCTGGAAGGATGATGCTCAGCTTGTTGACAAAGCTGACTGTAGCTGCTACCTTCCATACCTTCGATTGTAAGTCCAAAGTGACTTTCTTTGCCTCAAGAGCAATTCTTTCTAAGAATAGTCCTTGCCAGTCTCCATCGATCTGATCCCAGATTGCAGCCATTACTCGAACCTTTAAAGTAGTAACAGCATCATGACTGAATGTGTTACCAAGTAACATCTTTCCTGCAATATCCAACAAGGTTTGGAATTTTGGTTCAAGTTGGGATTTCTTTAGCCCAGTTGCATCAGTAGCCTTGATTCTTCCACCAGTAAACATCTCCATATACTCCTTTTCTCTATTCATGATGTAGTTGGAGATATTTATTTTCCCCCTTGACAGGCCAAACAATTCCTGAAGAATTTCCCTTGTAACCTTGACTTTGTGTCCATTCATGACACTTTCAACATGAGAACCCTTCATCACGGCGTTTGCATAGAATGCCAGTACGTCTTGTTCATAGACATTAGTTGGAGCTGCTTCCAGAAAGTCTCTGAGTTTAAGATTGACGCACCGAAGCAATATCTCCTTGTTCTCATCTGAGTGTTTGCCTTTGAAGAACAGAGCATTCTCCGTAAAAATCTTCCCTTCCTTGGACCACTTTGCAGCATCCAAGGTGCCAGTATTCTTGGTCTTCTCGTCGTAAATTTCAATGATTGCCATAGTAGAGTCTGAGTGTTAGAGTTTGAAGGCTTGAAAGAAATTTGCAAAACGAGAGAGAGTAATGTGATTAATTGAGTAATATGAGCGACAGGGTTTGGGAGAGGTTTTAGGGGTGTGAATATATACTCCAGAAAATTTGATCTAACGGTCAGATTTGTGTTTGAATTTGGAGTAGAGCCCAAGATTTCCTTCTTTGATTTCTTAAATTTGCCGGCTGGTTATGCCATTTGGCAATTGTTGATTTGTTGGCAATATGGTACTTGAGTATTAATGACATCATTACCAAAAATAGCCGTTGAGACTAATTTATGGTAAGAATTGATCATCAAGGCCGTTTTCTATAAGAAAATTGCATTCCTTATATAAGCCAATTTGTTTAATTACATTCAGGAATAAATCTAGAATGAATTACATGATCAAGACTAGTCATTATACTCTAAATTTGTGTGATTTGATCAGCAGAGTGAGGTCTTCTGAGTTCCTCAAGATGTCTGCTGATTGTCTTTGAAAAGTCTTCTGGTCAGCTGAGTTGGTCTTCTGATCAGCTGAGTAGAGGAAACGGTGTTTGATGTGATGATCCAACCTGGATGGATCCTTCCAGCTTTATTGTGAGTGATGATCCAACCATCGGATGTTCCTCATCATCAGATGGGATGTAGCATCTAATGTGCTCTTGTTGAATTTCTTCGCTTCTCTTGAAGGGGAAGAAAGGTTGAGGGGTGCTTCAATGGAGTTGAAGAGAGGGCCATGGACTCAGCCTTCATGTTCTGTTTAGACACAGTAGCTTTGCATAACAAGCTTTCCATGTAGAACTTCCTTCTGGAGAAGAAGCTCTGCTTGCTTGCTACTTTGTCCTCTGCATCTCTTCCTCCTTTAGCTTTCAACAAGAACGTCTCTTCTTCCTTTAGCTTTCATGAGCATACTTATGTTGAGTAAGCCATGTATATGGATCTGCATCATCTTCATTTTCTGGACAAATCTTCATCTCCTTCACCCAAGATTTTGGTTGAAGAATGATCTCCATTCCATCTCTTCTTTCAATTGTCTCCATACCTGAAATAAGAAAAGTGTTAGATGTTTTGTGTTCTTAGGTGTTCTCATAACTTCTCCTTTTATAGGGGTAGAAATGAGGTAGTGGAGAGAAAGATGACAAAACTATAGAGGTGATAGGTCTGAATTTCTGAAAAGTGATTTCTTAAGATCAGCAGTGAGTTTCTTGATCTAAGGGTTCACATTTAAGGATATTCAGACTTTATCTAATGGAATGCAGAAATTATAAATTTTGACCATGAGTTATTTGAAATCCGTACTGTGCATGCATACTGTTGAGTCGGTGAGGATGGTGTATTAATCCAGCCAAGTATGACTCAGTTAGTATACTGTATTTATGTATATGAATAAAGTATTTTATGAAGAATAGTTTATTAATATACATAGTTATACATTGCTTAGAGTAAGGAGATCAAATAGCTTTGTTCAAGTCTGCTATATATATATATGTATATGTATACTATGCAATGCAGATTTTAGAGTATTTCATCAAGGATTCTTAAGGTATCATTGATTCCCCCTTGATTAGATAACTCTATGTTTTCCCTCAGCTCTATCTGTCTTCATTGGGAAAGAACTTACCTGAAGATGAGGGTGTCTATTCACCTCATCTGATTCTCCTAGTCTGCTGCACTTGGGTCAGCTGAGGTTTTCAGCTGATCTTTCCTTCTTCATGTGCTTGAGTCCAGGAGTCCTAAGCTGTAACATAAGGTCTTGAACCTTTCTTCAGCTAGGGGCTTAGTCAAGATGTCTGCTCTTTGGATATCTGTGTGAATTTTCTCCATCTTGATGTCCTTCTTTTCAAGGTGATCTCTTATGAAGTGGTGTCGAATGTCGACATGCTTGCACCTTGTGTGGAGGACTGGATTTTGAGTGATGGCAATGGCGCTGCTGCTATCACAATAAATAGGGACTTCTCTTGCCTCTACATTGTAATCCTTGAGTTGTTGAACTAGCCAGAGCAGCTGACTACAACAACTACCAGCTGCCATGTATTCTGCTTCAGTGGTGGAGGTTGCAACTGAGGTTTGCTTCTTAAAGAACCATGATATCAGCTTGTTTCCTAGAAATTGACAGGTTCCTGATGTGGACTTCCTATCAATTCTGCATCCTCCATAGTCTGAGTCAGAATAGCCACTCAATTCTAGATTGTCATCAGCAGGGTACCATAGTCCTAGGTTGACTGTTCCTTTTAGGTACTTGAGAATCTTCCTTGCTGCTTCTAGATGACTTTGCTTTGGGTTTGCTTGAAACCTAGCACATACTCCTACAGCAAATGTTATGTCTGGTCTGCTAGCTGTAAGATATAGTAGAGATCCAATCAGTGCTCTATATTCAGCTTGATCAACTGCCTGTCCAGACTCATCTGGTTCCATTTTGAAAGATGTCATCATTGGAATCCTTGCAGTCTTGCTTTGTAGAGCTTTGAATCTTTCTAATAGACTTTTGGTATACTTGGACTGGTTGATGAAGATCCCTTCTGAACTCTGCTTGACTTGAAGTCCTAGGAAATAATTCATCTCACCCATCATGCTCATTTCGAATTTTCCTTGCATAAGTTCAGAGAACTTCTTGCACATTTCTTGATTTGGTGATCCAAATATAATGTCATCTACATATATTTGTACCATTAAAATGACTTCTCCTTCTTGTATTCTGAAGAGAGTTCTATCAATTTTGCCTTTTGTATATCCATTGTCAAGTAGGAATTGTGACAATGTGTCATACCAAGCTCTAGGGGCTTGTTTTAGACCATAGAGAGCCTTCTTCAGTCGATATACTTGATCACCTTTTTCAAATCCTGGAGGCTGCTCTACATATACTTCTTCTATCAGAATACCATTTAGAAAAGCACTCTTGACATCCATTTGATATACCTTGAAGCCCATATATGATGCATAAGCTAGAAATAGTCGAATGGCTTCTAATCTGGCTACTGGTGCAAAAGTTTCATCATAGTCAATCCCTTCAGATTGTGAATATCCTTTTGCAACTAGTCTTGCCTTATTTCTAGTTATCACATCATTTTCGTCCTTCTTGTTCTTGAATACCCACTTTGTTCCTACTACATTGTGGTTTTCAGGACGATCTACCAATTCCCAGACTTTATTTCTTTCGAATTGGTTTAGTTCTTCTTGCATAGAAGTGATCCAATTGCTATCTGTCATTGATTCTTCTATGTCAGCTGGTTCAATGTTGGAGAGGAAAGCACACCAGCAGAACATAGATGATTGAGAATTCTGATTCAGTTGTCTTCTTGTCTTGACACCTGATTCTGCTCCTCCTAAGATGAGGTTTGATGGATGGTTGTTCCTCCATGTATGCCTCACTGGAGTATCTGCATTGGATGAGTTTGGATCCTCATCTGATCTAGTGCCATCAGGAGGGTTGACTTGATTAGTTCGATCATCATCTGTATCTTGAGTGTCAAAGAAATCATTCCCCCTGGCATTTGGGATTGATGCATCTTGATTCTGGTCAGCTTGTCCTACTTGAGTTTGACATCTAGTGACAGGTCTATGAGGCTTATCTTCCTCTGGTTCTTCAGGGAAAGGTTCATTGACTTCAATGAACTCATCTGGTTTGGACTTGATCACTAGATGTCTCATCTGATCTGCAGCTGAGTTTGTTTCTACTGCATTCTTTTCTACTGCATTCTTTAAGGGTGCCATATCCTTTTGTGCTACCGTGCGCGTTATCACCAAAGAAAACTTTTGGACCTTTCTTCTCTATGTAGTTGATCAGCAGGGTTTTGGTTCCTGTCATGTGAGTTGAGCATCCACTATCTATGTACCAAGTTTCTCCTGCTAGACCTCCTCTTCTGTATATGTCCTTCCTTTCCTGCAAGAAAAGTTAAGTTTTAGGTACCCATTTTGTTTTGGGTCCTTGGGTGTTAGTACTACCCTTGGGAACCCACATATACATTGGTCGTTTAAACAACCTTGAACATTTGAGTTGTTTCCCTCGGGCATCACAGAACCAAATCTTACCAGTCAGCACCTTGGACTGATCTGATTTGTTCTTGGTGTCAGCTAAGTAGTAGTCAAATGGTTTCCCTTTATAGGAGTGTACATACATGATCTTTTGACTAGTTACATTCGGCCTGGGTGCATTAGCTGGTCGATGCACACGATTATATGGACCATACTCTTCTGTTCTCACAATATCATAAGAGATAGGGGGTGCAAAGAGAACAGATTTGTTTGAAGAAGATTTCTTCTTCTTGGCTGGAGCAGCATACAGCTGAGACTGTCTCAGCCGAGATGGTCTAGGCTGTTTGCTGTTCCTCTGTACAGACTTGGGGTTAGCTTGTCCTTTACCATTTTTGGTTTTGGGATAGTTAGCCTTAGCTGGTACAGATGCCTTTTGGTTCATATTGAGTTCATTGTGTTTAGAACACTCACCCTGTTCATGTGTCTGAGTAGTGCACTTGTTAGGTGTACTACCCCCAGCTGGAGAGGATGTTGATGGATT
This sequence comes from Galeopsis tetrahit, assembly GCA_963675135.1. Taxonomy (NCBI): domain Eukaryota; kingdom Viridiplantae; phylum Streptophyta; class Magnoliopsida; order Lamiales; family Lamiaceae; genus Galeopsis; species Galeopsis tetrahit. The sequence continues at coordinate 21,852,795 of OY776124.1, forward strand.
AAGTTCATAGCCTAAACCCATCTTATTGCCATTTGATCTATAATATTCAGAGATACTTTCAATAGTAGTCGAAGCTTTATTGAATTCTGATATCTTTTGATCTAGGCATTCCTTCTCCTTTTCTAAGAGCTTATGTGTTTGGAAGAGATCATCGAACTTAGATTGAAGTATACGAAATTCTTTGGTTTCTAAGGCTTGAGTTTCTAACATCCCCTCATACAACTGAGTTGTTGTGGTATTTTCTTCCTTAAGAAGTTCCACTTCTTTGGTCAACCTTTCATTCATGGTGACTAACTCAGGGGTGTTATCAAACTTTACCCTTTTCAACCTAGCAATTTCTTTCCTTAAATCCTTATTCTCCTCTTCCACTTCTATAAAGTCTCTAGTGGCAATATCCAGATCACCTTTTACCTTTCTTAAAGATTGATAATAGGTGTCTTCTGATTCGCCTTCAGATGAGTTTATGTCATCTGTTTGTGAGAAAATAGGTGAATGGAAAGTAGTAGTATAAGAGTTTACCTCATTTTCTCCTATGGCCATCATAGCTAGGTCGTCTGAATCATCTGAAAAGATTTGATCGTCTGGTGACGTAGGGAGTTCATCACTTTGGTATTCAGATTCTTCAGTCACCATTGCCTTTTTGTCTGAGGTTCTTCTTGGCCTTCTTTCATTCTTGTCATCCAAATCCAGCTCAGGACATTCATAGACATAGTGTCCTGGTTTGCCACAGTTGAAGCAAGATCCAGGTTTCTAATTTGAGTTGCCTGTCCTTGGAGGAGTGGCATCTCTTCTTCTAGATCCTCGGCTGTCAGATGACTCCACATCCTTTCTAGGATGTTTTTCTGGTGTTCTTTCTCTGGAACCTCTGGAGGATGAACTTGCTCTTCTATCTTTGTAGTTTCTATAGAATTTTCTATATTTACTGTTGAGGGTGTTCATCCTTTCAAATCTTTTGATCATAAGAGCCATTTGCTCTTTCAGGCTCATGTCTGATCCTTCACAGTCTTCTGTTTTCAGAGAGGTCTTGCCAGATGAGGTGCTTGCAGCTTTTGTATTGGCTGCCTTGAAGGCTACAGTCTTGGAGGTAGATGGGGTTGCAGTTGGCTCATCACTTCCTGAGTTCTCTTCTCTTTCAAGATCATATTCATGGGCTTTCAGGTTCTGAAATAGAGTTTGTGCAGACCACTTCTTGATATCTTGAGTATCTTTGATGATGGTCTTCTTGAGTCTCCATTTCTTGGTTAGAGAATCTAAGATCTTTAGATTTTTCTCTCTATTTGTGTATTTCTTGCCCAGAGATTCTATCTCATTGATGATCTTGGTAAATCTGTTGTCTAACTGATCAATAGACTCTTCTGGTTGCATCTTGAAGTGTTCGAACTTCTTAACTGCTGTAGACAACTTGGATTCTTTGATCAGCTCAGTTCCTTCACAAAGAAGTGCCAATGCCTCCCACATCTCTCTGGCTGACTCACAATGGATTACCTTTGCAATGTACTCATTTGGAAGAGTTTGCATTATGTAATCTTGAGCAATGCTATCAAGACTTGATTGCTTCATCTCTTCTGGTGTGAGGTCCTTCATGGGCTTGGGAACCAGTTCTCCAACTGGGACTTCTGGATCACCATTTGCAGTGTTGACTGTCATGATGGTGATCGGGCCTTCTGTGATTACAGACCACATCTTGTAGTGGACTGATGTGAGATTCTTCCTCATCCTGATCTTCCAGTAATCATAATCCTCAACTGAAAACTTAGGCAACTTACGCATATTAGCACTCATGCTGTATGAGTTTTCAAAAACAAGTTTTCCAAAAAGATCTGTTCAAGAGGACTACAGAAAGACTCCCTCAAATCTTCTGATAATCTAGAGACAGTAGTCCGTTAGAACCACTGCTCTGATACCACTTGTTGGTCCCTGAACGAGTAGTGAATGGGATTAAAGTCTAGAGGGGAGGGGTGAATAGACTTTAAAACTTTTTCAAACAGAGTTGGGAACCTCTTCTGATTGCTATGTCAACTGGACTGCAAGTCTGCTGGTCCAGATGACTATAGTGATCTGACTGAAGAGGTTATATGCGGAAATATGGTGGCCCTGGTTTAGACTCGTTCTTGTAACTTGTTTTACTTTGTGAAACTACTCAGCTGATGCTGGTTTGAAAGTTATGGCCTTGTTTTGAAGAGTGTTGAAATCACAGTATGCACTATATAATAATGAATGTAAAAGCAGAAATGTAAAGTGCAGAAAGTAAATAACACCGGATTTATAGTGGTTCGGATATACGATCCTACGTCCACTCTCACGTCCTAACGTGATGTTTAATCCCTTTAATTTCCACAAATTACAAGGGTCTTGTCCTTTATAGTCCCAAGGTTAGGACTTTGAGATCTGAGCCGTCCTAACAGCTGCGGTCTCCACAAGTGATTGTAAGCACTTGCACTTTGGGGGGTTTCAAAAACTTAAACCTTTCGGTGAGGGTTTGGGGGTTTTGAGATGTATCCAACTAATGGTTCAAGCTTATAATTTGCTTAACCACTATGCCTAAAACAACTGATATACAATATGAATAAGTTTCAGGTTCTTAAGGGTTGGATAGGAAGCACTTAAGAGCTATGGATAATCTAATGGATTTCTGGCTCTTGGAGAATTCTTAGAACAATGTGGCTTTTTGCTTGATTGCTTGCTTAGCTTGTGAATTCTCTCTTGTTGCTTCTGTGTTCATCCTCTTGTATTTATAATGGAGATTGAGTGCAACTAGCCGTTGGAGTTGACTAGCCGTTTGAGCAATCTTCCCATAATAGCTTGATTCCTTGATTCCAGCCGCTTGATTGCTTCAATCCTGGGATCATGTCAATCTTCTAAATAAGGTAGGTCTTCGTTTAAATTGCAAGATGACTTGGGAATCAGCCGAGTCCTGGAAGAGCACATAGTCTTCTGATCTGTACTTCTAGTCTTCTGACTACTCTTCTGGCCTTAGGTCTTCTGTCTTCTGATATCAGACGAGTACTACTCTTCTGATCTGGAAATTCTTTGTACTGCTTTAGGCCATCTTCAATCTGGGACTCCATCAGATAAGTAGGTATACAAGCACCTTAACATATCTGGTCTTCAAGGATCTTCTAGTCTTCATGTCTTCTACTCTTCTTATCTTGAGGATAGGCATGTAAGCCATGACTGTGCTGATCAGCTGCTATCAATACAGTTGATCACACAAGACTAGTCTAAGCTGTTCTATACAAGTCAGCTGATCCTATTACATTTATAAACTCTAAGTGTTTTGGCCATCAAAACTATTCTAACATCAAGTGGGGCTTAGGGTGAATTTATATCCCAACATGTTCTATAGAGGCAGTGATCTGTAGACTCTTGGCAGGAGCTTGAGTGGGAGCTTGGGTGTCTTCTTGAGCAATTTCTTTGCCTTTGCCTTGCCTGCTCTTGATTTTGCTTTTTAAACCACCCAAGGTTTCATTCAGCTCATCTTGAGATACTACCATCACAGCTTGCTGTGCAGTAGCCTTCTCTAGAGCCTTTATCAATACATCTTCCCCCTTTTTGGCTTCAGCAAGTGCAGCCGCAAAAGGCTTCATGGCATTCAGAATCTCCACTTTCAGAGTCTGTTGTAGGGCCATGGCATTGACTTTGCCAATATGGGTCAGATGAGTGATGTTGTGGTCTAGGATCTGAGCATGAGAGTTGGAGGAGGAGGCAGCTTCAAGTTTAGCTGTAAGTGCTCCCAATTTGATTGTTGTCTCCTTCAGCTGAGTCTGTAGTTTCTCATTCTCTGCTATAGCTGGTTGGAGAAGAGCTTGACCTTCAGTAGCTCTTGTTTCAACATCTTCAATTCTTTTCTTGTAAGTGTTTTCCATGCGGTTGACCTCATTAGTGTAGAGTTCAGCAAACATGGTGGAGGTGTCACCTGCCTTCTTCAGAATGCTGGTCAGATACTCACTTATCTGATCGTGAAGTGACTCTCCAAACTTGTCTTCAATGTCAATGATCTGGTCTTGAAGACGAGTTCTCTACTCCTTAACAGCCTTTTCAACATATCTTCCAAGTTGTAGGCCTAAACCTTTCTCAAAATGCAGGTCTATTGCAGCCTTGACCTGTGAGCATATGTCTGTTGTATAGTCAGCTGTTGAAGTAGAAGTTGAGGCAGTAACTTGATAGGGGATAATGCACCATGCTTTACTGAGGCCGAGATGATCCTGCTTGAGCAAGGTCTACTGGGGCTAAGTCTTTTTGTTCAGATGGGGCAGTGATGATAGGGGATTGAGCGGTTAAAATGGTTTCCTCTGCTGTGTGAGTATCAGCAGGGATTTGGGAAGTGATATCTTCTTGATCTTCAGTGGATTGATCATCAGCAGGGTTTTGAGTCTGCTGATCTGGGACTATTTCTGCTTGAAGATCAGTAGATGGTTGGGGTTGGTGATCTTGGACATCTGCCATTTGAATATCAGCAGGGGTAGGCAAATGTGGCTCTGGGGTTGTTTGAGGCTGGGTTTGTTCCTCTGCTGTGTGAGTATCAGCAGGGATTTGGATATCAGTGTTTGAGGGTTCAGATAGGTTTGAATCATCAGAAGGGTTGAATGAAGTAACAGGGGCTATGCTCATTGGAGTAGGGAGCCTGGATTTCTTGGTTTTCTTAGTGAAAGAAGAATTGTTCTTCTTTCTCTTCTGACCCTTCGACAATTTAGAAGGAGTAAAAGTGAGAGAGGGATTAGAGGTACCTGCCTTCTTCAAGGGAGAGGCAGTTGGAGTGGCATCTGAATCAGATGGGGAGATGAGTCATGATCTGATTAGAAATCGACTTTGTGCTAAGGTCTGATTGTCATCATCATCATCCTCAGCAGCCTTCTCTTGAACCTCTTCTTTGGATGGCTCCTCTTCTTCTTCAGCAGAGTCATGAACAGACTCTTCTGCCTCCTTAACAACATCTTTGGAAGATGTTACAGCCAACAGCTTCCTCTTCTCTTCTTTCAACCTTGCTGCCTCAGCAAGAGCTTCCTTTCTCAAGTAATACTTGGAGGTGTGGAAGGTCTTATGAGGTCCCATCTTGTACTTCTTTGGGAGTACTTCTGGAAGGATAACACTGAGCTTGTTGACAAAGCTGACAGTAGATGTGACCTTCCATTCTCTTGATTGGAGGTCCAAAGTAACCTTCTTGGCCTCAAGAGCAATCCTATTCAAGAATAGCCCTTGCCAATATCCATCAATCTGATCCCAGATTGCAGCCATAACTCTAACTTTTAGAGTGGTAACAGCATCATGGCTAAAAGTGTTACCAAGCAACATCTTGCCTGCAATATCCATCAGGGTTTGAAACTTAGGTTGAAGTTGGGATTTCTTGAGTCCAGAGGCATCAACAGCCTTGATTCTTCCATTAGTAAACATCTCCATATACTCCTTTTCTCGACCCATGTTGTAGGTAGAGATGTCTATCTCTCCCCTTGATAAGCCGAACAGTTCTTGAAGGATCTCCCTTGAGATCTCGATTCTGTGTCCACTCATGACACTTTCAACATGAGAATACATCATCACTGCGTTTGCGTAGAAGGTCAACACATCTTGTTCATAAACATTTGTTGGTGCTGCTTCCAGAAAATCACGAAGGTTGAGATTGATGCAGCGAAGAAGGATCTCCTTGTTCGCAGGTGTATGTTTGCCCTTGAAAAACAGAGCATTCTCAGTGAAAACTTTTCCTTCCTTAGACCACTTTTGAGTATCTAAGGTGCCGGTACTCTTGGTCTTCTCGTCGTAAATTTTGATGATTCCCATTCTGGATGTTGAGTATTGAGGGTAGGAATACTTTGGAAAGAATATTTCAGGACGAGAGTGATTTGAGAGTAATTAAGTATTGTGAGCGAAAGGAGTTTGTAAGAGGTTTAAGAGTTTGTATATATACTCCAGCAAGAACTTGATCTAACGGTTAGATTGGATTTTAATGTGGAGTAGTGCCCAAGATTTCCCTTCTTTGATTTCGGGCCATTCCTTAAATTTGCCGGCTGAATTTGCCATTTGGCAACTGATGATTTGCTGGCAATATGGTAATCAAGTATTAATGACATCATACCAAAAATAGCCGTTGTGACTAATTTTGTGGCAAGAATTGATCATCAAGGCCGTTTTCTATAAGTGAATTGCATTCCTTATATAGGCCAATTTCTTTAATTACATTCATGAATGAATCTAGAATGAATTACATGATCAAAGATAGTCATTATACTCTAAAATAAAGTCTTCTTATCAGCAGAGTGAAGTCTTTTGATTTCATAGAAATGTGTGCTGATTTTCCTTGAAAGTCTTCTGGTCAGCTGAGTTGGTCTTCTGATCAGCTGAGTAGAGGATAGGGGTTTGCTGTGATGATCCAACCTGGATGGATCCTTCCAGCTTTATTGTGAGTGATGATCCAACCTGGTTTGATGGATCTTTCAGCTCCTTCTTTTAACCAAGTGGGACTAGCCTAGATGAAATCCCACTGGCTTAACTGCTCCTCACCATCGGATGTTCCTCATCATCAGATGGGATGTAGCATCTAATGTGTCCTTGTTGAATTTCTTCGCTTCTTTTGAAAGAGAAGAAAAGTTGGAAGAGGCTTCAATGGAGTATGAAGAGAGAGCCATGGACTTGTTCTCCTTGACATCTTTTGACAAAGTGGTCTTTGATAGCGAACTCTCCATGTAGAACTTCCCCCTGGAGAAAAAGCTCTGCTTGCTTGCGACTTTGTCCTCTACATCTCTTCTTCCTTTAGTTTTCAACAAGAACATCTCTTCTTTCTTTAGTTTTCATAGGCATACTTATGTTGGATAACCCAAGTATGCTGATCTGCATCATCTTCTGGACAAATCTTCATCTCCTTCACCCAAGACCTTGGTTGAGGGATGATCTCCATTCCATCTCTTCTCTCGATTATCTTCATACCTGAAATAAGAATAATAGTTAGTGATTTGTGTTCTTAGGTGTTCTCATAACTTCCTCCTTTTATAGAGGTAGAAATGAGGTAATGGAGCATAAGATGACAAACACTATAGAGTTGATAGGTCTGAATTTATGAAAAGCTATTTCTTAATATCAACAATAAGATTCTTGATCTAAGGGTTTACATTTAAAGAGATTCAGACTCTATCTTATGGAATGCAGAATTTATAAATTTTTGAACAAGAGTTATTTGGAATCCGTACAGTGCATGTATACTGTTGAGTCGGTGAGGATGGTGTATTAATCCAACCAAGTATGACTCACTAATATACTGTATACTTGTATAGTGATAAAGTATTTTATGAAGAATAGTTTATTACTATACATAGATATACATTGCTTAAGTATAGATTACCAATTAACTCTATTTAAGTCTTCTGAATGTAAGTATATAATGCAATGCAGATTATAGAGTATTTCATCAAGGATTCTTAAGGTATCATTGATTCCCCCTTGATTAGATAACTCTATTTTTTCCCTCAGCTTTATTGTCTTCATCGGGATAAACTTACCTGGAGATGAGGGTGTCTATTCACCTCATCTGATCCTCCTAGTCTGCTGCAATTGTATCAGCTGAGGTCTTCAGCTGATCTTGTGCTCTTCATGTGCTTGGATCCAAGAGTCCTAAGCTATAGCATAGGGTCTTGAATCTTTCTTCAGCTAGGGGCTTAGTCAAGATGTCTGCTCTTTGGATATCTGTGTGAATTTTCTCCATCTTGATGTCCTTGTTTTCAAGGTGGTCTCTTATAAAATGATGTCGAATGTCGATATGCTTGCATCTTGTGTGAAGGACTGGATTTTGAGTGATGGCAATGGCACTGCTGCTATCACAATAGATAGGAACTTCTCTTGCTTCTATATTGTAATCCTTGAGTTGTTGAACTAGCCAGAGCAGCTGACTACAACAACTTCCAGCTGCCATATATTCTGCTTCAGTGGTGGAGGTTGCAACTGAAGTTTGCTTCTTTGAGAACCATGATATCAACCTGTTGCCTAGGAATTGACAGGTTCCAGATGTGGATTTCCTATCAATTCTATATCCTCCATAGTCTGAGTCAGAATAACCACTCAATTCTAGATTGTCATCAGCAGGGTACCATAGTCCTAGATTGAATGTTCCTTTTAGGTACTTGAGAATTTTCCTTGCTGCTTCTAGATGACTTTGCTTTGGGTTTGCTTGAAACCTAGCACATACTCCTACAACAATTGTTATGTCTGGTCTACTAGCTGTAAGATATAGTAGAGATCCAATAAGTGCTCTATATTCAGCTTGATCAACTGCCTGTCCAGACTCGTCTAGTTCCATTTTGAATGATGTCATCATTGGAATTCTTACAGTCTTGCTTTGTAGAGCTTTGAATCTTTCCAATAGGCTTTTGGTGTACTTGGACTGATTGATGAAGATCCCTTCTGGATTCTGTTTGACTTGGAGTCCTAGGAAATAGTTCATCTCACCCATCATACTCATTTCGAATTTTCCTTGCATAAGTTCAGAGAACTTCTTGCACATATCTTGATTTGGTGATCCAAATATAATATCATCTACATATATTTGCACCATTAGAATGTCTTCAACTTCTTGTATTCTGAAAAGTGTTCTGTCAACTTTGCCTTTTGTGTAACCATTGTCAAGTAGGAATTGTGACAATGTGTCATACCAGGCTCTGGGAGCTTGCTTCAGAACATAGAGGGCCTTCTTCAGACGATATACTTGATCTCCTTTTTCGAATCCTGGAGGCTGTTCTACATACACTTCTTCTACCAAAATACCATTCAGAAAAGCACTCTTGACGTCCATTTGATATACCTTGAAGCCCATATATGATGCATAAGCTAGAAACAGTCGGATGGCTTCTAATCTGGCTACTGGAGCAAAGGTTTCATCATAGTCAATTCCTTCAGATTGTGAGTATCCTTTTGCAACTAACCTTGCTTTATTTCTAGTTATCACATCATTTTCGTCCTTTTTATTCTTGAATACACACTTTGTTCCAACTACATTGTGGTTTTCAGGACGATCTACCAATTCCCATACTTCATTTCTTTCGAATTGGTTTAGTTCTTCTTGCATAGCAGTGATCCAATTGCTATCTGTCATTGCTTCTTCTATGTCAGCTGGTTCAATGTTAGACAAGAAAGCACACCAGCAGAACATAGATGATTGGGGGTTCTGATTCAGTTGTCTTCTGGTCTTGACACCTGAGTCTGCTCCTCCTAAGATGAGGTTTGATGGATGGTTGTTTCTCCATGTATGTCTTACAGGAGTATCTGCATTTGATGAGCTTGGATTCTCATCTGTTCTAGTGCCATCAGGAGGGTTGACTTGATTAGGTCGATCATCATCTGTATCTTGTGTGTCAAAGAGATCATTCCCCCTTGCATTTGGGATTGTTGCATCTTGATTATGGACAGCTTGCTCAGCTTGAGTTTGAGATCTAGTGACTGGTCTGTGTGGTTTATCCTCCACTGGTTCTTCAGGGAATTGTTCATTGACTTCAATAAACTCATCAGACTTGGTCTTGATCACTAGTTTCTTCATCTGATCTACAATTGAGTCTGTTTCTACTGCACTCTTTTCACAAGATTCATCAAAAACAACATGAGGTGTTTCTTCCAAAAGAAGGGTTCGTTTGTTGAATACTCTAAATGCTTTGCTAGTTGAGGAGTATCCCAAGAATATCCCCTCATCTGCTTTGGCATCAAAAGCATTCAAATAACTTTTCCCATTGTTGTGAATGAAACACTTACAACCAAATACATGAAAGTAAGATACTCTAGGTTTTCTTCCTTTCCACAGTTCATATGGGGTTTTCTCATGGATTTTGTGAATACCTGACCTGTTTTGAGTGTGACAAGCTGTGTTGATAGCTTCTGCCCAAAGCTTCTTAGGAGTGGAGAATTCAGCAAGGAGTGTTCTTGCAGCTTCTTTGAGCGTTCTGACTCTTCTTTCAGCTACACCATTCTGTTGTGGTGTTCTTGCTGCACTTGTCTCATGCTGAATACCATTAGAAGTACAATAGGCAATAATATAAGAGTTAATAAATTCAGTGCCTTTGTGACTTCTAATTTTCACAATAGGTTCTCCTTTCTCTACTTGGATCCTCTTTAATAGTTCAGGGAGCTTCTGCTGAGTTTCACTCTTCTTGTATAAGAAGATAACCCAGGTAAACTTGGAGTAGTCATCTACAACAATAAGAGTGTACTTTCTCCCCGTTAGTGTGGTTGGAGTGATTGGTCCAAAAAGATCCATGTGAAGCAATTCAAGAGCTCTGCTGGTTGATGCTGTCTTCTTGGTCCTGAAAGAGACCTTTGTTTGCTTTCCTTGTTTACATGCATCACACACCTGATCTTTACAGTAGAGTTCATTAGGCAGACCATCAACTAAGGATTCCCTTGCTAGCTTGTTCATAGTCTTAAAGTTCAGATGACTAAGACGTTTGTGCCATAGCCAGCTGACATCTTTAGGGCTCTTCACAAGCAGACATGTATCGTTAGGACAACTGTTCCAATTTGCAAGATACATACTTCCTTTTCTAGTTCCTGTTAGAAGGTTTTATTTTGTTCTTTTATCACTTATGAGACACTCATCTTTAGAGAATTTTACTGAGTAACCCGTGTCACATAAATGAGAAACATATAATAAATTAAACTTTAAACCTTCTACATATGATACATCATGTACCTCAATGTCACCATTTTTAAGGGTGCCATATCCCTTTGTGTTACCGTGCGCGTTATCACCAAAGAAGACTTTTGGACCTCTCTTTTCTGTGTAGTTGGTCAGCAGGTCTTTGGTTCCAGTCATATGGGTTGAGCATCCACTATCTATGTACCATATCTCTCCTGCTAGACCTCCTCTTCTGTATAGGTCCCTCCTTTCCTCATTTTCTCCTATGGCCATCATAGCTAGATCATCTGAATCATCTGAGTAGATTTGACAGTCTGGTGATGTAGGAAGTTCATCACTTTAATATTCAGATTCTTCAGTCACCATTGCTTGCTTATCTGAATTTCTTCTGTCTCTTCTTGGCCTTCTTTCTTCTTTGTCATCCAGCTCAGGGCATTCATAGACATAATGTCCTGGTTTGCGACAATTGAAGCATGCTCCAGGTTTTTGATTTGAACTGCCTTTCCTTGGAGGAGTGGCATCTCTTCTTTTGGAGCCTCGGCTGTCAGATGACTCCATATCCTTTCTAAGATACCTTTCTGGTGTTCTTTCTCTGGAGCCTCTAGAGGGTGAACTGTCTCTTCTATCTTTGTAGTTTCTATAGAATTTTCTCTAATTGCTGTTGAGAGTGTTCATCCTTTCGAATCTTTTGATCATAAGGGCCATTTGCTCTTTCAGACTCATGTCTGATCCTTCAAAGTCTTCTGTTTTCAGAGAGGTCTTGCCAGATGAGGTGCTTGCAGCTTTTGTATTAGCTGCCTAGAAAGCTACAGACTTGGAAGTAGATGGAGTTGCAGTAGGTTCATCACTTCCTGAGTTTTCTTCTCTTTCAAGATCATATTCATGAGCTTTTAGGTTCTGAAATAGAGTCTGTGCAGACCACTCCTTGATATCTTGAGTATCTTTCATGATGGTCTTCATGAGTCTCCATTTCTTGGTTAGAGAGTCTAAGATCTTTAGATTTTTCTCTCTATTTGTATATTTCTTGCCCAGAGATTCTATCTCATTGATGATCTTGGTAAATCTATTGTCTAGTTGATCAATAGACTCTTCTGGTTGCATCTTGAAGTGTTCAAACTTCTTGACTGCTGTTGTCAACTTGCTCTCCTTGATCAGCTCAGTTCCTTCACAGAGGAGTGCTAGAGCATCCCACATATCCTTAGCTGTTTCACAATTGATTACTTTTGCAATGTACTCATTTGGAAGAGTTTGCATGATGTAATCTTGAGCAATGCAGTCAAGGTTTGATTGCTTCATTTCTTCTGGTGTGAGATCCTTCATCGGCTTGGGGCAAGTTCTCCAACTGGAACTTCTGGATCACCATTTGCAGTGTTGACTGCCATGATGGTGATTGGGCCTTCGGTGATTACTGACCACATCTTGTAGTGGACTGATGTGAGATTCTTCCTCATCCTGATCTTCCAGTAATCATAATCCTCCACTGAAAACTTAGGCAACTTACGCATATTAGCACTTATGCTGTATGAGTTTTCGAAAACAAGTTTTTCAAAAGAAAAACATCTGTTCAAGAGGACTACAGAAAGACTCCCTCAAGTCTTCTGATAATCTAGAGACAGTAGTCCGATAGAACCACTGCTCTGATACCACTTGTTGGTCCCTGAACGAGTAGTGAATGGGATTAAAGTCTAGAGGGGAGGGGTGAATAGACTTTAAAACTTTTTCAAGAGAGTTGGGGAACCTCTTCTGATTGCTATGTCAACTGGACTGCAAGTCTGCTGGTCCAGATGACTATGGTGATCTGTATGAAGAGATTGTATGCGGAATTATGGTAGGCCTTGTTTAGACTCGTTCTTTTGTTTCTTATGAAAGTGTTAACTTGTTTTTACTTAATGAAAGTACTCAGCTGATGCTGGTTTGAAAGTTGTGGCCTTAGTTGAAGAATGTTGAAAACACAGTATGCACTATATAAAAAAAATGGAGAGACAGCAATGTAAAGTGCAGAAAGATAAATAACACCAGGTTTATAGTGGTTCGGATATACGATCCTACGTCCACTCTCACGTCCTAACGTGATGTTTAATCCCTTTAATTTACCACAAATTACAAGGGTCTTGACCTTTATAGTCCCAAGGATAGGACTTTGAGATCTGAGCCGTCCTAACAGCTACGGTCTCCACAAGTGATTGTAAGCACTTGCACTTTGAGGGGTTCAAAAACTTTAACCTTTCGGTGAGGGTTTTGGGTTTTTGAAGTGTATCCAACTAATGGTTCAAGCTTATAAATTGCTTAACCACTATGCCTAAAACAATTGATATACAATATGAACAGGTTTCAGGTTCTTATGGGTTGGATAGAAATCACTTAAGAGCTAAAAGTATTCTAAGGCTTTCTGGGCTCTTGGAGAATTCTTAGAACAATATAGCTTTTGCTTGATTGCTTGCTTAGCTTGTTGAATTCTGAAAGTGTGCTGGTATGGATGTATAAAAGTGTTTAAGTTTAAGTAGAATAATGTTGTACTAAATGTTGTGACAATTGGTACAACACTGGCTCTAACAGAATATCAGAAATTATGATTAACACAGCGGAAGACTTGAAACACTAAAAACAAACGAGACACAATGGAAATAATTTTTCACATAGATTTTATAAATAAAAATCTATGCTAGCCTTACGGCGAAAATCAATACTTATCTTCAAGTATAAATGTTGTGTGAAATGTTACAGCATTAACATTCACAACAGAAACTACAAACGAGGCAGGTGCCTTGTTCTAAAAACGAACTAAGTGTATAATGTATACACCGTCGAAATGCCTAGTCTATCTAAAGATTACACTCTCAATAGATAAGAAGACACACAGCCATACGGGTGGGATACGAACGTATGATCTAAAAGGTAGTTCTACTGGCCACAATTCCTAACAGGGATATACGCTCGGTCTAGGAAGTTGATCGAATAGAGTACACTAATTTGAGAAGCCTTCCATCGGTATTTATAGTAGTGGGGTGCTGATTCTAGAGGCTTCCACATTGAGGTCCTATTTTTTAGGAACTCAACTTCCACAACTTCCATGATCTTTCTAGATCCTTCTAGGCTGCTCCAGGTCGTTCCAAATGTATCTAGGCCGTTCTAGCATGTTCTCCAATGTTCTGGAATCTTCCAGGTTCCAGATCCTTGTAGAAGCTTCTAGATTCTGCCAGAAATGCGACAACATTTAGATCAACATTTAATGTAGCATTTCAGAAAAGACTTAGAAAAAATCTCGGAAGGTCAAATTAAGATGTTGTTGATAATGTTAAGGCATTTAAGGATTAACAGCATCTACAATCTCCCCCAATTTGACCTTTCGACTACAACACACCTGATGCACATATATTTCTATACATACTCAGTATTATGTACTTAGTTGAGGTTAACATCATTGCTAAGCACTAGTCAAGACAATACCTGTTGTAACCGTTCGATCAAATCAAATGAAGATCAGGGATAATTTTACAATGATCCGTGCCATAAGATCAAAATAAATTTACAACATAAGTAACTATACTAAGATAATAAGTTGAACTGGAAGAAATTCACTTAGAATCTAAGTATGACACTAACAAAAAAATAAAAAAATCAGAGCAAAAAATATAATGTAAAACAACAAAAAAAACAGAAACTACACTACAACCTGCAATAGTAGACACATGTCAATCTGCAAACAACTTAAGCAAGGCAGTAAACAAATATCAAGTGGAATCATTAAGCAAGTTGCAGAAATAAGTACCCTATCATCTAGGAATATAAGAACAATAGTATCAGAATTTCAGAATTCAGACTTAAACATTAATTACAAAGGTAGAACTGATTAAATGGCTTATATTGCTGTGGAAACAGCTGCAGCATCATCTTCCTGCACCATAGCCATTGTGGAATTCAGATCTCCCCCTGTCTAACAGCTTTCTCCAGGTAGATCACCATACAAGGTGTCCATCTCAGTAGTATCATCATCATCTCCTTCATCAACAAAGTAAGTAGATGCAAGGTGTGCCACTACATCAGTAACACCAGCATCTCCTCTAGCATCAGGTCCATCACCAGCATCAGCAGCAGCTGGAACTCCATCATCATTAATCTCCTCAATGACCACATTGGAGTTGGATGGTGGTGGTACTCCCCCTGTTGTAGGTGAAAGTAGGTTGGTCCACCTGTTCTTCAGGAACTGAAGCTCATCTATTGTGTCCTGCAAGTGTTGGAGTTGGAGTTTGATGAATTCCTGTGAAAGATACACATTACCAGAAATGTTGATACGGATGTTCTCAACATTTGGGGTTGCATTTCTCTGTCTTTGTCTGGATGATTCAGGATAATCAGTAGTAGAGGGTCTGGTTGGTTCTGGTTGAGCAGAAGTAGAGGGTCTTTGCCGATGTTCAGTACCAGGAGCAAGCAAGGGCAGATCAATGACTCTATCTCCAGTAAGTAAGGCAGGAGCTATGGCCAACAGTGGAACTCTCCCCCTCAACACATCAGTGTTCTTGGCAACAAAACCATGATGTCTCAAGTAGTTAGAAATCAGAACAGGATAGGGTAAATTGCCTCTCTCAGAAACTCTCCCAGTAAATCTCATCATATGTTGGAATATTGTGAGACCCAAATTAAACTTCTTAAGCACAGAAATCCTATAAATCAAAACAGCTTGATCCTTAGTGATCTTGGTAGTATTTGTGGTGGGAATCCAATTGTAAATGATGAGTTTGTATAGCACAGAGTGTAGGGAAGTGAGGTCTTTGGCTAGCATGTGTCTAGTCCATTTAACTACCCTACCAGCAGTTATAGCAGAATTGACCACATCCATGTCAGGTTCTTCATCAACCTCAACATTGAGAATTTCTAAAAACTCATTTATCAACTCAGGAGTAAAAGGTACATCCCTCCCCCTAAAATTAACAGTCCCATACCACTTAGAAGATCTCCTACCAGTGCTCTTTTTCAAACATGCATAGAATTCATATGCCCAATTTGTCAAGAAGGACTCACCAAAATTTACAGCATGCATCAAATTCCTTTCCTCTAAGAAACTAACCATGCCTTTACTATCAAAATCAGGTATATTGATCCTCTTCTCTATCAGCAGTTTTCTTTTAGAATAAATGGCCAATCTATTCTCTAGTGTATCAAGAGAATCAGAAATACCTCCCTCTTCAGAAGCAAGGTCATCTGAGCTTGGTGTTGAGCTTTTAGCAGAGCTCTGTTCAGGGCTGCTTGCTGCACTGGAAGAGCTATCTCCACTGTCACCATCTTCAGGTCCTGGTGCAGCTTCCTTTGCAGCAGCATTGTGCTCAGCATTTTTCCTAAGAGACTTCAGAATGTCTCTCAAGCACTTTTCAGAATCAGAATTGGACTCTGACTCAGCTGGTTCATCTTCAGTGATCATCTTTTCTTTGCCTTTTGGTTCAGCAACAGACTTTCCTTTCCCTTTCTTTTCAGCAACAACCTTCGTTTTGGATTTTTCAGCAACAACAGTCTTAATTTTCTTTGGTTTCTCTGCAACAATAGGAGCTTCATCTTCAGAATCTGTGAACACTTGAATAGGTTCACCAGCATCAGCTCCAGCTTTCTTCTTCTTCCTCATGGATTCAGAATAATCCACACGGGTGAACACACGGTATGATCTTCTTCTTTGAACTGGACTCCTCTGTCTTTTTCCTTTCTGCGCATTCTTCTTGAAAGGAATGGGAGCAGATTCATCAGAAACAGAGAGTGAAGAGTTTGTACCGTCTTCAGAGATGTTTGCATCTTCCATTTCAACATCTTCAGGGTCGGAAGTAGCAGTGGCTTCTTCTTCAACAGAAGCTTCAACATTTTCAGTTTGCAATTCGTGAACAGAGGGTGATTTAGGGCTTTTTGAAGCGGCAGCCATTTGGGCGGTTTGATCAGCCAAATAGCTTGAGATATCCACTGTGATATCTCCAAATGTCATCATGGGCAGATGACCAGTTGTTCGAAGAGAGTCAGACACTTCTTCGATGGCCTTATTGAATTGTTCAACAGTTGCATCTTGAGGAATGTTGGTTGTTGGTGGAATGGTTTGAGGAGCAGTTTGAGGAGTGGGAGTGGTTGTTGATGGAGTTGCAGAGACATTCGAGTCAGCATTTGAAGCGGTAGAGTTTTGTGAAGCCATGGAAGCAAGAATTTCGAGAGGATTTGTGCGAGAGTGAGATGAGGTTTTCGAATCAGAGAGAGATTGTGAGGAATTCGAGTTTGTTCCAGCCATTTAAGTTAGGCGGTTGGAATTTCAAGGTAAGGATGGAAATTTGCACACACTTCTTTGAGATATACACAACCAAATAACAATTTTGCAATCTTAGGACTCAACACAATCAGAAATCACAATTTAGCAAATAAATGACATCTTATGTTCGATATTTATAGAGAGAGTAATGTAGTTGGAGGTTAAGAAAAATAAAACAGAAGAATTAATCTAGAATTTTTCGAAAGTGCTCCACATTATTAGCCACAACCTAGATCATGGTTAATTAGTGGGAAAAGATCAATTAATTAATTAAATTAATTAGATAATTAAGAAGCGTCCAGAATTAATTTCGCATAATCAAAAAAAAAATAGATAAGGGTCAGTAATTAATTAAATAAATAAACTTAATTTCAATAAATAATTAAATAATTACACAGATAAAAATAAATTCGAATCAGGCAATGTTGTGCTCAAAACTGTTACAAACACCTCAACACGGTTTTTACATGAATTTGCTTCATTTGTGTTGCACCATAATTTTTTTTTTGTGTTATAGCATCTAATTTGTATTGATCCATTGTTCCTGTAGAGTACATCGTAGTAGCGAACTCCGTGCCCCATACTTACTTAATGGATTACAAATATGTTGATGTTTTTACCAAATATCACCTTTTGAAAAGAAGGCATCGTAGTAGTGAACTCCGTGCTCCATAGTTACTCAGTGATTTGGTACATCTTTTAGTATGCTAATAACATTCTCATTTTTATGCATTTGAGAGGTGTAAGACATGTTTATTTTTGCACTCCAATGTTCTTAGATTCGTAGATATTTTACAAAGGAATTATTTAACTAAGTAAGAAATAAATTCAACTTATAAAATTTATACAACCCATGATGTTGTCCCAAATGCTACCGCATTTGTGACAACATCCATCCGAATTTTTTCAGATAGTGCTCATGCCAAGAGATTTCCTCAAGATAGAGAATCTCTCATGGTCTAAGGCTTTAGTAAAGATATCAGCATTCTGTTTTTCAGTAGGTACATACTCCAACTTAACAATATTCTTCTCTACTAAATCTCTCATAAAATGGTGTCTAATGCTAATGTGTTTTGTGAGTGAGTGTTGTAAAGGATTTTTAGAAATGTTAATGGCACTAGTATTATCACAAAAGATAGTAAGTATACCATTCTCCATACCATAGTCATGGAACATCTTACTCAGCCACAAGAGTTGTGTACAGCAGCTTCCAGCAGCTATATACTCAGATTCTGCAGTGGATTGTGAAACACAATTCTGCTTCTTGCTGTGCCATGATACAAGATTGTTTCCCATGTAGAAACATCCTCCACTCGTACTCTTTCTATCATCTATGTCTCCAGCCCAATCAGCATCACTATAACCAATTAAAATGTTGTTGGTGTCCTTAGTATACCAGATTCCAAGGTCACTTGTGCCTGCAACATACTTGATAATCCTTTTCACAGCATTCAGGTGAGATTCCTTTGGATTAGCTTGGTACCTAGCACAAACACACACACTGTACATAATATCTGGTCTACTAGAGGTTAAATACAGTAAACTACCTATCATGGATCTGTAAAGTGTTGGATCAACATCTGTTCCAGCACTGTCTTTGCAAAGTTTCAAAGAAGAAAATACCATTGCTGCATTGTTTGATTTGAAGACCTAGAAAATAATTCAAGTCTCCAACCATACTCATTTCAAATGTTGCAGTCATTGCCTCAACAAATTTACTCAACATTTTATCACAAGTAGAACCAAACACAATGTCATCAACATATATTTGAGCAATTAGTATATCATTTTCAGTGTGCTTAATGAACAAAGTTCTATCAGCTTCTCCTCTAATAAATCCATATTCCAAAAGAAAGTCAGTAAGCCTACCATACCATGCTCTAGGAGCTTGTTTAAGACCATACAATGCTTTCTTAAGTTTATATACATGATCAGGATATAGTGGATCTTCAAATCCTATAGGTTGTTCAACATATGCTTCTTCATTCAATATGCCATTTAGAAATGCAGCCTTTACATCCATTTGATGAAGTTTAATATCAATAAAACATGCAATAGCTAGCAGTAATCTAATAGATTCCATCCTAGCAACAGGTGCAAAAGTTTCATCAAAATCAACTCCTTCAACTTGGGTGTAACCTTGTGCTACTAACCTAGCCTTGTTCCTAACAATATTACCAGATTCATCAGTTTTATTCTTGAATATCCACTTTGTTCCAATGACATTAGTATGACTAGGTCTAGGAACAAGTGTCCAAACTTCATTTCTTTCAAACTGACCAAGTTCTTCATGCATAGCATTAATCCAGTTTTCATCAGTTAAGGCTTCTTTAGCACTCTTAGGTTCAATTTCAGATAAATAGCATTCAGCATTTACAACATTACACATAGAAGACATGCATATTGTTCTTACCACATCTACCTTGTTTGATCTTACTTTTCCTCTTGTTTGCACTCCAACTGTAGCATCGCCTATGATCTGGTCAGAAGGATGACTTTTGCCTATTCTTGAAGAAGGATTTGTTTTGGGGATGTACTGATCATTCTGTGAATTTACAGCTGACTGTTCTGTAGATGTTGACCCAGATGTTTTAACATTTGGTGCAACATTTTCAGACTTCAGTGTATTCTCAGAAGTGTCAGTAACCTGTGATACATCTTCTTCATCCTTGTCATCTGTAAGACCTTTATCATCATCAAACACAACATTAACAGATTCTTGAACAGTGTTAGTTCTAAGGTTATAAACTCTATAAGCTTTACTATTTCTAGAATAGCCTAAAAAGAACCCTTTATCACTTTTAGAATCAAACTTATGAAGTTGATCCCTATCATTCAAAATATAACACACACAACTAAATACATGAAAATATTTCACACTTGGTTTTCTGTTGTTCAAAATCTCATATAGTGTTTGACTTGTGCCAGAACGAATAAAAACCCTATTAATAACATGACATGCAGTATTCAATGCTTCTCCCCAAAATTTCTTAGCAAGACATTTGGATGTTAGCATAACTCTAGCCATTTCTTGTAAAGTTCTATTCTTTCTTTCAACAATTCCATTTTGTTGTGGAGTTTTAGGAGATGAATACTCTTGCAAGATACCCTTTTTATCACAAAAATCATTAAACATGCTGTTTTCAAATTCCCTACCATGATCAGTTCTAATACGGCCAACTTTCAAGTTAAACACATTTTTGAACCTTTTATAAAGAATTTTAAATGCAGCAAATGCTTCAGATTTGTCTCTTAAAGACTCTACCCAGGTATATCTAGAAAAATCATCTACCACAACTAAGGAATACCTCTTTCCTCCAATGCTTTCAGTTTCCATAGGACCCATCAAGTCCATGTGCAGTAATTCAAAACATCGATGTGTAGTACAATGTGACAGCATTTTGTGCGACATTCTTACCTGCTTACCTTTTTGGCATGGTCCACATACAGTGTTGTTGTGAAGATTTAGTTTTGGAATTCCTTTTACTGCGTCTGCTTTGATTAGTCTATTCATTGCTCAGTAATTTGCATGACCCAATCTTTGATGCCATAAGACATTTTCATCATATTTTGACAAGTTACACATATTTGTTCCAATAAGATAGCAATTATCAGCTGACCTAGTACCAGTCATAACACAAACTTCATCTTTATTAAGAACATAACATGAATCTTTATCAAATTTCACATGCAAATTATCATCACAAAGTTGACTAATGCTAATCAGATTTGCAAGTAAGCCATCAATATGTAAGACATTTTTAAGCTTAGGAAAACCTTTAACATTCAAAGTTCCTTTACCAAGAATCTTTCCTTTAGAACCTCCACCATATGTAACATTACCACTATTCAAGGTCACATAATCAGATAAGAAATCAGTACGACCTGTCATATGTCTAGAACAACCACTATCAAAGTACCATGAGTCAGGTAGACATGCTTTTAAAGAGGTATGAGCAACATTACAGGTAGCTTTTGGTTTCCATGCAGATTTCAAAAACTGTTTACCAGGATGTGACAGTTTCTTATGCAGCATTTTCAAAGTTTCCTGTTCTTCAAACAATTTTACACAGTAAGGGCGAATATGACCAACTTTAGAACAGTAATGACAGATATACTTTCTTTTAACCTTATGAGGATTTGATTGTGCAGATGTTGCATCAGATGTGACAACATTTGCCTTCACAAATTTCACAGGTTTTCTAAATTTCTCAGAAATAGAAGCAGTAGTACCATCATAACCTAAACCATGATTATTAGACTTACCAGTAGCTATAGCATTATTTACCTCAGAAGCACTCTTGGAATATTTCTTGAAACATAGGGTGGAATTTATCAATTTCTCCTTTAAGTTACAGATTTCCAGATCTCTTTTGGTGAGAATAACCTCTAGCTTGGTGATTGTGTCTTTCAGATCCTCATTCTCTTTATTCAAGGAATTAAGAGTGAGTTTATGATTGTTCCAATCATCTAACAACTTTTGGTGTTCCTTGTCATCAGTCCTTTTTCCTGCATCATCAACTAAACCATTAAAACAGTTCAAATCTGGGTGACTCTGTTCTGATGTTGCTGTAGATGTTGAGACATCAGGTACAGCATCAGAATCTGTTTCATCCAGATCATCATCTGAGGAATCATTATAATCAATTCTGGTAAAATTAGAATATTCAGTCTGATTTAATTCATCAAGATCATCATCATCAGATTCATCACTCAAGGTAGCACTAAAGTTCAGTTTTTGCTTAAGTCTAGTGTTGGCACATTCATTTGCATAATGGCCATAACCAGAACAAGCATTGCATTGAACTGATTTTCGAAATTCAGGATCATACCTTGGTTTACCTTCACTCTTTGATAGTCTTGGTGTGAATTGAGCTTTCCTCCTTTCTGGTTGAGGTGTTGATGTATTGATTTGAATCTTAGGCTGAATGTTTCTAGATTTGTTCACTGATTTCTTAAGAAACTTATTAAAGTGCTTAGTGAGCAAGGCAATGTTGTTAGGATTGTTGAGACATTCATCAAGCAATTCTTCATCAGAATCAACTTCAGTAATGATGGGTTGAGCTTCAGAAGTGTTTGATGTTTCCCCTTTAAAAACTACAACTTTCTTATCAGCATTAGCTTCATCATCTTGATTAGTGTTTATTTCATATGTTCTAAGAATACTCACTAACTCATTTTGACTTAACTTATCTGTATCTTTTGCCTCTTCAATAGCACAGATTTTAGCATCAAATCTTTTAGGAACAGATCTTAATATCTTATGAACTACTCTAACATTAGAAATAGGGTCACCAAGAGAATGTGATTCATTGATAATCTCACTTAACCTTTCATTGTAGGCTGTAATTCTTTCATCTTCCTTCATTCGGAGATTCTCAAACTTTGTCCCCAACATTCGAAGCTTTGTCCTTCGAACACTGTCTGAACCCTCACAATGCTCTTGCAACCTGTCCCATGCATCTTTAGAAGTAGAACAGTTAGATATAATTTTAAACATTGAAACATCAAATGAAGTAAAAATTGCATTTAAAGCTTTAGAATTGTAGCTTGCTGTTGTTATTTCATCAGCCGTCCAGTCAACTTCTCTCTTGAGTTGTATTTCACCATCTGCGTCTGCTGGTCTTTTTGGAGCTTCCCAACCTGTAAGTACAGTCCTCCAAGCACGTTCATCAACTGACTTGATGTACATACGCATCTTAGGCTTCCAATAAGCGTAATTCGATCCATCTAATACGGGTGGCCTAAGTGCCGTGGATATGTGATGTGTTTCCATTGCTAAAAACACACTTGACCAAAGATCTAACCTAGTGTCGTCAGGTATCGGCTCTGATACCAACTGAAAGTGTGCTGGTATGGATGTATAAAAGTGTTTAAGTTTAAGTAGAATAATGTTGTACTAAATGTTGTGACAATTGGTACAACATTGGCTCTAACAGAATATCAGAAATTATGATTAACACAGCGGAAGACTTGAAACACTAAAAACAAACGAGACACAATGGAAATAATTTTTCACATAGATTTTATAAATAAAAATCTATGCTAGCCTTACGGCGAAAATCAATACTTATCTTCAAGTATAAATGTTGTGTGAAATGTTACAGCATTAACATTCACAACAGAAACTACAAACGAGGCAGGTGCCTTGTTCTAAAAACGAACTAAGTGTATAATGTATACACTGTCGAAATGCCTAGTTTATCTAAAGATTACACTCTCAATAGATAAGAAGACACACAGCCATACGGGTGGGATACGAACGTATGATCTAAAAGGTAGTTCTACTGGCCACAATTCCTAACAGGGATATACGCTCGGTCTAGGAAGTTGATCGAATAGAGTACACTAATTTGAGAAGCCTTCCATCGGTATTTATAGTAGTGGGGTGCTGATTCTAGAGGCTTCCACATTGAGGTCCTATTTTTTAGGAACTCAACTTCCACAACTTCCATGATCTTTCTAGATCCTTCTAGGCTGCTCCAGGTCGTTCCAAATGTATCTAGGCCGTTCTAGCATGTTCTCCAATGTTCTGGAATCTTCCAGGTTCCAGATCCTTGTAGAAGCTTCTAGATTCTGCCAGAAATGCGACAACATTTAGATCAACATTTAATGTAGCATTTCAGAAAAGACTTAGAAAAAATCTCGGAAGGTCAAATTAAGATGTTGTTGATAATGTTAAGGCATTTAAGGATTAACAACATCTACAAATTCTCTTGTGTGATCTCGTACTTGTGATTTCTCATCCTCTTGTATTTATAATGGTGATTGCTTGCAACTAGCCGTTGGAGTTGACTAGCCGTTGGGGCAATCTTTCCATATTGGCTTGATCCCATGATTCCAGCTGCTTGATTGCTCAAATCCTGGGATCATGTCAATCTTCTAAATAAGGTAAGTCTTCATTTGAATTGCACGATGACTTTGGGAATCAGCCGAGTCCTGGAAGAGTACATAGTCTTCTGATCTGTACTACTAGTCTTCTGACTACTCTTCTGGCCTTAGGTCTTCTGTCTTCTGATATCAGTCGAGTAACACTCGTCTGATCTGTGAATTATTTGTAATGCTTTAGACCATCTTCAATCTTGGACTCCATCAAATAAGTAGGTATACAAGTACCTTACTTAACTGGCCTTCAAGGATCTTCTAGTCTTCATGTCTTCTACTCTTCTCATCTTGAGGGAGCGCATGTAAGCCGGGACTGTGCTAATCAAATGATATCTATACAGTTGATCACACAAGACTAGTCTAAGATGTTCTATACTAAGTCAGCTGATCCTATTACATTTATAAACTCTAAGTGTTTTGGCCATCAAAACTATTCTAACATCAAGTGGGGCTTAGGGTGAATTTACATCCCAACATCTTAGTTGCTCGAGTAAGTGAGCTAAGTACCTCAGCTTCCAACCCACTTTTATCAGCTGGAGATCTATACCTGTCTGACAGTGTTTGATTAATTTTAGAGGAATTAACCAAGTCAGCAAGTTTCAGATCTAAGCTTAGTACTTCAGTTTCTAGGAATCTATTGCGCTCTTCTAGTTTTTCATATTTGATCTTTAAATCATTAAACTCATTGGTCTCTATGGCTTGAGTTTTAAGTACATCCTGATGTAGTTTATCAAGAGATGAGTACTTTTCTTTGAGTTGTGACAACTCTTCTGATAAGCGCTCATTTAAAGAAACTACATTGGGATCTACTTTTAACTATGCTTCACGTAGATTGATGATTTCTTCTTTTAAAGAAATGTTCTCATCACTGATTTCCATGAATGCTTTGTTAGCCTGTAGGAGGTCTTCTTCAGTCACTCCATGAGAATGATGAAGACTACTCCCTACACCACTATCAACAGTATCACTTTCATCAGAATCAGAATTATGACAAGAACGGAAAGAAGTGGCAGAAGATACCTCTTGTTCAATCTTGGCCATCAAGCTCAGCCCATCATCTGCAATGAAGGCTTCTTTCTCATTGCTAGAGGGGTATTCAGATGAAGACAAAGGCAACTCATCTGAATCTGTATCAGAATCATTGTATGCCATCATAGCCTTCTTACCCTTAGCATATCTTCTGTCTCTCCTTGCTTTCCTTTCTTATCTATCTTCAGAACTCAGATCAGGACACTCATATGCGTAGTAGCCTGGCTTTTCACAATTATAACACACTGAATTATTAGTAGACTTTTTAGTAGGAGAACGGTTACGGTTCCTATCCTTCCTATCAATAGAGTTCTTATCTCTCTTATCAAAAGAGTTCCTATCTCTTCTATTCTCATTAGAAACCTCATCCCTTCTTTCAGAAGAGGTGTGATCTCTTTTGATCCCAGAAGAGTCCCTGTTACTAGAACCCTTAGTCTCCTTATAAAATCTCTTATATCTACTATATCTTTTGTTCAGTTTGTCAAACCTCTTTATCATTAAGCTTAACTGATCCTTAAGAGTAAGATCAGTACTATCTAGTTCATCTTTTATGCTTGAGGACTTAGACTTAGATGATCTAGACATCTTAGAAGAGGAGGCTTTGAGAGCAACATTCTTAGAGATTTCCTTCTCCTTATCACTGCTAGCTACATGATCTTCTTCATCAAACTCGAATTCATGCGCCTTAAGTGTTTGAAACATAGTTTCAGCAGTCCAAGTATTTATGTCTTGAGTGGTCTTGATGATCATTTTGACCATCTTCCATCTATCATCTAAAGACTTAAGAATACGCAAGTTAATCTCCCTATTAGTATAGGTCTTACCCAATACTTCAAGATCATTCATAATACGAGTAAATCGAGTATCTAGCTAGTCAATAGATTCTCCAGCTTTCATGGTGAATGATTCAAATCTCTGTACAGCAGTGGACAACTTGCTTTCCTTGATCAGGGAGGTTCCTTCACAAAGGACAGCAAGCCTATCCCACATATCTTTAGCAGTCTTACATTTTAACACTTTGCCTAGATACTCATTGGGCAGAGTATGTAAAATGTAATTCTTTGCTAAACTGTCCAGATTATTTTGCTACATTTCTTCTGAAGTAAGTTCTGACCTGGGTTTTGGCATGAGTTCACCTATAGCTTTGGAAGGGTCGATAGTAGTAGTGTTGAGAGTCATTTTTTTGATTGGTCCTTCCTTGACAACGGACACCATCAGGTCATGTGTGGAAACTGAATATAGCTTCCATTCTGAGCTTCCAATAGTCATAATCTGCAATCTTGAACTTAGGTAGCTTGTTTGCATTAGTTTCATCCATAGTTGATCAATCAGATAAGATCAGTAATATAACGAGTAGATCAATATACTCAAGAAGTTGATTATATAAATAAAGTTCAAGGATCGGTGACTAAGAACAGTAAGACTTTCCTCAAAGTCTGTTGGGTTATCAAGAAACAGCAGTCCAAAGAACTACTGCTCTGATACCACTTGTTGGTCCCAAGTTGAGTTGAGATTGATTAAGCTAGTAAAATTTTAGAGGGGAGGGGTGAATAAACTTTTAAAAATCTTTCAAAATATCAGAGTGTAATACGGAATAGTATTTTGTACAGTACTGTTCTTACTCAGTCAGCACAGTACTTACAGTTTCAAGTTTTATACTCAACTTTTATTTTGAACTTTTAATTAGTAAACTTTTACTGTTCTTTATTAGACAAATATAAACAGATATCAAACAGAAAGTAAAGAACACAAGATTTATAGTGGTTCGACAAATGTCTACATCCACTCTCACAACTCTAGTTGTGAAGTTTTATTAACTCCTTTTTGAGTTTCTTGTGGCTTAAAGTCCCAAGACTAAGACTTTGATCTTTTCGATTACACATCTAAGTGTATCTTCGATCTACTAGTAATTCTACAAGTAACTAGCACACTTGTTTTACAAAGTTCACAAACTAAAATGTAAAGTAAACTTCTCTGTGAGTAGCCTTTGATTCTTCTCTTCTTTGATATCCTTCAACTCTGTGAGTTCTTTGAATGCTTCTTAGACTTTAATTGCTTTTGAATGCTCTTAGATCAGTAGTCTTTGCAGTAGAAGATCACACAGTTGTCACGCCCCAATTTTCATAAAAATAGATTTTAGCAAAAATACTTACACAATTAATACAAGAAAGTGGACTCACAAATTTATTTGGCAATAGATTTTAAATAGAAATTAGCGGAAGCTCAGAAACTAAACAACGTCTCAAAAATGAATTTTAACTTCAAATATAAATTGTACCAAACTTGTTTATCTCATAAGATATCTCACTATTGAAATACTTAAAATTTAAATAAACTAGTTCATCAAATTCTTAAAATAAAATGTAACGAGCTTAATTGACATCCACCGCCTCTCCTCGCTATCAACTCATCAATTGAATCTGAAATGTTAAATGTATGGTATGAGCAAAACCACTAAATCAGTGAAGTCAATTTGACAATAGTAATTACGACATACAAATAAAATGTATAGCCACATAAAATCACATAATTCACAAAAAATCACATAAGCACCTTTCATCTCACATAAGCATTTTTTCATCATACTTTTTATTAATTATTAATTATGTTTCACGGTTATGCCAAGGATCTCTTTTAAATCCCACTAGGTCCCCCTCAAAGACCTCTTTTCAGTCTCGAGTTCTTTTCTTGTGCACGGCGGATCCCCCAAAGACCTCTCTTCAATCTCGGGTTCACCGAGGACCTCTTTTCAGTCCCGGGCCTCTTTTAAGCCCCTGGCCTTTCATAATCTTTTCCATTAATATATTCACTCACATTCAAGTCATATCATAATGCACTTAAACATCTTTTACATTAAAATATTCACCAACATTCAAGTCACATCATATTGCACATAAACAATTTATTCATACGAAGCAATTAATAAAGGCAAAGAAACCACACCTGAAATAAATGTTGTGGATGCAATTGATGCAATCAAAATAACCTTAATCCTTTTGGAGTCGACTTCCATGAAATGTGAGTAGAATGAATAAATCTAGGGGTTTGTGTGAAAATATTATGATGTGTGTTTTTGGTTTGTGAACATGGAACTCTATTTATAGGGGAGAGAATATGTTTTCTTGTGAGAAAAGTTAGAGATTTAAATTAACCATAAAACTGAGATTTGATTTACTTAAAATATCTCTTAATATACTTGGCTGCTTAAGAATAATTAATTAAGGAAATATAGAATTTTATAATAAGAATAATAAGAAGAAAAGATGAGGAACAAATTAATTTAAGATTGGTTTTGAAATCAATTGAAGGCATTTGAGATTTTTAAATAAGAAATTAGATATCGTGCATCTTTTTCGAAAAATTCAAAGTAAACGATTATTATTATTTTTATAGTTAGGAAAATAGAATAGTAATATTCAAATTAGTGAATTTTATGCCAAAAATGCATTCTTCTAAAATTGAATAAAGGTATATATAAAAAAATAACTAATTTCAGATTTTTCGGGGTGTTACAATAGTATTTATAGACATTAGTATGACAGTTAGCAGTTTGTGAAACTAACTCAAACTGTTTTTTTAACTTATTCTTTTGTAACCGACTTTGTAACTTCCTTCACTTATCCAAGTCAGCATATCTTCAAATAAATTCAGTTACATCTTTAAATAAATTTTCCAAACTTATTCTGCTCCAGCACAGTAAAATTACTCTTCTTCTATTTTACTGTTCTTGGTCCAACTCAGCACAGTTCTCAACATTTGTTCTGAATATCTTCAGAATGTTTCTCTATATCTATGAGCTTCATTTCAACTCTTCTTGAAAGTCTTCTCATTCTGAAGTAGTCTTCTGAGTCTTCATTAGTCTTCTGATCTTGCTCTAATCTACTGTTCTGAACTTTACAATGTTAATTACAACAAACTACAAACTTACAAATATAAAATCTATCTATACTACATCTGAACTATATACAAAAGAGTACATCTAAGTCTTATACTATAAGTTGTCTATACAATTCAAACATCAGCTTAGTTCCTAACAGTTCATAATATTTCTCATATTTCACACATAAGATCAGTAACTCAGATTATAAGTTTTCTTAAGATGACTTAGTTAAGATGACTTCCAACCACATATATCATTAACTTTAAGTTGCTTTTGGCCATCAAAACTCAATCTCATCAACTAGAACATTGTTTCAAGGTTTCATATCCCAACAATGCCTAATGTCGGAGCACTTAACATAATCTGATAATATTAAAATTCTTGATATATATGTTGTTGTCATCTAAGTTTCTAACTGTCACATTTGTTTACTAATTATACAAATTATGTGATCTCCACAATAAATGTGTGTGTATTTTTATTTTTCTTAAGATCTTTTTAGACTAATATTTAGCCCATGTACACAGTCTTCTTCAGAAGATGAACAACATTTCATTCAACGCTAACCATGGTGCATCTTTTTCAGGTGTGTCTTCTCGTGATGCTGAGAACATAGATAGTCATGATAATGAAAATGTGAAAGAAGAGGATTACCATGCCATTAATATTGATGATGGTGATTATGATGGTGGCGATTCCTAGGAGTTAATATTTATGTTATAAATTAGTTTATTTTTATTGGTGATGTTATAAATTAGTTTACAATGTTTAGAACTTATTATTTTTATTATGACGTTAGTTATTTTAAATTGTATATAACTTCAAAGTTATTATATATTTTTTTAATTTGATTTTATATTTGAATTCTAATGGCCATATGCTGTGTAATTTCAATTTATTTTGATAGAACTTTTTAATATAACAATAAAAAATTAATATTTTTAAAAATAAATTCCAGCAAAAGAAGACACATGAAAAATTCCAATAGAAAATAACTGTTGGAATTGACGATGAAGTTTGTGCTGAAAAGTTTCCAATAGTTGAATATTCCAGTGGTACATATCCATTGCAATAAAATTACGATTTTTTGTTGTTAGTATTAGGAATTAATATACAAGAATTAATTATCAACCTCTCTACAAGTTCGGACATTTAGATGAGACAGAATTCTTTCATGGTATCATAGCCTCCAAGCAGACGACCTGGGTTCGATTCCTGCTGAAAGCAACTCCACCCATTTAAATTGTCCACTCGATGGCTCCTCCCCAAAGGGTAAGAGGTGATAATCCGGCCCACGAGTGAGGGGGAGTATTAGGAATTTATATACAATAATTAATTCCCAACCTCTCTACAAGTTCGGACTTTTAGATGAGACAGAATTCTGTCAAAATCCATTGGAAAGAATTCCAACGAAAAATTACTGTTGGATTTGTTAATGGAATTTACGTTGGAAAGAATTTCAATAGGTGAAATTTCCAACAATCAAGATCCGTTGGAATGTGTCGTCGAAAAAAAATTCAACTGGAATTTTCGTTGGAATTTTGCAATTCTAAAGCTCACTTTTTCAATGGTCGTATTTTCATTGGAATTTTTGTTGGAATCACTGATTCCAACGATAAAAATACAAAAAAAACCGTTGGAATTTTCCTGTTGGATTTTCACTATTCGCATTCCTTCCATTGCATGTCTTGTAATAGACCTACGAAGGCCACCCTTCTTTTTTCTATTTCTTCATCATCTAGCCCGAACGTGTCATCGATTGCATCTATATTATCAATTTTGTTTCTTCTCTTTTCGATTCTTGTATCCAGACATTTAAATACCGATTTTCACCACTCCTTCGGGTCCCCTTTTAGCCTTTTTAGTTTTTCTTTCAGCACATAGCCTCCTCATCCCCTATATCTCGTAGGATGCCCACTTATGTGTTGCAAACTCACTGAATTTTTGGTGATGCAACCATACATTAGAGAAACAGAATGGTTTAGGTTCCCAATCCAAGCAGCTTGTCGTGGTTATAATTGGGCAATAATCTGATATAGATCGCCCCAAACCCTTTAATTCCTGAGCTGGCCACTTCTCTGACCATGCCTCATTGACGAGTAACCTATCCAGCCTGCTTTTACACGTGCCATCGGGCCTAAACCACGTATACTTGCGACCCCTAAGTGGGACGTCTATAAGGTCACATGATCGAATGAAGTAGTCGAAAGCCATTCAATATCTGTTGTCCGCCCTTTCTTCCCTGGCCATTTCCCTCATCTTCAAACCTGATGGCGTTGAAGTCACCCATCAAGAATACACAAGTCTGATGGAGTTTAAGTACAAGTCCTTTGCCCTATTTGCTCAGCCCTCCAATGTATCATTATCTGGCCCAGTCCCCAAGTTTTCTTTTTATGGGCCTCTAAATAATTTTGTTCCAATAAATTGTCTTTAGTGTTTGGCCAGGTCCTACTACCTGTTCCTGACTTTTATATTTCGCCATTATTCTCTGCGTGGGTCCCCCACATCTCGGGACTGCTGAGCAGGCGTGCTTGTCCACGCCTAATTCCTCGACAACTGTTCTCGAGGTATTTGGCGGCAGACTTGCATTCAATACTCTTCTCTCACACCACTCAATGTTCTCTTTATTAATATTAAATTATCTATTTGGTCTATTAATTCATTTTAAAATGGATCCAATTACACTCATGTAACTGGTACACAAGAGTGCAACTCAACAAAGATTGTTAATTGGGTGGTGAGGCTCCTCCAATGCGTTGTGATGAGTGATGAAAAATTTCTTAAACAAAGTTGTAAATAATTATTATTGCATTAAATTTAATTAATTTGTCGCAGCTATTTGTAATTGGGGTAAAAACCTAATTTATATGGGTAATTGAGGTAGAATGTAGGAAGAAGAAAATGTAGATAGAGAAAGATGGGTAAGAAAGAAAAAAAAATAGAGAAAGATAGTGTACTATGACAAATAAGGAAATATGAACTTTAAGTTGGGACGAACTAATTAAAATAGAAAGTGTAAACCTTACCAAGGGAGGGAAGGAGTATACATTTCACTACAAAAAAAGCCTGATTTTGATATCGAAATTTTGAGACGGACACCTAATCCGTCTCTAATAGATACAGATTTGTTAAAAATCGAGATTTGAAACCGAAAATAAAACTGTCTCTCATTATAAACAGATTAGATACGACTTTTAGTTTCGAAAGTTTTAGATACGGACTAGATACGCGACTTTCGATTTTGAGAGTTTTAGATACGGATTGGATACATATACCACCGTCTCTAAACAATCAATTTTTTCTCCCCAATATAAAACAAGATAAGGTGGTACACGAAATTTGCGATACAGAATCTAACCATCTCTAATCTGTATCTAATTAGTCAAATGATAAAATTAAATTAAAAAATAAATCAAAACCTTATGTATATAGAGAATTGAGAATGAGAGAATATGGACGGAGTTATATTAATTTATTTACTCTTTTATTTAATTAATAAATAGTAAAAAAAAATAAAAAAATAATTAATATATCTTCTATGTATCGGATAAATATAAATGTT
The DNA here is from genome assembly GCA_963675135.1 of Galeopsis tetrahit. Lineage (NCBI taxonomy): Eukaryota > Viridiplantae > Streptophyta > Magnoliopsida > Lamiales > Lamiaceae > Galeopsis > Galeopsis tetrahit. Next base: position 21,885,028 of record OY776124.1, read on the forward strand.
AGTGTTGGGAATAAAATGAGTTTTGATTATGATACCAAAACCCCCCTGAGACATGCCAAATAGATAAGTCAAGATTAATGAACATGGTCCAAGACTGTTGGAACATGTAGACTAAGACAAGTAGATAAGCTGATATGTTAGGCAGCTTTTAGATGAATAGATGCACTGGTTGAGGGGGAACATATGCTTTAAAGTCTATCAAGAACAAGTCCCCTCAAGGCTCAAGTGAAATGTGTCCCAAGTCTGCTGAATAAACAAGTATGCTGATCAAGAGTGAATAGATTGTGGGACAATCTTTCTGAAGATCAAGCATAACAAATGCATCATCTAGACACAACCTGCTAAAGCATTTTTGCTCAGGAGGTTTGTCCAGGAGAGTTGTCTCAACACACTTGTACCAGAACCATGTCTAAATGATTCCAACTGTGCTGATATGGTCAAAGACAACTACTCTATGTCATGAAAGAACAAGATCCAATCTAAGGATGCATAGAGACATTCAAAGAAAGAGAAAGAGCCAAATCATCTGAAGAGAGCATGCCAATCCTGCTGATAAGTGAACTCTGCTGAAACTGATAAGCAGAGTTGTCCAAGAGATAAGGAATATTGTCCTTATCATAGGACTAATCATCAGAAGCCATGTCCATGATTGACCAAGTGAATCTTGAAGTCAGACCTTGGGAAAAGTGTTGCAGAATGAAGACAAAGTGGTTACAGCCGTTTCTTTCCCAAGTTAAGGACATGTCACTATCAGAATCTGTCTTCCAGTTTGAAGATTTCAAGGAAGACATTTATAGACATTTGAGGCTGCCTCTCCAACGGGCAAATCCTCAAATTTGTCTATAAATACAAAAGTGTGAAGACCATTTGAAGAAACCTCAACACATCCAACTATCCTACAAGTTAACAAGTGCTTTCAAGCTCTCAAAAGACATTCTTAGTCTTCATACACTTCATTCTAAGCTGAACCCCATTGTATATCCATACAAAGCTTAGAGAGATATCCTATCCTTATACACTGATCTCCATTGTAAAGGATATCTCATTAGTTGGAACCTTACTTCAACCCTTATATCTTTCAAATGAGAAAGTGAGAAGGTTGTAGTAGTAGAAGTGAAAGGAACTAATTGTTAAGAGAAGAACAGTTCAGTTATGAGTGAGAAAGGGTACTAGGACTCTAGACATCCTAGGGACCAAGGCACCAAGGAGTGGTGTGGTTGATCAAGTGCACCTTGGCACTATAAAACAAGTTAATTCCAAGAGTGAAGGAATTATCCTGTTAAATCAGGGAAAGATGATGTAGGAGCTTGAGTCTCTGAACCACTATAAACCTTTGTGTTGATTTACATTCAAAGTACTTTACATATATTCAACACTGCACACAAACTAAACTTTCAATGATACATATCACAAACTGTGCAAAAATCTAATTTGGACAAGTTCCTTGAACTGGATAAACTGTTAAAGTAATTTCAGAATTAAAAGGAGTTTAAACAAAGGGCCAACCACTAATTCCGCACATATAACTCACTTAGATAGTTATTCAACTAAGTACTCTAGAGTACTTAGTAGTTTGATTATCTTAGAGAAGTTAATCATATCAGCAGAGTTGTCCAGGACAACCTTGCTGAAGACTGGTTTGATCAAGTTTTCAAAAAGAAATTGCATACAAGTGTATTCCTCCCCCTCCATACACTTGTTGTATACTCCTTTCAGGACCAACAAGTGGTATCACAGCAGGGGTTCAAAGACCACAGCTCCTGAAAAACCATCTTGATTTTAAAAAAAAAAAAACATATTTGGTGTGGTCACTGAACTGATCTCTATCTGAAATCTATCATATATGTATTTAACTCATCTTGTTTTGAGATATGGCCAATAACAATGCTGTTGTTCCACCTCCTGCTGTTCAAGGACTGGACAATATGGCTACCAATCCAGTTAACCATATATCACATCACAAATTGCCCATGTTCTCAATTGACAATTATGATTTCTGGAAAATCAGAATGAGAGCTCATCTTGCATCTCTTCATACTGACATGTTGAGGGTGATTATAAGAGGACCCTATGTGTTCACTCAGCTCAACCCCAGATTGACTGATGAACAAAGAGCAGACACAAGGGATGTAATTCCTAACGATGAAGATGACTTCACCTCAGAGGAGAAAAGGAAAGATAATTTGAATTATCTAGCCATGAATACCCTCTACCAAACAATTCCAGATGCAATCATGGGAATGGTCTACCACTGCACAACTGCCAAGGAAATTTGGGATACTCTTGCAGAAATGTGTGAAGGTACTGAAAAGATCAAGGAGAACAAACTCCAAGTGGTTGTGCAGAAGTTTGAGCAATTCACAATGGAGCCAGATGAGTCCATTGACAAGTTTGTTGGTAGATTCACAGATGTGATGAATGAAATCAACTCATTGGGCAAGGTGTACTCCAAGAGAGAAGTTGGACTAAAGATCTTGAGGAGTCTCACTCAAAAGTGGGATGTATATGCTGTAATGATGCAGAACACCAAAGATCTCTCCACCATGCCCATGCAACAAATCTTCTCTGAACTTAAAGCTTATGAGTTTGACCTCAACAGAAGAAAGCCTGTTGAGGAATCTTCCTTACCAACCAAAGGAGTGGCATTCAAAGCCAAAACTGCTGAACCAGAAATGCAGCCCACTCCAAGATCATCAAAGTCAGTCTCTAAGGCTGAAATGAAGGAAGAGATGGCCCTCATGGCTAGGAGGTTTGACAAACTCAACTCAAGGTTTGGTAGATACAAGAAATTCTACCAAGACAAGAAATTCAGGAAAAGGTACAACTCTCCTGAAGCCCAACCTGAGGACAAGAAGCCTGAAGAGAAAAGATCAGGGGACAAGAACTCTGATAGGAGAAAGTCCAGCAGAGTTGAACCCTCCTCATCTAGAAGGAAAGATGATCCAAAGAAAGATGATGATGAGTATCTGTGCTACAACTGCAAGAAGAAAGGGCACTTCCAGTATGACTGCCCTCAGCTCAGCTCTAAGGAAAGAAGAGAAAGGCAAGCCAAAAGAGATAGAAAATTCACCAACAGAAAAGCCATGATGGCTGGTTATGAATCTGAGAGTGCTGAAAGCTTCAACTCTTCTGATGGACTATTCTCAAACAGTGATGATGATATGTGCAACATGGCCATTGAGGATGATGAGGTATCCTCTACTTCTAGCTCACCATCATTTCTATCATAGAACACTAGTGAAGTCAACTTGAAACTTTCCTTTGGGAAGTTGATGGAAGATTTCACTAGGTTACAAGAATTTCATGACAATTGTGTGAGAGAAAATGAAAGGCTTTCAATTGAGCTTTCAAAACCAGCTAAGACAGTAGTTGATATTAAATCTACTGAGTTGTATCAACAAGTCTTGAGAGAGCTTGAGGAAGCAAATCTCAGGATAGTTGACCAAAAAAGACAGATTGATGATCAACTGCTTTCTCAAAAGAGAAAAGATTTTGAACTAAAAATTCTTCAAGAAAAATTTGAAAACCTCTCACATGAGTATGACATTCTTAAATCAAGTGAAGAGAGCCTGAAATTAAAGATATCTGCTTTGAACAAATCCTCTTGAGCAATAGAGGAAATTCAAAGTTATCAAAGACCTATGGCTCAAAGAAGTGGATTAGGTTTTGATCCATTTGAATCTTCACCTTGTCTTAGTGTTGCTTCCACAAGTAACACTAAGAAAATCTTTGTTAAATCAGTGGCACAACAAGCTGAAAATGAATTAATTCAGCCACTGAACAAAGGGAAGGGCAAAATGAATGAGATGCCCACTCAAGTGCTTCAGGAGGTGGAAGAGCAACTCTCCTGAACAATGTTCAGAGGAGTTATCCAAGGTATGATCAGCCCAGGCCAACTTTTCTGAGGAAGCCTCAGCTGAACAGACCTATGGACAACTATCCTCAAAGGAAGAATAAAATGAGACAACCAAAACCCTTAATGCCAAAGGGTAATGGTTATAAGTATGCCCTCCCTCAAAGATTTCCTCAAGCTGCACAAAGAACTCATAAGTTCAGGAGATGTGACAACTCTCCTGAAAATTACAGAGTCAACACTTTCACACACGCTTTCCCAAAGGCATTTAAGGGAAAGATAATGTATGTTGATGCACAAGGAAAACAACTTAGCCACCTTGAATCAATCAGGGTAATTAGGCAAGTTTGGGTTCCTAAAGGTACAGCTAACCTCTCAGGACCCAAAATTCAAAGGGTACCTAAAGATTGCTAATTGCAGGTACCTAAGGGCCATAAGAAGATGAGGAGCATAAACAAAAAGTCAGCCTGGTATCTTGATAGTGGATGCTCAAGGCACATGACTGGAAATAAAGAACTCCTCACTGATTTCACTGAAAAAGAAGGCCCAAATGTCACCTTTGAAGACAGCTCACAAGCAGTAACAAAAGGTTACGGTACCTTGATAATTGGTAATATCAAGGTATCCAATGTATCTTATGTGGCTGGTCTCAAATACAATTTACTAAGCATAAGTCAGTTCTGTGATAAAGGCTTTAATGTTGAATTCTCAAGTGGAAAATGTTTAATTAAAGATAGAACTCATCAAACTCTACTGACTGGAACTAGAAAGGGAAATGTGTATTTTGCTGACTGGGACAAGCCTACTGATGCTGCATGTTTCATTGCTAAGAGCTCAAATGAACAAAGTTGGTTATGGCATAAAAGGCTAAACCACCTGAACTTTAAATCAATGAACAAACTTGCTAGAAATGCATTGGTTAAAGGACTACCTAATGAGGTTTTTATTAAGGAGCATGTTTGTAAACCATGCCAAGAAGGAAAACAGATTAAAGCCTCATTCTAGGGAAAACCAGTCATCTCTACTGAAAGGGTACTTGAACTTTTACACATGGATTTATTTTGACCAATTACCCCAGCAAGCATAAATGGTAGGAAATACACATTGGTGGTAGTAGATGACTTCTCTAGGTTCACATGAGTAATATTTCTCCTTAATAAGAAGGAAACTCAAGTCAAACTCCCTGAAGTGCTAAAAAGATTGTCTAATGAAAAGAGCCTTAATATAATCAAGATAAGATCTGATAAAGGCAGCTCAATTCAGGGCAGTCATATTGGAAGTGCCCTTTCTTTTTACAGTTATAGCACAGATCTTCATCATCATCCTTCTTGGATTCTTCTCTTCTCTTAGATGAAGAAGGATCAGCTCTACTGGATCTTCTCCTATCAGAGGACTTATCCTCTGATCTTTTCTCTTCAGGCTTTTTGTCCTCAGCCTGATCTTCAGGGGAGTTGTATCTTCTCCTGAATTTGTTGTCTTGGTATAATTTCTTGTATCTACCAAACCTTGTGTTGAGCTTGTCAAACCTTCTAGCCATCAAGGCTAGTTCTTCCTTCATTTCAGTCTTAGAGACTGTCTTTGATGATCTGGGAGTGGGTTGCATTTCTGGTTCAGCAACTTTGGCTTTGAATGCCACTCCCTTAGTAGGATTTGAAGGTTCCTCAACATGCTTTCTTCTATTGAGGTCAAACTCATAGGCTTTAAGTTCTGAGAATATTTGTTGCATGGGCATGGTGGAGAGATCTTTGGTATTCTGCATCATTACAGCATAGACATCCCACTTTTGAGTGAGACTCCTTAGTATTTTCAGTCCAACCTCTCTCTTGGTGTAGACCTTGCCCAATGAGTTAATCTCATTCATCACATCAGTGAATCTACCAGCAAATTTGTCAATGGACTCATCAGACTCCATTGAGAATTGTTCAAACTTCTGCACAGCAACTTGGAGCTTGTTCTCCTTGATTTTTTCAGTGCCCTCACACATTTCAGCAAGGGTATCCCAAATTTCTTTAGCTGTGGTGCAGTGGTAGACTCTGCCCATAACTGCATCTGGAATTGTTTGATAGAGGGTGTTCATGGCAAGATAATTCAAATTATCTTTCCTCTTTTCATCAGCAGTGAAGTCATCCTCATCTTTGGGAATCAGTTCCCTTATATCTGCTCTTTGCTCATCTGTCAATCTGGGGTTAGTTTGAGTAAAGACAAAAGGTCCTCTTGTGATTACTCTAAGCATATCAGTATGAAGAGATGCAAGATGAGCCCTCATTCTAATTTTCCAGAAATCATAATTGTCTATTGAAAACATTGGCAGTTTGTGATGAGAAATGTGGTTGACTGGATTTGTGGCCATGTTATCTAATCCTTGAACAGCAGGTGGAGGAACAGCATTGTTGTTGGCCATATTTCACAAATAATCAGTTAGTCAACAAGTGATGGATTTCAGATAGAGATCAGTTCAGTGACCACACCAAATATGTGAGTTTTGAAAATCAAGATGGATTTTCAGAAGCAGTGGTCTTTGAACCCCTGCTCTGATACCACTTGTTGATCCTGAAAGGAGTATATGACAAGTGTATGGGGGGGGGGGGGGAATACACTTGTATGCAATTCTTTTGCTAATTTGATCAAACCAGAGTTTCAGCAAGGTTGTCTTGGACAACTCTGCTGAAGAAGATTAACTCTTCTAAGATAATCAAACTACTAAGTACTACTGAGTACTTAGTTGAATAACTATCTAGGGGAGTTATATGTGCGGAATAGTGGTTGGCCCTTTAAGTTTAGACTCCTTTAATTTCTGAAATCACTTAGTCAATGCAACACAGTCCAGTTTTTCAGGGAACTTGTCCAAATAGGTTTTTGCACAGTCTTTGAATGTTTATCCTTGAAAGATCAGTTTTATGTGCAGTGTTAAGTGTATGAAAGTACTTGGAATGTAAATCAACACAAGAAGTTATAGTGGTTCAGAGACTCAAGCTCCTACATCCACTTTCCCTGATTTAACAGGATAATTCCTTCACTCTTGGAATTAACTTGTTTTATAGTGCCAAGGTGCACTTGATCAAGAACACCACTCCTTGGTGAATTGATCCCTAGGATGTCTAGAGTCCTAGTACCCTCTTCTCAACTCAGAACTGAACTGTTCTTCTCTCAACAGTCAGCTCCTACCACTTCTACTACTACAACCTTCTCACTTTCACTCTTGAAAGGGGTAAGGACTGAAGTAAGGTTCCAACTAATGAGATATCCTTTACAATGAGGATCAAGGTATAAGGATAGGATATCTCTCTAAGCTTGTGTATGGATATACAATTGGGTTCAGCTTAGAAGAAGTGTATAAAGACTAAGATAGTCTCTTTGAAAGCTTGAGAGCACTTGTCAACTTGTAGGATAGTTGGATATTCTTGTCAAGGTTGAGGTTGGTGCCTTCAAATGGTCTTCACACTTCTGTATTTATAGACAAAATGGAGGATTTGCCCGTTGGAGAGGCAGCCCCAAATTGCTATAAATGTCTTCCTTGAGTTCTTCAAACTGGAAGACAGATTCTTGATAGTGACATGTCCTCATTTGGGTAATAAACGGCTGTAACAGTTTTGTCTTCATTCTGCAGCACTTTTCCCAATGTTTGACTTCTTGTTAGGACTTGGACATGGCTTCTGAAGGTTGATCCAATGATAGGACAACATTCCTTATCATCTGGACAACTCTCCTTATCACTATCAGCAGTTTTGCCTTTCAGCAAGGTTGGCTTGCTCTTCTTCAGATGACTTGGCTCTTTCCCTCTATTTCACTTCAAGGTGATCTTAGCTTGTTTCTTTGGTGATCTTTAGGGTGTGGTTGTCTCTTTCTCTTCAGCATAGTTGACCTTCAACCTGTTCTGATTCAATCATGCTAATACAACTCTTCTGGACAACTCTTCTGATCAGCATATTTGGTCTTTTAGCATCAGAGCACTTTACACATAGAGTTGGCTTCTTTGGACAACTCTCCTGATCAAAAGCCTTTGAATAGCCTTGTCCTTTTGAGCTAGGTAAGTTTGTTCTTGCATATGGCTAGCTTCTTTGGACAACTCTGCTGATCAGAGTTATTCAGCTTGTCTTTTGGTTTTACCAATCTTGCATATGGATGCTTGGACAACTCTCCTGATCAGATCATCTTATTGGACTTGTCCTTTTGAGCTTTACAATCTTGTTCTTGCATAAGAACATCTTCTTCTAGACAACTCTCCTGATCAGTGCATTTGGTTTTTCATAGAGTGTCCTTGCTCTTAAGTGGTTGTTCCAGAATTTGAGCCTTGAGGGGACTTGATCTTGATCATCTTCAAAGCATAGGTTCCCCCTCAAATTGTGCATCTAATTGTCTAAGAGCTGCCTAACATTTCAGCTTCTCATCTAGCCTTATGCTATGTGTTCTAACATTTTTAGAACACTATCAATTTGACTTAGGCATGTCTCAGGGGGTTTTGGTATTAGATCAAAACATATCTCATTTTATTCCCAACAGATTGGTACTTGGGTATATCTAAGAAGAGTTGATCTTGATGAGCTCTTAGTGGAGATGGAAGGTATGAGAGGTTCTGCTGTTTTTAGAAACTGGGAACAAGAACAGAAGGAAGTAGCTGGTGTTAACTCTTTCACTAAGTTGTTAACTCCAGAATCTGTTGTTAGGATGGTTGAAAGAGTTTCTGGATTTTCTTACTTTGTGGAAAATATTGAAACTGCTGATAAGATTGTTGATACTGATGTCAACATGGATGTGGATATGGAAGAAGGAACTGCACTAGATGTTGATGCTGATACTACTGAGGTGTTTGAGAACACAGTAGTAGTTGAGAACACTGAGGTGTTAGAAGAGCATGACATGGCTGATGAAGTGCAGAGCAGTCCTGTTCTTATTCCTGAACATATTTCTGAGGCTGGTGCTATAGAAAATTTGGATGTACAAGAGCCTACTGTTCATATTTCTGTTCAGAATGAAGTCAGAATAGATCAAGCTCAATATAACTCAAGCTTTGAATTGTTGAGAAAGCAGAATGAAGAGTTACAAGCCAAACTGGAATCTTCAGTAAAGCAATTTAAGGATGCCACTGAGAAGCTTAATAAGCTTACTGCAGAATGTGCCTATGAACAGATAATGGAGCACACTATGTTAAAAATTTATGATCTTCATAGGCTGCGAGAAAAAGCTATCTGATAAGCTGCATAGTAAGTTGGAAGAACATCTAGTACCCTTACAGAAATGGCAGGATGAAGCCAAAAAGGGGGAAGAGAGTATAAAGAAAGTGATGGAGCAGACTCAAACACAAAAAGCTAAGTTGGTTGTGAGTCAAAATGAGCTGAAGCAAGAGATTAACAACCTGAATCAGAAAATCAAGCTCAGGAAACAACAAGCACAAGTGATTGTTGAGAAACCTGTTGAAACTGAGAAGAATGTTGTTGAGAGCTCAGGAAAAAGAAAGAGGAAAGTCATTCTAAGTGATGATGAAGCTGAACAAGAACCTGAAGAGACTGGTAGGATAACCAGATCTAGAAGCAAGCTTAAGCATGTGGTTACAAGTGATCAACCTAGTGAAGAGCAGATGGTTGAAACTTCTGAAACTTGTAAAAAGCTGTTAGCTCAGAAGAAAGGTGAGTTATTGAAGAAGAAGAAAGCTGAAGAAGAGCTGAGAAAGAAGAAACTGAAAGATGTTGAATATTTGAGTAAAAGATTTGAGAATAGAGTTGCAGCTTTGAAAAAGAAAATGAAAGCTAGGAAGACTGGAAAATTCAAAGATGAGAATTTTGTTGATTTTATAGTTCTTCCAGAAAATCTTGATTACTGGAATGATCTTAAGACAAAATGGCAAATAGCAAATCATATTGTAAGGAAATTTGTATTTCATTCGAGCAGAGAAGCAGAGTTTGATGATTTTCAAGATTTCATGAACAATATAGCAAGAGAGTTCTGGGAAGACATCTTGTTAACTGCTGGTGCTGCTGATATAAAGATTCTGTGTCCAGAAGAGCCTGTTTGGGATCCTCTAAGATTAGAAAATGGAGAACCAGATTACAATGAGATTGCTAACATCATTGAGAAGATCATTAAGGATGAAGGCATAACTGATCATCGACACATGATGGACATCAAGGCAAGGCTGTATGTGGCATTCAGAATCGGACCTAAAGAATGAAGATGAAGGACAAGCTCACAAGATAACATTTCTTACCTTATCTTTATTTCTATATTTTTCTTTATTTCATATTATGTGTATTATTTGTAATATCTGATCTGATATGAATATTGTTGGTCCCTGAACGAGTAGTGAATGGGATTAAAGTCTAGAGGGGAGGGGTGAATAGACTTTAAAACTTTTTTCAAGAGAGTTGGGGATTAAAGTCTGCTGGTCCAGATGACTATAATGATCTGAATGAAGAGGTTATATGCGGAATTATGGTTGGCCTTGATTAGACTCGTTCTTATAGTTTCTTAAGAAAGTGTTAACTTGTTTTCTTTAATGAAGGTACTCAGCTGATGCTGGTTTGAAAGTTGTGGCCTTGTTTTGAAGAATATTGAAATCACAGTATGCACTATATAATAGTTAATGAAATGACAGAATGTAAAGTGCAGTAAGTAAATAACACCAGGTTTATAGTGGTTCGGATATACGATCCTACGTCCACTCTCACGTCCTAACGTGATGTTTAATCCCTTTAATTTACCAAAAATTACAAGGGTCTTGACCTTTATAGTCCCAAGGATAGGACTTTGAGATCTGAGCCGTCCTAACAACTACGGTCTCCACAAGTGATTATAAGCACTTGCACTTTGAGGGTTTCAAAAATTTTAACCTTTCGGAGAGGGTTTGGGGTTTTTGAAGTGTATCCAACTAATGGTTCAAGCTTATAAATTGATTAACCACTATGCCTAAAACAATTGATATACAATCTGAACAGGTTTCAGGTTCTTATGGGTTGGATAGAAATCACTTAAGAGCTAAAAGTATTATAATGCTTTCTGGGCTCTTGGAGAATTCTTGGAACAGTATGGCTTTTGCTTGATTGCTTGCTTAGCTTGTTGAATTCTCTCGATGTAATCTCTTTTTTTGTGATTTCTCATCCCCTTGTATTTATAATGGTGATTGCTTGCAACTAGCCGTTGGAGTTGACTACCCGTTGGGACAATCTTTCCATATGTGGCTTGATTCCTTGATTCCAGCTGCTTGATTGCTCCAATCCTGGGATCATGTCAATCTTCTAAATAAGGTAGGTCTTCATTTGAATTGCAAGATGACTTTGGGAATCAGCCGAGTCTTGGAAGAGAACATAGTCTTCTGATCTGTACTACTAGTCTTCTGACTACTCTTCTGGCCTTAGGTCTTCTGTCTTCTGATATCAGTCGAGTAGCACTCGTCTGATCTGTGAATAATTTGTGCTGCTTTAGGCCATCTTCAATCTTTGACTCCATCAGTCAAGTAGGTATACAAGCACCTTACTTAACTGGCCTTCAAGGATCTTCTAGTCTTCATGTCTTCTACTCTTCTCATCTTGAGGGAGCGCATGTAAGCCGGGACTGTGCTAATCAGCTGATATCTATACAGTTGATTGCACAAGACTAGTCTAAACTGTTCTATACAAGTCAGCTGATCCTATTACATTTATAAACTCTAAGTGTTTTGGCCATCAAAACTATTCTAACATTAAGTGGGGCTTAGAGTGAATTTACATCCCAACAAATATGAATCTGGAATTTTGACTTGATGAACTGTTATGATTGACTGATTACTTAACTACTGATTTATTAACATTTAAGTAGTTTTGGCTTCATCAAAAAGAGGGAAATTGTTGGGAAATGAATCCTTGAAACAATGTTCTAGTTGATGAGATTGAGTTTTGATGGCCAAAAGCAATTTAAAGTTAATGATATAAGTGGTTGTAAGTCATCTTAACTAAGTCTTCTTAAGAAACTTATAATCTGAGTTACTGATCTTATGTGTGAAATATGAGAAATATTATGAACTGTTTGGAACTAAGTTGATGTTTGAATTGTATAGACACCTTATAGTATAGGACTTAGATGTACTCTTCTGTATGTAGTTCAGATGTAGTATATATAGGTTTTATATTTGTAAGTTTGTAGTCTGTTGTAATCAGCATTGTAAAGTTCAGAATAGTAGATTAGAGCAAGACCAGAAGACTAATGAAGACTAAGAAGGCTACTTCAGAATGAGAAGACTTTCTTTGAATGAAGCTCAGAGATATAAGAGAAGCATTCTGAAGATATTCAGAACAGTTGTTCAGAACTGTGCTGAGTTGGACCAAGAACAATAAAATAGTAGAAAAGTAATTTTACTGTGCTGGAGCAGAATAAGTATGGAAAACTTATTTAAAGATGTAACTGAATTTATTTGAATATATGCTGACTTGGATAAGTGAAGGAAGTTACAAAGTCGGTTACAAAAGGATAAATTACAAAAACAGTTTTAGAGTTAGTTTAGAGTTAGTTTCACAAACTGCTAACTGTCATACTAATGTCTATAAATACTGTGTGATCTTCTACTGCAAAGACTACTGATCTAAGAGCATTCAAAAGCAATTAAAGTCTGAGAATCATTCAAAGAACTCACAGAGTTGAAGGAGATCAAAGAAGAGAAGAGCCACTGAATTGAAGAGAAGAATCAAAGGCTACTCACAGAGAAGTTTACTTTACATTTTAGTTTGTGATCTTTGTAAAACAAGTGTGCTAGTTACTTGTAGAATTACTAGTAGATCGAAGATACACTTGGAAGTGTAATCGAAAAGATCAAAGTCTTAGTCTTGGGACTTTAAGCCACAAGAAACTCAAGAAGGAGTTAATAAAACTTCACAACTGGAGTTGTGAGAGTGGATGTAGACATTTGTCGAACCACTATAAATCTTGTGTTCTTTACTTTTTGTTTGATATCTGTTTATATTTGTCTAAGAACAGTAAATGTTTACTAAGTAAAAGTTCAAAATAAAAGTTAAGTATAAAACTTGAAACTGTAAGTACTGTGCTGACTGAGTAAGAACAATAATGTACAGAATACTATTCCGCATTACACTCTGATATTTTGAAATATTTTTAAAATTCTATTCACCCCTCCCCTCTAGACTTTTACTAGCTTAATCAATCTTAACTCAACTTGGGACCAACAAGTATTTTTTCCTTAAGAAAAATATATGATCACAAGGACAATTTTTCTCATGTTCTAAAAAAAACTAGAAAGTCTCATCTATCCATCGAAATTACAAGCTTAAGAGATTCAAATTAATTTTCCTCACAAATCCATTAAGTTAAAGTACAAACAACTCCATATTTTTCTTCTTCTCAGTTGGATAATAAATTAATAATATTCACACATATAGATATATATACTGTCACATTTTTGATTGAGAGCTTTCCAAATGATGTTTACATATACAAGCAAAGGTTAAATTTCTTCTAATCTAACATGGATACAATTCAATACAATATTATCTACAAACTAAGGAATTTTGCAGTGCTATCAACGACTAGTTGTTATTTGAACTCCACCGCACACGTTACATATATATATATATATACTCACAGCACACACAACACATATATAGGTATATATATACTCACACTGTCACGCAACACACACATATATGTATATACTCACACACAATATATATATATATATATATACATATACTCACACTGTCACGCAACACACACATATATGTATTTAATTATATTATTGTGCTAACAATGGTATTCAGCATGAGACAAGCTCAACTCATACACCTCAACAAAATGGAGTAACTGAGAGGAGAAATAGAACCCTCAAAGAAGCTTCTCGAACCGTGTTAGCTGAGTTTGGTGCATCAAAGAAGTTCTGTGTCAGTCCCTAGTTGAGTTGTAAGATTGAGTAAGCTAGTAAAAGTCTAGAGGGGAGGGGCGAATAGACTTTTAAAATCTTTCAAAATATCAAAGTACACAATGCGGAATATCAGAATTAACAATGAGCCCTTAAGATTTTATACTCAACTATTTCAATGAACACCTTCTTGTCTAGTCTATATGCAAATTAATCAATTAAGCAATATAAACAATCAAACACAAAACAAAATAGTAAGTAAATCAAACATGAGATTTATAGTGGTTCTACAACTTGTCTACATCCATTCCCACAACTCCAGTCGTGAAATTTTATTAACTCTTCTCTTCGAGTGTTCTTGTGGCTTTAAGTCTCAAGATTAAGATTTAGATCTTTTCGACTATATCTCCAGATATATCTTTGATCTAACAACTAGCTTATGAACAACTAACTAGCAACTTGATTAACAAACAAAAACTATAAAGAAAAACTTCTCTATATGCAGTAGTCTTCTTGAATATGAATTTGTCTTGTCTGGCTTCAACTTTGAACTTGTTTGAACTCTGAGAGTTTTCTTCCTTGCTTTGAATTCTTCAATGTACGCTCAAAATCTCTTAGTAACAGTAGTCTTCAATGTAGTAGGTCTTCGAGTATTTATAGACTCCAGTTCCTCAAGATAAGTGAGTTATCCAACAAACTTTTCTTGATAACTTCCTTCAACAAACTTCTAACTGTTCCTTTTTATCTCTTCACGCGTTTCTTCAGTTAATTAGTTATCCCATAACTAACTCTTCATATCTTCATTTGTAGATACGATTTATCTTTAATCTTCACTTTACGCGTACTTGACTTGTCTAGCTTCAACACTTAGAATATTTCTTCAGTCTTCAGCACTGGTCTTGTCTTGCACAAGTCTTCTTCCAGAAGAACTAATCTAGTCCTATATACTAATCTATCAAGACTATTACATTACTTTATGCTTTATAAAACAACTTAGTCAACTTAAAACTATTACATCAATATAAACACAAACATAAGGTTCTATACAATGATTATAAGCTTAACATAAAATCCTATATAAAACTTCATTTCAATACTTAGTTTATTTTCAGTATACTTATATTTTGTACTTGTCTGATCTTGTCACAAGACGACTTCCATAACTAGATCAGTTAACACTTAGAAATATATTCAAGTCCTCTTTTTGGCTTATCAAAACTACTTCTTTCATCAATTAGGACTTGTTTCAGGATTCATATCCCAACAATTTCCCCCTTTTTGATGAAGCCAAAATTACTTGAATTATTTTAAGTAAGTAGACTAGTTAAGTAGTTATCTTCTCAAAAGGTTTCATCTTTTTCATTCATTGTAAATCAGATCAGATCGATTACAATTACTTAGAAAATATAATAAAAATTAAGTAAAAACTTACAGTTTCTTCATTCCATACTTCAAACACTTGGAGTATCACCTTCTGGATTTAAAACTTGGAATGCTTCAAGAATTCTTCTATGACCATCAGATATGTGATCTTCATTATCAATCTTCTCTTCCTCTAGCAGATCTTCTTCAAACTTCTTGATGACATTGAAATCAACTCTTTTACCAGAACATAACATGGGTGTTTCCCATTTAGGAAATTCCGGACTTAATATGTTGTAACCAATAGCAGTTGCAATGCGCATAATGAGTTTCCATAAATTCTCATCTTCAGCTTCCATGAACTTCTCAAAAATTACGAACAACTCATCTTTGCTAGTTGTATCTCCCACTTCTTCTTGACAATCTTCTATGCTTCTCTGTGTTCAACATCTATGAACTTGTCAATGAGAGCATCCTCAATCAGATCTGGATTTTCCTTACAATCTTGCAGCCTTTTGATATGTTTGCCTAACCCCTTTTTGTTAGCATACTTATCATCTTCAATCTTCTGCTTCTTATGTATTTCTTCAACATCAATTCCAGCAAGTATCTCTCCTAAGGCTTCTTTCTTCGTTTCTAGCTTTCTTTTCATTCGCCTTGGCTGGATTTGAATTTGAACATCTTCAGAAATTTTAGACTTGCCTTTCGACAATCTCAATTGTTCTTCAGCACTGATCTGTTCTAACTCTGCTTTCTTCACTAGTCTTCTAGTCTCTTTAGTTTGATCATCAGTCTGAACTTCAACATCTTCCTGAACTCCAACCTCTTCCTAAACTTCAACCTCTTCCCCCTTTTTGGCTTCATCACTTGCCTTGAGGGTGGAAAAGTGAAGTAAAACGGGTAATTTCTTCTTGAATAACTTGCTTCATCAGAATAGTAGCCTTCTCTATCTACTTTTGATGACTTCCATCTTGACTAAGCTTTTCAAGTCGATCAGTTGTGTACTCGAGCTTTTTCGAAGTAAGATTCAATTCATTCTTGAAGTGAGTAGCAGTCAGCTTCAACAATCTGTTCTCTTCTGTCATGGCAGTTAGAAGGGCTCTTGCATTCTCCAATTGTTCATGAGCTTCCCTTCTCTGCTCATAAGCAATCTCAATCTTGACTCTGTAGACTCTTTCCATCTTTCTAGATTCTTTTGCGAGAACTCTATCAAAGTCAACAAAACTTTTCTCTGAATACTCAACTTGATTTTTTATGAACAATTCAAGCTAATTGAACATCTCTTGTCTAAAATCAGTATCTGATTGGTTTACTTCATTCAGAATCATCTCTTTCGCACTTGTTACGAGTGAACTGTTCTGGTCTATCAGTACTTTCTTCACATCAAATTTCAGAAATTCATCAATAGCAGACTTAACAACTTGCCTTAAGTCATTCTTCAAGTTTTCAACAGATGCAGATGGAATAGATTGAGTTGTGCAAAACAACTTCTTCAGGAGCAGCATCTTCCATCAGGTCATCTTCTTCAGCAACAGTTACTTCAACCAACTTGTCTTCCAAATCAGTAGCAAGACCTCGTCTTCTAATACCTATGGAACGACACTTCCAGTTATAGCTCTCAAATTTAAAGAAGGAGAATAAGGAATGATAGCTAACCTTTCTTCTTCAGCCTTGCGTTCAGCTTCATCACATTCCTTCTTCACTAGCTCAACCAATTTTGTAGTGTAAGCACAAGTTTCTGCAGTAAAGTACTTCTCCACTTGTCTGGGGATCTGACCAACATTGCAACTCGGACCGTGTGCATGCTCAACTTGGAATTCGAAGACAATTCCTCTTAGTTGATCACAAACGTTCTCTAGATCAAGAACGGGATCAGACGACTCCGGCTCAACTTCCTTGAAGTCATCTTCTGAGTATTGAATACCAACACTCGGCCTACTTGCAGAGAGCACATCATCTATTATATCTAACATCTTTTTCACCATATTAGTTAAGGCTTCAGCAGTTCTCAACTCTGAATGCTTCTTAACACCACTAATCTCTTTCTATTCAAGTTCCGAGTCTTGAAAGTTAGAGTTTCCGCCCATGCCAGTTATAACCTCATACATGTCTTCACATGGTCCTTCTCTCAAAGCAACCCATGTGCAGATGCGAATAAGCTTCTCATATGCTTCTGAACTGGTGTTTATTTCAACAGACGGGACCATCTTCTTCAGGTTCTTGGTCATCTGTGCTCGGAGCCTCTTCTCCCTTGGGCACATCGGATAATCAACCAAGTTTGGAAATCTATTTTTGGAAGGGGTCTGAGTGAGTGGGGTCCTCTGCTCAGTTGATGAAGTGTCAGCTAGTGGAATTCCCAAAATAGATGGGTTAGAAGGTTCAACATATTATGTTGAGGGTATGGTTAATTGGGTGGTGGTTTCTTGGGGCTGTAATGTGGTTTGGACAAGTATATCTGCTGTCGAATTATCAGCAGGAGCATATATGGTAGTGTCTTGGGTTAACAAAGAACTTAAATGTTGAACAAACTTAGGTGGGGCTTGGGGATCTGGTCTGGCACGAGATCGAAGTGTTCTGGACTTGGTTTTAATCGGAACATATGGGGGTGTAAGAATAGTAGAGGAACTAACCATTTGGTCCTTCTTGACTGGTGAAGAACTAGATGCGGCCACCAGATGAGTAGGAGTAGGAGATGGCAGATTTCTCAAAATCTTGCCAACTCTTGCATTGTATTCTTCTTCAGTTTCCATCTCTTCTTCTGACGCAGCCTCGTCTGATTCTGTTTCTTCAGAATCCTCGACAGGCTCTATCATGGCCTCGTCTGATACATAGTCAACTAGTGCACCACTAGTTCCACCTTCCTCACCATGCACCTCTTCTTCTTCTTCACTCGATGACTCTACTTCTATCATTGCATCTTCAGGATTTATCTGGATTTGCTTCTGCTCAGCTAATCGACCCTGTGTCTATCTATCGATAGCATATTTCTTGAGATAATACTTGAGAGGGTGAAATGGCTTGCCCTTACTTCAGTTTTTCTTTGATGGCAACAAGTAGGGTAAGAGAATACTCAACTTGTTTCCAAAACTAATAGTGGCACTTACTGTCCATTCTCTTGCATCACTATCCACCTTGACATATTTCGAGAAATACATCACTCTATCCATGAATAGCTTCTGCCAGTTGCCTTCCGTTATGCCGTCATAAATTGCGGCCATAACTCTTATCTTCTGCAAAGTAACAGAATCATAGCTACCTGTAACACCCAAAAACATCTTGCTGGCGATGTCCAGTAGAGTCTTTTATTTGGGCAACAACTATTTCTTCTTGATAGAGGGCAACCTTCCATCATTTGTGAGTTTCAATTTCCTTCCACAAAATATGCTCATATGTCTCAGCTCCTGACCGGTTGCATACTGTTCTATATCAATAGAACCAGGAACCAAACCAAGCTTTTCATCGAGCATCTCTCTGGTTAGCTTGAATCTCTTACCACCAACGAATGATTCTAAGTACTCGCCTCTATGAGTAGCAGATGCATAAAACTCGAGCACTTCTTCCTCGAACACAACTTCTGGAACCTTTTCCAAATATTGCTTCAGGCCACAACGGAGACACTTTATCAATATCTCTTTGTTATCTGTTGGGATGTAAATTCACCCTAAGCCCCACTTGATGTTAGAATAGTTTTGATGGCCAAAACACTTAGAGTTTATAAATGTAATAGGATCAGCTGACTTTGTATAGAACAACTTAGACTAGTCTTGTGTGATCAACTGTATAGATATCAGCTGATTAGCACAGTCCCGGCTTACATGCGCTCCCTCAAGATGAGAAGAGTAGAAGACATGAAGACTAGAAGATCCTTGAAGTCCAGTTAAGTAAGGTGCTTGTATACCTACTTATCTGATGGAGTCCAAGATTGAAGATGGCCTAAAGCAGCATAAATAATTCACAGATCAGACGAGTGATTACACGGCTGATATCAGAAGACAGAAGACCTAAGGCCAGAAGAGTAGTCAGAAGACTAGTAGTACAGATCAGAAGACTATGTACTCTTCCAGGACTCGGCTGATTCCCAAAGTCATCTTGCAATTCAAATAAAGACCTACCTTATTTAGAAGATTGACATGATCCCAGGATTGGAGCAATCAAGCAGCTGGAATCAAGGAATCAAGCCAATATGGAAAGATTGTCCCAACGGCTAGTCAACTCCAACGGCTAGTTGCAAGCAATCATCATTATAAATACAAGAGGATGAGAAATCACAAGTACGAGATCACATCGAGAGAATTCAACAAGCTAAGCAAGCAATCAAGCAAAAGCCATACTGTTCTAAGAATTCTCCAAGAGCCCAGAAAGCCTTAGAATACTTTTAGCTCTTAAGTGATTTCTATGCAATCCATAAGAACCTGAAACCTGTTCATATTGTATATCAATTGTTTTAGGCATAGTGGTTAAGCAATTTATAAGCTTGAACCATTAGTTGGATACACTTCAAAAACCCCAAACCCTCACCGAAAGGTTAAAGTTTTTGAACCCCTCAAAGTGCAAGTGCTTACAATCACTTGTGGAGACCGTAGCTGTTAGGACGGCTCAGATCTCAAAGTCCTATCCTTGGGACTATAAAGGTCAAGACCCTTGTAATTTGTGGTAAATTAAAGGGTGTTGGGATATAAATTCACCCTAAGCCCCACTTGATGTTAGAATAGTTTTGATGGCCAAAACACTTAGAGTTTATAAATGTAATAGGATCAGCTGACTTGTATAGAACAGCTTAGACTAGTCTTGTGTGATCAACTGTATTGATAACAGCTGATCAGCACAGTCATGGCTTACATGCCTATCCTCAAGATGAGAAGAGTAGAAGACATGAAGACTAGAAGATCCTTGAAGACCAGATATGTTAAGGTGCTTGTATACCTACTTATCTGATGGAGTCCCAGATTGAAGATGGCCTAAAGCAGTACAAAGAATTTCCAGACCAGAAGAGTAGTACTCGTCTGATATCAGAAGACAGAAGACCTAAGGCCAGAAGAGTAGTCAGAAGACTAGAAGTACAGATCAGAAGACTATGTGCTCTTCCGGGACTCGGCTGATTCCCAAGTCATCTTGCAATTCAAACGAAGACCTACCTTATTTAGAAGATTGACATGATCCCAGGATTGAAGCAATCAAGCGGCTGGAATCAAGGAATCAAGCTATTATGGGAAGATTGCTCAAACGGCTAGTCAACTCCAACGGCTAGTTACACTCAATCTCCATTATAAATACAAGAGGATGAACACAGAAGCATACACAAGAGAGAATTCACAAGCTAAGCAAGCCATCAAGCAAAAAGCCACATTGTTCTAAGAATTCTCCAAGAGCCAGAAATTCATTAGATTATCTATAGCTCTAAAGTGCTTCCTATCCAACCCTTAAGAACCTGAAACTTGTTCATATTGTATATCAATTGTTTTAGGCATAGTGGTTAAGCAAATTATAAGCTTGAACCATTAGTTGGATACATCTCAAAAACCCCAAACCCTCACCGAAAGGTTTAAGTTTTTGAAACCCCCCAAAGTGCAAGTGCTTACAATCACTTGTGGAGACCGCAGCTGTTAGGACGGCTCAGATCTCAAAGTCCTAACCTTGGGACTATAAAGGACAAGACCCTTGTAATTTGTGGAAATTAAAGGGATTAAACATCACGTTAGGACGTGAGAGTGGACGTAGGATCGTATATCCGAACCACTATAAATCCGGTGTTATTTACTTTCTGCACTTTACATTTCTGCTTTTACATTCATTATTATATAGTGCATACTGTGATTTCAACACTCTTCAAAAAGGGCCATAACTTTCAAACCAGCACCAGCTGAGTAATTTCACAAAGTAAAACAAGTTATAAGAACGAGTCTAAACCAGGGCCACCACATTTCCGCACATAACCTCTTCAGTCAGATCACTATAGTCATCTGGACCAACAGACTTGCAGTCCAGTTGACATAGCAATCAGAAGAGGTTCCCAACTCTGTTTGAAAAAGTTTTAAAGTCTATTCACCCCTCCCCTCTAGACTTTAATCCCATTCACTACTCGTTCAGGGACCAACAAGTGGTATCAGAGCAGTGGTTCTAACGGACTACTGTCTCTAGATTATCAGAAGACTTGAGGGAGTCTTTCTGTAGTCCTCTTGAACAGATCTTTTTTTTTAAAAAACTTGTTTTCGAAAACTCATACAGCACGAGTGCTAATATGCGTAAGTTGCCTAAGTTTTCAGTGGAGGATTATGATTACTGGAAGATCAGGATGAGGAAGAATCTCACATCAGTCCACTACAAGATGTGGTCTGTAATCACAGAAGGCCCGATCACCATCATGACAGTCAACACTGCAAATGGTGATCCAGAAGTCCCAGTTGGAGAACTGGTTCCCAAGCCCATGAAGGACCTCACACCAGAAGAGATGAAGCAATCAAGTCTTGATAGCATTGCTCAAGATTACATAATGCAAACTCTTCCAAATGAGTACATTGCAAAGGTAATCCATTGTGAGTCAGCCAGAGAGATGTGGGAGGCATTGGCACTTCTCTGTGAAGGAACTGAGCTGATCAAAGAGTCCAAGTTGTCTACAGCAGTCAAGAAGTTCGAACACTTCAAAATGCAACCAGAAGAGTCTATTGATCAGTTAGACAACAGATTTACCAAGATCATCAATGAGATAGAATCTCTGGGCAAGAAATACACAAATAGAGAGAAAAATCTAAAGATCTTAGATTCTCTAACCAAGAAATGGAGACTCAAGAAGACCATCATCAAAGATACTCAAGATATCAAGAAGTGGTCTGCACAAACTCTATTTCAGAACCTGAAAGCCCATGAATATGATCTTGAAAGAGAAGAGAACTCAGGAAGTGATGAGCCAACTGCAACCCCATCCACCTCCAAGACTGTAGCCTTCAAGGCAGCCAATACAAAAGCTGCAAGCACCTCATCTGGCAAGACCTCTCTGAAAACAGAAGACTGTGAAGGATCAGACATGAGCCTGAAAGAGCAAATGGCTCTTATGATCAAAAGATTTGAAAGGATGAACACCCTCAACAGTAAATATAGAAAATTCTATAGAAACTACAAAGATAGAAGAGCAAGTTCACCCTCCAGAGGTTCCAGAGAAAGAACACCAGAAAGACATCCTAGAAAGGATGTGGAGTCATCTGACAGCCGAGGATCTAGAAGAAGAGATGCCACTCCTCCAAGGAGAGGCAACTCAAATCAGAAACCTGGATCTTGCTTCAACTGTGGCAAACCAGGACACTATGTCTATGAATGTCCTGAGCTGGATTTGGATGACAAGAAAGGAAGAAGGCCGAGAAGAACCTCAGACAAAAAGGCAATGGTGACTGAAGAATCTGAATATCAAAGTGATGAACTTCCTACATCACCAGACGATCAAATCTTTTCAGATGATTCAGACGATCTAGCTATGATGGCCATAGGAGAAAATGAGGTAAACTCTTATACTACTACTTTCCATTCACCTATTTTCTCACAAACAGATGATATAAACTCATCTGAAGGCGAATCAGAAGACACCTATTATCAATCTTTGAGAAAGGTAAAAGGTGATCTGGATATTGCCACTAGAGCCTTTATAGAAGTGGAAGAGGAGAATAAGGATTTAAGGAAAGAAATCGCTAGGTTGAAAAAGGTTAAGTTTGATAACACCCCTGAGTTAGTCACCATGAATGAAAGGTTGACCAAAGAAGTGGAACTTCTTAAGGAAGAAAATACCACAACAACTCAGTTGTATGAGGGGATGTTAGAAACTCAAGCCTTAGAAACCAAAGAATTTCGTATACTTCAGTCTAAGTTCGATGATCTCTTCCAAACACATAAGCTCTTAGAAAAGGAGAAGGAATGCCTAGATCGAAAAATATCAGAATTCAATAAAGCTTCGACTACTATTGAAAGTATCTCTGAATATTATAGATCAAGTGGCAATAAGATGGGTTTAGGTTATGAACTTAATCCATCAACATCCTCTCCAGCTGGGGGTAGTACACCTAACCAGTGCACTACTCAGACACATGAACAGGGTGAGTGTTCTAAACACAATGAACTCAATATGAACCAAAAGGCATCTGTATCAGCTAAGGCTAACTATTCCAAAACCAAAAATGGTAAAGGACAAGCTAACCCCAAGCCTGTACAGAGGAACAGCAAACAGCCTAGACCATCTCGGCTGAGACAGTCTCAGCTGTATGCTGCTCCAGCCAAGAAGAAGAAATCTTCTTCAAACAAATCTGTTCTCTTTGCACCCCCTATCTCTTATGATATAGTGAGAACAGAAGAGTATGGTCCATATAATCGTGTGCATCGACCAGCTAATGCACCCAGGCCGAATGTAACTAGTCAAAAGATCATGTATGTACACTCCTATAAAGGGAAACCATTTGACTACTACTTAGCTGACACCAAGAACAAATCAGATCAGTCCAAGGTGCTGACTGGTAAGATTTGGTTCTGTGATGCCCGAGGGAAACAACTCAAATGTTCAAGGTTGTTTAAACGACCAATGTATATGTGGGTTCCCAAGGGTAGTACTAACACCCAAGGACCCAAAACAAAATGGGTACCTAAAACTTAACATTTCTTGCAGGAAAGGAGGGACCTATACAGAAGAGGAGGTCTAGCAGGAGAAATTTGGTACATAGATAGTGGATGCTCAACTCACATGACAGGAACCAAAGCCCTGCTGACCAACTACATAGAGAAGAAAGGTCCAAAAGTTTTCTTTGGAGATAACGCGCACGGTAACACAAAAGGATATGGCACCCTTAGAAATGGTGACATTGAGGTACATGACGTATCATATGTAGAAGGTCTTAAGTTTAATTTATTATCTGTTTCTCACTTTTGTGACACTGGTTATTCAGTTAAATTCTCTAAAGATGAATGTCTCATAAGTGATAAAAGAACAAAACAAAACCTTCTAACATGATCTAGAAAGGGAAGTATGTATCTTGCAAATTGGAACAGCTGTCCTAAGGATACATGTCTGCTTGTGAAGAGCCCTAAAGATGTCAGCTGGCTATGGCACAAACGTCTTAGCCATCTGAACTTTAAGACTATGAACAAGTTAGCAAGGGAATCCTTAGTTGATGGTCTGCCTAATGAACTCTACTGTAAAGATCAGGTTTGTGATGCATGTCAACAAGGAAAGCAAACAAAGGTCTCCTTCAAGACCAAGAAGACAGCATCAACCAGCAGAGTTCTTGAATTGCTTCACATGGATCTCTTTGGACCAATCACTCCAACCACTCTAACAGGAAGGAAGTACACTCTTATTGTTGTAGATGATTATTCCAAGTTTACTTGGGTTATCGTCCTATACAAGAAGAGTGAAACACAGCAGAAGCTCCCTGAACTATTGAAGAGGATCCAAGTAGAGAAAGGAGAACCAATCGTGAAAATTAGAAGTGACAAAGGCACTGAATTTATTAACTCTTATATAATTGCCTATTGTACTTCTAATGGTATTCAGCATGAGACAAGTGCAGCAAGAACACCACAACAGAATGGTGTAGCTGAAAGAAGAGTCAGAACACTCAAAGAACACCAAAACACTCCTTGCTGAATTCTCTACTCCCAAGAAGCTATGGGCAGAAGCCATCAACACAGCTTGTCACACTCAAAACAGGTCAGGTATTCATAAAATACATGAGAAAACTCCATATGAACTGTGGAAAGGAAGAAAACCTAGAGTATCTTACTTTCATATATTTGGTTGTAAGTGTTTCATTCACAACAATGGAAGAGTAAGTTGAATGCTTTTGATGCCAAAGCAGATGAGGGCATATTCTTAGGATACTCCTCAACTAGCAAAGCATTTAGAGTACTCAACAAACGAACCCTTCTTGTGGAAGAAACACCTCATGTTGTTTTTGATGAATCTTGTGAAAAGAATGCAGTAGAAACAACCTCAGCTACAGAACAGATGAAGAAACTAGTGATCAAGAAGAGGTCTGATGAATTTATTGAAGTCAATGAACCATTCCCTGAAGAACCAGAGGAAGATAAGCCTCATAGACCTGTCACTAGATCTCAAACTCAAGCAGGACAAGCTGACCAGAATCAAGATGCATCAATTCCAAATGCCAGGGGGAATGATCTCTTTGACACTCAAGATACAGAAGATGATCGACCTAATCAAGTCAACCCTCCTGATGGCACTAGATCAGATGAGGATCCAAACTCATCCAATGTAGATACTCCAGTGAGGCATACATGGAGGAACAACCATCCATCAAACCTCATATTAGGAGGAGCAGAATCAGGTGTCAAGACAAGAAGACAACTGAATCATAATTCTCAATCATCTATGTTCTGCTGGTGTGCTTTCCTCTCCAACATTGAACCAGCTGACATAGAAGAAGCAATGACAGATAGCAATTGGATCACTGCTATGCAAGAAGAACCAAACCAATTCGAAAGAAATGAAGTCTGGGAATTGGTAGATCGTCCTGAAAACCACAATGTAGTAGGAACAAAGTGGATATTCAAGAACAAGAAGGACGAAAATGATGTGATAACTAGAAATAAGGCAAGACTAGTTGCAAAAGGATACTCACAATCTGAAGGGATTGACTATGATGAAACTTTTGCACCAGTAGCCAGATTAGAAGCCATTCGACTATTTCTAGCTTATGCATCATATATGGGCTTCAAGGTATATCAAATGGATGTCAAGAGTGCTTTTCTAAATGGTATTTTGATAGAAGAAGTATATGTAGAGCAGCCTCCAGGATTTGAAAAAGGTGATCAAGTATATCGACTGAAGAAGGCTCTCTATGGTCTAAAACAAGCCCCTAGAGCTTGGTATGACACATTGTCACAATTCCTACTTGACAATGGATATACAAAAGGCAAAGTTGATAGAACTCTCTTCAGAATACAAGAAGGAGAAGACATTTTAATGGTACAAATATATGTAGATGACATCATATTTGGATCACCCAATCAAGAAATGTGCAAGAAGTTCTCTGAACTTATGCAAGGAAAATTCGAAATGAGCATGATGGGTGAGATGAATTATTTCCTAGGACTTCAAGTCAAGCAGAGTCCAGAAGGGATCTTCATCAACCAGTCCAAGTATACCAAGAGTCTGCTAGAAAGATTCAAAGCTCTACAAAGCAAGACTGCAAGGATTCCAATGATGACATCCTTCAAAATGGAACCAGATGAGTCTGGACAGACAGTTGATCAAGCTGAATATAGAGCACTGATTGGATCTCTACTATATCTTACAGCCAGCAGACCAGGCATAACATTTGCTGTAGGAGTATGTGCTAGGTTTCAAGCAAACCCAAAGCAAAGTCATCTAGAAGCAGCAAGGAAGATTCTCAAGTACCTAAAAGGATCAGTCAACCTAGGACTATGGTACCCTGCTGATGACAATCTAGAATTGAGTGGCTATTCTGACTCAGACTATGGAGGATGCAGAATTGATAGGAAGTCCACATCAGGAACCTGTCAATTTCTAGGAAACAAGCTGATATCATGGTTCTCTAAGAAGCAAACCTCAGTTGCAACCTCCACCACTGAAGCAGAATACATGGCAGCTGGTAGTTGTTGTAGTCAGCTGCTCTGGCTAGTTCAACAACTCAAGGATTACAATGTAGAGGCAAGAGAAGTCCCTATTTATTGTGATAGCAACAACGCCATTGCCATCACTCAAAATCCAGTCCTCCACACAAGGTGCAAGCATGTCGACATTCGACACCACTTCATAAGAGATCACCTTGAAAAGAAGGACATCAAGATGGAGAAAATTCACACAGATATCCAAAGAGCAGACATCTTGACTAAGCCCCTAGCTGAAGACAGGTTCAAGACCTTATGTTACAGCTTAGGACTCCTGGACCCAAGCACATGAAGAAGGAGAAAACAGCTGAAAACCTCAGCTGATCCAAGTGCAGCAGACTAGGAGAATCAGATGAGGTGAATAGACACCCTCATCTTCAGGTAAGTTCTTTCCCAATGAAGACAGATAGAGCTGAGGGAAAACATAGAGTTATCTAATCAAGGGGGAATCAATGATACCTTAAGAATCCTTGATGAAATACTCTAACATCTGCATTACATAGTATACATATACATATATATATATAGCAGACTTGAACAAAGTTATTTGATCTCTTTACAACTAAGCAATGTATAACTATGTATATTAATAAACTATTCTTCATAAAATACTTTATTCATATACATAAATACAGTATACTACTGAGTCATATTTGGCTGGATTAATACACCATCCTCACCGACTCAACAGTATGCATGCACAGTACGGATTTCAAATAACTCATGGTCAAAATTCATAATTTCTGCATTCCATTAGATAAAGTCTGAATATCCTTAAATGTGAACCCTTGGATCAAGAAACTCACTGCTGATCTTAAAGAATCACTTTTCAGAAAATCAGACCTATCACCCCTATAGTTTTGTCATCTTTCTCTCCACTACCTCATTTCTACCCCTATAAAAGGAGAAGTTATGAGAACACCTAAGAACACAAAACATCTAAAACTTTTCTTATTTCAGGTATGGAGACAATTGAAAAAAGAGATGAAATGGAGATCATTCTTCATCCAAAATCTTGGGTGAAGGAGATGAAGATTTGTCCAGAAAATGAAGATGATGCAGATCCAGATCCATGGTTTACTCAACATGAGTATGTTCATGAAATCTAAAGGAAGAAGAGACGTTCTTGTTGAAAGCTAAAGGAGGAAGAGATGCAGAGGACAAAGTAGCAAGCAAGCAGAGCTTCTTCTCCAGAAGGAAGTTCTACATGGAAAGCTTATTATGCAAAGCTACTGTGTCTAAACAGAACATGAAGGCTGAGTCCATGGCCCTCTCTTCAACTCCATTGAAGCACCCCTCAACCTTCCTTCCCTTTCTAGAGAAGCGAAGAAATTCAACAAGAGCACATTAGATGCTACATCCCATCTGATGATGAGGAACATCCGATGGTTGGATCATCACTCACAATAAAGCTGGAAGGATCCATCCAGGTTGGATCATGACAGCAAACACAGTTTCCTCTACTCAGCTGATCAGAAGACCAACTCAGCTGACCAGAAGACTTTTCAAAGACAATCAGCAGACATCTTGAAGAACTCAGAAGACCTCACTCTGCTGATCAAATCACACAAATTTAGAGTATAATGACTAGTCTTGATCATGTAATTCATTCTAGATTTATTCCTGAATGTAATTAAACAAATTGGCTTATATAAGGAATGCAATTTTCTTATAGAAAACGGCCTTGATGATCAATTCTTACCATAAATTAGTCTCAACGGCTATTTTTGGTAATGATGTCATTAATACTCAAGTACCATATTGCCAGCAAATCAACAATTGCCAAATGGCATAACCAGCCGACAAATTTAAGAAATCAAAGAAGGAAATCTTGGGCTCTACTCCAAATTCAAACGCAAATCTGACCGTTAGATCAAATTTTCTGGAGTATATATCCACACCCCTAAAACCTCTTCCAAACCCTGTCGCTCATATTACTCAATTAATCACATTACTCTCTCTCGTTCTGCAAATTTCTTTCAAGCCTTCAAACCCTAACACTCAGACTCTACTATGGCAATCATTGAAATTTACGACGAGAAGACCAAGAATACTGGCACCTTGGATGCTGCAAAGTGGTCCAAGGAAGGGAAGATTTTTACGGAGAATGCTCTGTTTTTCAAAGGCAAACACTCAGATGAGAACAAGGAGATATTGCTTCGGTGCGTCAATCTTAAACTCAGACACTTTCTGGAAGTAGCTCCAACTAATGTCTATGAACAAGACGTTCTGACATTCTATGCAAACGCCGTGATGAAGGGTTCTCATGTCGAAAGTGTCATGAATGGACACAAAGTCAAGGTTACAAGGGAAATTCTTCAGGAATTGTTTGGCCTGTCAAGGGGGAAAATAAATATCTCCAACTACATCATGAATAGAGAAAAGGAGTATATGGAGATGTTTACAGGTGGACGAATCAAGGCTACTGATGCAACTGGACTAAAGAAATCC
Organism: Galeopsis tetrahit; assembly: GCA_963675135.1. Taxonomy (NCBI): domain Eukaryota; kingdom Viridiplantae; phylum Streptophyta; class Magnoliopsida; order Lamiales; family Lamiaceae; genus Galeopsis; species Galeopsis tetrahit. The sequence goes on from OY776124.1 coordinate 21,914,154, forward strand.
CAACTTGAACCAAAATTCCAAACCTTGTTGGATATTGCAGGGAAGATGTTACTTGGTAACACATTCAGTCATGATGTTGTTACTACTTTAAAGGTTCGAGTAATGGCTGCAATCTGGGATCAGATCGATGGAGACTGGCAAGGACTATTCTTAGAAAGAATTGCTCTTGAGGCAAAGAAAGTCACTTTGGACTTACAATCAAAGGTATGGAAGGTAGCAGCCACAGTCAGCTTCGTCAACAAGCTAAGCATCATCCTTCCAGATATTCTCCCAAAGAAGTACAAGATGGGACCTCATAAGACCTTTCACATCTCCAAATATTATTTGAGAAAGGAAGCTCTTGCTGAGGCAGAAAGGTTAAAAGAAGAAAAGAGGAAGCTGTTGGCTGAGCAGGCAGCACAAGAGTCTGATCATGACTCTGCTGAAGAAGAAGAGGAGCCAACCAAAGAAGAGGCTCAGAAGAAGGTTGCTGAGGATGATGATGATGATGACAATCAGACCTTAGCACAAAGACGATATCTAATCAGATCAGGTACCTCTAAATCCTCTCCCTCTTTTACTCCTTCTAAATTATCAAAGGGTCAGAAGAGAAAGAAGAATAATTCTTCTTCCAACAAAAAGTCCAAGAAATCGAGGCTTCCTACTCCCATGTTAATAGCCCCGATTGCATCCTTCAACCCTTCTGATGACTCCAACCCATCTGATCACTCAAACACTGATATCCAAATCCCTGCTGATACTCACACAGCAGAGGAACAAGCTCAACCTACTTCAACCCCTGAATCTATATTGCCTATCCCTGCTGATGTCCAAGATCTACAGGATCAAACCTCTACTGATCTTCATGAAGACACTATACCAGACCAGCAGACCCAAATCCCTGCTGATGAACAAATCACTGAAGATCAAGAACATATCACTTCCCAAATCCCTGCTGATACTCACACAGCTGAGGAACCTACCCCAAATACTCAACCTCCTACCATCATTGTTTCCTCTGTTCCAGAAGACATGGCACCAGCAGACCTTGCTCAAGCTGGTCCCTCTCAACCTCACTACAGACTGGTACACTATCCTATGTGCACAAGGGAGAAGATAATGAGGATGAAGATAGCAAACCTGCTCAAGTCTACTATTCCTGGTATTGATGAGGAATCAGTTCAGTTCGAACAAATTCTCAGAATCTGCACCTGGATTGAACTCAGGAGAGATGATGTGGATGACCTTATTGAAGTCATGGAAGGAATTGGAGGAAAAGCTAATTTCCTCGACTTGGAAATGGAGCAAAAAGAAGTTGCTCAAGTTACATCTTTCACTCAACTGCTGCCCGAGGAAGCCTTTACAGCAGTATGCCACAGAATTCTAGGTATTCAACCTTCTGATACCTCTATCCCAGAAGACATATCAGATCATCAGGCAGCTGGCACAGCAAAAGTGAATGACTCAGCTGCGTCCGTTCCTGCAGAAGACTCAGCTGAACCAGCTGACAGAACCGAGAATGAAAGAGAAGTAATCACTATTCCTGATCACTTCATGCCTAAGGATACTCTACCTCACTTCATTGACAAAGGAGACACCATCATGTCTCACCTGGTTAAGGCCACTACCTCATTTCTCAATGAAGAGTACCTTTCAGCTGAAGAAAGAGGCAAAGCCCTGACAGTCCATCCAAAGCATCAAGGAACAACCTCAACTTCTACTCCAACAGCTGACTATACAGCAGACATATGCTCACAGGTCAAGACTGCTATAGACCTACACTTTGAAAAGGGTTTAGGCCTACAGCTTGGAAGATATGTTGAAAAGGCAGTCAAGGAGCAGAGAACTCGTCTTCATAACCAGATCATTGACATTGAAGACAAGTTTGGAGAATCTCTTCACGATCAGATAAGTGAGTATCTGACCAGCATTCTGAAGATGGCAGGTGAACATTCCACCAGGTTTGCTGATCTCTACACCAATGAGGTCAACCGCATGGAAAACACCTACAAGCAAAGAATTGAAGATGCTGAGGCAAGAGCTACTGAAGGTCGAGCTCTTCTCCAATCAGCTACAGCAGAGAATGAAAAATTTCGGATTCAGCTGCAGGAGACAGCAACCAAATTGGAAGCACTTACAGCTAAACTAGAAGCTGTCTCCTCCTCCAACTCTCATGCTCAGATTCTAGACCATAGCATCACACATCTGACTCATGTTGGCAAAGTCAACGCCATGGCCCTTCAACAAACTCTTAGAGTGGAGATTCGGAATGCCATGAAGCCTTTTGCGGCTGCGCTTGTTGAAGCCAAAAAGGGGGAAGATGTATTGATAAAAGCTCTTGAGAAGACTACTGCACAATAAGCTGTAATGGTAGTATCTCAAGATGAGCTGAATGAAACCTTGGGTGGTTTATCAAGCAAAATCAAGAGCAAGAAAGGCAAAGGCAAAGAAATTGCTCAAGAAGACATCCAAGCTCCCACTCAAGCAACTGCCAAAAGTCTGCAGATCACTGCCTCTACAGAACAAGTTTCCGAGAAAAGAATGACTAGGAAAAGGAAGGCAGATGAGCTAGCAGATGAGCAAGCTCAGAAGTCAACTCCAGCAGAGCCTACTGCAGAAGAGAAAGAGGCTTTAGAGTTGAAGAAAAGAAAAGAGCTTGAAGCTCAAGAGCTTAAACAAAAGAAGCTAAAAGATGCGAAGGCAGTCAAAGCCAAATTTGACAGGAAGATAGCCAAACTCAGGAAAGCTCTCAAGGAGAAAGCACTGAAAGAAAATGCTCTGGCACAGAAAGATAAAGTTCTGGTGTTTGACAGCAACTATGTGGACTATCTAGCCCTTCAAGATGAGCTACCAAGGTGGTACCCTCTGAAGAAGAAATGGCAAATTCAACACCACATTGTAAGAAAATTTGGCCCTCTCCCAACCTATGAAGATGAATTCTTCCAGTTCAATCAATTCATGAATATTGAAGATCCAGAGTTCTGGAAAGAAGTAGTCAAGACAGCCAAAGAACTTGACAACTGCAGAATTTTAACTCCTGAAGAACCCAAATGGGATCCTCCCAAACTGGATTCTGGAAGAACAGACTTCATTGAAGTCAAAAGGATCCTAGAGAAGATCTATGAAGAGGAGAATGTTACAGACCTGCAGCACATGGAAGAAGTTCGATCTCGTCTGTACCTTGCCTTCCGCATCTGAAGATCAGAAGACCTGATGAAGACCACTTTCAAAGCTTCAAGAAACTATTACTTGTAATCTGTAAAAGTTATTTATATTCAAGTTTAGTTCTCTGTGCTTTCAAGACAAACTCTCATTGTCTTCATCAGATACTTCAGATTTTATGAAGTTTATAAACTCCTATCTTATCTTATTAAGAGCATTTATCATATATATAGTTTTGGCTTCATCAAAAAGGGGAAAATTGTTGGGATATAAATTCACCCTAAGCCCCACTTGATGTTAGAATAGTTTTGATGGCCAAAACACTTAGAGTTTATAAATGTAATAGGATCAGCTGACTTGTATAGAACAGCTTAGACTAGTCTTGTGTGATCAACTGTATTGATAACAGCTGATCAGCACAGTCATGGCTTACATGCCTATCCTCAAGATGAGAAGAGTAGAAGACATGAAGACTAGAAGATCCTTGAAGACCAGATATGTTAAGGTACTTGTATACCTACTTATCTGATGGAGTCCCAGATTGAAGATGGCCTAAAGCAGTACAAAGAATTTCCAGACCAGAAGAGTAGTACTCGTCTGATATCAGAAGACAGAAGACCTAAGGCCAAAAGAGTAGTCAGAAGACTAGAAGTACAGATCAGAAGACTATGTGCTCTTCCAGGACTCGGCTGATTCCCAAGTCATCTTGCAATTCAAACGAAGACCTACCTTATTTAGAAGATTGACATGATCCCAGGATTGAAGCAATCAAGCGGCTGGAATCAAGGAATCAAGCTATTATGGGAAGATTGCTCAAACGGCTAGTCAACTCCAACGGCTAGTTACACTCAATCTCCATTATAAATACAAGAGGATGAACACAGAAGCATACACAAGAGAGAATTCACAAGCTAAGCAAGCCATCAAGCAAAAAGCCACATTGTTCTAAGAATTCTCCAAGAGCCAGAAATTCATTAGATTATCTATAGCTCTAAAGTGCTTCCTATCCAACCCTTAAGAACCTGAAACTTGTTCATATTGTATATCAATTGTTTTAGGCATAGTGGTTAAGCAAATTATAAGCTTGAACCATTAGTTGGATACATCTCAAAAACCCCAAACCCTCACCGAAAGGTTTAAGTTTTTGAAACCCCCCAAAGTGCAAGTGCTTACAATCACTTGTGGAGACCGCAGCTGTTAGGACGGCTCAGATCTCAAAGTCCTAACCTTGGGACTATAAAGGACAAGACCCTTGTAATTTGTGGAAATTAAAGGGATTAAACATCACGTTAGGACGTGAGAGTGGACGTAGGATCGTATATCTGAACCACTATAAATCCGGTGTTATTTACTTTCTGCACTTTACATTTCTGCTTTTACATTCATTATTATATAGTGCATACTGTGATTTCAACACTCTTCAAAAAGGGCCATAACTTTCAAACCAGCATCAGCTGAGTAATTTCACAAAGTAAAACAAGTTATAAGAACGAGTCTAAACCAGGGCCACCACATTTCCGCACATAACCTCTTCAGTCAGATCACTATAGTCATCTGGACCAACAGACTTGCAGTCCAGTTGACATAGCAATCAGAAGAGGTTCCCAACTCTGTTTGAAAAAGTTTTAAAGTCTATTCACCCCTCCCCTCTAGACTTTAATCCCATTCACTACTCGTTCAGGGACCAACAAAGGGATTAAACATCACGTTAGGACGTGAGAGTGGACGTAGGATCGTATATCCGAACCACTATAAACCTGGTGTTATTTACATTTCTGCACTTTACATTTCTGTCTCTACATATATTTTATATAGTGCATACTGTGTTTTCAACATCCTTCAACTAAGGCCACAACTTTCAAACCAGCATCAGCTGAGTACTTTCATTAAGTAAAAACAAGTTAACACTTTCACAAGAAACAAAAGAACGAGTCTAAACAAAGCCTACCATAATTCCGCATTTAATCTCTTCATTCAGATCACTATAGTCATCTGGACCAGCAGACTTGCAGTCCAGTTGACATAGCAATCAGAAGAGGTTCACCAACTCTCTTGAAAAAGTTTTAAAGTCTATTCACCCCTCCCCTCTAGACTTTAATCCCATTCACTACTCGTTCAGGGACCAACAAGTGGTATCAGAGCAGTGGTTCTAACAGAATACTGTCTCTAGATTATCAGAAGACTTGAGGGAGTCTTTATGTAGTCCTCTTGAACAGATCTTTTGAAAAACTTGTTTTCGAAAACTCATACAGCATGAGTGCTAATATGCGTAAGTTGCCTAAGTTTTCAGTGGAGGATTATGATTACTGGAAGATCAGGATGAGGAAGAATCTCACATCAGTCCACTACAAGATGTGGTCAGTAATCACCGAAGGACCAATCACCATCATGGCAGTGAACACTGCAAATGGTGATCCAGAAGTTCCAGTTGGAGAACTTGCCCCCAAGCCGATGAAGGACCTCACTCCAGAAGAAATGAAGCAGTCAAATCTTGACAGCATTGCTCAAGATTACATCATGCAAACTCTTCCAAATGAGTACATTGCAAAAGTAATCAATTGTGAAACAGCTAAGGATATGTGGGATGCTCTAGCACTCCTCTGTGAAGGAACCGAGCTGATTAAGGAGAGCAAGCTGACAACAGCAGTGAAGAAATTTGAACACTTCAAGATGCAACCAGAAGAGTCCATTGATCAACTAGACAATAGATTTACCAAGATCATCAATGAGATAGAATCTCTGGGCAAGAAATATACAAATAGAGAGAAAAATCTAAAGATCTTAGACTCTCTAACCAAGAAATGGAGACTCAAGAAGACCATCATCAAAGATACTCAAGATATCAAGGAGTGGTCTGCACAGACTCTATTTCAGAACCTAAAAGCTCATGAATATGATCTTGAAAGAGAAGAAAACTCAGGAAGTGATGAACCTACTGCAACCCCATCTACTTCCAAGACTGTAGCTTTCAAGGAAGCAAATACAAAAGCTGCAAGCACCTCATCTGGCAAGACCTCTCTGAAAACAGAAGACTTTGAAGGATCAGACATGAGTTTGAAAGAGCAAATGGCCCTTATGATCAAAAGATTCGAAAGGATGAACACTCTCAACAGCAAATATAGCAAATTCTATAGAAACTACAAAGATAGAAGAGCTAGTTCACCCTCTAGAGGCTCCAGAGAAAGAACACCAGAAAGGTATCCTAGAAAGGATATGGAGTCATCTGACAGCCGAGGCTCCAGAAGAAGAGATGCCACTCCTCCAAGGAAAGGCAGTTCAAATAAAAAACCTGGAGCATGCTTCAATTGTCGCAAACCAGGACATTATGTCTATGAATGCCCTGAGCTGGATGACAAAGAAGAAAGAAGGCCAAGGAGAGACAGAAGAAATTCAGATAAGCAAGCAATGGTGACTGAAGAATCTGAATATCAAAGTGATGAACTTCCTACATCACCAGACTGTCAAATCTACTCAGATGATTCAGATGATCTAGCTATGATGGCCATAGGAGAAAATGAGGTAAATTCCTACACTACTACTTTCCATTCACCTATTTTCTCACAAACAGATGACATAAACTCATCTGAAGGCGAATCAGAAGACACCTATTATCAATCGTTAAGAAAGGTAAAAGGTGATCTGGATATTGCCACTAGAGCTTTTATAGAAGTAGAAGAGGAGAATAAGGATTTAAGGAAAGAAATTGCTATGCAAGAAGCAATGACAGATAGCAATTGGATCACTGCTATGCAAGAAGAATTAAACCAATTCGAAAGAAATGAAGTATGGGAATTGGTAGATCGTCCTGAAAACCACAATGTAGTAGGAACAAAGTGGGTATTCAAGAATAAAAAGGACGAAAATGATGTGATAACTAGAAATAAAGCAAGGCTAGTTGCAAAAGGATACTCACTATCTGAAGGAATTGACTATGATGAAACCTTTGCTCCAGTAGCCAGATTAGAAGCCATTCGACTGTTTCTAGCTTATGCATCATATATGGGCTTCAAGGTATATCAAATGGACGTCAAGAGTGCTTTTCTGAATGGTATTCTGGTAGAAGAAGTGTATGTAGAGCAGCCTCCAGGATTTGAAAAAGGAGATCAAGTATATCGTCTGAAGAAGGCTCTATGTGGTCTAAAGCAAGCCCCAGAGCTTGGTATGACACATTGTCACAATTCCTACTTGACAATGGCTACACAAAAGGCAAAGTTGATAGAACTCTTTTCAGAATACAAGAAGGAGAAGACATTCTAATGGTGCAAATATATGTAGATGACATTATATTTGGATCACCCAATCAAGATATGTGCAAGAAGTTCTCTGAACTCATGCAAGGAAAATTCGAAATGAGTATGATGGGTGAGATGAATTATTTCCTAGGACTCCAAGTCAAACAGAGTACAGAAGGGATCTTCATCAATCAGTCTAAGTACACCAAAAGCCTATTAGAAAGATTCATAGCTCTACAAAGCAAGACTGCAAGGATTCCAATGATGACATCTTTCAAAATGGAACCAAATGAGTCTGGAAAGGCAGTTGATCAAGATGAATATAGAGCACTTATTGGATCTCTACTATATCTTACAGCTAGCAGACCAGACATAACATTTGCTGTAGGAGTATGTGCTAGGTTTCAAGCAAACCCAAAGCAGAGTCATCTAGAAGCAGCAAGGAAAATCCTCAAGTACCTAAAAGGAACAGTCAATCTAGGACTATGGTACCCTGCTGATGACAATCTAGAGTTGAGTGGTTACTCTGACTCAGACTATGGAGGATGTAGAATTGATAGGAAATCCACATTTGGAACCTGTCAATTCCTAGGCAACAAGTTGATATCATGGTTCTCAAAGAAGCAAACTTCAGTTGCAACCTCCAACACTGAAGCAGAATATATGGCAGCTGGAAGTTGTTGTAGTCAGCTGCTCTGTCTAGTTCAACAACTCAAGGATTACAATGTAGAGGCAAGAGAAGTTCCTATCTACTGTGACAACAGCAGCGCCATTGCCATCACTCAAAATCCAGTCCTTCACACAAGATGCAAGCATGTCGACATTCGACATCATTTTATAAGAGACCACCTTGAAAAGAAGGATATCAAGATGGAGAAAATTCACACAGATATCCAAAGAGCAGACATCTTGACTAAGCCCCTAGCTGAAGAAAGATTCAAGACCCTATGCTATAGCTTAGGACTCTTGGATCCAAGCACATGAAGAGCACAAGATCAGCTGAAGACCTCAGCTGATTCAATTGCAGCAGACTAGGAGGATCAGATGAGGTGAATAGACACCCTCATCTTCAGGTAAGTTTTTCCCGATGAAGACAAATAAAGCTGAGGGAAAACATAGAGTCATCTAATCAAGGGGGAATCAATGATACCTTAAGAAACCTTGATGAAATACTCTATAATCTGCATTGCATTATATACTTACATTCAGAAGACTTGAATAAAGTTAATTGGTAATCTATACTTAAGCAATGTATATCTATGTATAGTAATACACTATTCTTCATAAAATACTTCATCACTATACAAGTATACAGTATATTAGTGAGTCATACTTGGTTGGATTAATACACCATCCTCACCGACTCAACAGTATACATGATGATGTAGATAAATATGTCGCTCTCTGAGAAGTCGACACGTGGAAACGGGATAAATTATGATAATTGTGATTAGGTCAATATATTGAAGAAACAAGATTAATACACCCCTGGGCTTAAGCAGGAAAATTAGAGAGATCAGGGTAATTGGGCCTTTGGCTCACATTGGGAGAGTTGAAAGCTCATGGGCCTGAAAAGATCTGGCCCAAAGAGGGGATGCATACTCGATCTTTCTTAGCCAAGTCAAATGAATAGGTCAAATCCACGAAAAGAGGGGATGATATCCTGAAGAACCAAGTCTTCAGGGAGTTGGGCCGATTTTCTAGGGAAATTCCGTGAATATAGGGAGAAAAGGTCCCCTTCTCCCCCGAGAGAAGGGGCCAGGTATATAAGGAGTCATTTTTACATTATCAGGTACGTTTTTAATTCAATAGGTACATTTTACATAATTCACACACTTTCATAAGAATTACACACTGAATCGAGAAGAAACTCCATTATATTCGCCGGAATTTCCCTGGACATACAGGGGAATTCCTCTTTGATTTCGCCTAAGATCGGATTTGACTTGAGCGTCGGAGCTTCTACGCCGGAGCCCCCCTCCGGCGTACTTTTGCAGGTCATTTTGGGCTATTCAAGGAGATTTGCTTGAAGACTACCGGAGATAAAACGAGGGATTTGATTCGTGATTAGCAGTGCTCGTAGAGGAACAGCTGATATCTCGAGGCGTTCTTTTTCGACGCATCAACTGGCGCCGTCTGTGGGAACATTTCTAGCTATGGCGTGAGAAAAGTTCCATATTAAATGGGTGGAGGGCAAGATTTGACGAAGCAGACTAAGGAGAAGGGAGATTCTACTCCTCTTCCCTTTCCTCCGCCCCCACCAGGTTTTCCCGTGAATAGAAATCTGGGGAAACAACCTGTAAAATCCTATAGTGGAAGATATTCCTCCCGTCCAGGAAGGGAACACAGGGGGTACCTTGGAAGCTTCGGGAAGTGGTACGGATAAGGATACTCCACAACCCAATGCTCAACCGAAACTCTTCACTGTGTCTCAAGACCAATTGGATGTGATGATAGAGCAGGCAGTGGAAAGAATAATTACATCTCGTGGACTTCGCCCTCCTGGACCTACTCCACCAGTTAATGAAAGAACAAAGCAGAACCCCCCGGAATATGTCATCGATTCGGCTCCAGTCCCTTCAAAGAATGAAGGTTTCCCCCAGAATCAAGAAGAAAGAGTGCCTTCTCAGGCTGAAAGAAGCGTCCTTGATCGCCCTCCTAGAAGAAATATCGAGAGGATTCCTGGGGATACCACTCTGGATGCAGGGATAGGAGAAAGTACGGATGACACCTACCACAGAGCTGTTAGTGACCAAATACAGGCTCTACGGAAAGAAATGAAAGACATGCAGAAGCATATGAGTGACAACGTAAGTAAACCTTCTTACGTTACTGGTTATCAATTTTCATCCACTATTTTACAAGATGAACTGCCTCCTAACTTTAAATCGTTAAATTTCGAATATGATGGCACCACGGACCCGTACGAGCATCTGATGAGGTTCGAGAATGCCGCCCTATTGCATCGATACGGAGAGGGCGTCAAGTGCAGGGTATTTCTGACTACCCTATCTAAAGCGGCACAGCAATGGTTCACCCAGCTAGGGCCAGATACTATCCATTCATGGTTAGAGTTCAGTGAGCTATTCTTGCACCAATTTGCCAGCGCTAGGAGGCAACCCAGAGCCACCCTCACCTTGTTTAACATGCGACAAGGGGAGAATGAGCGTCTTCGGGCTTTCTTGAAACGGTTCAACCAAGCGGCTTTAGAGGTACCAACAGCCTCCTCGGAGGTCAAAATCAATGCTCTCACCAACGGGCTAAGGGACGGAGACCTGTTTACGTCTTTAGCCAAGAAGCTGGTACAGACCTTTGATGAATTACTAAGAAGAGCAGAGAAATACCTCACCCTAGAGGAGGTGAGGAAGGCTAAGCGATCGGAAACCAAGACAGTAGTGAGTAATGGAGAACGAAGAAGGGAGATAATACCGAGGAGGCCCAGTCCAGAAAGACACCGGAACACGAGGGGGCTGGGAAATGTTAAAGGAGAGGAAGCTGCGCCCTGGAACTCCATGGGAAGGATAAGGAGATATACCCCTCTGAGGATTGAGCCGGCAGAGGTTTTAGAAGTGGCAGGGGACCATCCCGATATGAAGTTCCCCTACTCACGAAACAGGGGCCCTCAGAATCCCAAGTCAGATAGATTCTGTAGATTCCATAATGACTATGGTCACGACACTAACCAATGCTGGCACCTGAAAGACGAAATAGAAAGAATGATCCAAGCAGGCCACCTAAAGGAATTTATTTTCAGGGATCGACAAGGTCCCAGAGGGCAGAAGAGAAAAGACCCTGAAGGCAAGCCAGAGGAAAATAGAAGAGAGCAGAGAAAGAGCACGGAAGATCAACCACCCCCTCCTTAAAAGAGGGGAACTATTCATATGATTATGGGTGGCCCCGCTGACGGAGATTCCTTTAGACAAAGGAAGCAGAGCGTCAGGTCATTGAAGAGTGGAAGAGACATGGAGTGCCGTGAAATAGGAAAGATGACAACGGCCCCCGATATCCATTTCGGACCAGAAGACATTGGAGAGCCCAGAGAGATACATAATGATGCCCTCGTCATTACCACGGATATAGCGGGATACGATGTGGCTAGGATCTTTGTAGACACAGGAAGCTCCGCTGATATCATGTTCCTAGCATGTTTTAAGAAGATGGAATTAAACATAAAACTCAGACCAGTGGAGACAGCCCTCTATGGATTTTCAGGGGGGGCCATTCAACCCCTGGGTTCAACATTATTACAGGTAGGGTTAGGAACTGCTCTTAACCGACGCGTGCAAGTGATAGAGTTTTTGATAGTGGATGTCCCATCATCATATAATGTGGTGATGGGAAGACCGAGTGTGAATATTTTTCAGGCTGTGATTTCCACTTTCCACATGAAGATGAAATTCCATACCTCGGGGGGTGTGGGAGAGATATGTGGAGACCAGTACCAGGCAAGGAAGTGTTACGTAGAATCGGTCAAGATAGCAGACAGGGCCGTATTCCGAGGGATGGAGAGATTTAAGGGGGAAGACCCTGAGTTGAAAAAACAGAAAGTTGGTGAACTAGTGCAAGAGCAACCTAAAGCCAAAGCAGATGAGGAATTAATGAACATCGAGCTCTACCCAGGAAAAAAGGGGTTCACAACCAGGATAGGTACACATATGAACCCTGAGCTCCAGGGAAAGATGATACTCGCCCTCCAGGAGAATGCGTATATTTTTGCTTTCACAGCGACATATATGACAGGTATCCCTCCAGAGATAGCAATGCACCACCTTAATGTGGATCCCAAGGCTAAGCCAGTGAAGCAGAAGTTGAGGAACTTCGGTAAGGAGAAAAACCTCATTGTGAAAGAGGAGATAGATAAGCTGTTGAGTGTGGGGCACGTGAAGAGGGTGCAGTTCCCTGAGTGGCTGTCAAATGCGGTGCTGGTATCCAAAGGAGCTGGCAAGTGGAGGATGTGCATCGATTTTAGAGATTTGAATAAGGCATGTCCAAAGGATCACTATCCCCTGCCCCGAATCGATCAGTTGGTGGATGCCACGTCTAGGTTTGAATTACTCAGCATGATGGATGCGTACCAGGGGTACCACCAAATCCAGTTGAATCCCCTTGATATACCAAAGGTATGCTTTATAGCCACATGTGGTACTTTCGGTTACGTACGTATACCTTTTGGACTAATAAATGCAGGAGCCACCTATCAAAGAATGGTAGACTCGGTGTTCCGAGGGCAGATAGGCAGGAACATGGAGGTTTACGTGGATGATATGCTGGCTAAAAGTGTCAAGGCAGAGGAACACATTGGCGACCTGAAGGAGATATTCCAGGTAATCCGAGAGAATGGTATTAAATTAAATCCGGCTAAATATTCTTTTGGAGTAGGGTCAGGGAAATTCCTGGGATATATGGTGACCCAAAGAGGGATAGAAGTTAACCCTGCCAAGGTGAAGGCGGTGCTCGACATGCAGCCCCCTCGGAATTTGAAGGAATTGCAAACTCTGAATGGTAGGATCGCAGCTCTCAGTAGGTTTATATCAAGGTCAGCAGAAAAGAGCCACCACTTCTTCAGAACCTTAAGGAAGGGGTCGAGGTTCGAGTGGGACGACCAGTGTCAGAAAGCTTTCGAGGAACTCAAGCTTCACCTTGAACAACTTCCGAAGATGACGAAGCCCTCTCAGGGAGATGTGTTGCTCTTATACCTTTCTGTAGGGGAACACTCCCTGAGCACTGCCCTGATGAAAGAGGAAGGTTCCACACAGCAACCTATTTATTACGTGAGCAAGGTCATCGAAGGGGCAGAGATCAGGTATTCAGAAGTGGAGAAGGCAGCCCTGGCGGTGGTGGTAACGGCTAGGCGATTACGCCCCTAATTCCTGTCCTATAAAGTTATGGTGCGAACTAATTTCCCTTTGAAGCAGACACTAGGGAGAGCATATTTATCAGGTAGAATGGTCAGATGGGCAGTGGAATTACAAGAGTACGATATTGATTATGAACCAAGGAGGGCCATCAAAGCCCAAGCTTTAGCAGACTTTATCCAAGAATCTACCAGAATGGAGGAAGAACAAGGCTGGAAGGTATATGTTGATGGTTTCGCATCCGCTGTAGGATGTGGAGCAGGGATAGTGTTGGTTGACCCTGATGGCCAAGAAGTACAGGTAGCCATCAAGTTCCGGTTCTCAACCTCAAACAACGCTGCAGAGTATGAAGCCCTGATTAGAGGGGCTAACATAGCAGCAGAGTTAGGGGCACAAAAAGTCACCCTGTACTCCGACTCACAGTTGATAGTACAACAGGTCAAGGGGGAGTATATCGCCAAGGATGAAAGGATGATCGCCTACCTAGAACAGGTAAAGAAGTTAAAGAATAAATTTTAGACCTTTGAAGTAATACAGGTACCAAGAGAAGAGAATGAGAAAGCAGATGGGCTATCTAAGCTGGCTAGTTCTACTGAGTTTGAGGGACATGGAAAAATAACCCTGTTAGTGGCGGACCAATTAGCCACCGAGACCCTGGTCGGAGAAATAACAACAGGAGATGACTGGAGGAGAGAGATTTGGGAAGAGCTGAAGAAAGGACAGGTAACTCCAATGTCCAGAGAAGCCAAAGCTTGGAGAAGGAAATATTGTATCTTGGGGGACCAATTATACAAGAGGTCCTTCGCTCAACCTTATTTAAAATGCCTTTCGAAAAGAGAAGCAGAGCTAGTGATTAAAGATATTCATGAAGGTTGTGCATCTAGCCACGAAGGCTATCAAACTATGGTGAAGAAGGTATATAGAGCGGGTTTTTACTGGCCCAATATAATCAGAGACGCTAGGGAATATGTGAAGAAATGCGAGAAGTGTCAGAAGAACGGACCCCTAATACGAGTACCTGCAGAAGAGATGGGGGCCATGTACTCGCCCTGTCCCTTCGCTAAATGGGGAATAGATCTGGTCGGACCCTTCCCCCTAGCACCAGGGGGAAGGAAGTTTTTGATTGTGGCCGTGGATTACTTTAGTAAGTGGGTCGAGGCTGTACCCTTGGCCAAGATAGAGGAAGATAATGTAATTCTATTTCTGGCTAGACATATTTGTTGCAGATTTGGAGTGCCCAGAATCTTGGTCTCTGACAACGGGACACAATTTAATGGGGAGAAGGTGAGAAAGTGGTGCGAAAGATGGAATATCATACAGAGATTCACTTCGGTGGCCCATCCACAAGCCAATGGACAAGTGGAAGTTACAAATAGAATCCTAGTAGATGGCATTCGAACGCGATTGCAAAAAGTAGGAGGAGGATGGGTGAAGGAGCTAGATAATGTTCTCTGGTCTTATAGGACCAGTCCTAAAACAGCCACAGGGGAATCCCCCTTTTATTTGGTGTATGGAGCAGCAGCAGTGATACCTCCCGAGGCCAGGCTTGGGTCCCACAGAATTACGTATTTTGAAGAAAAGAAGAATGAAGAGCTGATGAGGGAGGCCCTGGACCTGGTAGAGGAAGAAAGAGAGATGGCAAGACCGAAAGCGGAGAGATATAAAAGCAGGATCAAAGCAGCTTATGATCGCAGGGTGATTCCTCGTTCCTTTAAAGTTGGAGATTTAGTACTTCGAAGAGCAGATGCCTTGAAAAATACAGGGAAAATGGAAGCTAATTGGGAGGGTCCCTACAAAGTAGTACAGGTACTAAAAGGCGGAGCATACAAACTCCAGGACATGACAGGGAAAGAGATATTGAGGCCATGGAACGTGTGCCATTTGAAGAGGTTTTATGTTTGAGGAAGGTGTTATCACTTTACCATTTTCCCCTTTATGAACAAATTTTATGTTTATTTTTCATTCGAATAATTGATTCACCGGCACTCTTTTTCCCTCTACGTGGGTTTCCCCTTGGGGTTTTACCACGGAGAGGTTTTTAATGAGGCCAGCATAGGTTCCCCTTATTTGCATATGTTGATAAACATTTTTGAATCAATGGAGAATAGTTTTTGGAAAATTTCAACAATTTCCTTTAATGCATGTTTAATGCGGTGATGAGATGATTTTTATATCCTGATGCTATGATGAGATGACCCTTATGCATGTTGATTTTATGATGAAATATTTCTTACATATTGAGTATTGTGCTGAGATAATTGCCAAATGTCCATGTAATGGGTGTGGAGATAATAAATGCGTTCAGCATAAGATAATAGATATATTGCGAAATAGAGAAACATACACCGATTCATGAATATTTTACTTAAGGATAATTCCCAAAGTTTTTGTACGCGACAACCTCTAAAGCTAGGGGGAGTAGGGGATATGGTAACGGAAGATGTGATTAACCTGCCAATAATTCCTACGAATTTTAACTTCAGGGAGAGTATAATCC
The DNA here is from genome assembly GCA_963675135.1 of Galeopsis tetrahit. NCBI lineage: Eukaryota > Viridiplantae > Streptophyta > Magnoliopsida > Lamiales > Lamiaceae > Galeopsis > Galeopsis tetrahit. The sequence goes on from OY776124.1 coordinate 21,929,879, forward strand.
TTAAGAACTCTTACGAGTATAAACAACTTCAGGGAGAGTATAATCCCTAAGAACTCTTACGAGTATAAACAACTTCAGGGAGAGTATAATCCCTAAGAACTCTCACGAGTATAAACAACTTCAGGGAGAGTATAATCCCTAAGAACTCTCACGAGTATAAACAACTTCAGGGAGAGTATAATCCCTACGAATTTTAACTTAAGGGAGAGTATAATCCCTACGAATCTTAACTTAAGGGAGAGTATAATCCCTACGAATCTTAATTTAAGGGAGAGTATAATCCCTACGAATCTTAACTTAAGGGAGAGTATAATCCCTACGAATCTTAACTTAAGGGAGAGTATAATCCCTACGAATCTTAACTTAAGGGAGAGTATAATCCCTACGAATCTTAACTTAAGGGAGAGTATAATCCCTACGAATCTTAACTTTTGGGAGAGTATAATCCCTAAACATTCTAACTTTTGGGAGAGTATAATCCCTAAACATTTTAACTTTTGGGAGAGTATAATCCCTAAACATTTTAACTTTTGGGAGAGTATAATCCCTAAACATTCTAACTTTTGGGAGAGTATAATCCCTAAACATTTTAACTTTTGGGAGAGTATAATCCCTAAACATTCTAACTTTTGAGAGAGTATAATCCCTAAACATTTTAACTTTTGGGAGAGTATAATCCCTAAACATTTTAACTTTTGGGAGAGTATAATCCCTAAACATTCTAACTTTTGGGAGAGTATAATCCCTAAACATTTTAACTTTTGGGAGAGTATAATCCCTAAACATTTTAACTTTTGGGAGTAAACATTTTAACTTTTGGGAGAGTATAATCCCTAAGAACCCCAACTCCGAAGAGAAACTAGAAGCAGCATCAAGTCATCAAGTAAGTATAGAAACATAAACCCTATACTATCACTTAAGACTTCTTTGTGAGCTTTAGAGCCTTTACGCGTTAAGAAAATGCTGAGGACATACTAAATTCATAAGGAAAACACAAGATAGGAACCACATTATGTGTCTAAATAGCAGAAATATAGATATATATGTATACGCATGCCACCAAATAATATGCAGGTACGAGACTGAGCAAAAGGAAAGCAGGAATATTCAAGACCTAAGGCACCATGCCTAGGCCCTCCACAGAAAAACCCCGGAGTGTGGAGTCTCCGGAAAATACCAAAAAGGGCCTTAGTGGCCTTAACAAAATAAAAGCAGTTTTAAGAGTACCAAAGTGATATCAGAGATCTAAAGTTATGAAGAAAGGGGAACGTCACTCTTCCCCCCAAGACCTTTTCCTGTCTCCTCAACTCGCTCACTGGAGTCACCTCCCTCCGCCTTCTCCATCAAAGCACCTCCTACCACGGTAGCCACTGGAGTTGGGTTGTCCACATGAATAGGAAAAGCCATATCCTTTACCGGTGCAAGATCATCCAACTTCAGGGTAGCATCTTGAAGTTCCAAAAATGCTTACCTCATCCCAGGTAACCACCAAGGGGTATTGATGTCCTCCTTAGCATCTCCAGGGAACTTAGGGGGAGTGTGCAGTTCGTCCAACCGAAGGGCACGAGTATACTGACCATTAAATCCTGGGGCAGAATGTTCAGCTACGGCGTTAGAAAACCTATGGTCAATGAAATGGGGGATATACGCTCCCATTGCCCCTAAAAAGCTGCTACTCTGAAGAAAGGCCTCCACCCACTCCCGATGCAAAGTACCTAGAAATTTTTGACCTATGGCAGAAGTAAACAGGGACTCTACACATAATTTCATACCAGCCAGAGGGAGAGTAACCTCCAGTTGCTCAACCCGTTTACCAAACTCTTTCTTCAATGAAGAAACTTCCTCCGACAACCTTGTCTTCTCCGCCTGAAGTGTCTTACATCTCTGGTTAGCCTCCCGTAACTCTGCTTCGAGTATCTCCTTCTTCACTTTCTCCAACTCTACCTGGCTTTGGAAATCATCCACTAGCTGAAAGGACTGGAGAGCTCGTTCAGACACATTGGAGAATAGGAGATTAAAACTACACAATGAACAATCTAAAAAAGTAAAACAGGTATACTTTTCTCTTATTAAATTACCTAGAAATATATCTGCATGAAGAGTCTACCTGAGTAAAGCTGTGCGCGGCATGCACCACTCGCTCTTCGAGAGACAGAGCATTAAGGGCCTCGATAGCAGGGGTTGGGGTATGACGCTCTATGAACGCCAGGAGATGATCGACAGTAATCTCATCAGAAGCGTCGGAGGCGACATTAGGCAAAGACGATTTGGTCTTGGACTTCTTCTTCCTAGAAGCATCAGAGACTGGAGGTAAGGTGGAAACCAAGGCCTTTTCAGTGGATGACCTGGTACGTTTAGCGACTGAGCCGGTGGCAGGTTTCACTGGGGAAAGAGGAAGTTGAGCCTTTGAGGAACTTTCAGGGGCCGGAGACTTAGCAACCATTGAGAGGGGAGTGGCATCGCGGGAGATTTGAGTTAACCAACTCATGGCTGCACAAGGAAACATGAAAAAGGCGTTAACAATCACAACAAGGTGAATTTTGAAGACAATACAAAAAAAGGGAAATGATATTACCATCGTCGGGACCTATGGGATAATCGGGGCGACCAAAACCGAAATGAGAGAGGGCTCTAGGATTCTTACAGATACTCATCACGTCAAAAAAGCCGTGGGCAGAGACATTATCATTTAAATGATTCATAACATCCAGGTTTAAGGTAGAACAAACAGAAAGAGGAGGACGGGGTACTCCTGGATTTTCATAAATCCACCCCTCATGAGGAAATTCCCAAGGAAGAGGGTTTGTGACAAAGAAATAATAGTCTTTCCAATCCTGGACCCCTTCATGGAGTTTTTCCATGAATTTGCCGGTCCTGGAGGTACGACCACTAGCATAAAAGAAACCGTCCGCAAACTTACACACGTATTGAGTTAGAAAGAGTTGAGCTGAAGGATCCCCACCGTTTCCTTTCATCAGGATGTAAAAGCCTAACATTGCGCGTATGGCGTTGGGGGTGAATTGGTTCAGAGGTATGTGGAGATAGGTGGAAATTTCACAGAGATAGGGGTGGATCGGGAAACGGAGGCCCGCTTTCAGTTGAGCCTCCCAAAAGGCTAAGGTATTGTGACCTGGAAAATTAGGACGCTCTTTTCTATGGGCAACCCTAACGGAATAATCAGCGGGGAAGATCCCTGAACGGATAAAAGAGGCAACACGCTAAGGAGTAAGGATCGAAGGACCAGAAATTTTGTCTTCCAAAGCTTGGTCGGTTACGGGAAATAGGGGAAACGAGTCGGAAGTGGAACTCTCCATGGAAATGGAGTCTGAAGAGGATGACATGAGGATATTGTAAATGAGAGAAGAAAGAAAGGAATAGATACCTAGAGCAAAGTCGGTTTTAAGAGTGATGACGGAACGGCCGCTGGACGTGCACAGAGAAGTTAGAATCGCAGAGGTGAAAATGAAGATGGAAAATAGATAAGTTTGAAATGAGAGAAAGAAGGGTTTTTGTTGGAAAAAAGGGGTTTTGAAATGATTAAGCGGAGGAGAGAGAAGGGAGAAGATCAAGAAGAATTAATATCGCCCCAATTGAAAAGCGTGTGAAGGAAAAGCGGCGGCCTGATGTTAGCTTATGAATGAACGCATGGCTACGGGTTTCGAGGGCAAAGTTGCGTGTGGAAGTGCAAAAGACCCGAGGCCTTCCAGAGGTAATTATTGCGAAGGGAGTCAAATCAATAAAATATTTCGAAGGGTATTTTAAGTTTTAGGAATAAAATATTTCTTTGGTATTTATCTCAGTGTTATTGTTTTCCTACTCTCCTAAAAAATATCCTTTTTATGAGAGTAGGGGGAGTGGTTGATGTAGATAAATATGTCGCTCTCTGAGAAGTCGACACGTGGAAACGGGATAAATTATGATAATTGTGATTAGGTCAATATATTGAAGAAACAAGATTAATACACCCCTGGGCTTAAGCAGGGAAATTAGAGAGATCAGGGTAATTGGGCCTTTGGCCCACATTGGGAGAGTTGAAAGCTCATGGGCCTGAAAAGATCTAGCCCAAAGAGGGGATGCATACTCGATCTTTCTTAGCCAAGTCAAATGAATAGGTCAAATCCACGAAAAGAGGGGATGATATCCTGAAGAACCAAGTCTTCAGGGAGTTGGGCCGATTTTCTAGGGAAATGCCGTGAATATAGGGAGAAAAGGTCCCCTTCTCCCCCGAGAGAAGGGGCCAGGTATATAAGGAGATCATTTTTACATTATCAGGTACGTTTTTAATACAATAGGTACATTTTACATAATTCACACACTTTCATAAGAATTACACACTGAATCGAGAAGAAACTCCATTATATTCGCCGGAATTTCCCTGGACATACAGGGGAATTCCTCTTTGATTTCGCCTAAGATCGGATCTGACTTGAGCGTCGGAGCTTCTACGCCGGAGCCCCCCTCCGGCGTACTTTTGCAGGTCATTTTGGGATATTCAAGGAGATTTGCTTGAAGACTACCGGAGATAAAACGAGGGATTTGATTCGTGATTAGCAGTGCTCGTAGAGGAACAGCTGATATCTCGAGGCGTTCTTTTTCGACGCATCACATGCACTGTACGGACTCCAAATAACTCTTGTTCAAAAATTTATAAATTCTGCATTCCATAAGATAGAGTCTGAACCTCTTTAAATGTAAACCCTTAGATCAAGAATCTCATTGTTGATCTTAAGAAATAACTTTTCAGAAATTCAGACCTATCAACTCTATAGTTTTTGTCATCTTACGCTCCAGTACCTCATTCCTACCTCTATAAAAGGAGGAAGTTATGAGAACACCTAAGAACACAAATCACTAACTATTAGTCTTGTTTCAGGTATGGAGATAATCGAGAGAAGTGATGGAATGGAGATCATCCCTCAACCAAGGTCTTGGGTGAAGGAGATGAAGATTTGTCCAGAAGAAGAAGATGATGCAGATCAGCATACTTGGGTTATCCAACATAAGTATGCCTATGAAAACTAAAGAAAGAAGAGACGTTCTTGTTGAAAACTAAAGGAAGAAGAGATGCAGAGGACAAAGTAGCAAGCAAGCAGAGCTTCTTCTCCACGGGGAAGTTCTACATGGAGAGCTTGCTATCAAAGACCACTTTGTCAAAAGGTGTCAAGAAGACCAAGTCCATGGCCCTCTCTTCACACTCCATTGAAGCCTCTTCCAACTTTTCTTCTCTTTCAAAAGAAGCGAAGAAATTCAACAAGGACACATTATATGCTACATCCCATTTGATGATGAGGAACATCCGATGGTGAGGAGCAGCTAAGCCAGTGGGATTTCATCTAGGCTAGTCCCACTTGGTTTAAAAGAAGGAGCTGAAAGATCCATCAAACCAGGTTGGATCATCACTCACAATAAAGCTGGAAGGATCCATCCAGGTTGGATCATTACAGCAAACACCTATCCTCTACTCAGCTGACCAGAAGACTTTCAAGGAAAATCAGCAGACATTTCGATGAAATGAGAAGACCTCACTCTGCTGATAAGAAGACTTTATTTTAGAGCATAATGACTATCTTTGATCATGTAATTCATTCTAGATTCATTTATGAATGTAATTAAAGAAATTGGCCTATATAAGGAATGCAATTCACTTATAGAAAACGACCTTGATGATCAATTCTTGCCACAAAATTAGTCTCAATGGCTATTTTTGGTATGATGTCATTAATACTTGATCAACATATTGCCAGCAAATCAACAGTTGCCAAATGGCAAATTCAGCCAGCAAATTTAAGGAATGGCCCGGAATCAAAGAAGGAAAATCTTGGACACTACTCCACATTAAAATCTAATATGACCGTTAGATCAAGTTCTTGCTGGAGTATATATACAACCCTTAAACCTCTTCCAAACTCCTTTCTCTCACAATACTCAATTACTCTCAAATATCTCTCGTCCCGAAACATTTTTTTTCTCAAAGCATTCCTACCCTCAATACTCAACATCCAGAATGGGAATTATCAAAATTTACGACGAGAAGACCAAGAGTACTGGCACCTTAGATGCTCAAAAGTGTTCTAAGGAAGGAAAAGTTTTCACTGAGAATGCTCTATTTTTCAAGGGCAAACATACACCCGCGAACAAGGAAATCCTTCTTCGCTGCATCAATCTCAACCTTCGTGATTTTCTGGAAGCAGCACCAACAAATGTTTAAGAACAAGATGTGCTGACCTTCTATGCAAACGCAGTGATGATGGATTCTCATGTTGAAAGTGTCATGGGTGGACATAGGATCGAGATCTCAAAGGAGATCCTTCAAGAACTGTTCGGCTTATCAAGGGGAGAGATAGACATCTCTACCTACATCATGGGAAGAGAAAAGGAGTATATGGAGATGTTTACTGATGGAAGAGTCAAGGCTGAGGATACCTTTGGGCTCAAGAAATCCCAACTTGAACCTAAATTCCAAACCTTGATGGATATTGCAGGCAATATGTTGCTTGGTAACACTTTTAGCCATGATGCTGTTACCACTCTAAAAGTTAGAGTTATGGCTGCAATCTGGGATCAGATTGATGGAGATTGGCAAGGGCTATTCTTGAATAGGATTGCTCTTGAAGCCAAGAAGGTTACTTTGGACCTTCAATCAAGAGAATGGAAGGTCACAACTACAGTCAGCTTTGTCAACAAGCTGAGCATCATCCTTCCAGATATTCTCCCAAAGAAGTACAAGATGGGACCTCATAAGACCTTCCACACCTCCAAGTATTACTTGAGAAAGGAAGCTCTTGCAGAGGCAGCAAGGTTGAACGAAGAGAGGAGGAAGTTGTTGGCTGAAGCATCTTCCAAAGATGTTGTTAAGGAGGCAGAAGAGTCTGTTCATGACTCTGCTAAAGAAGAAGAGGAGCCATCCAAAGAAGAGGCTCAGGAGAAGGCTGCTGAGGATGATGATGATGACAATCAGACCTTAGCACAAAGACGATTTCTAATCAGATCAGGACTCATCTCCCCATCTGATTCAGATGCCACTCCAACTGCCTCTCCCTTGAAGAAGGCAGGTACCTCTAATCCCTCTCTCACTTTTACTCCTTCTAAATTGTCGAAGGGTCAAAAGAGAAAGAAGAACAATTCTTCCTTCACTAAGAAAACCAAGAAATCCAGGCTCCCTACTCCCATGAGCATAGCCCCTATTAATTCCTTCCACCCTTCTGATGATTCAACCCTATCTGAACCCTCAAACACTGATATCCAAATCACAGCAGAGGAACAAGCCCAACATCAAACAACCCCAGAGCCACATTTGCCTACCCCTGCTGATATTCAAATGACAGATGTCCAACCATCTACTGATCTTCAAGCAGAAATAATCCCAGATCAGCAGACTCAAAATCCTGCTGATGATCAGTCCACTGAAGATCAAGAAGATATCACTTCCCAAATCCATGCTGATACTCACACAGCAGAGGAAACCATTCCAACCACTCAATCCCCTATCCTCACTACCCCATCTGCACCAGAAGACTTGGCACCAGCAGACCTGGATGAAGCAGGCCCCTCTCAACCTCAGTATAGCATGGTGCACTATCCTATGTGCACAAGGGAGAAGATAATGAGGATGAAGATAGCAAACCTGGTCAAGTCTACTATTCCTGGTATTTATGAGGAATCAGTTCAGTTTGAACAAGTTCTCAGAGTTTGCACCTGGATTGAACTCAGGAGAGATGATGTAGATGACCTTATTGAGGTCATGGAGGGAATGGGAGGAAAGGCTAATTTCCTCGACTGGGAAATGGAGCAGAAAGAAGTTGCTCAAGTTAAATCTTTTGCTCAACTACTGCCAGAAGAGGCTCTTGCAGCAGTATGCCACAGGATTCTAGGAATTCCCACTGATGATACCTCTATCCCAGAAGGCTCATCAGGTCAGCAGATAGCTGACACAGCAAAAGTGAATGACTCAGCTGCATCAGTCCCTACGGAAGACTCAGCTGAACCATCTGACAAAGCCGAGATTGAAAGAGAAGTAATCACTATTCCTGATCACTTCATGCTTAAGGATACTCTAACTCACTTCATTGATAAAGGAGACAATATCATGTCCCACCTGGTTAAGGCCACTACCTCATTCCTCAATGAAGAGTACCTTTCAGCTGAAGAAAGAGGCAAAGCCCTGATTGTTCATCCAAAGCCTCAAGGCACTGCCTCAACTTCTACTTCAACAGCTGACTATACAGCAGACATATGCTCACAGGTCAAGGCTGCAATAGACCTGCATTTTGAGAAAGGTTTAGGCCTACAGCTTGGAAGATATGTTGAAAAGGTTGTTAAGGAGCAGAGAACTCGTCTTCAAGACCAGATCATTGACATTGAAGACAAGTTTGGAGAGTCACTTCACGATCAGATAAGTGAGTATCTGACCAGCATTCTGAAGAAGGCAGGTGACACTTCCACCAGGTTTGCTGAACTCTACACTAATGAGGTCAACCGCATGGAAAACACCTACAAGAAAAGAATTGAAGATGCTGAAGCAAGAGCTACTGAAGGTCGAGCTTTTCTCCAATCAACTACAGCAGAGAATGAGAAACTTCAGACTCAGCTGAAGGAGACGGCAACCAAATTGGAAGCACTTACAGCTAAACTTGAAGCTGCCTCCTCCTCCAACTCTCATGCTCAGATTCTAGACCACAACATCACTCATCTGACCCATGTTGGCAAAGTCAATGCCATGGCCCTTCAACAGACTCTGAAAGTGGAGATTCTGAATGCCATGAAGCCTTTTGCGGCTGCACTTGCTGAAGCCAAAAAGGGGGAAGATGTATTGATAAAGGCTCTAGAGAAGGCCACTGCACAGCAAGCTGTGTTGGTAGTATCTCAAGATGAGCTGAATGAAACCTTGGGTGGTTTAAAAAGCAAAATCAAGAGCAGGCAAGACAAAGGCAAAGAAATTGCTCAAGAAGACACCAAAGCTCCCACTCAAGCTCCTGCCAAGAGTCTACAGATCACTGCCTCTACAGAACAAGTCCCTGAAAAGAGGATGACAAGGAAAAGAAAGGCAGATGAACAAGCAGATGAGCAAGCTCAGAAGTCAAGCAAGAAGTCAGCTCCAGTAGAGCCTACTGCAGAAGAGAAAGAGGCTTTAGAGCTGAAGAAAAGAAAAGAGCTTGAAGCTCAAGAGCTTAAGCAGAAGAAGCTAAAAGATGCGAAAGCAGTCAAAGCCAAATTTGACAGGAAAATAGCCAAACTCAGGAAAGCTCTCAAGGACAAAGCATTGAAAGAAAATGCTCTGGCATAGAAAGATAAGGTCCTGGTGTTTGATAGTAACTATGTGGATTATTTAGCCCTTCAAGGTGAGCTACCAAGGTGGTATCCTCTGAAGAAGAAGTGGCTAATTCAACACCACACTGTACGAAAATTTGGCCCTCTCCCAACCTATGAAGATGAATTCTTCCAGTTCAATCAGTTCATGAACATTGAAGATCAAGAGTTCTGGAAAGAAGTAGTCAAGACAGCCAAAGAACTTGACAACTGCAGAATCCTAACTCCAGAAGAAACTAAATGGGATCCTCCCACTTTGAGCTCCGGAAGGACAGACCGGATTGAAGTCAAAAGGATTCTAGAGAAAATCTATGAAGAGGAGAATGTTACAGACCTGCAGCACATGGAAGAAGTTCGAACTCGTCTGTACCTTGCTTTCCGCATCTGAAGATCAGAAGACCTGATGAAGACTACTTTCAAAGCTTTAAAGAAACTATCACTTGTAATCTGTAAAAGCTCTATATATAATCAAGTTTAGTTCTCTTTGCTTTCAAGACAAACTCTCATTGTCTTCACCAGATACTTCAGTTTTTATGAAGTTTATAAACTCTTATATTATTTACTAAGAGCATTTATCAAATATAGTTTTGGCTTCATCAAAAAGGGGGAAATTGTTGGGATGTAAATTCACCCTAAGCCCCACTTGATGTTAGAATAGTTTTGATGGCCAAAACACTTAGAGTTTATAAATGTAATACGATCAGTTGACTTTGTATAGAACAGCTTAGACTAGTCTTGTGTGATCAACTGTATAGATATCAGCTGATTAGCACAGTCCCGGCTTACAGGCGCTCCCTCAAGATGAGAAGAGTAGAAGACATGAAGACTAGAAGATCCTTGAAGGCCAGTTAAGTAAGGTGCTTGTATACCTACTTATCTGATGGAGTCCAAGATTGAAGATGGCCTAAAGCAGCACAAATAATTCACAGATCAGACGAGTGATTACTCGGCTGATATCAGAAGACAGAAGATCTAAGGCCAGAAGAGTAGTCAGAAGACTAGTAGTACAGATCAGAAGACTATGTACTCTTCCAGGACTCGGCTGATTCCCAAAGTCATCTTGCAATTCAAATGAAGACCTACCTTATTTAGAAGATTGACATGATCCCAGGATTGGAGCAATCAAGCAGCTGGAATCAAGGAATCAAGCCAATATGGAAAGATTGTCCCAACGGCTAGTCAACTCCAACGGCTAGTTGCAAGCAATCACCATTATAAATACAAGAGGATGAGAAATCACAAGTACGAGATCACATCGAGAGAATTCAACAAGCTAAGCAAGCAATCAAGCAAAAGCCATACTGCTCTAAGAATTCTCCAAGAGCCCAGAAAGCCTTAGAATATTTTTAGCTCTTAAGTGATTTCTATCCAACCCATAAGAACCTGAAACCTGTTCATATTGTATATCAATTGTTTTAGGCATATTGGTTAAGCAATTTATAAGCTTGAACCATTAGTTGGATACACTTCAAAAACCCCAAACCCTCACCGAAAGGTTAAAGTTTTTGAACCCCTCAAAGTGCAAGTGCTTACAATCACTTGTGGAGACCGTAGCTGTTAGGACGGCTCAGATCTCAAAGTCCTATCCTTGGGACTATAAAGGTCAATACCCTTGTAATTTGTGGTAAATTAAAGGGATTAAACATCACGTTAGGACGTGAGAGTGGACGTAGGATCGTATATCCGAACCACTATAAACCTGGTGTTATTTACATTTCTGCACTTTACATTTCTGTCTCTACATATATTTTATATAGTGCATACTGTGTTTTCAACATCCTTCAACTAAGGCCACAACTTTCAAACCAGCATCAGCTGAGTACTTTCATTAAGTAAAAACAAGTTAACACTTTCACAAGAAACAAAAGAACGAGTCTAAACAAAGCCTACCATAATTCCGCATTTAATCTCTTCATTCAGATCACTATAGTCATCTGGACCAGTAGACGTGCAGTCCAGTTGACATAGCAATCAGAAGAGGTTCACCAACTCTCTTGAAAAAGTTTTAAAATCTATTCACCCCTCCCCTCTAGACTTTAATCCCATTCACTACTCGTTCAGGGACCAACATTATCACTTGTGTGTCTGCCTTTGAAAAACACCGAAATTTCCACATGCACTTTACTATCTGTAGTAAACTTCGAAACATTAAACGGTACTTGCATGTTTGATTCAACATCAAAAACGAAAATGATAACCATTTTTAAAATAGGAGCATGCTTTGAGAAATTCGAATGAGTAATAGAAGAATGAAATCTTTAAAGCTTTGAATGTGCAGTAATGGTGAATCGTGGAGAGTAAATTTCAGAATTGGGGGTTTTAACAGAATTTGGGGTTTTTGAATCGTGTGGTTCAGATTGAGTAGATAAATCCAATAGAAAGAATTTGACCTTTGGAATTCAGTTGTGGAATCGAGAATATTATGTGATTCAGTATTGTAAAACTTGGAATACGCCTCTACTATTGGTTAGGAAAGAAGAGTGTCCTATTCTAACCTAATATAGCAGGTTTAGGCGGGAACTGGGTGTATACACCTCATTAAATTGAGTGTATAAATCCAGTTTTAGGGTTTCCAAAATTTTGCAATTCAAAATTACATTAATACCCTTAATTCAATTCCAATTACTTAGTGAATATACACATATGGGAACTTATCTGGTCTGTTCGAGTTCATCAGAACAGATTAGTAGACTTTGTTTGCACTAGACGAGTTCCCCCTTCGACTGTGCTTGTCTGTCTGACTGTCGAACATTATCATGTACCTATCTCATCTTGTTGAGAGCTTATTGCCAAAGGATACTTTGTCAAAGCAAATCAAGAAGACCAACCTCTACCTTTCTCTTCACACTCCATTGAAGCCCTTCCAATCTTCTCCCTCCTACAAGAGAGGAAGATGAGGCGAAGAAATTCAACAAGGACACATTTGATGCTACGACCCATCTGATGGTGAGGAACCATCTGATGGTGAGGGCAACCTGAGCCAGTGGAATATCATCTAGGCTGACCAGCTACATATTGATAAGATGGTTCCACTTGGTTAAGGGGGAATTGCTGAAAGATCCATCAAACCAGGTTGGATAAACTTACACAGAAGATTTACTCAGCAACTCTAAATCCTTACTCAGCTGATCAGAAGACCAACTCAGCTGACCAGAAGACTTCCAACAAAAATCAGCAGACATTTTCAAGAAAATCAGAAGACTTACTCTGCTGATCAGATCACTCTTATTTAACAAAAATCTAATGATTATTTTGTTTAATCATGTAATTCATTCTAGATTTGTTTCTGAATGTAATTAAGGAATTCGGCCTAAATAAGGAATGCATGTTACTTATAGAAAACGGCCTTGAATGATCAATATTACTGAAATTAGTCACAACGACAATTTTTGGTAGTGATGTCATTAGTACTCAATTACAATTTTGCCAACGAATCAACAATCGACACATGGCACATTTAGCCGGCAAAATTTAAGGAATGGGCTGAAGACGAAGAAGGGAATTCTTGAGAGTTACTCCTTATAAAATCATTGTTGACCGTTGGATCAATACACAATTCGAGATTTGCTAGAGTATATAAAAAGTCCTTAGGCCATTCCTCAAACCCTTTCGCTCTCAAAACTCAAAAAGCACTCAATCCCTCTCGTTCTGAAAATCTCTACCAAGTTTTCTAAACCTATCTACCAACACTCAGAATGGGGATCATTGAAATTTATGACGAGAAGACCAAGATCACTGGTACTCTCGATGCAACAAAGTGGTCGAAGGAAGGGAAGATATTCACTGAGAATTCTTTGTTTTTCAAGGGCAAACACACTGCTGAGAACAAGAAGATTCTCCTTCGATGTCTCAACCTAAATCTTCGTGAATTTTTGGAAGCAGCACCAACTAATGTTTATGAGCAAGACGTGCTGGCATTTTATTCGAATGCTGTGTCCAAAGGTTCGTATGTTGAAAGTTATATGGGTAGACACAAGGTCAGAATCACTCGAGAAGTTCTCAAGGACCTATTTGATCTACCTAGGGGAAGGTCTACATCTCTACCTACATCATGGGAAGAGAAAAGGAGTATATCGAGTTGTTTACTGGTGGATGAGTCAAGTCTATTGATGCCTCTGGAGTTAAGAAGTCCCAACTTGATCTCAAGTTCCGAACCTTGATAGACATAGCAGGCAAGATGCTGCTAGGTAATACATTCAGTCATGATGCAGTTACCACTCTGAAAGTTAGAGTTATGGCTGCAATTTGGGATCAAATTGATGGAGATTGGCAAGAGCTCTTCTTGGATAGAATTGCTCTTGAAGCTAAGAAGGTCTCTCTGGATTTGCAATCTAAGGAGTGGAAAGTGACATCCACAGTTAGCTTTGTCAACAAGCTGAGTATCATCCTCCCAGAGATTCTCCCAAAGAAGTATAAGATGGGACCGACGAAGAAGTTTCATTCATCCAAGTATTACTTGAAGAAAGAAGCTTTTGCTGAGGCAGAAAGGTTGAAGGAGGAGAAGATGAAATTGGCTGAAGCATCCTCAAAAGATGCAGTTGAAGAGAAAGAAGAATCTGTGCAGGACTCTACTAAAGATGAGGAGGAGCACTCCAAGGAAGAGGCTCATCAGAAGGCTGCTGATGATGATGATGACAATCAGACCCTAGCCCAAAGAAGATATCTGATCAGATCTGGGCTCATCTCCCCATCTGGTTCAGATGCCACTCCATCAGCTTCTCCTTTGAAGAAGGCAGGTACCTCTACTCCCTCCCTTACAATTACTCCTTCAAAATTGTCTAAGGGTCAGAAGAGAAAGAAGACTACTTCTTCTTTCACCAAGAAGTCAAAGAAATCCAGGCTCCCTATTCCCATGAGCATAGCCCCAATATCATCCTTTGACCCTACTGAAACTGCCAACCCTTCTGAACCCTCAAACACTGTTTCCCAAACCCCTACTGATACTCACACAACAGAGGAACTAGCCAAGAAAACTCAATCTCCCATCCTCCAAACATCATCTGATCCGTTCATTCAGAAAACTCAACCCCCTGCTGATATCCAACCAAAAGAGGACCAAGCTCAGAGACCACAGACATCTTCTGATCTCCAAACAGCAGATAAACCAGCCAAGCAAATTCAAACCCCTGCTGATACAGAACCCACAGAAGAACAATCACAGCAACCTATTCAACACACAGATATCACTTCCCAAATCCCTGTTGATACTCACACAGTAGAGGAATCTGTCCCAAAAACCAAATCACCTAACCCCACTATCTCTTCTGCACCAGAAGACCTGGCAACAACAGACCCTTCTCAACCTCAGTCTCAGTACAGCATGGTGCACTATCCAATGTGCACTAGGGAGAAGATCATGAGAATGAGGATAGCCAACTTGCTCAGGTCTACTGTACCTAAAGTTGATGAGGACTCAATACAATTTGAGCAAGTACTGAGCGTATGTACTTGGATTGAACTCAGAAGGGATGAGGTTGATGATCTAAGTGAAGTCATGGAAGGAATGGGAGGAAGAGCTAACTTCCTCGACTGGGAAATGGAACAGAAAGAGGTTGCTCAAGTCAGTTCCTTCACTGAGCTGCTAACCACAGAGGCCCTAACTAGGGTATGCAAAAGGATACTAGGAGTCCCTTCTGAGCCCACCTCTGAGAACGCATCTGTACCAGAAATTACAGCAGATCTACTGGTGACTGACAAAGCTTTGGCAGATGACTCAGCTAAATCAGTGGAGACAAAAGAAAAGGAAAATGAAGTGTTGATTATCCCAGCTCATTTTATGACAAAGGATGAGCTCACACACTTCTTCGAACAACCAGATCAAAAAGGAAGAAGAATTCTTACTCATCTGGTTGATGCCACTACAAGTTTTCTCAATGAAGACTATCTTTCAGATGAAGAGAGAGGCAAGGCATTGGTGGTCTATTCTAAGATTCCACCATCACAAACACAAGGTACTGCCTCCACCTCTACTTTGTCTGTTAACTATAAGGCATACATATGCTCTCAGGTCAAAGAAGCAATAGACTTGCACTTTGAGAAAGGATTAGGCATACAGCTAGAAAGATATGTTGAGAAAGCTATTCAGGAGCAGAGGACTCGTCTCACCAACCAAATTATTGATGTTGAGGACAAATTTGGTGAGGCACATCATCAGATAGAAGAGTACCTTAGCACTGAGATGAAGAAGTTAGCTGACAGATCCAAAATGTTTGCTAATCTCTATGCAAATGAGATAAATCGAATGGAGACAACCTACAAAACCAGGCTTGAAGATGCTGAAGCACGAGCCACTCAAGGTCAAGCCCTCCTTCAATCAGCTGCTGAGGAGAATGAGAAACTACGGACTCAGCTGAAGGAGACAGCAGACAAACTGGAAACACTAACAGCTAACCTGGAAGCTGCCTCTTCCTCAACTTCTCATGCTCAAGTTCTAGAGCACAGCATCTCCCATCTAACTCACGTAAGCAAAGTCAATGTCATGGCCCTCAAGCAGACTCTACATGTGGAAATTCTGAATGCCATGAAGCCTTTTGCGGCTGCTCTTGCTGAAGCCAAAAAGGGGGAAGATGTATTGGTAAAAGCTCTGGAGAAGTCTACTGCACAGCAAGATGAACTGGTAGTATCACAAGACGACCTGAATGAAACCTTGGGAGGTTTGAAAAGCAAAATCAAGAACAGACAAGGCAAAGAAGCTGTTCAAGAAGAAACCTAAGGCCCGGCCAAGAATCTGCAACTCACTGCACCAGTAGAACAAATTGCTGAAAAGAGAATGACAAGGAAAAGAAAGGCAGATAAGAAAGCAAAGGCAGATGAGAAAGCATCAGTTCCAGCAGAGCCTACTGCAGAAGAGAAAGAGGCTCAAGAACTGAAGAAGAGAAAGATGCTTGAAGCTCAAGAGCTTAAGCAAAAGAAGCTCAAAGATGCGAAGGCACTCAAGGCCAAATTTGAGAGAAAAGTGGCCAAACATAGGAAAGCACTGAAAGAGAAAGAAAAGAAAGATAGTGCTCTGGTAACTGACAGCACATATGTAGATATGTTGGTTCTGCAAGATGAGCTACAAATGTGGTACCCTCTAAAGAACAAATGGCAAATCCAACATCACATAGTGAGAAAATTTGGCCCTCTCTCTACCTATGAAGAAGAATTTCTCCAATTCTCTCAGTTCATGGAAGTTGAAGATCAAGTGCTTTGGAAAGAAATAGTCAAGACAGCCAAAGAGATTGGCTACAGAATCCTAACTCCTGAAGACCCTGTCTGAGAAGCACCTACTCTGGGATCCGGAAGAACAGACATGATAGAAGTCAAACAAATTCTGGAGAAGATCTACTCTAAAGAGAATGTTACAGACCTGCAACACATGGAAGATGTTCGCACTCGTCTGTATCTTGCCTTCCGCATCTGAACAATTAAAGACCTAATGAAGACCGCTTAAGAAGTTCAAAGATACTAACACTTGTAATCTGTAAAACTCCATATATGTTATTCAAGTATTAGTTCTTTTTTCTTACAAGACAAATTCTCATTGTCTTCATCAGAAACTTCATTTTTAAGATTTATAAACTCTTATCTTACTCACTAAGAGAATTTATCAAGTATAGTTTTGGCTTCATCAAAAATGGGGAAATTGTTGGGATATAAATTCACCCTAAGCCCCAAATTGATGTTATAATAGTTTTAATGGCCAAAACACTTAGAGTTTATAAATGTAATATGATCAGCTGACTTTGTATAGAACAACTTAGACTAGTTTTGTGTGATCAGCTGTATTGATCTCAACTGATCAGCACAGTATATGCTTACATGCACAACCTCAAGAAGACATGAAGACTAGAAGATCCTTGAAGACCAGATAGGTAAGGTGCTTGTATACCTACTTAGCTGGTGGAGTCCAAGTCAAAGATGGCCTAAGTTAGCTCAAGTATTTTCTAGATCAGAAGAGTAACACTCATCTAATATCAGAAGACATATGACCAGACGAGTTAACCAGAAGACTAGAAGTGAAGACCAGAAGACTAGAAGCTCGTCAAGGACTCGGCTGATTCCAAAGTCATCTTGCAATTCAAACGAAGACTTACCATACTTAGAAGAATGACATGATCCCAGATTTGAAGCAATCAAGCGACTGGAATCAAGGAATCAACCAAACATGGAAAGATTGCCCAACGGCTAGTCAACTCCAACGGCTAGTTGCAGCAATCCTCCCTATAAATACAAGAGGATGAGGAATAACAAAGACACGGAAATACAACGAGAGAATTCACAAAGGCTAAACAAGCAAGCAAGCAAAAAGCAACATTCTGTTGAGAGTTCTCAAAGAGCCCAGAAATCATTAGAACACCCTTCTAGCTCTTAAGTTATTTCCCATCCAACCAAAGAACCTGAATCCTACACATATTGTAAATCCATTGATTTAGGCATAGTGGTTAAGCAATTTATAAGCTTGAACCATTAGTTGGATCCATTCAAAAACCCCAAAAACCCCACCATAAGGTTAGGTTTTTGAACCCCTGTAAAGTGCAAGAGCTTCCAATCACTTGTGGAGACCGCAACAGTTCGGGACTGCTCAGATCTCAAAGTCCTACCCTTGGGGCTATAAAGGATAAGCCCTTGTAATTTTTGGTAAATTAAAGGGATTAAACATCACGTTAGGACGTGAGAGTGGACGTAGGAACGTATATCCGAACCACTATAAATCCGGTGTTATTTACTTACTACACTTTACTTTATTACCTGTTCATATTCTTATATAGTGTATACTGTGATTTTAAATATCTTTAACCAAGGCCATATCTTTCAAAACCAGCATCAGCTGAGTATTTCACTAAGTTAACAAATTGGTTATTTCAATAGAAACTCTAGAACGAGTCTAAATAAACAGGCCTACTCACTTCCGCATATAAACCTCTTCATCAGATCATTATAGTCATCTGGACCAGCAGACTTGTAGTCCAGCTGACATAGAAATCAGAAGAGGTTCCCAACTCTTTGATTCAAAAAGTTTTAAAGTCTATTCACTCCTCCCCTCTAGACTTTAATCCCATTCACTACTCGTTCAGGGACCAACACCTAAGAATATCCTGTTGGGAAATTAATCCCAATACCCAATAATAGTCCCCCAACAATGTGGTCCCCAACTCTTGTGGTCCCCAACTCCTTTGTGGGAAATTATTATGGGACCACATTCCCCATCTCCTTTGTGGGGAATTATTGGCATTTGTGGGTTATGGACCATCACGCTAGGAATCCTTTGAGACTCCCGAGAATCTTTTGAGATGCCCTAGGGAATCCTATGAGACTCCTTTAAAATTACCCGGATCTATTTGGGACGTAATTTAAATATGAATTGTCATAAATCTAATTTCATAATTTAAACAAATTAAATCAACTAATTTATGTAATGAATGTATGGTAAAATAATTAAATCCCTAAACATGCGGAACTAAGGGATTACGTGTTTACCTTTTGATGCGTCGAAAAAGAACGCCTTCGGATGTTGATCGTTCTCTTGCGAGCACTATTAATCACGAATCCAATCTCTAGTTGAATCCTTGGCAATCTTCGAGTAAATCTCCTTGGAAACCCGAAAATAACCTGCAAAAGTACGCCGGAGGGGGGCTCCGGCGTAGAAGCTCCGACGCTCAAGTCAGATTCGATCGTAGGCGAAATCAAGGAGGAATTCCCCTGTATATCTAGGGAAATTCCGGCGAATATAATGAAGTTTCTCTTCAAATCAGTATATAATTCTTAGGAAAATACGTATTGTATGTAAAAGATGTGTGTATCGTCATAAAACTTACCTGATAATGTAAAATAATTGGCTTATATACCTGGCCCCCTTTCCCCAGGAAAGAGGGGGACTTATTCTCCCTACATTCTTGGTCCACTCCCCAGAATCCGGTCCCTCAACCCTGAAGACTTGGTTTTTGAGCATATCCTCCCCTATTCTCGTGGGTTTGACCTGCTCATTTGACTTGGCCAAGAAAGATGGACTATCCGTTCCATGTTTGGGTCGAGTCCCTTCCGGGCCAAGAAATATTAACCTTTCTGAATATGGGCCAAAGGCCCAATGACCCTGCTTTCTCTCATTTCCCTACTCGAGCCCAGGGGTGTATTAATCCTGTTTCTTCGGCATACCGATCTAATCATGACTATAATAATCTATCCCGTTTCCACGTGTCGGCTCCTCGGAGAGCAACATATTTATCTACATCAACCACTCCCCCCTACTCTCATAAAAGGAATAATTTTAGGAGAGTAGGAAAATAATAACCCTGAGACATATATTATGAAAATATTCCATTCTTTAAATACCCTTTGAAATACTCTTGATTTGATTCCTTTCATAATAATTGCCCTAAAAAAGCTTTAGGACTTTTGCACTTCCACACGCAATCCTTCCCTCGAAACACGCAGCCACGCGTTCAGTTCAGGGCCAACATCAGGCCGCCCTTCTTCATTCACGCGCCTCTCGATTGGGGGGTATTTAATTCTTCTCGATCTTCTCCCTTCTCTCTCCTCTGCTTAATCATTTCAAAACCCCTTTTTCCACCAAAAACCCTTATTTCTTTCATTTCAAACTTATCTAATTTCCATCTTCATTTCCACCTCTGCGATCCTAACCTCTTTGTGCACGTTCAGCGGCCGTTCCGTCATCACTTCTTAGAACCGACTTTACTCCAGGTATCTATTCCTCCCTTTCCTCTCTCATTTACAATATCCTCATGTCGTCCTCTTCAGACTCCATTTCCATGGAGAGTTCAACTTCCAACCCACTCCCCATATTTCCCGTAACTGAACGAGCTTTGAAGGATGAAATTTCTGGGTCCTCCCTTCTTACTTCTGAGCGCGTTGCCGCTTTTCTTCGTTCAGGGATCTTCCCCGCAGATTATTCTGTTAGGGCTGCGCATAAGAGAGAGCGCCCTAATTTTCCAGGTCATAATTCTTTAGCCTTTTGGGAGGCTCAATTAAAAGCGGGCCTCCGCTTTCCCCTTCATCCTTATCTCTGTGAAATTTCCAGTTATCTCCGCATACCCTTGAACCAATTTACCCCCAATGCCATACGCGCAATGTTAGGCTTTTACATTCCTATGAGGGGAAATGGTGGGGATCCTTTAGCTCAACTCTTTTTAACCCAATATGTATGCAAATTTTCGGATGGGTTCTTTTATGCTAGTGGTCGCACCTCCCGGACCGGCAAGTTCATGGAGAAGCTCCATGAAGGAGTCCAGGATTGGAAAGACTACTATTTCTTTGTTACAAATCCTCTTCCTTGGGAATTTCCTCATGAGGGGTGGATTTATGAAAATCCTGGGGTGCCACGTCCTCCTCTTTCCGTCTGTTCCTCCTTAAACCTGGATGTGATGAACCGTTTAAACGATCATGTCTCTAATCATGGCTTTTTTTATGTAATGGGTATCTGTAAAAATCCTTGAGTCCTTTCTCATTTCGGTTTTGGTAGCCCTGATTACCCTTTAGGTCCCGATGATGGTAATACCATTTCTCCTCTCCTGGTATTGTACTCAAGACCCTAACCAATTATACTTATTAATGCCGTTTCATGTTTCTTTGTACAGCTATGAGTTGGTTGACTCAGATTTCGCGTGATGCTGCCCCTCTCTCGATGGTTAATAGGTCTCCAGCGCCCGAAAGTTCCTCGAGGGCTCAAATTCCTCCCTCTCCAGTGGAACCTGCTGCTGGATCTGTTGCTAAGCGTACCCGTTCCTCTACTGAAAAAGCCATAGTTTCTACGTTGCCTCCTGTCTCCGATGCTTCCAAGAAAAAGAAGTCCAAGACCAAATCCTCTCTGCCCAATGTCGCTTCTGATGCTCCAGATGAGATGAATGTTGACCATCTCCTGGGTTTTATAGAGCGTTACACTCCGGCTCATGTCACTGAGGCCCTCAATGCTTTGTCCTTCGGTGAGCGAGTTGTGCATGCCGCTCACAGCTTTACCCAGGTATTCTCTTCGTGAAAATACATTTCTAAGTAATTCTAATAAAAAAGAATATGTTTGTCTTACTCCTTTAGTTGATTCATTGTGTAGTTTGGTCTCCTGTTTTCCAATGTGTCTGAACGAGCCCTTCAGTCCCTTCAGCTGGTGGATGATCTCCACAGCCAGGTAGAATTGGAGAAGGTGAAGAGGGATATTCTCGAAGCAGAATTACATGACGCTAATCAGATGTATAAAGTACTCCAAACGACACTTTCGGGGGAGATATCTTTACTGAAGAAGGAATTTGGTAAACGGGTGGAACAGCTGGAGGTTACTCTTCCTCAGGCTGGTATGAAATTGTGCATAGATTCCCTGTTTACCTCTGCCGCAGGTCAAAAATTTCTAGGTACCTTGCATCAGGAGTGGCTGGAGGCTTTTCTTCAGAGTAACAGCTTTTTGGGGGCGATGGGTGCATATATCCCTCATTTCATTGATCATGGATTTTCCAACGCTGTAGCGGAATATTCTGCTCCTGGATTTAACGGTCAATATACTCGTGCCCTCCGGTTAGAAGAATTGGACACTCCCCCCAAGTTCCCTGGAGATGCTAAAGAAGACATCCATACCCCTTGGTGGTTACCTGGGATGAGGAAGGCGATCCTGGAGTTGAAGGATGCTGCCCTGAAACTGGATGATCTCGCACCGGCTAAGGATATGGCTTTCCCCGTCCATGTGGACAACCCAACTCCAGTAGCTACTGTGGCAGCGGATGCTCTGATGGAGAAGGCAGAGGGAGGTGATTCCAGCGGGCGAACGGGGGAGGCAGGAGCAGGTTCCGAGGGGAAGAATGATGTTCCCTTCTCTTCATAACTTTAATTCCTTGATAACACTTTGGTACTTTTAAAACACTTTTTGTTTTGTTAAGGCCTTTAAGGCCCCTTTTGGATATTTTCCGGAGACTCCACACTCCGGGGTTTTTCTGTGGAGGGCTTAGGCATGGTGCCTTAAGCCTTGAATATTTCTGCTTTTCTTCCGCTTAATATCATACCTGCACATTTATCACTTGACATGCATATACAGATATCTGACTCTATTATTAGATGCGTAATCTTAATATCCTTCCTACTTATGAATCCAGCATGTTCCTAATGCGTAAAGGCTCTAAAGCTCCTAGAGGAATCTTAACGAGGAGATATGGTTTATTTCCCTGTACTTACTTGGTGATTTGATAATGCTTCTAGTCTCTCTTAGTACTAGAATTTTTAGGGATTATATTCTCCTGAAGTTAGAATCTTAGGGATCGTATTCTCCCTTAGGTTGTTTATACTCGTAAGAGTTTGTTTATACTCGTAAGAGTTAGTTTATACTCGTAAGAGTTAGTTTATACTCGTAAGAGTTTGTTTATACTCGTAAGAGTTAGTTTATACTCGTAAGAGTTAGTTTATACTCGTAAGAGTTTGTTTATACTCGTAAGAGTTTGTTTATACTCGTAAGAGTTTGTTTATACTCGTAAGAGTTTTGAGAGTCGTGAGAGTCGCTAGGGATAGGGTTCATCGACGAGTTAATCATGTCTTCCGCTACTGTACCACTGTACCCCCTACTCCCCCTAGCTTTAGAGGCTGTCGTGAATAGGAACTTTAGGAATTTTCCCTAGGTATTTTCTATTCGGACATGTATGAATTGGCGTAAATTTCTCTATCTTGCAATGTCTCTATCACACTATATTTCAGTTTCCCAAAGCATATTTGTTATTCCGACACTCATTACGCAGGCCTTCAACAGTTATCTTAATACGATATTAACATATGAGAAATATTTCATCATGAAATTAGCACATAAGAGTCATCTCATCGCAATATTAACATGCATTTAGGGAAATTGCTGAAATTTTATCAAAACCGATGCTCCATTGATCAAAAATGTTTATCAACATAGGCAAATAAGGGGAACCTATGCCGGCCTCATTAAAAACCTCTCCGTGGTAAAACCCCAAAGGGAAACCCACGTAGAGGGAAAAAGAGTGCCGGTGAAGCAATTATTCGAATAAGAAGTAAATGTTCGAAATTGTTCATAAAGAAAAAGGAAGTAGGGGAATAACACCTTCCTCAAACATAAAATCTCTTCAAGTGACACACGTTCCATGGCCTTAGTATCTCTTTCCCTGTCATGTCTTGGAGCTTGTATGCTCCGCCTTTTAGCACCTGTATTACCCTGTATGGACCTTCCCAGTTGGGTTCTAGCTTTCCCGTGTTTTTCAAAGCATCTGCTCTCCGAAGGACTAAGTCTCCCACTTTAAAGCAGCGAGGGATTACTCTGCGATCATAGGCTGCTTTGATCCGACTCTTGCATCTTTCTGCTTTTAATCTCACCATCTCCCTTTCTTCATCTATCTGATCCAGCGCTTCCCTCATCAACTCTTCATTTCTTTTTTCTTCAAAATAGGTGATCCGGTGCGATTTGAGTCTAGCTTCAGGGGGTATCACTGCTGCTGCTCCATATACTAGGTAGAAGGGAGATTCGCCTGTAGTTGTCTTAGGGCTGGTTCTATAGGACCAGAGGACATTGTCTAACTCCTTCACCCATTTTCCTCCTACCTCTTCCAATCGCGTTCGAATACCATCCACTAGGATTCTGTTTGTAACCTCCACCTGCCCATTAGCTTGTGGATGAGCTACTGAAGTAAACCTCTGTGTGATATTCCACCTTTCGCACCACTTCCTTACTTTCTCTCCATTGAACTGCGTTCCATTGTCGGAAACCAAGATCCTGGGTATTCCAAACCTGCAACAAATATGTCTAGCAAGGAAAAGAATTACATTATCTTCTTCAATTTTGGCCAAAGGCACGGCCTCTACCCATTTACTAAAATAATCCACAGCTACGATCAGAAATTTCCTCCCTCCTGGTGCCAAGGGGAAGGGTCCCACCAGATCGATTCCCCATTTGGCGAAGGGACAGGGCGAGTACATAGACCCCATTTCTTTTGCAGGTATTCGTATCAGGGGTCCATTCTTCTGACACTTCTCGCATTTCTTCACATACTCTCTAGCATCTCTGATTATGTTAGGCCAGTAAAAACCTGCCCTAAATACCTTCTTCACCATGGTCTGGTACCCTTCATGGCTGGATGCGCAACCTTCATGGATGTCTTTGATCACTAGCTCTGCTTCTCTTCTTGAAAGACATTTCAAATAAGGTTGAGTGAAAGACCTCTTGTACAATTGACCTCCTAGGATGCAATACTTCCTTCTCCAAGCCTTTGCTTCTCTGGACATTGGGGCTGCTGGATCCCTGTTCAATTCTTCCCATATTTCTTTCCTCCAATCATCCCCTGCTGTTATCTCTCCGACCAGAGTTTCCGTAGCTACTTGATCTGCCACAAACAGGGTTACCTTTCCGTCTCCCTCGAATTCAGTGGAACTAGCCAGTTTGGACAGTCCATCTGCTTTCATATTCTCTTCTCTTGGTACCTGTATCACTTCAAAAGTATGGAATTTATTTTTTAACTTCTTTACCTCTTCTAGGTAGGTGATCATCCTCTCATCTTTGGCGAGGTACTCCCCCCTGACCTGCTGTACTATCAGCTGCGAATCGGAGTACAGGGTGACCTTCTGTGCCCCTAACTCTGCGGCCATGGTAGCTCCCCTAATCAGGGCCTCATACTCTGCGCCATTGTTTGAGGTTGAAAATCGGAATTTGACAGCCACTTGCACTTCTTGACCCTCCGGGTCGATCAGTAATATCCCTGCTCCACATCCCAAGGCGGATGCTGAGCCATCCACATATACCTTCCATCCTTGTTCTTCTTCCACTCTGGTAGACTTTTGAATAAAATCTGCTAGAGCTTGAGCCTTGATGGCTCTCCTTGGTTCATAATCTATATCATACTCCTGTAATTCCACTGCCCATCTGACCATTCTCCCTAATAAATCTGCTCTCCCTAATGTCTGCTTCAAAGGGAAATTAGTTCGCACCATAACTTTATAGGACAGGAAGTAGGGGCGTAATCGCCTAGCCGTTACCACCACTGCCAGGGCTGCCTTCTCTACCTCTGAGTACCTCATTTCCGCTCCTTGGATGACCTTGCTCACATAATATATGGGTTGCTGTGCAGAACCTTCCTCTTTCATCAGGGCGGTGCTCAGGGAGTGTTCCCCTACTGAAAGATATAAGAGCAATACATCTCCCTGAGAGGGCTTTGTCAGCTTCGGAAGCTGTTCAAGGTGAAGCTTGAGTTCCTCGAAAGCTTTCTGACACTGGTCGTCCCACTCGAACTTCGACCCCTTCCTTAAGGTTCTGAAGAAGTGGTGGCTCTTTTCTGCTGACCTTGATATGAACCTACTGAGAGCTGCGATCCTACCATCCAAGGTTTGCAATTCCTTCAAATTCCGAGGGGGTTGCATGTCGAGCACCGCCTTCACCTTAGCAGGGTTCACTTCTATCCCTCTCTGAGTCACCATATATCCCAGAAATTTCCCTGACCCTACTCCAAAAGAACATTTAGCAGGGTTTAATTTAATACCATTCTCTCGGATTACCTGAAATATCTCTTTCAAGTCGTCAATATGTCCCTCTGCCTTGACACTTTTAGCCAGCATATCATCCACGTAAACCTCCATGTTCCTTCCTATCTGCCCTCGGAACACCGAGTCTACCATTCTTTGATAGGTGGCTCCTGCATTTATCAGTCCAAAAGGCATACGCACATAACCGAAAGTACCACATGTCGCTATAAAGCATACCTTTGGTATATCGAGGGGGTTCAACTGGATTTGATGATACCCTTGATAAGAATCCATCATGCTGAGTAATTCAAACCCGGACGTGGCATCCACGAGCTGATCAATCCTAGGCAGTGGATAGTGGTCTTTAGGGCACGCCTTGTTCAAGTCCCTGAAGTCAATGCACATCCTCCATTTGCCGGCTCCCTTAGACACCAGTACTGCATTCGAGAGCCACTCAGGGAACTGCACTCTCTTCACGTGCCCTGCGCTCAACAATTTATCGATATCCTCCTTTACAATGAGGTTCTTCTCTTTACCGAAGTTCCTCAACTTCTGCTTCACGGGCCTAGCTTTGGGATCCACATTCAGATGGTGCACAGCTATTTCTGGAGGGATACCCGTCATATCCGTCGCTGTGAATACAAAGATGTCTGCATTTTGCTGGAGGGCAAGTATCATCTTTCCCTGGAGCTCAAGGTTCATATTCGTACCTATCCTGGTTGTGAATCCCTCCTTTCCTGGGTAGAGCTCGATGCTCATCAGCTCCTCGTCTTGTTTAGCTTTGGGCTGTTCTTGGATTAGCTCACCCACCTTCTGTCTCTTCAGCTCCGGGTCTTCGCCCTTAAATCTCTCCATTCCCCGGAACACGGCTCTGTCGGCTATCTTGACCGATTCCACGTAACACTTCCTTGCCTGATACTGATCGCCACATATCTCTCCCACACCCCCCGAGGCAGGGAATTTCATCTTCATGTGGAAGGTGGAGATCACTGCCTGAAAAATATTCAAGCTTGGCCTTCCCATTACTACGTTGTAGGAAGATGGGACGTCTACAATCAAGAATTATATGACTTGTACTCGACGGTTAGGGGCTACTCCTAACCCTACTTGCAATAACGCTGAACCAAGGGGTTGAATGGCTCCCCCTAAGAATCCGTAGAGGGCGGTTTCCACCGGTCTGAGCTTTATATTCAAGTCCATCTTCTTAAAGCACTCCAAAAACATGATATCGGCAGAGCTTCCAGTATCCACAAAAATTCTTGCCACATCGTATCCTGCTATATCCGTGGTAATGACTAATGCGTCATTATGAATTTCTCTAGGTTCCCCTGCGTCTTCTGGCCCGAAATGAATGTCTGGACCTTCTGTCATCTTTCCCACCTCATGGTGCTCTATATTCCTCTCATTCTTCAGCGACCGAACGCTCTGCTTCCTTTGCCTGAACGAATCCCCATCAGCGGGGCCTCCCATAATCATATGAATAGTTCCTCTCTTATGGGGAGGGGGTGGTGGCTCCTCATTGCCCTTCCTTTGATCTCTTCTATCATCTTTCTGTTTCCCTTCGGGGTCCTTTCGCTTTTGACCCCTGGGGCCTTGTCGATCTCTGAAAATAAACTCTTTCAGGTGGCCTGCCTGAATCATCCTTTCTATCTCATCCTTCAGATGCTTCTTGAGTATGGGAATTTCATATCTGGATGGTCCCCCGCCACCTCTAGGACTTCGGCTGGCTCCATCCTCAACGGGGTATATCTCTTCGCCCCCCTCCTTGGGTTCCAGGGTGCAACTTCCTCTCTTCTTACACTTTCTTGTCTCCTGGAGCCTCGATGTCTCTCCGGACTTGGCCTCCTAAACGGAATCTCTTTCCTCCTTTCTCCGTTACCCACTATTGTCCTGGTCTCTGATCGCTTAGCTTTCCTTACCTCTTCCAATGTAAGGTATTTCTCTGCTCTCCTCAACAGTTCATCAAAGGTTCGAACTGGCTTCTTGGCTAGAGATGTGAACAGATCCCCATCTCTTAACCCGTTGGTGAGGGCATTGATTTTGACCTCTTAGGAGGCTGTAGGTACTTCGAGAGCTGCTTGGTTGAATCTTTTCAAGAAAGCCCGAAGACTCTCATTCTCCCCTTATCGCATGTTAAACAAGGTGAGGGTGGCCCTAGGTTGCCTCCTAGCGCTGGCAAATTGGTGTAGGAATAGTTCACTGAACTCCGACCATGAATGGACAGTGCCTGGCCCTAACTGGGTGAACCATTGCTGCGCCGCTTTAGATAGGGTAGTCAGAAATACCCTGCACTTGACGCCCTCTCCGTATCGATGCAATAGGGCGGCATTATCAAACCTCATCAAATGCTCGTACGGGTCCGTGGTGCCATCATATTCGAAATTTAAGGATTTAAAATTAGGAGGCAGTTCATCTTGTAAAATAGTGGATGAAAATTGATAACCAGTAACGTAAGAAGGTTTACTTACGTTGTCAATCATATGCTTCTGCATGTCTTTCATCTCCTTCCGCAAGGCCTGTATCTAATCATTGACGGCTCCTTGATATGTGTCATCCGTGCTTTCTCCCATCCCTGTCTCCAGAGTGGTGTCCCCAAGGATCCTCTACGTATCTCTCCGAGGGGGTCTTTCCAAGATGCTTCTTTCCGCCTGAGAAGGTACTTTTTCTTCTGGGTTCTGAGGGGGATCCTCATTCCTGGAAGGGACTGGAACAGAATCGATGACCTGCTCTGGGAGATTTTGTCTTGTACCCTTACGAGTGGTTGGAATAGGTTCGGGAGGGCGAAGTCCTCGAGTAGCGATTATTCTTTCAACTGATTGTGCAATCATCTCATCTAATTGATCTCGAGAGACAGTCACGAGTTCCGGTTGAGCGTTAGGGTTACCCCTATTGATCCCACTCCCTGAAGCTCCTGAGGTGCCTGGTGCATCTCCCTCCAGAGTGGGAGGGATATCCTCCGGTATATGATCTACGGGCTGTTTCCCTAGATTTCGGTTTGAGGGAAAACCTGGAGGGGGAATATCTTCTGGTGTATGGTCCACGGGTCGTTTCCCTAAATTTCGATTTGAGGGAAAACCTGGAGGAGGCGGAGGAAGAGGAGGAGGAGTGGAATCTCCTTTCTCCTTCGTCTGCTTCACTGGATCATGTCCTCCACCCATTTTAAGTACGAAACTTTTCTCACGCCTTAGCCTGAAATATTCCCACAGACGGCGCTAGTTGATGCGTCGAAAAAGAACGCCTTCGGATGTTGATCGTTCTCTTGCGAGCACTATTAATCATGAATCCAATCTCTAGTTGAATCCTTGGCAATCTTCGAGTAAATCTCCTTGGAAACCCGAAAATAACCTGCAAAAGTACGCCGGAGGGGGGCTCCGGCGTAGAAGCTCCGACGCTCAAGTCAGATTCGATCGTAGGCGAAATCAAGGAGGAATTCCCCTGTATATCTAGGGAAATTCCGGCGAATATAATGAAGTTTCTCTTCAAATCAGTATATAATTCTTAGGAAAATACGTATTGTATGTAAAAGATGTGTGTATCGTCATAAAACTTACCTGATAATGTAAAATAATTGGCTTATATACCTGGCCCCCTTTCCCCAGGAAAGAGGGGGACTTATTCTCCCTACATTCTTGGTCCACTCCCCAGAATCCGGTCCCTCAACCCTGAAGACTTGGTTTTTGAGCATATCCTCCCCTATTCTCGTGGGTTTGACCTGCTCATTTGACTTGGCCAAGAAAGATGGACTATCCGTTCCATGTTTGGGTCGAGTCCCTTCCGGTCCAAGAAATATTAACCTTTCTGAATATGGGCCAAAGGCCCAATGACCCTGCTTTCTCTCATTTCCCTACTCGAGCCCAGGGGTGTATTAATCCTGTTTCTTCGGCATACCGATCTAATCATGACTATCATAATCTATCCCGTTTCCACGTGTCGGCTCCTCGGAGAGCAACATATTTATCTACATCACCTTTAAATCAGAGAGATGCCGTTGAGAAGAGTAACAACTTCAACCCAATTGTCTTCTCAAGTATTCCCTAAGTCCTAGTCCGTTGACCCGGTGGGAGATCTCACGAACTATTAACTCTCAAGGAAGAATTAATTTTCTCTTGTTGCACACACTGTAATTTCGAAAATTACATATTTTTTTTTCTTAGTCTCAAGAGTACCAATTTTTTTTTCCTCCTTTTATAAGAGAGAATCTATGTTTCTTCTCTTACAAGAAAGAAAAATTGACCGGTCAATTTATCTTGGAATAATATAGAAATAATCTCTTATTTCCATATATCTTTTTCCATAAATATCTCTCTCTAATTTCTTGCAACAAAATTAATCCTTATCTTTTAATTACCTTAATTAATAGACTTTTATTGGGCTACTTGAGGGGCCTTTATGAGAATTAGGATTGGACCTCCCAATGGGCCCAAAAATCAATATTGAGCCACAACATATTTCCAGCCCATTAATATTAATTCATTCCACTATAGAATTAATATTGCACTATCCATCCTAACCCATATTACGAAATATGGCTCCCGGTTATTATTTCCCGTGTTTAAGATTCAATGTCCATCAATTAATTTAAGCTACTGGATGCTTTAATTAATTAATATCTTTTATTCCTCGGAGTAAGGACAGCTCAACATTATTATCATACCGGAAATAAATTCCACTGATCAGATTTGATATGATAAACTTTCTGAGCCCCCCAAGGGGACATAATCAACTTGACACTCCAAGACACGATTCTCTGTATTAATTTTGGCAATCTGTCCTGTAATTAATAATATTGCCCAAAATACAAAGTATTGAATCAAATTGATTCTTTACCCATAATAAATCAAAGCAATACTTCTTAACTACAGACAATCCCATTTAAGTGACAGAGATTAAGAAATCAACAACCACTGAGGTCTAATTCTTCATTCTTTAAGTCAGTCTAGAAGAATTACCTCTCTATAGGTCCTATTCAGTACATCATAATGCACTAGTGTAATCTCTTGGTCAAGATAAACCAATCCGAGCCTTACACCTCAACTTCTACCAATGGATTGTTCAATTCCATCTAAGTTGTGAATCAATTGTACTTATATACAAGGAACTGACAATGTGATCTTCTGTGATCTTCTACACACCACATTGTCTACAATGTAAAATACATCTTAACGTTTATGCAATAAATAATTAACATTCATTATATTTAAAGCAACCAGTGATAAAAATATTATTCTCATTTATAAGTGCAAGAATCAGTTTGTATACATAAGTAGCACTAAAAGCAAACTTGCCAGTATAACCCTAACAATCTCCCACTTATACTCAAAGTCTGCTTTTAAGTATACTACAACACGTCCATGTTCTACATGTCCTATTAAATTCTCCCACTTATACTCAAAGCAGCTTGGCAACGCACTTGACCCCCATTCCTTCTACATGTCTCTCGAATGTACTCTGAGGCAGACCCTTTATGAAAGGATCAGCTAGGTTGTCTTCCGATGCGATCTTTGCCACCACTATGTCTCCTCTCTTAACGATTTCTCGTATAAGATGGTATTTCCTTTCAATGTGTTTGCTTGCCTTGTGGGCTCTTGGTTCCCTTGAATTTGCAACTGCTCTAGCATTATCGCAATAAATAGTGATACTGCTGGGCAAATTCGGAATCACATCCAAGTCCACTAAGAAGTTCTTAAGCCAAACCGCTTCTTTCGCTGCTTCACAAGCAGCTACATATTCGGCTTCCATGGTAGAATCAGCGATGCATTTCTGCTTCACACTTCTCCATGTCATGGCTCCACCCCCCAAACAAAACACACTACCCGAGGTAGATTTTCTAGAATCCATGTCTGATTGGAAATCTGAGTCCGTATAACCCACAGGGAACAGACTGTCTGACTGATAAACTAACATTCTATCTCGAGTTCTTTTTAGATACTTGAGAATGTTTTTAACTGCAGTCCAATGTTCTTTCCCTGGGTTACTTTGATATCTTGCTACCATGCCTACAACAAAACAAATATCCGGTCTCGTGCATAGCATTGCATACATGAGGCTTCCAACTGCCGACGCACATGGAATGTTTCTCATCTCATCCATCTCCTTTTGTGTCTTAGGACATATCTCTTTAGATAGATGAATTCCATGTCTGAAAGGAACAAATCCTTTCTTGGAATTTTGCATGCTGAATCGTTTCAAAATAGTGTCTATGTATGAAGTTTGGGATAAGCATATCATCCTTTTCTGGCGATCTTGAGTAATCTTAATCCCAAGGATGTGACCAGCTTCTCCTAAATCCTTCATATCAAACTGTTTTGACAACCATACCCTCACGTCTGTCAACACCTTTTTATTGTTTCCAATAAGCAGAATGTCGTCTACGTATAATACTAAGAATACCAAGGCAGTTTCGATACACTTCTTATAGACACAACTCTCAAACTCATTTTGATCAAATCCATAGGATTGTATCACCTGATCAAAACATTGATTCCAAGCTCGCGATGCTTGCTTAAGTCCATATATTGACCTTTTAAGCTTTCATACAAGATTCTCTTGGCATTTTTCAATGAAGCCTTCGGGTTGGCGCATGTAGATTTCTTGTTCAAGACTTCCATTTAGGAAAACTGTCTTGACATCCATTTGCCAGATCTCAAAGTCTAGGTGAGCTGCAATCGACAAGAGAATACGGATAGACTTAAGCATAGTTACAGGCGAAAAGGTCTCCTCATAATCGATTCCCTCTTTTTGAGTATATCCTTTTACCACTAGTCTAGCTTTGAAGGTTTCAACCTTCCCATCTGATCCTCTTTTTCTCTTGTAGACCCACTTGCAACTAATAGGCTTTTTGCCTTTGGGTGGTTCCACAAGCTCCCACACTTTGTTATGATCCATAGACCCCATTTCTGCTTCCATTGTAGTTTGCAAAGAATCTGCATCCTTATCTTGGATTGCCTCATCGTACGTCCAGGGGTCAGATTCATCCTCTCCGGGGACCAAGTCCGAAGACTCTCCCACGAACATGAATCGCTCAGGTTGTCTCACAACCCTCCCACTACGACGAGGTTCCGGTTTTGTTTGTGTATCTCTTGGTACATCTACTTGTACACATGGTATAGGAGTTGGCCCTCTTAATTCTTTTAAGGTAATCTCACTCTTAGGCTTTCTATTACTCATATAGTTTTCTTCCAAGAATCTAGAATGTGTGCTTATCACAATTCGCTGATCCTTTGGACTATAGAATAAACCCCCTTTCGTTCCTCTAGGATATCCTACAAACAACCTTAATTCTGAACGAGGGTCTAACTTTCCAGCTTCCTTGTCCAACACGTATGCAGGACACCCCCAAATTCTTATGTGTTTTAGACTAGGCTTTCGCCCGGTCCACAATTCAGTAGGGGTTTTAGGAACTGATTTGGAAGGTACCAAATTCAGAATGTAAGTCGCTGTTTCCAAGGCATAACCCCAAAACGACTTAGGTAAATCTGAATAACTCATCATAGATCTGACCATCTCTAAAAGAGTTCGATTTCTTCGCTCTGCAACCCCATTTTGTTGAGGGGTTCCGGGTGCAGTTAATTGGGATACAATCCCTTCACCTGATAAGTAGCCCAAAAATTCATTGCTGAGGTATTCGCCTCCACGATCTGATCGTAGAAACTTGATACTCTTTTCCCTATGCTTTTCTGCTTCAGCCTTAAAACCTTTGAATTTATCAAAAGATCTCAGACTTATGCCGCATTAGATAGATGTATCCATATCTTGAGTAATCATCGATAAAAGTAACGAAATACTCAAAACCACCTTTTGCCTGAATTGACATTGGTCCACATACATCAGTATGAACCAGTTCCAACACTTCACTAGCTCTATTCCCCTTTGCCCCAAAAGCTCTTTTGGTCATTTTACCCTCTAAACATGATTCGCAGGTTGGAAACGGCTCAACCTGGAGTGATTCCAACGAGCCGTCGTTCACCCACCTTTGAATCCTTCTTAGATTAATATGACCAAGTCTAAGATGCCACAGAAGTGTTTCGTTCATGTCTGAAGAATGCTTTCTTTTCTTAGAAATAGTCGATGTGTTATACGATTCATTTTGTGTGGAATGTGCACAATTAATAGTATAAAGATTATTCACCAATGCTCCCGAACAGATAATCTCGTCATTACGACAAATAACGACATTCTTATTAAAAGAAACTGAATATCCATCCAAAAATAGTTTAGAAACTGAAATCAAATTCTTTCTAAAAATCGGAACATAAAGAACGTCTTTTAAAACTAAAATTCTATCACTAAAAGATAGTTGCACATCTCCCACTGCAACAGCCGCCACTTTCGTAGCATTGCCTATGGTGATGATGATCTCACTCCCACTAAGTTGTCGGCTTAGCTTGAACCCCTGAAAATTGAAACAAACATGAGCAGTGGCTCCCGTATCCACCACCCACGAATGGGAAGAATACACCGCTAAACAAGTTTCAATTACTAGTGCGTGAGAATTACCTTGCTTACCAGCCTTCTTAGGCTTGGTACAGGCTGACTTCCAATGTCCTTTCAGACCGCAACTAAAGCACTTTCCCTTAGTGGTCTTTTTCTTGACACCTCCCTCAATTGGTATTTTTTCCTTATTATTAGCTTGTTTTTGGCCATTTGCCTTCTTCTTCTTTCCACCTTTCGGTGTAGAATTAGAAGATGAACCATTTGCCAACATTGTCGT
This sequence comes from Galeopsis tetrahit, assembly GCA_963675135.1. Lineage (NCBI taxonomy): Eukaryota > Viridiplantae > Streptophyta > Magnoliopsida > Lamiales > Lamiaceae > Galeopsis > Galeopsis tetrahit. The sequence goes on from OY776124.1 coordinate 21,964,332, forward strand.
ATGCTCGTTCCTTGGTCCCATTAACATCTCAGCCGAAACTAAAGCTTGCAAGAGCTGAGCCAACGTATACTCTTGATCATTCATCGTATAGTTCAGTTGGAACTGCTAAAAACTTTTCGGTAGAGAATGGAGTATGAAATTGATCTGCGTTTCCGCATCGAATTCAGCACCAAGAATCTCAAGTTTGTTAAGGAAACCCATCATTTTAAGAACGTGATCCCTCACAGGCGTTCCCTCGACCATTTTCTGTGATAACATATCTATCATGGTCATTTGTCTAGCCGTACGATTCTGATGAGCAAAAAGTTCCTTAAGGTTCATCATAATAGCTGAAGCGGATTCCATGTTCTGGTGTTGGTGTTGCAACACATCTGACATTGAAGCCAAGATGGTACACCTAGCCATTTCATCGGATCTCATCCACTCCTTATGATATTCCTTATCTTCTTGGTTCGTCTCATCCGTAGGGGCAGGGGGTTTAGGTTCATCAAGGACCCACTTATGTTGTTGTGCAGTAAAGACTATAAATAAATGTCTTTTCCAATCCACATAATTCTCTCCTTCCAATTTATTTTCTTTAAGTATACTAAACAGTGGGTTAAAAGGATACGACATGCTGAACTGAGAATAAAATATACAATTTGTATTAATATCCTATTAACACAAAAATTATCACATAATTTGATCACATGTACTATATCAAAAACCTCAAAAAACTATAAAAACATGCATCAGCCAACATCTTAAAACCAATCTAAGCAAGTCACGATGAGTGTGAACGTTTACTCAAATACATTTAAGCAGGTTACAAACAAAGCATTTACAAACCTTTAATTCAAAATTAATAGTTGGCTTTAACCTGGCCATATAAAATTGACAGGGACTCCGATGGGAAGTTAATATATCAATTTTATACCTAAGTAATAACCATAATTAAATACAGGACTATTATTTCGTTTTGAATAAGCCACTCGATGGGAGGGTCATACCGCCACTAGTAATAATCCACAATCATCCTTAAAGGAATTTATTCATGTGAACTTATCATTTGGCCTATCCGATAGGGAGAGAGGCGCTTGCCAATGCGTAGCCAAAAGACTTCACAAATAAATAAATTATGGGGGCCATTTAATCAATTTATTATCTTAAATAAATTTGATTAAAAAAAACATACTTAGTAATTTTTAAACTTGAGGTTTTTTTTTTTTTTTTTTTACGAATCCTCATGCAAAATTAACAAATAATCATAGCATAATAACAAAACAAAATTAAACACAAATTAGGCAAACACGTCCAATTATCATGGTTTAATTTTCTCGTTTTGAAGAAACAAGAAATTCATACTCCCACGGCCGCAACAAAAAAAATCACGCCACGCCCACAACCGGCCCGTGTGGATTGGTCGTCCGGGTGCGCCTCCAATTCTTTAATCCGTCCAACGGTCTTCGTCTTTGATCCATTACAATTTATTTACAAAAAATAAATCTAACATCTAGACTAGTCTATTACAAATTAAATAATCTAATCTACCCGTGGATTTTCTCACGGGAAAAACAAATCTGACCGAATCAGATTAAAAACCACATTCAAACAACATAAATTAAAACATACATTAAAACCATGATAATTGGATACCTGCAAAAAAGATCTAACAATTCTACCATCCAAATATCAATTTAATGTAAATAGATTTAAATTCCAATTTAAATTACAGAGCCCAAAACCTTAGCTCTGATACGATTTAGTCCCCTTATCACTACGAATCTTGATAATGGGTTGACTCTTCTCAACTTGTATCCTCTTTAACAGATCAGGTAGGAGTGTTTGTGTATCACTCTTCTTGTATAAGAAGACTACCCAAGTGAACTTAGAATAGTCGTCTACCACAACAAGCGTGTACCTTCTACCATTCAAGGTTGGAGGAGTGATAGGACCATGAAGATCCATATGTAGTAGTTCTAGGACTCTACTTGTTGAGAGAGTTGGAATAGATTTAAAAGAACCTTTTACCTACTTACCTTTCTGACAAGCATCACATACATGTGATTTGAAATATATCTCATTGGGTATACCTACAACGAGGTAATCTCTTGAGATCTTATTAATCACCTTAAAGTTCATATGGCATAGGCGTCTGTGCCATAGCCAACTGATCTCTTTAGGGTTCTTACTAAGAAGACAAGTATCCCTAGGACAACTATTCCAGTTCACGATGTATACGCTGCCTTGTATGATGCCAACGAGTAGTACAGTATGTGTCCTCTTGTCGATGATCTCACATTTGTGACTCTTTAATTGTACCTTATAAACACGATCACAAAATTCAGAAACAGATAATAAATTGTACCTCAATCCTTCAACGTAGGATACGTCTTGTATTTCTACATCTCCATTTCTGATATAACCGAAACCTTTTGTCACAGCCATTGAACTATCACCAAAGATCACATTGGGTCTTTCTTGTTCGCAGTAGCTCGATAAAAGAGCCTTAGTACCCGTCATGTGGTGCGAACAACCACTATCGATGTACCAAGTTTCTCTTATAGAACCACCTTTCTTATACAAGTCGAGTCGACCCTACATTGATGATATTTAATAACTTAGGTACCCTCCTTGTCTATTGGGGTCCTGGGGGGTTAGTAGAGTTAAGAGGAATCCAAATGTACATATGAGTTTTGAACAAATTGGACCTCTTTAATTTTCTGCCATACTTGTTGCAAAATAGTACCTTATCAACCTTATTTGATCTATCATCATACTTTGAGTCTACTCGTCTGAGGTAGCCTTTCGACTTAACCTCTACTTGAGCAGGCATAGGCCTTTGATAGTTCGAATATGGTTTATAGGCATTTGGGCCATACGGTTTATAGAAACGTTTGGGTCTTTCCTCACTTATAATATCATATGATAAAGGTGGAGGATATAAGACATGTTGAGTACGATATTTTGGAGCAACCTTCCTAGGCCTAGTTGAGTAGAGCTGAGACCTCCTTATGAAAGGAGGTCTAGGCTCATTCCAACGAGTCTGTACTTGTCTAGAACTCGTCTCCTGAGGATACCAATCTTCGTATCTGGCCTGGTTTTGACTTGTTCTAAACGGAACAGGTCTGTTGTTAACATTCTTTCTACCTCTTTTGGTAGTCGGAGTGTTAACTCTAATCTGTTTTTGTACAACACCTTTGGATGGTGTTCCAATATCGCATTCCATTGGTCATTTTCCTTTATCTTTTATCAAAGAACTTGAACTAGCAGCAGTAGGGTTCTTAATGACATGAATAGACGAGCTAGGTGTATCTGCACCCAACCCTATCTTGTCATCTGGAGCCCTATACCTATCTGACAATTGTTGATTAATCATTGAAGAATTAACCAAGTCAGTAAGTTTAAGGTCTAGATTTACGACTTCAGTCTTCAAGAACTTATTGCGCTCTTCAAGCTTTTTGCATTTGTTCTTTAAAACATTGAATTCATTAGTCTCGGTAGCATGTGTCTTTAATAAATCTTGATACAACTTGTCTGTTAACGCATACTTGTCTTTGAGTTGACTCAACTCTTCTGTCAAGCGTTTGTTTAGGACAGTTATATTAGGATCTACCTTAGACTGAGCTTCTTTAAGATCAATGATTTCTTTTTTTAAAAGCGATGTTCTCGTCGCTGACTTCCATGAATGTCTTATTAGCAAGTAGGAGGTCTTCTTCAGTCACTCCACTGGAATGATGAAGACTACTCCCTACTCCACTGTCGGTAGTATCACTTTCATCAGAATCTGAGTCATCACATGAACGAAATGAAGTTGCAGATGATACCTCTTGTTCGATTTTTGCCATGAGACTTAGGCCATCGTCTGCTATGAAAGCTTCTTGTTCGTTGCTAGAAGGGTAACTACATGAAGACGAAGGCAACTCGTCTGAATCCATTTCAGATTCATCGTTTGCCAACATGGCCTTCTTACCCTTGCTGTTTCATCGTTCGCGTCTGGCTTTCCTCTCTTCTCGATCATCTGAACTCAGGTCCGGACATTCGTAAATGTAATGACCTGGCTTCTCACAGTTATAACATAGAGGTTCGTTAGTGGACATTTTCACAGATGAATTATCCCTTTCTTGTCTCGCATATCAGAGGAACATCTATCCTTTCTATCATCAGAATTCCTATCTCGTCTGTTCCCTTTCGAGATATCATCTCTCCTTTCGGATGAGTTTCTATCTCGTCTGGTCTCAGACGAGTCCTTGTTCTGAGTACCTCTATAGTCCTTCTAAAATCGCTTATATCTATTGTATCTTTTGTTAAGTTTGTCAAACCTCTTGACCATTAGACTCAACTGATCTTTCAGACTTAGATCAGACCTATCTAGTTCGTCCTTAACATTAGTAGACTTAGACTTGTCTACTCTAGAGCTCCTAGACGAAGAGGTCTTAAAAGCAACATTCTTAGACACAGTTTTCTCCCTATCACTACTGACTACATGATCATCCTCATCTAGATCGAACTCGTGTGCCTTGAGTGTTTGAAACATTGTTTCGGCAGACCACCCATCAATGTCCTGAGTATTCTTAATGATCATCTTGATCATTTTCCATCTATCGTCCAGAGACTTAAGAATCCTCAAGTTTATTTCACGATTAGTATACGTCTTGCCTAGAACTTCCAAATCATTCATAATACGTGTGAAACGAGTATCTAACTGGTCTATATTTTCACCAGCCTTCATTTTAAATGATTCGAATCTCTGAACAGCAGTGGATAACTTACTTTCCTTGATCAGGGAGGTCCCTTCACAAAGGACTGCAAGTTGATCCCACATATCTTTAGTTGACTTACATTTTAATACTTTTCCCAGATACTCATTGGGAAGAGTATGTAAAATATAGTTCTTGGCTAAACTGTCCAGATTATTCTGTCTCATTTCTTCCGAAGTGAGTTCTGACCTTGGCTTGGGGACGAGTACACCAACGACCTTGGATGGTTCCAATGTAGCAGTGTTTGGCACCATAGTAACAATTGGTCCTTCTTTTACGACGGACACCATTAGATCGTGAGTCAAACTGAAAATGGCTTCCATCCTCAGTTTCCAGTAGTCATAGTCCTGCACTGAGAACCTGGGCAATTTGTTAGCGTTTATATCCATAGACATGATTCAAGAAGATCAATAGGAATATAATAGACAGATCAAAGATACGAGAAAATTAAGTAAGTGATATGATCAAGTACAAACGGACAAACTAGACTTCCCTCAAAGTCTTTCTGGGTGATCAAGAAACAGCAGTCCAAAGAACTACTGCTCTGATACCACTTGTAGGTCCCTAGTTGAGTTGTAAGATTGAGTAAGCTAGTAAGAGTCTAGAGGGGAGGGGTGAATAGACTTTTAAAAATCTTTCAAAATATCAAAGTACACAATACAGAATATCAGAATTAACAATGAGCCCTTAAGATTTTATACTCGACTATTTCAATAAACACCTTACTTGTCTAGTCTATATGCAAATTAATCAATTAAGCAATATAAACAATCAAACACAAAACAAAACAGTAAGTAAATCAAACACGATATTTATAATGGTTCGACAACTTGTCTACATCCTCTGTCACAACTCCAGTTGTGAAATTTTATTAACTCTTCTCTTCGAGTGTTCTTGTGGCTTTAAGTCCCAAGATTAAGACTTCGATCTTTTCGACTATATCTCTAGATATATCTTCGATCTAACAACTAGCTTATGAACAAGTAACTAGCAACTTGATTAACAAATAAAAACTATAAAGAAAAACTTCTCTATATGCAGTAGTCTTCTTGAATATGAATTTGTCTTGTCTGGCTTCAACTTCGAACTTGTTTAAACTCTGAGAGTTTTCTTCCTTGCTTTGAATTCTTCAATGTACGCTCAAAATCTCTTAGTAACAGTAGTCTTCAATGTAGTAGGTCTTCGAGTATTTATAGACTCCAGTTCCTCAAGATAAGTTAGTTATCCAACAAACTTTTCTTGATAACTTCCTTCAACAAACTTCTAACTATTCCTTTTTATCTCTTCACGCGTTTCTTCAGTTAATTAGTTATCCCATAACTAACTCTTCATATCTTCATTTGTAGATACGATTTATCTTTAATCTTCACTTTACGCGTACTTTACTTGTCTTGCTTCGACACTTAGAATATTTCTTCAGTCTTCAGCACTGGTCTTAATTGTCTTGCACAAGTCTTCTTCCAGAAGAACTAATCTAGTCCTATCAACTAATCTATCAAGACTATTACATTACTTTAAGCATTATAAAACAACTTAGTCAACTTAAAACTATTACATCAATATAAACACAAACATAAGCTTCTATACAATGATTATAAGATTAACATAAAATCCTATATAAAACTTCATTTCAATAATTAGTTTATTTTTAGTATACTTATATTTTGTACTTGTCTGATCTTATCACAAGACGACTTCCATAACTAGATCAGTCAACACTTAGAAATATATTCAAGTTCTCTTTTTGGCTTATCAAAACTACTTCTTTCATTAATTAGGACTTGTTTCAGGATTCATATCCCAACATTCTGGGCTGAAGCAGTGAATACAATTTGTCACACTTAGAATAGAAGTCTAATCTAAAAAAGGCATGGTAAAACTCCCTATGGAATTTGGAATGAAAGAAAACCTATAATATCTTATTTCCTTATTTTTGGTTGCAAGTGTTTCATCCATTACACTGGGAAGACCCAATTAAAGGCCTAATCAGACGAGGGAATTTTCTTAGGATATTCCTAAGTTAGTAAAGCATTCAGAGTCTTTAATAAGAGGACCCTTGTAGTGGAAGAAATACCTCATGTTGTATTTGATGAAACTACTTTTGTGAGTACGACTGATAAAGTAGATCTCCCATGGATATCAATCCTCCTTACCATTATATTTCAATATTTTGGCCTCAAAATCAAGGAGGCTCCCATGAATTGTAGGCCAATCACTTGCATCTTTCTTATGCATTTTCATCAATTGGCTATCCCCTTTCTCTTTCCTCATCATATCTTTCAATACCTTTCCATTTTCTCCAAGGATCCCCAAGCACATCTCAACTTCTATCTTTTGATCGAAGTGATTAAGAGGTAAGATAAAATCAATAGAAGCATCAATATTATCTAAAGTGAAAATTGAAGAGTGTAAAGGTTTAGAAATGCGCATTTCACTCTTCAATATTGTGTTATCTAATGCTTCTTGATCTTTTTGTTCTTTGTCGCTCGTGTCCTCCATCAAGAGACATTCTTCTTCCTCGTTGTCATCTTCATCAATCTCCAACAAGCTCCTATCATCACCACAAATAAGAGAAGATACATTGTCAATCTCAATATCAAATAAAGGATTATCATGAATACGAGTAAAGTAAGGCTCAAGAGATTCCAAATGTCTCTTGAACACAAGGCTCTCCACTATCAATTGCTTTGCACTCATAATCTTTCAAATTATGCTTCTTAGCACCATGAGTGTCAAAAACAATTTCATCTTTGGTAAGCTTGAGAGCCAACTCTCTCGTGCTCATGTCCTTAAATGAATGTCCATCTTCATCTCTATCCTCAATAAGAGTGCTGCCCTCATCCTCCTCTTCACTTGAGCCCTCTTCTTCATCAATCGACATGCTTGGCTCTTCATAATTAGCTCCACTTGAAGAAACCATTTGATCCAATTGGAACTCCATATTCTTCATTCGATTCAAAAGTGAGACAAGTTGCTCATCCATCTTTTTGAATGTTGCCTAGTCGTGAGTTATGAGAGTGGCTAGCATATTTTCCAAGTAAGCATTCCTTTCATCATTTGGTGCACGTGCACCCGGATCAATTTCCGGTGGAAGAGTAAGAGCGACTTGTGATGTTTCATAATCTTGATAGTCGGGTGGAACTTGTTGAATTTGATAACCATAGTTGTAGTTCCCCCAATTATCGTAGCAATCATCTTCTTGATAAGGAGGATAGATCATATCATCAAATGGTTGATTCCATGAATATTGATTATATACGTCCATCTTCCAATTAAACTCACCTGCATAAATCAAAGTATCAAAAGCACAAGATAACAATAGACCAAATAAAGTAAAAATATCACTAGTAATTACGCTAAACTAACATTAAGTTACACAAAAGCAAAACTAACCCCCGGCATCAGCGCCAAAAACTTGACACGTATTTTTCAATACTCACCTCTCAAGTATAAGAGGTTCCTCGTAGTAAAAGTAAGTGTCCAGTTATATTATCGAACCACGAGACTAGTTTACCTGCGTAGCCTTAGTGTTGTGTGTTGTCACGTAATTATAGTGAAAGAGCATGGGGTGAGCGACTAAAACTAAATGCAAAAATCAACAAGATAAATACTAACTAAGAAAGAAAAGCATGTAAAATGATGATCAAGATCAAATGGTGAGAAGTAGTGTCTGGGTATTCTTCATTTTGTGGGAATCGATTAAAGTTTAACTTGAATGTTTAATTCATTGGTTGGTGTATAATAAGAGCAATCACTTAGAATGTATCTAATAAAGCACCTATGATCGGGAGGAAGAATAAAGTCGTTCTTACCCGGGTAATCACACAATTAGAGGATTTACCTAAGCTATACTAATTTAATCCCTAATCATCCTTTTCCACTTGAATACTAGAAACCAAGCTCCTATGGTCTCCTCACCAATTACCCAAACTCACATTCAAATAATTAGTGTAAATTAATGGGGTTCTAATGAAAATTACCTAACTCTTGTTACGATAATCCAATATAAACTCAATTCACTCGACCCCACCCCTCGATTATACGATCTATCAAGACTAACCAACTCTCGTTGCACTAATCATGCTTCAACATATAATCTACTAATTGAATTCAAGTAAATGATCATGCAAAATCCATTAATTTAATCAATACACCACCAATATAATTAAACAACTCAAATCAAGCTAAAAATTTAATTCCATCATAAATACAAACACCCAAACACCAACAAACCTAGCTAATAACTAAATTAACAAGTGAAATCAAACTCATAAAAGATAAATAATAAAACATGGAATTAAGGAAAAATATCACCTCAAATATCTTCAAGTTCTCCAAATGATTGGATAAAATGAAACACTACATTAAAATCTACCTAAAACATTAAATGAAAAGTAAACTAATGAGTGGAGTGGAAGGAGGTGGAAGTTCTCCAATGGAGTTGCCCCTGTGTTGCGCAATGGAGTTGCTCCCTGTGTTGCGCGTGAATTCCTGCTGTGTATGCGCCTCCCCCAATTGCTTCCCTCTCTGAGTAGTTTTTAGGCAATGGGTTTGAGCCTTTTTAAATCAATTGCTCCTTTGTCTCTTTTTTTTTTTTCCAATTAAATTGGGCCTAAGAAAAGCCCACAAGCATTTTCCCTTACTTATCTTGATGCACACGTACATGAACAAATGACTTGGTTAAGAAAAAATAATTTTGAGATGCTGTTTTTTTCAATTTGGGCCACCGAAATGGGCCTCAAATATTAGGCTCCATTATGCTTTTCTTTTCTTCCTCATTTCTTCTTGAGCCCAATCATTTTCTCTTCTTCTCGATTTATTCCTTCGATTGACTTCACAATATAATCGAGGCGTGTTTTGCTCCAAAAATCGTCATTTTTCTACAAACATGTATTCACACTATAAAATTATGCGAATCAAGTGTAGTTAGTCAATTTAGTGTAAAAATGCAACGAAACTCTATAAAATTATGTGAATTAAAAACATTAATTTCGAGCAATTTTCACACTAATCACGTAGCAATTTGGAGATTGCTCAGAGCTCAAAGTCCTCCTCTTGGGACTATAAAGGAAAAGCCCCTGTTAATTTGGAGATTAAAGAGATTAATATCATGAGTGGATCGTGAGAGTGGATGTAGGATTTGGAGATCCGAACCACTATAAATGATGGTGTCTTATTTACATGCTTTATATTAACTGTCATCATCATACATGTATTCTTACGTAGCATAAGCTTCAAGAGAAAAGGTTTTGTATCAGTTGATACACTATCAACTGATACTGCATATTTACTTTGCTATTCGAAAGTTCATGATCAACTGACACCAAGTCAGTTGATACCCCAAAATATGTTTATGCATGAAGTAAATTTTTTTTTTGTAAGCAATAAGACGAGTATAAATCTTAATGGGCACACTACAATTCCGCACTTAACTTTGATAGATAGCAAATCAACAAACTAACTAGTCCTAGGCCCCTAGTGAAATAAGCAGACTAGTTATCTTGAAGAGTTAGTTTATTTTCCACACCATCAACAGACATCAAGTCAGCTGAACAAACTCGACTCGTCTGAATTTTCGGGGACCAACATGTGGTATTAGAGCAGTGTTTTCAAAAGATCATTTCTTTGAATATCTTTTTGCTTTTAAAAGAAAATTGCATTAAAATATTTTATTTTTCAATGGTCGCCTGAATAGATCCATTTTTGAAAAACTAATTTTTGCATGCATAATATTTTCATAAAATCATACTTGCATGCTTGATTCGGGTGTAAATTGCATGACTTTAGTGCATATTTAGAGCCTATATTTCTTGTATTTTCACATTATATTGGCTAATTGTGGATGATTTGATTTAATTGTGAGAAAGGTGGTGTTTTGTCGATTTTGGGAAAAACGATGGATTTTGAGAGCAAAACACCTACCACAATTCACTGGAACAAAATGAAGAGTGCACCATGGGATTCGGCTCGAAAAATAGAGTGGAATAGCGAAAAGAATCGAGCCAATCGGAGGTCGGAAGCGAAAGTTATGCACGAAACAAGTTCGAGGTGCACACAAAACCTTCAGCAACTCGGCCGAGTTGGCCAAAAAATTCATTTTTTCGGCCGAATGCTTAGAATCGGCCGAGTAGGAGCGATGGACTGAGACTGGAATGAGCAGCAGCTCGGCCGAGCTACCTAACTCGGCCGAGTTGGACGAAAAACTCAATTTCGGTCGGACTATCAAAATCGGTCGAGCTCGAGCCGTAATCTACGACACTGAAGAGCCGCAACTCGGCTGAGTGAGCCAACTCGGCCGAGCCAGAGAGATAGCTTCTAAAATCGACCATTTCAACTCATTCCAACTCGGCCACTCCATCTCTGTTTTCGGCGGTTTTTGTGTATTTTGTCCAATTTTCAAGGACTTAAGTGCAAATTCTTCATAGAACTAGATAGATTAATGGTTTTTACTTAGAATCAAGCTACGATTATTATCGGGCATCATCTATTACATCGGTTTGTAGCTACTATTCCACGATCAAGGTGCTATTACTCTATTTTGCAATTCAATTTGGTATTTTCTTAAATTCTCATTTCTATTGCTATTTTACCATGAGTTTGATGTTAATTGTTGTTGTAGCCATGGGATTCTCTTCTAGAACCATGAGCTAATCCCCAATTGCCTTGGGTGTGGATGTTTTGATGGGTGTTTAGTTTAATTGTGAAGTAATTGCATGATTAGCTTAGGATTTGGGTGTATATGTTTCTAGAGTTGTGTTTCGATTGATTCAATTTATTGATCAACCCTATTAGCAAGAATTTTCGATTATGTTAATTGCAACGAGAGTTGGGTTTGAATGATTGGGGTGTGAGTGTGAGCTTTGGTCAATTTAATAGAAGTTAAGTAGTAATTAGCTTAACCGAGAGAGGGTTAATTGCTAGACCGACAACTTTAGACACTAAACGAATATAGGTCATCTAGGAGTTTGGTGAGAGGGCGTTTCATAAGTATTAGTAACCGTGTTGAAAGTACTTATGAAACACTATCTTATGCGCTTATGGTATTTGGTTAGATCTTATAATTGCTAATCATTGCACGTTGTTAGTCTATGCCTTTCGAGGGGGTTTGCACACATTTGTGATAGCCTTTAGCATAATCCAAATTCATAGCTAATTCATGTAATTGGTTCACTAGTTCATTTAATTACTCACAAAACGGAAACACCCGAGGCAATACCCTTCTCTTGCACTTTCCAAAAGAAAGTTAGTTAGTTCGTCTACTTCGTTTGCCTTATAATTCTTGTTATTAGTCTTATTTAGTAATTGCTTCTTTCAAAACCCAAAAACAACAACATTTAGTTGCTACAATAGCATGATTACTTGTAACTTTAGGGACTCTCTTGCACTCAACTAAATTCTTGGAACGAAATTCTACTTGGTATACTTATCATTCTACTAACGAACCCATACGCTTATGGGGATCGTATAGTTGTAAAAAGTGTAAAAATATGAACCAAGTCAATGGCGCCGCTGCCGGGGATTTAAGCGAGTTTTGTTAGTGAGACTTAGAGTTTGTTAAGTGTTATTGATAGTAGCATTTCTTTTTCGTTATTTTGTTTTTCTTTTATCTTTGTGGGCTTTGATACTTTGTTATTTTGAAGGTGTGCACTTCATTGACTAGATGGATGGATATAATCAATACCCATGGAATTATTGCTATGATCAACGTGGCATGATTTATTCTCCACAACATGGAGATGTGATGATGAGGATCCACCAGTGCAAAGTCATAAAAACAAAAGGAATCCTTTGATCATACATGATGGGCCGATTACAAGGGCAAGAGCTAAGAAGATAAATGAGGCTTTGATGAGCTTAGTTGCTGAAATGAGAGAAAATGTGCAAGACAAGCCCGAAGAAGGCCTAGTAGTGAATGTTATTGGGCTGGACTACGAATAAAGAAATGTCATGAAGCTAATTTGGGCTAAAAGACTTAATTCGAAGTGCACGGGCCTTAAAAAACGTGGCACACATGAAGCCCATCAGAATTATCGTTTTATTTTTATTTTTATTAGTTATTTAGATTATTTACATTTTATAGGAAATTCAAAGAGTTAGGAGTTACATTTTTAGCATTGAATTGAGTCTTTAGTGGCCTTTTAAAACCATAGGTGTAGGTTATGAATGTACTTACTCTTAGAAGTTACTTTCTAGCCTATAAATAGGCCTTGTATTCCTTTGGGAAGGGGACCAAGTTTAATACGAACTTACAAGCTTTTGTTTGCTTATTCTCTTTGTGAGGTTAATTTATTTGAGAACTTATCAAGAATCTTGAGCAAGATCTTGTGACGTTCAATCATACAAAGGTTCTTGGCTCTTCTATAGCCAACAGGTCAAGGTTTTTATGCTCTAAGTAAGATCAATTCAAATCTCGATTTTGGAAGATCCCCTGCTTAATTTATACGTTGGGTTCTTAGATCATTATATCTAATGAGTCCTTCGTCTCTATCAACATCAGTTTGGTATCAGAGCAATTTGATATTGATCTGATTTTATTTTATCGTTGTTTATAGTATTTAGTTTCAAAAAAAAAAAAAACGTCCAAAAAAAAAAAGTTGAATATTTTGCTTTTTTTTCTTCATATTTAGAGAAGCAAGTCCAAAAAAAAAAAAAAAAGGACGAGAATAGTTATAATATTTGTTTTACATAATTGTTACCTCTTCATATTACAGTTTCAAGAATTCCTTGTTCCCTACAGCTATATGACTAAGGGATTGTTGAGTGTTACTGGAAATTGTTTAAACTTGATTTTGTTCTCAAATTTTGAGTGGTAAAAGGCTAGAGTGGTGAGATTATTAGAGGGGAGGTAAAAGCCAAAAAGTGATACAAGAGTGAATTGAGAGAATTTTTATTCTTATTTTTTTTGGAGTGAAACACGAGTGATTTGTGAGAAATTATATAATATGACAGAAACACCTAATGAACTTTTGGTGATAAGAAGAGCTCTAAACATGCAAGCAAAGGTGGAAGAAGCGGAACAACAAAGAGAAAATATATTTCACACAAGGTGCTTGGTTCGAGAAAAGATATGCATGTTAATTATTGATAGTGGAAGTTGTACTAATGTTGCTAGTATGGAAATGGTGGAAAAACTGGGTTTAATTACGTCGAAGCATCCTAACCCATATAAGCTTCAATGGCTTAATGAATGTGGAGAAATTCGAGTAACTAAACAAGTTTTGGTGTCGTTCTCTCTTGGAAAGTACAACGATGAAGTTCTATGTGATGTGGTACCAATGCATGCAAGTCATATTCTTTTGGGAAGACCATGGCAATTTGATATGCGAGTAGTGTATGATGGGTATCATAATACATTCACACTAAAGCATCAAAATAAGAAAATCATGCTTGTCTCTTTAACTCCACAACAGGTTCTTGAGGATCAAATAAAAATATCTCAATCAAGAAGAGCACATGAGATTGAGGAAAAAAAAGATGAGAGTGACCAAGAAAAAGTGAGCAAAAAAAAGAGTGGAGAAATAAATAAGAGGGCTGATTTGAGTGTTTCCGAGGGAGAAAAAAAAGTGGATGGAAGTGAGGACAAAAAAAGAGAGAATTTATTTGTAAGAGGGAGTGAACTAAAGAGAGCTTTTGTTGAAAAATTGAATGTGTTGGTGTTGGTAGATAAGGAAACTTTTTTAAACACTAACGAATTAACATCTTCTTTGCCTAATTCTTTTGCGTCTCTTTTGCAGGATTATAAAGATGTCTTTCCGGAGGAGGAACCGAATGGTTTACCACCATTAAGGGGCATCGAACATCAGATTAATTTCGTTCCAGGTGCAACACTTCCTAATCGACCCGCTTATAGAGCTAACCCGGAGGAAATAAAATAAATTCAAAGGCAAGTGGAAGAGTTGATGACTAACGGAAGACCGCTTATAAGAAAGCTTGAGTCCGTGTGCTGAACCGGTGATTCTAGTACCAAAGAAGGATGGAACGTGGAGGATGTGCACAGATTGTCGCGCCGTCAACAAAATCACGGTAAAGTATTGCTATCCTATCCATAGGTTACATGATATGCTTGATGAATTGCATGGGGCTGTATTATTTTCTAAAATTGATTTGAAAAGTGGTTATCATCAAATATGGATCAAAGAAGGAGATGAATGGAAAACTGCTTTCAAAACAAAACATGGTTTATATGAGTGGTTGGTAATGCCGTTTGGCTTAACTAATGCACCAAGTACTTTCATGCGATTAATGAGCCATGTTTTGCGTGATTTTATTGGAAAATTCGTGGTTGTGTACTTTGATGATATCCTTATCTATAGCAAAAGTATGGAAGAACATCTTAGTCATGTGCGTAAAGTGTTAGAAGCCTTAAGAAAAGAATCTTTGTATGCTAATCTTAAGAAGTGTTCATTTTGCATGGATAAAGTTGTTTTTCTTGGTTTTGTGATAAGTGCTAATGGGGTTGAAATGGAAAGCGATAAAGTCAAGGCTATTCTAGATTGGCCAGTTCCTACTAATATTGCTCAAGTAAGAAGTTTTCATGGTCTTGCAAGTTTCTATCGACGATTTGTTAGAGATTTTAGCACCATTGCCGCACCACTAAATGAAATTGTAAAAAAAGAAGTTGGTTTTCATTGAGGAGAAAAGCAAGAGCATGCATTTAATCTTTTGAAAGAAAAACTCACTACTGCTACAATTCCTGCATTACCTGACTTTAATAAAAGCTTTGAACTTGAATGTGATGCATCTGGAGTAGGTATAGGTGTTGTTTTAATGCAGGATGGAAAGCCGATTGCTTACTCAAGTGAGAAGTTGAAGGGAGCTCAATTGAACTATCCAACTTACGACAAGGAGTTGTATGTTTTGGTGAGGGCATTAGAAACATGGCAACATTACTTGTGGTCTCGAGAATTCGTTATCCATACGGATCATGAATCTCTCAAATACCTCAAGGAACAAGGTAAGCTTAGTAAGAGGCATGCTAAGTGGGTATAATTCATTGAATCTTTTCCATATGTAATTAAGTACAGAAAGGGGAAAGAGAACATTGTGGCTGATGCATTATCTAGAAGGTATACTTTGATCACTACTTTGAGCTCTAAGCTTTTTGGTTTTTAAACTATTAAGGAAATGTATGTTGATGATTCTAATTTTGCATCCATTTATTTGGCTTGTGAGCATGCTGCATTTGAGAAATTCTACAGGCATGAGGGATATTTGTTTCGTGAAAGTAAATTATGCATTCCTAAATGTTCTATGTGTGAGTTGCTTGTTAGGGAAGCACATGGGGGAGGTCTAATGGGGCATTTTGGAGTACATAAAACTTTAGGTATCTTGTGTGATCATTTCTATTGGCCAAAAATGCGTGTTGATGTTGAAAAAATTTGTGAATGATGCATAACTTGCAAGCAGGCTAAGTCAAGAGCTCATCCGTATGGATTGTACACGCCATTACCTATACCGAATGAACCTTGGGTAGACATATCTATGGACTTTGTTTTGGGTTTGCCAAAGTCAAGGAAAGGTAAAGATTCTGTGTTTGTGGTGGTTGATAGATTTTCAAAAGTGGCACATTTCATTCCATGTAATAAGACTAATGATGCAACTCATATTGCTGATTTATTCTTTAAGGAAATTGTTCGTTTGCATGGAGTTCCAAAAACCATTGTGAGTGATAGAGATGTAAAATTTTTGAGTCACTTTTGGCGTGTTTTGTGGAATAAATTGGGTACAAAGCTTCTGTTTTCTACTACTTGTCATCCTCGAACGGATGGACAAACTGAAGTCGTTAATAGAACTTTGTCTCAATTACTTAGAGTTCTGATTCAAAAGAACTTAAAAAATTGGGAAGATTGTTTGTCGTTTGCTGGATTTGCTTATAATAGAAATGTTCATTCTGCTACTAATCATTCTCCTTTTGAGGTTGTTTATGGATTTAATCCAATAACTCCACTTGATCTAGTACCAATTCCAAGTGAAGAACGTGCGAGTCTAGATGGAAAAGCAAAAACCGAGATGATTAAAAAGTTGCATGAAAGAGTGAAACTCAATATTGAGAAAAGAACTGAGCAATATGTCAAGCAAGCTAACAAAGGTCGTAAACGAGTCATCTTTAAGCCCGGTGATTGGGTATGGTTACACTTGAGGAAGGAGAGATTTCCAAGCAAGAGAAAGTCAAAATTACAGCCAAGAGGAGATGGTCCATTTCAAGTGATTGCACGAGTCAATGACCAATAAAAGGTTTTGCATTAAAAGTAAAAAAAGAAAAAAACAAATAAACATAAAGCCATAAGTCCACAAGACGGACCAGAGGCTGAGTACAAGTAAACATGCTAAAATGTTTACGGAAACGAAATCAAAATAAATTCGAAAGTAGAACACAACTGCAAATTCAAAATTGGCCAAATTGTACAGCCAACAACTCAAATCACCAACTCCAAACCCGAAGACCAACTTCAGCCAGGAATCCCTAATTCAATTTCACTCAAATCCAATGCACAAACAAGAAGGAAATCGCGAGAAGGAAGTACCCAAACTCGCCTCGATTCTTCAAAATTGTCATCGAATTACGAAGAAACTCAACGAGGATAACCAACGCCAGAAATCAATTTACCGGAATAGAGACAATTACCAATCGAACTGTAATCCCCAACAATCACCGAGCACCAAACTCAATACCAGAAAATTAATTTTGGCCAAAGATATCAAATTCAATTCCTCCCAAATTCAATGCCCAAACAAAAAGGAAATCCCGAGAAGGAAGTAGCCAGACTCGCCTCGATTCCTCAAAATTGTCATCGAATCACGAAGAAACTGAACAAAGATAACCAACGCCAAAAATTAATTCGCTGAAACATAGCCGGAAGACTCAAACAACTGCCGGTGAAATGGGCAATGGAAGTGGTGCCTGAGACGTGGTCGAAAGGTCTAGGTGCATGGATGAAAGAATTGGGTGCCCTGCTGGGTGCATGTAGTAATGGAGTGGGTGCGCATCAGTAGAGAAAGGAAACCCTCGGGGGTATATTGACTGAAACTGGGGGTGTGAATCTGGGGGGTGTATTAACCGAATTTGTGGGTGCACATCTGAGTTGGATAACCCTAGCCCATTAACAAGCCCAAAAGTAGGTGGAAACCCTAGCTGATGCCCTAGGAGTATTTCGGCCGCCGCCGCCTGAGGAGTCACCGGCAGTGCTAAGTTTCCGGCGACGTGAATGGGAGCCGCCGCTGCAACGCCGGCAGCCGTAATAGGCGGCGCCGACATGGACATCTCTCTAAGAGAGGCGGCGACCTGAGAATTACATCGCGAAGCCAGCGAGGCGTTGTTCAACGGGATTTGGGGACGAGATCGTTCGTGTGTTGACGGAGCAGCGACCATGGACAACGGAAGAAAGCCATGGCCGACGTCGTGCGAGAGCGGCTGTGAGGAGGAGTTGTGTCACGCCCCAAATCTAAAAATAAAGACCTTTAAAAAAATACTTAAAATAACTAATTTTAACGTGCCAACAATTGAATTTTAAACTTACAACGATAAAGTAAGGGACGCAACGACTATTACATTTAAATCACGTTAAGCATTGCAGCGGAAACCGTTAAATAAAATTAAGAAATTCATAAATAACTCATCGAGCAATTATCCATAAGAATAACCATAATTAAATTAAATAAACATGTTTGAAAATAGTCCTTTAATCTTAAATAAATCGTCGTCTCCCATCACCACTCCTCGCCATCCAACTCTTCAACCTGAAATTGTAAATTGTTGGGGGTGAGCATGCAAGCACACTCAGTGGGATTTATGTCATTCAATAGTTAATGCTAAAAATAAATAATCAAGTAATTGCAACTTAGCAAATAACATTCACATTGCCACATATACTTTGCCATTGATACTTTGCCAACTTTGCCATTAATACTTTGCCATTGAGTTTTGTGAACCATCGCATGTTTGTGGACCTTCCCAAAGCCAAATTAATGACTATGGTATTCTCACACGTAGACATTTCAATCGCATGTTTGTGGACCTTCCCAAAGCCAAATTAATGACTAAGGTATTTCCACACGTGGTGAGCACGACGGGTCGCGCCCGAAGACCCGTCGGTCTCGGACCCCATTTGGAGCCCCTGGCTATTAGATAACTTTGCCATAAACTTTGCCAATATATAATGTACTTTGCCATAAACTTTGCCAATAGATCATAACAATAGGAATGAATTCACATAACAAACAATTAACTCAAATCATTTATCTAAAACATTAAATAGAGAATAACATTGCAACAGAGCTCTACAAACCACCGTAGAGATTAAAGCAATTAAAAACCCACCTCGATAGTTGAACGTGGAAATAATACGTGTTGCAATTGTCGTTGCTTAGCATGAATACATAGAATAGCAATTGATCGAATTTTATATTAACAAAATATTAATAGAGATACTAGAAGAACTAATGGACAAATCATATGGTTTGTATATATATACCTTAGCCACTCCGTATCGTGGCATATATATAACTATAACGTGTGAGCTAGAGAGGAGATGAAAAGAAATAGTTTATAGGTTTTAATTAAATTAGCCGTTTCTTTTTTTTCATTATTAAGACGGAGTTACAAAAATTAAACATAGGGTAGGAGTTACAAATATTAACATGCAAATAAAAAGTTGTTCATATGGGTTTAATTTTTATTAATTAATATTTATTTAAAATATTAATACTAATAAAAGGTGAAGAAAATACTGGGTGTTACATTCTACCCCACTTAATAAAATTTCGTCCTCGAAATTTAGCATTACAATTGTGACATAACATAGTAACATAGCCTCATAGCATATTGGAAACATTAGCATTGATAAAATATAACACAATAGCATGAAAATATCGCATGATAAACCAAAATATGAAATTATAATAGCATGTACGTACCTTGTGGAGTTGGAGCGATGAGGTGGCGATGGACGACATAACATTTTTCTAGAATTTACTCGTTCATAAATATATTTTTAATTTACTCGACTCAAAAATATAATTTAGCAAATCTACAAGAACGTAGACCCGCTCTGATACCACTCTGTCACGCCCCAAATCTAAAAATAAAGACCTTTAAAAAATACTTAAAATAACTAATTTTAACGTGCCAAAAATTGAATTTTAAACTTACAACGATAAAGTAAGGGACGCAACGACTATTACATTTAAATCACGTTAAGCATTGCAGCGGAAACCGTTAAATAAAATTAAGAAATTCATAAATAACTCATCGAGCAATTATCCATAAGAATAACCATAATTAAATTAAATAAACATGCTTGAAAATAGTCCTTTAATCTTAAATAAATCGTCGTCTCCCATCACCACTCCTCACCATCCAACTCTTCAACCTGAAATTGTAAATTGTTGGGGGTGAGCATGCAAGCACACTCAGTGGGATTTATGTCATTCAATAGTTAATGCTAAAAATAAATAATCAAGTAATTGCAACTTAGCAAATAATATTCACATTGCCACATATACTTTGCCATTGATACTTTGCCAACTTTGCCATTAATACTTTGCCATTGAGTTTTGTGAACCATCGCATGTTTGTGGACCTTCCCAAAGCCAAATTAATGACTATGGTATTCCCACACGTAGACATTTCAATCGCATGTTTGTGGACCTTCCCAAAGCCAAATTAATGACTAAGGTATTTCCACACGTGGTGAGCACGGCGGGTCGCGCCCGAAGACCCGTCGGTCTCGGACCCCATTTGGAGCCCCTGGCTATTAGATAACTTTGCCATAAACTTTGTCAATATATAATGTACTTTGCCATAAACTTTGCCAATAGATCATAACAATAGGAATGAATTCACATAACAAACAATTAACTCAAATCATTTATCTAAAACATTAAATAGAGAATAACATTGGAACAGAGCTCTACAAACCACCGTAGAGATTAAAGCAATTAAAAACCCACCTCGATAGTTGAACGTGGAAATAATACGTGTTGCAATTGTCGTTGCTTAGCATGAATACATAGAATAGCAATTGATCGAATTTTATATTAACAAAATATTAATAGAGATACTAGAAGAACTAATGGACAAATCATATGGTTTGTATATATATACCTTAGCCACTCCGTATTGTGGCATATATATAACTATAACGTGTGAGCTAGAGAGGAGATGAAAAGACATAGTTTATAGGTTTTAATTAAATTAACCGTTTCTTTTTTTTCATTATTAAGACGGAGTTACAAAAATTAAACATAGGGTAGGAGTTACAAATATTAACATGCAAATAAAAAGTTGTTCATATGGGTTTAATTTTTATTAATTAATATTTATTTAAAATATTAATACTAATAAAAGTTGAAGAAAATATTGGGTGTTACATTCTACCCCACTTAATAAAATTTCGTCCTCGAAATTTAGCATTACAATTGTGACATAACATAGTAACATAGCCTCATAGCATATTGGAAACATTAGCATTGATAAAATATAACACAATAGCATGAAAATATCGCATGATAAACCAAAATATGAAATTATAATAGCATGTACGTACCTTGTGGAGTTGGAGCGATGAGGTGGCGATGGACGACATAACATTTTTCTAGAATTTACTCGTTCATAAATATATTTTTAATTTACTCGACTCAAATATAATTTAGCAATTCTACAAGAACGTAGACCCGCTCTGATACCACTCTGTCACGCCCCAAATCTAAAAATAAAGACCTTTAAAAAAATACTTAAAATAACTAATTTTAACGTGCCAAAAATTGAATTTTAAACTTACAACGATAAAGTAAGGGACGCAACGACTATTACATTTAAATCACGTTAAGCATTGCAGCGGAAACCGTTAAATAAAATTAAGAAATTCATAAATAACTCATCGAACAATTATCCATAAGAATAACCATAATTAAATTAAATAAACATGCTTGAAAATAGTCCTTTAATCTTAAATAAATCGTCGTCTCCCATCACCACTCCTCGCCATCCAACTCTTCAACCTGAAATTGTAAATTGTTGGGGGTGAGCATGCAAGCACACTCAGTGGGATTTATGTCATTCAATAGTTAATGCTAAAAATAAATAATCAAGTAATTGCAACTTAGCAAATAACATTCACATTGCCACATATACTTTGTCATTGATACTTTGCCAACTTTGCCATTAATACTTTGCCATTGAGTTTTGTGAACCATCGCATGTTTGTGGACCTTCCCAAAGCCAAATTAATGACTATGGTATTCCCACACGTAGACATTTCAATCGCATGTTTGTGGACCTTCCCAAAGCCAAATTAATGACTAAGGTATTTCCACACGTGGTGAGCACGGCGGGTCGCGCCCGAAGACCCGTCGGTCTCGGACCCCATTTGGAGCCCCTGGCTATTAGATAACTTTGCCATAAACTTTGCCAATATATAATGTACTTTGCCAATAGATCATAACAATAGGAATGAATTCACATAACAAACAATTAACTCAAATCATTTATCTAAAACATTAAATAGAGAATAACATTGCAACAGAGCTCTACAAACCACCGTAGAGATTAAAGCAATTAAAAACCCACCTCGATAGTTGAACGTGGAAATAATACGTGTTGCAATTGTCGTTGCTTAGCATGAATACATAGAATAGCAATTGATCGAATTTTATATTAACAAAATATTAATAGAGATACTAGAAGAACTAATGGACAAATCATATGGTTTATATATATACCTTAGCCACTCCGTATTGTGGCATATATATAACTATAACGTGTGAGCTAGAGAGGAGATGAAAAGACATAGTTTATAGGTTTTAATTAAATTAGCCGTTTCTTTTTTTTCATTATTAAGACGGAGTTACAAAAATTAAACATAGGGTAGGAGTTACAAATATTAACATGCAAATAAAAAGTTGTTCATATGGGTTTAATTTTTATTAATTAATATTTATTTAAAATATTAATACTAATAAAAGGTGAAGAAAATACTGGGTGTTACATTCTACCCCACTTAATAAAATTTCATCCTCGAAATTTAGCATTACAATTGTGACATAACATAGTAACATAGCCTCATAGCATATTGGAAACATTAGCATTGATAAAATATAACACAATAGCATGAAAATATCGCATGATAAACAAAAATATGAAATTATAATAGCATGTACGTACCTTGTGGAGTTGGAGCGATGAGGTGGCGATGGACGACATAACATTTTTCTAGAATTTACTCGTTCATAAATATATTTTTAATTTACTCGACTCAAAAATATAATTTAGCAAATCTACAAGAACGTAGACCCGCTCTGATACCACTCTGTCACGCCCCAAATCTAAAAATAAAGACCTTTAAAAAAATACTTAAAATAACTAATTTTAACGTGCCAAAAATTGAATTTTAAACTTACAACGATAAAGTAAGGGACGCAACGACTATTACATTTAAATCACGTTAAGCATTGCTGCGGAAACCGTTAAATAAAATTAAGAAATTCATAAATAACTCATCGAGCAATTATCCATAAGAATAACCATAATTAAATTAAATAAACATGCTTGAAAATAGTCCTTTAATCTTAAATAAATCGTCGTCTCCCATCACCACTCCTCGCCATCCAACTCTTCAACCTGAAATTGTAAATTGTTGGGGGTGAGCATGCAAGCACACTCAGTGGGATTTATGTCATTCAATAGTTAATGCTAAAAATAAATAATCAAGTAATTGCAACTTAGCAAATAACATTCACATTGCCACATATACTTTGCCATTGATACTTTGCCAACTTTGCCATTAATACTTTGCCATTAAGTTTTGTGAACCATCGCATGTTTGTGGACCTTCCCAAAGCCAAATTAATGACTATGGTATTCCCACACGTAGACATTTCAATCGCATGTTTGTGGACCTTCCCAAAGCCAAATTAATGACTAAGGTATTTCCACACGTGGTGAGCACGGCGGGTCGCGCCCGAAGACCCGTCGGTCTCGGACCCCATTTGGAGCCCCTGGCTATTAGATAACTTTGCCATAAACTTTGTCAATATATAATGTACTTTGCCATAAACTTTGCCAATAGATCATAACAATAGGAATGAATTCACATAACAAACAATTAACTCAAATCATTTATCTAAAACATTAAATAGAGAATAACATTGGAACAGAGCTCTACAAACCACCGTAGAGATTAAAGCAATTAAAAACCCACCTCGATAGTTGAACGTGGAAATAATACGTGTTGCAATTGTCGTTGCTTAGCATGAATACATAGAATAGCAATTGATCGAACTTTATATTAACAAAATATTAATAGAGATACTAGAAGAACTAATGGACAAATCATATGGTTTGTATATATATACCTTAGCCACTCCGTATTGTGGCATATATATAACTATAACGTGTGAGCTAGAGAGGAGATGAAAAGACATAGTTTATAGGTTTTAATTAAATTAACCGTTTCTTTTTTTTCATTATTAAGACGGAGTTACAAAAATTAAACATAGGGTAGGAGTTACAAATATTAACATGCAAATAAAAAGTAGTTCATATGGGTTTAATTTTTATTAATTAATATTTATTTAAAATATTAATACTAATAAAAGGTGAAGAAAATACTGGGTGTTACATTCTACCCCACTTAATAAAATTTCGTCCTCGAAATTTAGCATTACAATTGTGACATAACATAGTAACATAGCCTCATAGCATATTGGAAACATTAGCATTGATAAAATATAACACAATAGCATGAAAATATCGCATGATAAACCAAAATATGAAATTATAATAGCATGTACGTACCTTGTGGAGTTGGAGCGATGAGGTGGCGATGGACGACATAACATTTTTCTAGAATTTACTCGTTCATAAATATATTTTTAATTTACTCGACTCAAAAATATAATTTAGCAAATCTACAAGAACGTAGACCCGCTCTGATACCACTCTGTCACGCCCCAAATCTAAAAATAAAGACCTTTAAAAAAATACTTAAAATAACTAATTTTAACGTGCCAAAAATTGAATTTTAAACTTACAACGATAAAGTAAGGGACGCAACGACTATTACATTTAAATCACGTTAAGCATTGCAGCGGAAACCGTTAAATAAAATTAAGAAATTCATAAATAACTCATCGAACAATTATCCATAAGAATAACCATAATTAAATTAAATAAACATGCTTGAAAATAGTCCTTTAATCTTAAATAAATCGTCGTCTCCCATCACCACTCCTCGCCATCCAACTCTTCAACCTGAAATTGTAAATTGTTGGGGGTGAGCATGCAAGCACACTCAGTGGGATTTATGTCATTCAATAGTTAATGCTAAAAATAAATAATCAAGTAATTGCAACTTAGCAAATAACATTCACATTGCCACATATACTTTGTCATTGATACTTTGCCAACTTTGCCATTAATACTTTGCCATTGAGTTTTGTGAACCATCGCATGTTTGTGGACCTTCCCAAAGCCAAATTAATGACTATGGTATTCCCACACGTAGACATTTCAATCGCATGTTTGTGGACCTTCCCAAAGCCAAATTAATGACTAAGGTATTTCCACACGTGGTGAGCACGGCGGGTCGCGCCCGAAGACCCGTCGGTCTCGGACCCCATTTGGAGCCCCTGGCTATTAGATAACTTTGCCACAAACTTTGCCAATATATAATGTACTTTGCCAATAGATCATAACAATAGGAATGAATTCACATAACAAACAATTAACTCAAATCATTTATCTAAAACATTAAATAGAGAATAACATTGCAACAGAGCTCTACAAACCACCGTAGAGATTAAAGCAATTAAAAACCCACCTCGATAGTTGAACGTGGAAATAATACGTGTTGCAATTGTCGTTGCTTAGCATGAATACATAGAATAGCAATTGATCGAATTTTATATTAACAAAATATTAATAGAGATACTAGAAGAACTAATGGACAAATCATATGGTTTGTATATATATACCTTAGCCACTCCATATTGTGGCATATATATAACTATAACGTGTGAGCTAGAGAGGAGATGAAAAGACATAGTTTATAGGTTTTAATTAAATTAGCCGTTTCTTTTTTTTCATTATTAAGACGGAGTTACAAAAATTAAACATAGGGTAGGAGTTACAAATATTAACATGCAAATAAAAAGTTGTTCATATGGGTTTAATTTTTATTAATTAATATTTATTTAAAATATTAATACTAATAAAAGGTGAAGAAAATACTGGGTGTTACATTCTACCCCACTTAATAAAATTTCGTCCTCGAAATTTAGCATTACAATTGTGACATAACATAGTAACATAGCCTCATAGCATATTGGAAACATTAGCATTGATAAAATATAACACAATAGCATGAAAATATCGCATGATAAACCAAAATATGAAATTATAATAGCATGTACGTACCTTGTGGAGTTGGAGCGATGAGGTGGCGATGGACGACATAACATTTTTCTAGAATTTACTCGTTCATAAATATATTTTTAATTTACTCGACTCAAAAATATAATTTAGCAAATCTACAAGAACGTAGACCCGCTCTGATACCACTCTGTCACGCCCCAAATCTAAAAATAAAGACCTTTAAAAAAATACTTAAAATAACTAATTTTAACGTGCCAAAAATTGAATTTTAAACTTACAACGATAAAGTAAGGGACGCAACGACTATTACATTTAAATCACGTTAAGCATTGCAGCGGAAACCGTTAAATAAAATTAAGAAATTCATAAATAACTCATCGAGCAATTATCCATAAGAATAACCATAATTAAATTAAATAAACATGCTTGAAAATAGTCCTTTAATCTTAAATAAATCGTCGTCTCCCATCACCACTCCTCGCCATCCAACTCTTCAACCTGAAATTGTAAATTGTTGGGGGTGAGCATGCAAGCACACTCAGTGGGATTTATGTCATTCAATAGTTAATGCTAAAAATAAATAATCAAGTAATTGCAACTTAGCAAATAACATTCACATTGCCACATATACTTTGCCATTGATACTTTGCCAACTTTGCCATTGAGTTTTGTGAACCATCGCATGTTTGTGGACCTTCCCAAAGCCAAATTAATGACTATGGTATTCCCACACGTAGACATTTCAATCGCATGTTTGTGGACCTTCCCAAAGCCAAATTAATGACTAAGGTATTTCCACACGTGGTGAGCACGGCGGGTCGCGCCCGAAGACCCGTCGGTCTCGGACCCCATTTGGAGCCCCTGGCTATTAGATAACTTTGCCATAAACTTTGCCAATATATAATGTACTTTGCCATAAACTTTGTCAATAGATCATAACAATAGGAATGAATTCACATAACAAACAATTAACTCAAATCATTTATCTAAAACATTAAATAGAGAATAACATTGCAACAGAGCTCTACAAACCACCGTAGAGATTAAAGCAATTAAAAACCCACCTCGATAGTTGAACGTGGAAATAATACGTGTTGCAATTGTCGTTGCTTAGCATGAATACATAGAATAGCAATTGATCGAATTTTATATTAACAAAATATTAATAGAGATACTAGAAGAACTAATGGACAAATCATATGGTTTGTATATATATACCTTAGCCACTCCGTATTGTGGCATATATATAACTATAACGTGTGAGCTAGAGAGGAGATGAAAAGACATAGTTTATAGGTTTTAATTAAATTAGTCGTTTCTTTTTTTTCATTATTAAGACGGAGTTACAGAAATTAAACATAGGGTAGGAGTTACAAATATTAACATGCAAATAAAAAGTTGTTCATATGGGTTTAATTTTTATTAATTAATATTTATTTAAAATATTAATACTAATAAAAGGTGAAGAAAATACTGGGTGTTACAAGTTGGCATGGCCGACGCCGATCAAACGTGGCTGTGAGGAGTCATTCCCATGTGGAGGCTGTTGGCCAGCGGCGTGAAAGGCCACGGACTCAGGCGAGTTTCATGGCTGGTCAGCGACGTGAGGTAGGCTGCTCGGGGATGAAGACCTTGCAGCGTGAGCATCGGCGACCATGAAGTCAAACGGCCATGTGAGACAGGTGAAGAGGCCGGACTGAGAAGTCAGAACAATGGCCGGAGAGACGCCGGTGGCAGGAGCCGGTGGAGACAAAGTCACGCTGGAATGGGATTTAGTATGTGAAATTGCACACTCTGATGTGTGTGAGAGAAGAGAGCATTTCGTCAAAACCTTTTTTTCCTTCCTTGCACGAGTCAATGACAATGCATACAAACTTGACCTTTCTTCGTGAGTATAATGTAAGTGCAACTTTCAATGTTACTGATCTTTCTCCCTATTCTAATGATGTAGATTCGAGGACAAATCCTTTTGAAGAAGAAGGGAATGATGAGGATCCACCAGTGCAAAGTCATGAAAACAAAAGGAATCCTTTGATCATACATGATGGGCCGATTACAAGGGAAAGAGCTAAGAAGATAAATGAGGCTTTGATGAGCTTAGTTGCTGAAATGAGAGAAAATGTGCAAGACAAGCCCGAAGAAGGCCTAATAGTGAATGTTATTGGGCTGGACTACGAATAAAGAGATGTCATGAAGCTAATTTGGGCTAAAAGACATAATTCTAAGTGCACGGGCCTTAAAAAACGTGGCACACATGAAGTCCATCAGAATTATTGTTTTATTTTTATTTTTATTAGTTATTTAGATTATTTACATTTTCTAGGAAATTCAAAGAGTTAGGAGTTACATTTTTAGCTTTGAATTGAGTCTTTAGTAGCCTTTTAAGACCATAGGTGTAGGTTATGAATGTATTTACTCTTAGGAGTTACTTTCTAGCCTATAAATAGGCTTTGTATTCCTTTGGGAAGGGGACCAAGTTTAATACGAAATTACAAGCTTTTGTTTGCTTATTCTCTTTGTGAGGTTAATTTATTTGAGAACTCATCAAGAATCTTGAGCAAGATCTTCTGGCATTCAATCATACCAAGGTTCTTTGCTCTTCTATAGCTAACGGGTCAAGGTTTTTATGCTCTAAGTAAGATTAATTCAAATCTCGATTTCGGAAGATCCGCTGCTTAATTTATACGTTGGGTTCTTAGATCATTATAGCTAATGGGTCCTTCGTCTCTATCTACATCATGTGAGCTACGATGATTGGAGGAACTTTGATCACCATTATCAAATGCAACAAGTTTCCTCATATTATCAAGATTGGAGGAATGAAGAAGCATAACCTCCTCCTCAAGGATATTATCCTCCACCTCCACCTGAAGAGTTGTATCGTCCACCTACTCCTTCACCTATGGAGGAACCTTGCTTTGAATTTCATGGAGCTTCGGAAGGAAATTGGTATGCAACAAACTCCTTCTCATTATCAATATCAAAAGTGGGAAAGCAATGCACATTGGCTATCAAGCAACGTGGAAAATGATATTACAAAAGAGCTTCTTGCACTCCACATGAAGATGATGGAGACAAGTGAGAAGAAATCTGAATCAACCGACTCCATCCTTGCTCAACTTATGAGTAATCAAAAATCGATGGAATTTCAACTTGGACAATTGTCCATCGCCGTGAAAAAAATGCAAGAAGAGGAGAACTCAAGTGAGGAGAGTGAAAATGTCAAGCTCATTGTCAAAGGAGATGAAGAGAAATGTCCTTTAATGGATATGAGCAACAAGGAACATGAAAATCAAGAAGCGTCGGAAGATGACTTGAAGAGTCAAATGAGCATTTCTAAACCTTTAAACTCTTCAATTTACTCTTTAATTGATATTGATGCTTCTATTGATTTCATTTTTCCTCTTGATCATTTTAATCCAAAAAAGGAAGTTGAGAAGAACTTGGGTATTCTTGAGAAGAAAGGAAAGCAGTGGAAAGAGCAAGAGGAACATTCTTTGATGAGAGGATGGAAGAAACATATGGATGATTGGTCTTCCATTCATGAGAGCCTTCTTGAGTTTGAAGCACAAAGGTTGAAATACAATGGGAAGGAGGATCGATATCCATGACCTTTCCGATGAGTTCTTTTTATTTCCGTCTGACTTGAAGACGTTAAACTTAGCGCTAAATGGGAGGCAACCCATTCTTTATTACTTTTTTTTTTTTTTAGATTTGTAGCTTGTTTGATCTTTTGTTTAGTTTTTGTTTTGTAGGTTGAGTGTTGTATTGGTGGTCAAGGATGGGAGATATGCATGGTGGAGCTCAAGGGTAGTGGTGTTTTGGTGCTAAAGGTCCAAGGGACAATTGGTTGCGGTAGCTTGCCTCTTTAGTGAACTTAGCTGGTGGCAAAATTCTAAGGTAACAAACTCATTCCCAAACTTTGCATTCAACTATATAGTTTCATTTAAGTTTGGGGGGAGATTTCGTTTGTTTACCTTCATTTTTATTGCACCATTTGTCGTAATATATTGTGTAGCTTTGTTGGATGAGATTTATTGTGGATTGTTGGTGTTTGAGACATAATTGATGGTGATTGTTGACTTTTGAAATTTGGTTGAGCTTGTTGGTATTGATTGATACTTGCTTGTTCATTTGCTTATATGAAGATTTGTGTTTGGTTTGATGTTCTGAATTCATGATTAGACAAGCTTGTGAGCTTTAGAGCCTTTAGACTTTCTGTTGGTCCTGAAAGGAGTATATAACAAGTGTATGGGGGGGGGGGAATACACTTGTATGCAAATCTTTTACAGTTTTAACCAAACAGACTTCAGCAAGGTTGTCCTGGACAACTCTGCTTATGAGATTAACTCTTGGAAGATAATCAAACTACTAAGTACTATTCAGTACTTAGTTGAATAACTATATACGGGAGTTATATATGCGGAATTAGTGGTTGGCCCTTTAATTTAAACTTCTTTTAAGTTCTGAAATCACCTTAACAGTTTCACAGTATATCAGGGAGCTTGTCTAAATCTTATTTTGCACTGTTCTTCTCTCAACAGTGAACTCCTTACACTTCTACTACAATAACCTTCTATCTCTCTTTTGGAAAGGTATAAGGGTTGATGTTGGTTCCAACTAGGTTGAGATATCCTTTACAATGAGGTTCAGTGTATAAGGATAGGATATCTCTCTAAGCTTTGTATGGATATACAATGAGGTTCAGCTTAGAATGAAGTGTTTGAAGACTAAGAATGTCTTTAGAGAACTTTGAAGCTTCAGAATAGTTGATGTTCTTGGATAGAAGATGGATGCTTCAAATGGCTTCACACTTCTGTATTTATAGACAAAATTGAGGATTTGCCCGTTGGAGAGGCAACCTCAATTGTCTATAAATGTCTTCCTTGAACTCTGCAACTGGAAGACAGTTTCTTGATAGTGACATGTCCTTAATTTGGGAAGTAAACGGCTGTAAGCATTTTGTCTTGACATTGAAGCACTCTTCCCAAGGTCTGACTTCAAGATACACTTGATCAAACATGGACATTCCTTCTGATCATTGGTCCTTGGATAAGGACAACCTTCCTTATCACTTGGACAATTCTGCTTATCAAGATCAACAGACTTTTGCTTATCAGCACTGTTGGCTTGCTCTTCAGATGACTTGGCTCTTTGTACTTTCCATGCATCTTAGGATAGGTGTTTGTGCATTCATGGCATTGGATAAGTAGTCTTGACCTCATCAACACAATTGGGCTATTCTTCAAACTGTTGTGGTTCAATTGTGCTGAGACAAACCTTCTGAACATTGATGTGTGCTTTAGCAGACTTGGTCTTGATGATGTATCTAAATCATTTGATCTTCAGATAGGTTGTTCCACAACTGAGCTGACTTAATCAGCACAGTTGCCCATCAGCAGGTTTAAGGTCAATTTTAATTCTAATCCTTGAGGAAACTTGATCTTTTTATACTTCTAAGCATGTGTTCCCCCTCAACTTGTGCATCTATTAATCTAAGAGCTGCCTAACATACCAGCTTCTCAACTAGCCTTAAGCTACATGTTCCAACAATCCTGAAACATGTTCATTTAATCTGACTTATCTATTTGGCATGTCTAAGGGGGTTTTGGTATCATAATCGAAACTCATTTTATTCCCAACACTTTCATATATTGTGGTCTAATTTGCTTCTTGTGAGTATCATTCATGCTTGTGTGCTCTAGAACTTGTCAATTGTCTTGTTTGAAGTTACTTTTTGTGTGAGATTTTTGAAAGTGATATAATGCCATCTTTGTTTTGAATAGTCACTTAGCCAAATTTTCCATACCAAATGAAATTTCCCCGTAGTTAGCCACTTTGAGCCTATTGATCCATTTTCTTTGGCAACCTACAAATTTAGCCTATTTGTCCATCTTGTATGAGCCTAATTTTCCCTATGAACTATTGGAGCTTGATTGTTGGCAAATGTGGTTGAATTGAGGTGAAATGTGAATTTGGTGGAATTTTTTGGTTGGGAAGTAAAAAAAAAAATGAGAAAAAAAAGATGAATTGTGAGTTGTGCATAAAAAAGATTGAGTTTGTTGGGATATGTATATCCCTAGTTTAGTTTTGATAAACCAAATCAAACATGTAATAGGATAAGTTGTATTGTATAGACAACTTTATTATACATCTTGTAATAGATAGGACTCTGGTTAGAAGAGAAGACATGTCAATGCTCAAGAAGAGAAGAGAAGACCAAGACCAGAAGTCTCCTGATAAGATGAGTTGAACTCATCTTATAGGACAAGAAGAGTAAGAGTAAGATGAGTATACACCAGCATAGTAGAAGTCTTCTTACACCAGTAGAGTAGAAGTCTTCTTACACCAGCAGGGTAGAAGTCTTCTTACCAGCAGAGTTGAAGTCTTCTTACACCAGCAGAGTAGAAGTCTTCTTACCAGCAGAGTAGAGTAGAAGTCTTCTTACCAGCCAGTGGCGAACCTATTAAGGGACATGGGGGTACAGTTGTACCCCCAATTTTTTTTTCCTTTACTGTATATATGCCACTGAGTTTGGTGGACGAAAAATAACATAAGTTGGGTTGCTCAAACAATAGCCCAATTACTCATTAGGCCCATTAAAGTTAGGCAGCCACTAACCCACTAATAAATAACTAATTAAAATTATTATAAAATAATTTGTTTTCACTTTTAAGTTTTAACAATATGCCTCCTTTCTAGCGGCGTGGTGTTCTTCTTCAAATGGCAACTCTCAAGTCTTTCAATAAGATCAAAGAAAAAATTACTCTTTTATTTTATTTTATTTTACTTTTATTATAATTTTATTTTTTTAAAATTTTAAGTTACTTAAATAAAATTAATGCTAAAAAAAATTAGGAATTTAAGATTTATTAAATTTTACAATTGTATTTAAAAAAAAAATAGAAAAATACTTACTATGGTTTTCTTCTTATAATAAGTAGAAAAATACTTAAATTTGTCACATTTTAAGGTATTGATTTGATGACTCTTGCATTTCTACTTGATATACTCCCTCCGTCCGCTTATAAGTTTCCCGTAACTTTTTGGCACAGAGATTAAGAAAAGTGATTAAATAATAGATATAGTACAGTGATTGGAAGGAGGGAGATAGAGAGAAAAAGTAAAATATAAAGTGATGTGTAAGAAAAAGTACTTACCAAAAAGGGTATGGGATGCTTATAGGCGGACAGACTAAAATGGTAAAATGGGAAACTTATAGGCGGACGGAGGGAGTATTTATCAAATATATGCAAAGAGATGATAGATTTAGAGATTTATTTGATCTTGGCGTCCTATGAATTAAGTTTGTAGACACAAAGAAGCATGTGACTTATCCAACAATTTATTTGCCAATCAAGTTGGTGTTGATTCTCCCGATTGCTACTACAGGTGTGAAAAAAGTATTTGCAGGAATGACTTACCTAAAAAATAGGTTGCGAAATAGTATGTGTGATGATCACTTTCATTGAGAAATACTTATTTTTAAAAAGTTCCCAATGAAGATGTCATAGATTGTTTTCAAAAAATAAAGACTCGCGAGACTCAATTGTAACTTATAGTTGTAACGTACAAATACTTTTTGATTTAGTATTGATCGTACCCCCAATTTTAAAATCCTGGGTCCGCCACTGTTACCAGCAGAGTAGAAGTCTTCTTACCAGCAGAGTAGAAGTCTTCTTACACAAGAAGAGTAGAAGTCATCTTACACAATTAAGGGAAGACCAATCAGAGTTGAAGTCAAGGATTGACAAGATACGTGCACAAGAAAGGAAAGTCAAAGATATGATTGAAATTACATGACAATGGTAATATTCAATCATATCAAATCAAGAGAGTGCCAATTGCTGAATTAGTGGAGATTTGAATGCTATCATCCAACGGTAACATTCAAAAATCAACACTATATAAATGAGTTCAGTTCATACATCATTGGGTGTTAAAAGAGGAGTGAGATGCAGAGGTCGAGCAAAGTTCTTAAAGTCCAGAAATAAGAAGAGCTCAAGAAGACTGTTCATGAAGATTCAACACGCATCACCTCATCCCCAGTGAGTGAACTCATAACATCTAAGCCAGTGTAGTCACTTATATATATCCATAGCTTAGAGAGAATTTTCCAATCCTAGCATGAGGCTAAAATAGATTGTAAGGGAAATTCTCACCTAGTTCATATACAGAAAACCCACCTTCTACCATAAAACCCTAGAAGTCAAGTTGAGTGTTCATCATTGTAAAGAGTGCAAGTGCTCTATAATCACTTGTGGAGTGCAAGTGCTCGCAACTCACTTGTGGAGTCCAAGTGCTCTCAACTTACTTGTAAAGTGCAAGTGCTTCCAATCACTTGTGGAGACCGCAGCAGTTCGGGACTATTCAGATCTCAAAGTCCTACCATTGGGACTATAAAGGACAAGCCCTTGTAATTTTTGGTAAATTAAAGGGATTAAACATCACGTTAGGACGTGAGAGTGGACGTAGGAACGTATATCCGAACCACTATAAATTACTGTGTTATTTACATTTTCTGCACTTTACTTTCAGTTATCTCATACATATTTGTGCATAAACTGTTTTACAAAGTGTATTTAAGTAATAGACGAGTATAATCTTTATGGGCACACTACAATTCCGTATTTAACTCCGATAGGTAATTAATCAGTCGACTAACTAGTCCTAGGCCCCTAGTGAAATCAGCGGACTAGTTACTTTGAAGAGTTAGTTTATTTTCCACACCATCAGCAGACATCAAGTCAGCTGATCTTACACTCGTCTTAGGTACCAACAGAGTTGATGTGTAAAGAAAAGAAAAATCAAAGAAGAAAACTCTTTTGTGCACAAGAATTTGGTAGAGCTTGAAGTTCAAAAGTGTTGATTGGTTGATGGTGAAGAATGAGCTTAAAAAGAAAAGGAGCAAGTAAAATTTGTGGGATGTAGAACTTTGAGTTGCAACTTGATCAATTGCAACTTTCATTTTTGCTCTACTAGTTTATAAGTCACTTTATCCAAACTTTCCACACCCTAACCAAAGAGCCTACATTACAACCAAATGATAAGTCCTTATTGATTCATTGATTGAACACTTTCATGTGGTGGAGAACTTAGACATGTGGCAAGCATATGGTAGTGCACTTGTGTGATTTGATGTTAAGAGCATACAATTTCTTAATATACACTTTTGAGTGATGAGAGATACACTTACTTGTGAGGATATTGTGGATTGAGCACTTAATCTTGCATGTAGTTGAACATAGCATGTGAACTTGTTTGTTGATTTCTCTACCCCTAAGCTTGATTAGATTGAGAAAGTTGACAATCACTTATTCTATCTTGGCTTGAATGAATTCCTTTGCAATTCTCCCACTTGTTCTATTGTTCTTTCGTTGCTCGGGGACGAGCAACACTTTAAGTTTGGGGGAGTTGATTAGTGTGAACATTGCTTGAAATCCATGTATTTAATTTGCATAATTTTATAGGATTTCTTGCATTATTTACACTAAATTGACTAATTGCACTTGAAATGAGAAATGTACGTGTTTTGCTATTTTTGTAGGTTAATTGGGGATTTTTGAAGCAAAACACGTCTCAATTATTTTGTGAGGTCAATTGAAGGAGTGAGACGAGAATGGAGACGAGAAAAAATGGAAGGTGAAGATTATTTGGGCCAACAATTTAATTGATGGCCCATTTAATATATTGGGTACATGAATTGCAATGGATCGATTGGGCCCTTTAATTACATTATTGGAGCTCAAGTGCAAAAGTCGTGTGAAGCAAATTTTGGACAACAGAAAAGAAGATCAATTGGGCTAATTTCAAATATAATATTCATGGCCCATATTGAATTTATTGGCAGCCCATTTCAGCATCTCCAATTAGTCAGGCCCACATATATATACACCAAGAAGGCGTGAATCACAGAGGCTGGAGAGTGAGAACACACACATAAGAGGATATTGCGCAGAAACAAAGGGCACGACTCCATTGGGGGAGGGAAGCCCCTCCTCTCCACACTCCACTCATTAGATAGTTGGCTTGTTCTTTTCATTTCTTAGATAGATTTTGATTTAGTATTTCATTTTATTGTAAGCATTGGAGGATTTGAAGACAAATAAGATGATATCTTTCCTTAATTCATGTTTTGTTATTCGTTTCTTATGAGTTTTAATTTCTTTGTTGTTTTAGTTATGGGCTAATCCCCAATTGCCCTGGGTGTGGATGTTTTGATGGGAATTTAGTGTAATTGTGAAGTAATTGCATGATTAGCTTAGAATTTGGGTGTATATGTTTCTAGAGTTGTATTTCGATTGATTCATTTGATTGATCAACCCTATTAGCAAGCATTTTCGATTATGTTAATTGCAACGAGAGTTGGGTTTGCATGATTGGGGTGTGAGTATGAGCTTTGGTCAATTGAGTAGAAGTGAAGTAGTAATTAGCTTAACCGAAAGAGGGTTAATTGCTAGGCCGATAACTTTAGACACTAAACGAATAGAGGTCGTCTAGGAGTTTGGTGAGATGGCGTTTTATAAGTATTAGTAACCGTGTTGAAGGTATTTATAAAACATTATCTTACGCGCTTATGATATTTGGTTACATCCTATAATTGCTAATCAATGCACGTTGTTAGCCTATGCCTTTCGAGGGGGTTTGCACACATATGTGATAGCCTTTAGCTTAAATCTAAATTCATAGCTAATTCATGTAATTGGTTCACTAGTTCATTTAATTACTCACAAAACGAAAAGACACGAGGCAATACTCTTCTCTTGCACTTTCCAACGAAAGTTAGATAACTTGTTATTTCTTTTGACTATTTCTCATTATTTTAGTTAATCTAGTTTAATACTTTAGTTCTAATTCCCAAAAATCCAAAAAAACACGTGTAGTTACTACAATAGCATACATACTCGTAACTTTAGGGATTCGCTTGCACTCAATTAAATCCTAGGAATGAACAAAGTACTTGGTCGTACTTACGTACTACAATCGGACTAATTCACGTATTATGCAACACCAAAATACACGACCACAAGTATACGGCGTATATTGTACCGTGATAAGTACGAGGTCGATCCCACGAGGAGGTGTAGTGTAAAATTGAAGTTTGTCGATTGAATTCTAAATAGACGTAATCGATAAGTTGTAAAGTGTGGCAATTACCCCTAAATTATCTACCCAGTTGTCACAAGTAAACAATTAAACAAGTAATATAGAAATCGATCAACAATCATGCAAACCAAAGAAATGAGAGAAATACAGTTAAAACTCAAAGAAGGAAAGGGAGGTTCCAAGGCATATGTCACACTAAGGGGTCAATTTATGATCAAAATCCTATTTAAGTGATGTTGTGTTGATTACTATAGGGTTGATCACGAAATAATGAATTAAAAGTTCTCTCGATCCAATTAATCCAAGAGAAGTATCAAACAAACTAGTACCTCTACCTAGCATGCATAATAAACCTCAAAAAGGGTCCTAAGATCATCTAATACCCTCCCAATAATTGATCCTCTCTCGAGCTCACAATAATATTGGGTCGAATGCTTAAATACGATTAATGAAAAAGATCTATCAATCCAATTTTAATTAATAATAAATCAAACACATTATCATGGCCATTGACAACATGTTTTGCAATGAAAGTTAAGCATTCAAATAGAAATAGCAACACAACCTCCAAATAAACAAGAAATTAATTCATAAACATCATCCAAAGTATAAACATAGCCCTAGAACCAAAAGTGTTCTAGCCAATCAACAACATAATCCAATTAAAAAAACCAAATTAAATAACTAAATAAAAAGAAAGAGAAAAAGAAAGCTTAGTCTAATGGATGGTGTGGAATGGAATTCCAAAGCTTTTGACTCCTTCCTTGCTTGATTTGGTGGAGAATTGAAGAAATGGATGATAATTACCTCCAAGTGTGTGTTTGTATGTGTAAGAGTTCTTGTGAAGGGGGTAATGCCTTTTGAATTCAAGAATGGGAGTATTTATAGTGTTGGGGTAGGGTTTGGGGAGGTATTTTTCAAGTAAGTCCCTTGAAAATGGAGAAAATGGCCAAAAACCCCCGAGTAGCGTGTGACCCGGCCGGGTCGATTCTACCCGGGCAAGATACGAAGCTCTAGGCTGGACAGAGCGAGGCCGGGCTAAAACCACCCGGCCAGGTTGATTCTACCCGGCCAGGTTGATTTTACCCGGCCAGGTTGATTCTACCCGACATGCTTTTTCGTCTCTTCATATATCGAGCTTCCGACCTCCGATTGACTCGATTCTTTTTTTCATTCCACTCCGTTTTTCTAGCCGGATCCAATGGTACCCTCCTCTCTTTGGTCCAGTGAATTGTGGTAGGTGTTTTGCTCCCTAAATCCTTCGTTTTCCCTATAAAATCTACAAAACACCACCTTTCTCTTATTTTGACCAAAACAATCATAATTAACCCATAAATCAATGAATTCACACTAAAAATGAGCTTCACATGTGCATAAAAAATGTGTAAATTCCACCCGAATCAAACTCCCCCAAACTTAAAATGTTGTTTGTCCTCAAACAACTAAGCACTTAAAGCAATGAGGGTGGAATGATCACAATGGAATATTCAATGCAAATCACACATGCAAAGTAAAGTGTGGTGATATTTCTTTCTCAAAGTGCTTTCTCAATGATGGTTATAAGCTCATTATTGCAATTCACACTCATAGATCACGGAATGCATAAGTACACAACACATTGTGAATGGGAAACATAATCCAAATGCTCAAATCCTCTACTCACATGATAGAGTGTTTCTCTCAAACACACAAACAAATTGATGCTATGAATGCACTCAACAACCAAGTTATGTTATGCAATCACCATAAGCTTGCCCACATTCTTCTTTCTACATCACTCAAGTGTTCAACAATGTGATCAATAAGACTTAATCAAGGATGTAACATTGGCTCTTTGGACAAGGTAGGATGAATTTGGTAATTGTGACTCTTCTAGTGGAGGACAAAGCTTCTTGTTTTACAATGTGTGCTTTCACTTTCAAAGCTTACAAACTCCATCCTCACTTTTCATTTTCCTTTCTTTTTCAAGCATTCATCACCTTATCTTTTTGAACCACTTTTTTCTTTTCAAGCTTTTGGGGCTCTTTTGTCCCTCTTTTCTTTTCCATTGATTTTCTTTTCATCTTTTCTCTTTTTCTTTCTTTCAACTTTTCCAATTTCTCCTTTCACCAAAGGTATTTAAGCACATGTTTATCCACTTTGTCTTTTATCCCCCACTAGATATAGGTATCAAAGGCTAAAAAAGGCTAAGTGGTTAACATTGTAGTTTGCCAAGAAGATGAGGAATTAAGCTCAAAGGGGCTAACTACGGAAGATTACTTCGCTTTTAGGAAATTTTGGCTAAGTGACTCTTTTAGAACAAGATAGCCTATATCATATCACAAAATTTCACACAATCATGCTTTCAAACAAGAACTTGGGCAAGTTCTAAGATTACTAGCAATAACCTAATCCACTCTCAAATGAATCAAACCGGGTTACATGTTCGATTTATGACTCAATTCTCACCGGTTTATTCAATGGAACTCTCACATTCATCAAATGTCCCCAAACAACAACACATCATGCATTCATGCTATCAAAGATCACAAATATGAACACAACATGATACTACTCTCCAACACCAATCATGCATACATTCAAAGCAAATAGACATCACCACAACTACTCACTATGGATTTCAAATATTATTCATGCTCACATTTCACCAAGAGTCCACTACCCAACACATGATCAAAACCAACTCAAAAAACAATAAGCATATGAAAGCAAAGTGTGTGCCGGTGCAATATATACACAAACGAAATGACAAAATGGTGCCAAGGGTAATAACTAGTAAAATAAATAAAAGAAAAATAACTCCCCCAAACTTAGAATTTTACTAAGTAAAAATTCTAAGTTTGGGGCTACAAGTTGTTACCTCCCCCAAACTTAGAACTTGCTTCCCCTCTTCAAAGTTGGTTTTGCTTCATTCTTCATTCTCCAGGATATGATGTCCATAATGCTCCTCATCCATACCTACAAAAGAAACTAAGCTATCAAAACTACTAAAACAATAAAAACATGAAGGCAATAAAACCATGGGTTGTCTCCCAAGAAGCATTATTTTTAACGTCCTATGCCGGACGGTTCTTCCTTGAGATGATTATCAAGTCACCCCATCATCATACTTGCTCTTGGACTTCTTTCCCCATACAACTTTCTTAAGTCCATCAAAACATCCACTAGCTAGCCTATCCGGCTCTTCAATCATGTCATAGGAAGTTGATGCCTCATTCACCCCCAAGCTTGCACAAGTAGCTTTTCTTGATTTGGGGGAGTTTTTGAAGAAAACTCCCCCAAACTTGGCCTTCTTGTCTATCTTCAAATCTTTGTCTTTCACCTTGGGGTTCTCTTTCACAAAGTTGATCTTGGGCTCTTCTTCCATCTTCTCTTTCATGGGCATTGAATAATGATCTCCCTTGGAATACACATACTCTTCCTCCTCATCCTCATCGTCACGAAATCTAACAACTTTATAGATGTTGAATGACACTTTCTCATCACCAAAATGTAGTTCGAGCTCTCTGTTTAGTACATTGATGATGGCTCCACCCGTTTCTATGAACGGTCTTCCCAAGATCAAGGGGATTGCCCTATCTTTCTCCATATCAAGCACCACAAAATCAACCGGGAATATGAATTTCCTAACTTTGACAAGCACATCATTAACCGTGCCCATGGATATACTATGGAGCGATCCGCCAGTTGAAGATTCATGGTAGTAGGCGTCAATTCTCCCAAGCCAAGTGATTTCAGGAGTAATAATGGCATGAGGTTTATGCTTGCTCCAAGATCACACAAAGCACGATAAGTTCCCTCCTTGCCAATCACACAAGATAATGTAAATGAACTGGGATCCCTTAACTTTGGGGGTAACTTAGCTTGAATGATTGCACTACACTCTTCGGTGAGGTTCACGGTTTCAAATTCTACCATATTTCTCTTGTTGGACATAATCTCCTTAAAAAACATGGCATGGTGAGGCATTTGCTCAAGGGCCTCCGCAAATGGGATATTGATGTGTATCTTTTTTAACATCTCCAAAAATTTGATGAACTTTGCATCCAAGCTCGTCTTCTTAAGTCGTTGAGGATATGGGATTGGAGGCTTATATAGAGATGAAGGCTTGTATGCATCATTCTCTTTCTCATTTGTTTTCTCCTTCTCAACATCTTTCTCTTCAACTTTCCTTCCTTGTTGCTCCTCTTCACCATCTTCCTTTGGCATCATAGGGCCTTCATAGCTTGTGCCACTCCTCATGTTAATTGAGTTGCATTGCTCTTTGGGGTTCAATTCCGTGGTTGAGGGGAATCGACCCGACTTGTGTTGATTTCCAACCATATTAGCAATTTGGTCAACTTGAATCTCAATGGCTTTCACATCATTCTTGATTCCCATCACTTCATTTGCCAAATGACCAATTTTTTCATCTTGACTTTCAATATTTTGCCAAGTGTAGGTCCCAAAGGTTGAGTTAATATCGAGGGAAGCTAAAGAAAATGTCTAGAGGGGGGTGAATAGACTTTTCTAAAATCTTTCGATATATCAGAATTACAATGTGCGGAATACGAAATTAACAATGAGCCCAATTAAAGTTTATACTCAATCCTTTAAAATTCAAAGAACTCTGTTCTATACTCAACTAATCTAGTTTAGAAGTGTATTTAAACAATTAGACAATTAATACCAACAAAACAGTAAAGTAAACAACACAAACGATTTATAGTGGTTCGACAACTTGTCTACATCCATTCTCACAACCCAGTTGTGATATTCTTATTAACTCGTCCAATGGAGTAATATGTTCTTGTAGCTTTAAGTCCCAAGAAATAAGACTTAGATCTTCTCGACAACACTACCAAGTGCCTCTTGGATCTAACTAGCTATTTTACAAGTAACTAGCAACTTGAAACATGAAACGAAAATAAAACTTCTCTTCGTTCAGTAGTAGCCTTCTTGTTCTTCACTTGTCTTGCGTAGCTTCTTTCTGAACTTCAATCTCTGAGAGAAACTTCGAACAATTCTTCAGTATGTAGCTTCAGTATATGTATTTTCAGTAGTCTTCGAATGATAAACACCTTGAGGTATTTATAGATTCTAGAAATCAAGAACTTAGTTAGTTGTAACCAACTCTTCTTGAAAACTAAATTCTAACTGAAACTTCTTATCCTTCCACGCGTTTCTTGTTAATTAGTTATTCCTTAACTAACTCTTCAATCTTTATCTTTAACACGCTTCTGTAACTAACTTCAAGTTGACCTGTCTTGTTTAAGTCGCGCACCTGTCTTGTCCTTAAGTAGTAGACTGCGTCTTTTACTTGTCTTGTGCAGTAGACTTCTCTAGATTACAATCATAGAACTAATCTAGTCCTATCATCTAATCCTAACAAGACTATTACATTACATTAAGCTCTTGTTACAAGCTTAGTCAACTTAGAAAACTATACAATGAATCTATCTATTACATTTGAAATTATGAGCTCTATACAATGATTATTCATAGCTCAATAACAATCTACACAGTTAGTATAAACACATATGAAGTAATAACACGATATCAATTATAGGTACTTGTCTTTTCATATGTTAACTCATGTGAACTCTACTGATCTTGTTCAAGATGACTTCAACTTAACTAGACTAGATTAGTCAATACTTAGAAAAATTCAACCTTCTTTTGGCTTATCAAAACTTTATCTTTTATATTTCAATCATCATTTAGGACTTGTTTTAGGATTCATATCCCAACAATTTCCCCCTTTTTGATGAAGCCAAAACTACTTGAATCTTTTCATAATAGTAGACTAGTTAAGTAGTTATCTTGTCTTTAAACATCAAATAGTACTTTATCTTTTCATTCATTCAAAATATGATCAGTAGATATTACACATACTAAATAAAAAAAAACTAAGTAATCAGACCAAAAAAAAAACTAAGTAATCAGAGCAGATAATCTAATCTGAAAGAGTACCTCCTTCTGGGTTTGGAACACAGAATGCATCAAGGAGTCAGCTGTGAATAACTCTGATATGGTCTTCATCATCAATCTTCTCTTTCTCAAGTAACTCTTCTTCATAATTCTTGATTTGATTAAAATCAACTCTTCTACCAGAGCTTGTCATAGGACATTTCCACTTTGGAAATTCAGGAATAAGAATGTTGAAATTCGCTCCAGCAGATATCCTTAAAATAAGATGCCATAGCATTTGGTTCTGACCTTCCATGAACTTATCAAACATTGAATATAACTCATCTGGACTTTCAGAATCACCATACTTTCGAATAATCCAGTGATCAAGTTCCCATTGCCTCTTCACTTTCATCCATTCAGGTCGATGTTCTTTATCTATGAAGTAGTCAATGAAATGATCTTCCATCTGGTCTTCATCTGCCTTCAACTTCTGCAAATTCTCAATATGTTTTCCAACCTTCTTCTTGCTTGCATAATGAGCTTCATTACTTGGATCAACAACCTTCTGCTTCTTTACTTTTGTTGTTGTCTCCACCTCTTTCGGCTCTTCTATATGAATAGATTTCCTTTTAGATACCAGTCGAGTCTGAACTTCGGCTTCAGGAGATGCAACTGCTTTGCCCTTCTCCTTCTTCTTCAACTCATCTGCTTCAGCCTTAGCTTGCTCAAGTTCTGCAGTTTTAACCAACCTGCCTTTGCCTCTCTTAGGCCTTCTGAGATCTTGCATAGCTTCAGCAGCTTGCTTCGCTTCTGGTTCAGCACTGGACTTAGATTTTTCACCTTCAGCAACAATATCAACTCGACTTGTCTTTGTCTCTTCCCTCTTTTTGGCTTCATCAGTCGCCTGGAGAGAGAAAAGAGAAGTGAAACGAGTCATCTCTTCAAACATAGCTTGCTTCATAAGACTCGTAGCTCTTTCAATCTGCCTTTCATGAGAACCATTTTGACTCAATTTGTCCAGCTTGGTTGCCACCAATTCCAGCTTTTGAGTAGACAAGTTCAACTCATTTTTAAAATGCGTTGCAGTCAAACGTAACTTCTTGTTCTCGTCAGTCGTAGCACTAATAATTTCTCTAGCTTGTGCTAACTGATCATAAGCTTCCATCCTTTGAACATCAGCAACCTCGATTCTTGCTCTATAGACTCTTTCCATCTTCCTGGATTTAGTAGCTAACACACGAGCAAAATCGACTGAGCTTTTCTCCGAGTATTCAACTTGATCCTGGAGAAATCCTTCAAGTTGCTCAAACATCTGTTGCCTGAATTCTGCATCTATCTGGTTGACCTCATTCAAGATCATCTCTTTTGAACATGTCACAAGGACACTGTTCTGTTCAACAAGAGTCTTCTTTAATTCAGATTTGAGAAAATTATCGATGGACATCTTGATTACAACTTTCAAGTCTTCTTTCAACTCAACTATTGAAGCAGCTGGGATTGCTTGAGACGAATGTCCAACTTCAACATGAGTATCTTATTCCATGATCTCATCATCAGCAACAGATACTACTTCAAGTATCTGACCTTCTGTAGCAGTAGCTAAGACCTCGTCTTCCACTACTTCTGATTCTGGAAACACACTTCCAGCTATAGCTTTCAGACTTGGGAAAGGATAGTAAGGCACTATAGCTAACATAGCTTCCTGAGCCCTCCTTGCAGCATC
Organism: Galeopsis tetrahit; assembly: GCA_963675135.1. Classification (NCBI taxonomy): domain Eukaryota; kingdom Viridiplantae; phylum Streptophyta; class Magnoliopsida; order Lamiales; family Lamiaceae; genus Galeopsis; species Galeopsis tetrahit. The sequence continues at coordinate 22,009,162 of OY776124.1, forward strand.
AGCCAAATCCTTTTTCAACAAGGCGTGCAACTTCTCCATGTATCCACAAAGTTCAATGGGAAGTAAAACATCAGTATATCGATTTATAAAAGCAAAATCTGACCTTGGACTGTTAGCATGATCTACTTGAAATCTAAACACAATGCCTCTCAACTGGTCTGAGACATTGTCTAACTCCACTATAGGATCAGTAGACTGAATTTCTTCAACTTGTGTGGCTTCAAACATAACCACATCATCTTCAAAATCTGATTCCGAAACTTGAACACCCACATCAAATTTCGATTCTGAGCTCATCAAGTCATCAGAAATGTTTAGCAATCTCTTTGCAAGAGCAGTGATGGCATGAGCCGGAAATAACTCTGAGTGGTCTCGAACACCACTGTTCTCCTTCTGTTCCATTTCCCAGTCCATAAAGTTTGAGATGCCTCCTTTTCCTAAGATGACTTCGAAAAGATCATCTGTGCCGGACTTCTTCAATGCCACCCAAGTGCATATTCTGAGGAGTTTTTCAAACTGCTCTGATGAATAGTCGACTTCGATAGACGAGAGCTGCTTCTTCAAGTTCCTACTCATCTTCGAACGGACTCTCTTCTCTCTTAAACTCATAGGATAATAAACCAAGGATTCAAATCTAACTTCAGACGGGGTCTGAGTAGGTGGGGTCCCTATCTCAGTTGTTGCAGTGGCAACTGGCGTCTTTTCTGAAGTAGATGGGTTAAGAGGTTCAACATATTCTGTTGAGGGTAGGGAGAGAGTTTGGACTGTGGTTTCTGGGGGCTGTAATGTGTCTAGGTTTGGTGTGACAACTGTCGGAGTATCCGTTGTGTCAATTATGGGAGTGTTTAGGGGATGACTGGCTCTCAGCGGTCGTGCTGCCAGTACTTGTGAGGTTGAGGAAATAGGTCGAGGCCTAGATCGATGTGATCTAGCCTTGGTTCGAATAGCTGGGAGAGAGAGAGGAATTGACAAATCATGAGAGGAGGTACCAACCTGAGGACTCGACTCTTCTGATGGAGGAGGTGTTCCAACTCTTACTAGCTTGTATAACTCTGGAACTTGATTTGACTCCTTCTGATGATCAGACTGCTCTTCTGATTGAGTCTCCTCCGAGTCAGCTGAACTAGACTCAGCCTTTGCAACTTCCTCTGATTCTTCCTTTTCTGACCAATATTCTGAAGCGCTAGATGAGTAAGCATATGGCAAAACATCTGAATCATCATACTGAACTTGCCTTGGGCAGCAGGCCTTGCAGCAGCCTGCTTCTTCATCGCCTCTATCTTCAGGTAGAACTTAAGAGGATGAAAGGGCTTTCCCTTGCTCCAATCAGTTTTGTTTGGCATCAATAGCGGGAGTAAAATACTCAACTTGTTGCCATATCCAACCACCTGTGATACTACCCAATTGCGAGTATCAACGTCCACTCTAACACTTCTTTCGAAGTACATCATCCTGTCAGCTATCAGCTTAAACCAATTACCCTCAGTAATTCCATCATATATTGCCGCCATTACCCTTGTCTTGGATTGGGTAACTGAGTCATGAGACCCAGTGGCACATAGAAGAATTTTGCTTGCTATGTCTAGTAGAGTGCGATACTTTACTAATAGTTCGGACTTTTTGACTGCAGGAGCCTTGCCATCTGGTTTCAACTTCATTTTCTTACCACAGAAGATGCTCAAGTACCTCATCTCCTAACCTTCAGCATATTTTTCCACATCAATCGTTCCGATGGGTAGCTTCAATCTTTCGAACATTACTTCCCGAGTGATTTCCACTCGATTTCCACCAATAAATGACTCGATAACATCTCCTCGTCTGTTGGCGTTGGCATAGAATTCCAGAACTTCTTCCTCCAAAACAACTTGAGGAAACGCCTCCAAGTATGGTTTTAGACCGCATCTGGTGCATTTGGTCAAAATTTCTACATTTCCTTCCGTGTGATTTCCTTTGAAGAACACAGACGGTTCAACATGCACTTTGTTGTCATTGATGTATCTGCCTAGATCGAATGGTGCCTGAATGTTTGTGCTCACATCGAAAATAGATCGAATCGACATGGTGAATGAGTTGTTATGAACAATAGAATTGAATAAGCAAGAAATCAACTGTTAGCACGTAGTAGAGTTGTGAAAAACGTGGGGTAAAATGTGTGCAAGAGTTGGGTTTTGTTCAAAACTGAATTTCTGATCCAATGGCCAAGATCGAAGGATTAGATCCAACGGTCGGGACTTTTGGTATTCGGTTACAGAACCGAGAAGATAATGTGATTTGATTTTGTAAAAGTTGAAATCCGCCTCTTCTTAGGTTGGATAGGAGAGTGAATTCATCCGACCTAGTATAGATGATTGCGAGCTGAATGTATACACCTCATTAACTGGGAGTGAATAAATCCAATTCTAGGATATTCAAATTTTAACAATATCAAATTACTTTAATACCCTTAATTTGTTTCGAATAAACACTTAACACATTTTAATCAAAAGAACACTTAGCTTGTCTGTTCGAGTCCATCCAGAACAGATGAGTAGGCCTAAGCTTCATAAGGCGAGTAGGCTTAATTTGCACAAGACGAGTAGTCTTATGAACACCAGTCGAGTTCCCCCTTCGACTGTGCTTATCTATTCCGAATGTCGAACACCTTTATGTACCTGTCTTATTATTTGTAACACGTAATCGTAGGTACAGGTAGAGTAAAATAAATAAGATGAATATCAATTTGGCTTAATGGTCAAGGATCAAACAAGATGACTATTAACAAACTTAAGAGTCAACATAAGGTTCTTTAAGAAATCAAAGATTCCCCCTTAAATGTTTATTCCCTTAGTATTACCCTCAGCTTTACCAGCTTCCTCATCGGGTTGTTTGGTCATCTAGTCTATCCTTGTATACCTATCTGTAGAGTGATTAGTCGAGCGCTCTGGTCTAGTGATCTTGTCTCCTTATCTCTTTGATGTACCTGTTTAGTTAGTGCGTAGCTACAGGCAAGTAGGGTCTAAATCAATTAACCCTAGACTAATGCATAACTCATGAAAACGTGCCTCAGCTAATGGTTTTGTGAAAATATCAGCTCTTTGAAACTCAGTATGAATCTTTTCCATGCGAATGTACTTCTTTTCTACATGATCACGTATGAAACTGTGCTTCACATCAACATGCTTACAACGTGTGTGCAAAACAGGGTTTTGTGTAATGGCAATTGCACTGTTACTATCACAGAAAATAGGAACATTTGATTCATGTATATTGTAGTCTCTAAGCTGTTGCATGAGCCAGAGTATTTGACTACAACAGCTACCAGCAGCCATGTACTCGGCTTCGGTAGTTGAAGTTGCAACACTAGTCTGCTTTTTCGAAAACCATGAAATGAGTTTTGTGCCTAAGAATTGACAAGAACCAGATGTAGATTTCCTATCTATTCTACAACCACCAAAATCAGAATCAGAGTAGCCACTTAGAGATAGATCATCATTTGAAGGATACCATATACCGCGATTGATGGTTCCTTTCAAATATTTCAATATCCTTTTAGTGGTTTCCATATGACTCTCTTTTGGATTAGCTTGAAAACGAGCACATACACCAACAGAGAATGCAATATCAGGTCTACTAGCAGTCAAGTATAGTAATGAACCAATAAGACCACGATAATGTGTTTGATCCGCACATTTACCTTGTTCATCTGGATGCATCTTGTAGGTAGGTAGCATAGGTACGCCAGTGGACTTGCATGTCTTAATACCATACTTGTCTAGTAGATTTCTAGTATACTTTGCTTGATTTATGAAAATCCCTTCTGGGTCTGTTTTACTTGAAGACCAAGAAAGTAATTCATTTCACCCATCATAGACATCTCAAATTTACTTTGCATGAGTGTTGAAAAACTTTCACTCAGCTTCTTGTTAGGTGACCCAAAAATGATGTCATCTACGTAAATTTGGACGAGTAAAATGTCCTTCCCTTCTTGTCTTCTGAACAGGGTTCTATCGACCTTGCCCTTAGTAAAACCATTTTCTAATAGAAAGAGAGAGAGAGTATCATACCAGGCTCTTGGAGCTTGCTTTAGTCCATATAAGGCCTTCTTTAATCTGTAAACTTGGTCACCTTTGACTTCGAAACCTGGAGGTTGTTCAACATACACTTCTTCCGCAAGAATACCGTTAAGAAATGCACTTTTAACATCCATTTGGTATACAGTAAATTTCATGTAAGTAGCATATGCAAGAAACAATCGAATGGCTTCTAGTCTAGCAACAAGAGCATAGGTTTCATCATAGTCTATGCCTTCAGCTTGTGAATAGCCTTGGGCGACTAGTCTAGCCTTATTCCTAACGACTAAATCATTCTCATCTTTCTTATTCTTGAAAATACATCGAGTGCCAACTACATTATGATGTTTCGGTCTATCGACAAGTTCCCAGACGTCGTTTCGAACAAACTGGTTCAACTCGTCTTGCATAGAGATGATCCAATTACTATCAGCCAATGCCTCATTAATGGTCTTAGGCTCGATAAATGAGAGGAAACAACACCAGCAAAACAGAGATGGACTAGGTTGTTCTTGCGACTCAAAGAGTTGTCGTCTAGTCTTTACACCAACAGTAGAGTCACCAATGATATTTTTAGTATTATGTGCAGATTTCCATGTATTTCTATTCTTAACAGTAGCACTATCATCTATATCATGTACAACATCATGCATGTCAACATCATTTGTATCATCAACAGATTTACCTGGAGTAGATGAGTCAACTAGAGCAGGCATGTCTACTGGTCTAGTAGACTTACCTTGAGCACTTACCTTTTCCTTGTCATCAGATTCGAGGGCTTTCATGAATGGATTGTATGCTTGAACGGATTCATATACCTCTGAATCTTTGTCAGATTCGATAGTTAGCTCAGTAACTTTCTCACTGATCTTGTTGGTAGACGAGTCCTGTTGAGATTCATCGAAAACCACATGTGATGTTTCTTCCACACAAAGGGTTGAGTAGTTGAATACTCTAAATGCTTTGCTAGTCGAGGAGTATCCTAAGAATATCCCCTCGTCTGATTTAGCATCGAATGCATTCAACTTGCTTTTCCCATTGTTATGGATAAAACACTTACAGCCAAATATATGGAAATATGAAACTCTGGGTTTTCTACCTTTCCATACCTCATAGGGCATCTTACCTAGTGCTTTATTGATGGCACTTCTGTTTTGGGAATGGCATGCAGTATTGATAGCTTCTGCCCAAAACTTCTGAGGAGTATCATACTCTGTCAGCATGGTCCTGCAGGCCTCCTTAAGTGTTCTGTTCTTTCGCTCTACTACTCCATTTTGTTGTGGTGTCCTTGCTGCACTAGTAAGGTGCTGGATGCCACGCTTAGAACAAAATTCTTTAATATAGCAGTTAATGAATTCAGTACCCTTGTCACTACGGATCTTGACAATGGACTGATTCTTCTCAACCTGTAATTTCTTCAACAGATCAGGCAAAAGTGTTTGTGTATCACACTTCTTGTGTAAGAAGACTACCCAAGTGAACTTAGAGTAGTCGTCTACCACAACAAGTGTGTACCTTCTACCGTTCAAAGTTGGAGGAGCTATTGGGCCATGTAGGTCCATATGTAGGAGTTCGAGAACTCTACTTGTTGAGAGGGATGGAATAGATTTAAAGGAACCTTTTACCTGTTTACCTTTCTGACAGGACGTGCATACATGTGACTTGTAGTAGACTTCATTGGGAATACCTTCCACAAGGTAGTCTCTGGCTATCTTATTAAGAACCTTAAAGTTTAGATGACAGAGGCGTCTATGCCAGAGCCAGCCAAGTTCTTTAGGATTCTTAGTAAGTAGACAGGTGTCCCTCGGACAACTGTTCCAGTTCACTATGTACACACTTCCTTGTCTTATGCCGACCAGTAGGACTGTGTGTGTCCTCTTGTCAATGATTTCACATTTGCGACTCTTGAACTGCACCTTGTATCCACGATCACAGAATTGTGAAACAGAGAGTAAATTGTATTTCAAGCCTTCAACATATGAGACATCTTGGATCTCTATATCTCCATTCCGAATGTAACTGAATCCTTTGGTAACAGCAGTGGAGCTATCACCAAATATTACTTTTGGTCCTTCTTGCTCATGGTAGCTTGATAAGAGAGACTTGGTACCAGTCATGTGGTGCGAACAACCACTGTCTATGTACCAAGTTTCTCCTATTGAGCCACCCTTCTTGTATAGATCGAGTCGACCCTGCATTAGATGATATTTCATAATTTAGGTACCCTCCTTGTTTATTGGGGTCCTGGGGGGTTAGTCGAGTTCAATGGAATCCAAATGTACATTGGAGTCCTGAACAAGTTTGATCTTCTAAGCTTTCGGCCATATTTGTTGCAAAATAAGACCTTGTTGTCCTTATCTGGCCTATCAGTCGAGTTCGGGTCTACTCTTTGGAGATAGCCTTTTGATTTAATCTCTACTTGAGCAGGCACTTGTCTATGATAGTCAGAGTAGGGTTTGTATGCATTAGGTCCATACGGTTTATAGACATGTTTAGGTCTGTCTTCTCCTTCGATATCATATGACAAAGGTGGAGGATATAGGACTGCTTGTGTACGATATTTTGAGCCTTCCTGTCTAGGTCTAGACGAGTAGAGTTGAGACTGCCTTATGAAAGGATGTCTAGACTCTTGTCGTCTAGTCTGTACTTGTCTAGTACTCGTCTCCTCAGGATACCAATCCTCGTATCTGACCTGGTTGGGTCGTCTACGATTAGTAGTCCTTAGAAGATTAGTTCTAGGTTGAACAGGCTTGTTGTTACCATTCTTTTTACCTCCTTTGGTAATTGGAATGTTAACTCGAGCTTGTTTTGGTACAGTACCTTTAGATGGAGTATCAATATCGTATATCATTGGTCCTTTTCCTTTATCATTAGTCAAAGAGCTTGAGATGAAAATAGTAGGGTTCTTAGGAGCTTGAGTAGACGAGCTGGGTGTCTCAGCACCTATGCCTGTCTTGTCAGCAGGAGCCCTATACCTATCCGACAGTTCAAGGTTAACCTTAGAGGAGTTAACCAGGTCAGTAAGTTTAAGGTCTAGAGTGACAACCTCGGTTTCTAAGAACTTATTACTATCTTCAAGCTTTTTGCACTTACTTTTTAAAACATTGAATACATGTTTCTCAGTAGCATGTGTCTTAAGTAGGTCTTGATACAACTTGTCTGTTAATGCACACTTGTCTTTGAGTTGACTCAACTCTTCTTGCAAGCGTTCATTTAGGACTGTTATATTAGGATCTACTTTAGACTGAGCTTCCTTAAGATCAATGATTTCTTGTCTTAAAATGATGTTTTCGTCACTGACTTCAATGATTGCTTGGTTGGCAAGTAGGAGGTCGTCTTCAACTGCACTAGTAGAGTGCTGAAGGCTAGTCCCTACTTTGCTACTGGCAGTATCACTTTCATCAGATTCTGATTCATCACAAGATTGAAAAGATGTAGCACATGATACCTCTTGGTCGATTTTAGCCATGCAGCATAGACCATCATCTACTATGAAGGCTTCATCGTGATCTGGATCAGACGGGTAGCTAGATGAGGATGATGGCAACTCGTCTGAATCAGAATCAGAGTCATCATTGGCCATCATTGCCTTCTTGCCACGATTGTATCTTGTCTCCCTTCGTGCTTTGCGTTCTTCTCGATCATCAGTACTCAGGTTTGGACATTCATATATGTAGTGACCTGGCTTTACACAGTTATAGCACAAGAGATCATTAGTAGCCTTTTTAATAGGAGAGTTATTCCTTCGTTTATCACGTCTATCAGAACGAGTAATCTTCCTACCATCAGACTCTCTATCTTGTCTGTTACCTTTCGAGACTTCATCTCTCCTTTCGGACGAGTTTCAGTCTCGTCTGGTCTCAGACAAGTTCTTAGAAGCAGACCCTCTATGCTCTCTATAGAACTTCTTATATCTTCCGAAACGTTTATTCAGCCTATCAAACTTTCTAACCATGAGACTTACCTGATCCTTCAGACTAAGATCAGTATCTAACTCGTCTTTCACAGAAGTAGACCTCGTCTTAGACTTCGACCTGTCTACCTTAGACGAACTAGTCTTAAAAGCAACGTTCTTAGATACAACATATTCTTTGTCAATACTTACTATAGGTTCATCTTCGTCTAAATCAAACTCATGGGCCTTTAGAGTTTGAAACATGGTCTCTACTGTCCATACGTCTATATCTTGGGTATTCTTAACAAACATTTTTACCATTTTCCATCGACTATCAAGGCTTTTGAGAATCCTAAGATTGATTTCTCGCGGAGTATAAGATTTACCAAGGACTTCCAAGTCATTCATGATTTTGGTAAAACGAGTATCCAACTGGTCTATTGTTTCGCCAGCTTTCATATGAAATGATTCAAATCTTTGGACTGATGTAGAAAGCTTACTTTCTTTGATTAGGGATGTCCCTTCACAAATGATAGCTAAGCGATCCCACATTTCTTTAGCAGTTTTACATTTTAACACTTTTCCCAGATACTCGTTAGGAAGAGTGTGTAAGATGTAATTCTTGGCCAAGCTATCCAAATTATTCTGTCTCATTTCTTCTGAGGTTAGTTCTGCCCTTGGTTTCTTGACGAGTGTACCCACGAGTTGATTTGTGTCAAGGGTAGCAGTATTAGGGATCATGGTCACTATCGGACCTTCAGTGATGACGGAGATCATTAAGTCGTGAGTGGAACTGAAGATGGCTTCCATCCTTAGCTTCCAATAGTCATAATCTTGAACCTGGAACTTAGGTAACTTGTTAGCACTAATTTCGAGAGACATGATTCAAGAAGATACGAATATCACAGTATAGTATCAAGAAACAAATGTTTTCAAGTTCAGCGATAAAGAACACGTAAGAGCACGTATAGACACGGACCAAGACTTCACCCAAGTCTTGAGTTGGTTATCAAGAAACAGCAGTTCGTAAACTACTGCTCTGATACCACTTGTAGGTCCCAAAGGTTGAGTTAATATCGAGGGAAGCTAAAGAAAATGTCTAGAGGGGGGTGAATAGACTTTTCTAAAATCTTTCGATATATCAGAATTACAATGTGCGGAATACGAAATTAACAATGAGCCCAATTAAAGTTTATACTCAATCCTTTAAAATTCAAAGAACTCTGTTCTATACTCAACTAATCTAGTTTAGAAGTGTATTTAAACAATTAGACAATTAATACCAACAAAACAGTAAAGTAAACAACACAAATGATTTATAGTGGTTCGACAACTTGTCTACATCCACTCTCACAACCCAGTTGTGATATTCTTATTAACTCGTCCAATGGAGTAATATGTTCTTATAGCTTTAAGTCCCAAGAAATAAGACTTAGATCTTCTTGACAACACTACCAAGTGCCTCTTGGATCTAACTAGCTATTTTACAAGTAACTAGCAACTTGAAACATGAAACGAAAATAAAACTTCTCTTCGTTCAGTAGTAGCCTTCTTGTTCTTCACTTGTCTTGCGTAGCTTCTTTCTGAACTTCAATCTCTGAGAGAAACTTCGAACAATTCTTCAGTATGTAGCTTCAGTATATGTATTTTCAGTAGTCTTCGAATGATAAACACCTTGAGGTATTTATAGATTCTAGAAATCAAGAACTCAGTTAGTTGTAACCAACTCTTCTTGAAAACTAACTTCTAACTGAAACTTCTTATCCTTCCACGCGTTTCTTGTTAATTAGTTATTCCTTAACTAACTCTTCAATCTTTATCTTTAACACGCTTCTGTAACTAACTTCAAGTTGACCTGTCTTGTTTAAGTCGCGCACCTGTCTTGTCCTTAAGTAGTAGACTGCGTCTTTTACTTGTCTTGTGCAGTAGACTTCTCCAGATTACAATCATAGAACTAATCTAGTCCTATCATCTAATCCTAACAAGACTATTACATTACATTAAGCTCTTGTTACAAGCTTAGTCAACTTAGAAAACTATACAATGAATCTATCTATTACATTTGAAATTATGAGCTCTATACAATGATTATTCATAGCTTAATAACAATCTACACAGTTAGTATAAACACATATGAAGTAATAACACGATATCAATTATAAGTACTTGTCTTTTCATATGTTAACTCATGTGAACTCTACTGATCTTGTTCAAGATGACTTCAACTTAACTAGACTAGATTAGTCAATACTTAGAAAAATTCAACCTTCTTTTGGCTTATCAAAACTTTATCTTTTATATTTCAATCATCATTTAGGACTTGTTTTAGGATTCATATCCCAACACCAAGTCTTTGTCATGAAACTCTTCGTCTCTCCCATGAACTTCTTGGTCTCTCCCATGAATGTTATGAACATTTCTTCCATGGTGAGCTTTGACGAAGACTCTTCTATCACACCATCTCGGGTATTGAAGTTCGACGGTGGTTGAATGGCATTGTGAGGGTTAGCATACGAGAAATTTTCATGGTTTCTCAAGCCGGGATGGTATTGGTTCGGATTAGGAGGGTGATAGTTCCCATGGGTTTGCCTTTCTCCCCATCCTCTTTCTCGATAATTTCGGTCTCGTTGGTTGTTCATGTAATGGGCCTCTTCGTATTGTGCATCATTGGGCTCCACTAGTGCTTTGGTCGTCATCAAAGCGATCAACTTATTCACTTTGTTAGATAAGTTGATACTTTCTTCCGAATTGTGAGTGGAAGCTACCCTTCGATTTTGCCTTCGTTCGGATGGCCATTGATTCCCGTTTTTAGCCATCTCCTCCTAAAGCACATAACCCTCATCCGTCGTCTTTCCCAACAAAGACCCTCCACCGGCCGAAGCGTCTACCATCCCTCTTGTACGGTGGTCCATCCCGTTATAGAAATAACAAATGATTTGATCCCTTGAAAACACGTGGTGAGGACAACTTCTTATGAGATCTTTAAAGCGCTCCCATACCTCAGCCAATGATTCATCCTCATCTTGTCGAAATGAAGATATTTCCCCCCGTATTTGAATAGTTTTGCTTGGGGGAAAATACTTCATTAAGAAAGCATCCACAAAATCATTCCAATTCAATATCGTCCTTAAATCAAGAGACATGTACCATTGTTTTGCACGATCACGGAGTGAGAAGGGGAACAATTGGAGAAGAATGTGGTCTTGAGGGACTCGGTTCATCTTCACCGTCCCACTTATCTCTAGGAATTAAGATAAATGGAGGTTGAGATCCTCCTTTGACAACCCTTCGAATTGGTTGTTTTTTACCATCATGATCAATGCCGGCTTGAGCTCAAATTTATGAGCGTCTACGGGTTCCCTACGCGCTCCTCTGTACGGCCTTGGAATAGGGCGAAAGTGATCCCTCAAAACCCTTTGGTGCCCATGTTCCTCATTCGCCCTTGGTGCTCTATCTCTTTCCTCTACATTTGGCCCTTGATTCTCAACTTCTTCCTCAACCTCATCCACTATTGGATTCTCTCTTCTATTCATGGCTTCTAAATCAATTCTTCTTCTTTCGGCGTTTTGCCTTCGACAACGAACTTCGATTTCCGGGTCTAGAGGTAGCAACACTTGTTGATCTCTCATAGCTCGAGTGATCATAGGCCATGTCTAAACAAGAGTTAAAGAGAAGGTGAGAATCGTAAGAGAAATCAAAATAACACACAAAGATATTTTTGGATTTTTTTGCAAATAAGGAAAGCAATTAAAATGTCTAAACTAAAATTCTATCAACCTACACTATAGGACTACAAAACCTCCCCGGCAACGGCGCCATAAACTTGATTCACGTATTATGCAACACTAAAATACACGACCGCAAGTATACGGCATATATAGTAGTGTGATAAGTACGAGGTCGGTCCCACGAGGAGGTGTAGTGTAAAAGTGAAGTTTGTCGATTGAATTCTAAATAGACGTGATCGATAAGTTGTAAAGCGTGGCAATTACCCCTAAATTATCTACCAAGTTGTCACAAGTAAACAATTAAACGATTAATATAGAAATCGATCAACAATCATGCAAACCAAAGAAACGAGAGAAATACGGTTAAAACTCAAAGAAGGAAAGGGAGGTTCCAAGGCATATGTCACACTAAGGGGTCAATTTATGATCAAAATCCTATTTAAGTGATGTTGTGTTGATTACTATAGGGTTGATCACGAAATAATGAATTAAAAGTTCTCTCGATCCAATTAATCCAAGAGAAGTATCACATAAACTAGTATCTCTACCTAGCATGCATAATAAACCTCAAAAAGGGTCCTAAGATCATCTAATACCCTCCCGATAATTGATCCTCTCTCGAGCTCACAATAATATTGGGTCGAATGCTTAAATACGATTAATGAAAAAGATATCTCAATCCAATTTCAATTAATAATAAATCAAACACATTATCATGGCCATTGACAACATGTTCTGCAATGAAAGTTAAGCATTCAAATAGAAATAGCAACACAACCACCAAATAAACAAGAAATTAATTCATAAACATCATCAAAAGTATAAACATAGCCTTAGAACCAAAAGTGTTCTAGCCAGTCAACAACATAATCCAATTAATAAAACCAAATGAAATAACTAAATAAAAAGAAAGAGAAAAAAAAGCTTAGTCTAATGGATGGTGTGGAATGGAATTCCAAAGCTTTTGACTCATTCCTTGCTTGATTTGGTGGAGAATTGAAGAAATGGATGTTGATTACCTCCAAGTGTGTGTTTGTATGTGTAAGAGTTCCTGTGAAGGAGGTAATGCCTTTTGAATTCAAGAATGGGAGTATTTATAGTGTTGGGGTAAGGTTTGGGGAGGTATTTTACAAGTAAGTCCCTTGAAAATGGAGAAAATGGCCAAAAACCCCCGAGTAGCATGTGACCCGGCCGGGTGGATTCTACCTGGGCATGCCACCCGGCCGAAATACAAAGCGAGAGGTGAAATTTGAGTTGCCCGGGTGATTTGACCCGACCGGGTCGATTCTACCCGGGCAAGATACGAAGCTCTAGGCTGGACAAAGCGAGGCCGAGCTAAAACCTCCCGGCCAGGTTGATTCTACCCGGCCAGGTTTATTTTAACCGGCCAGGTTGATTCTACCCAGCATGCTTTTTCGTCTCTTCGTCTCTTCGTCTCTTCATATCTCGAGCTTTCGACCTCCGATTGACTCGATTCTTTTTTTCATTCCACATCGTTTTTCTAGCCGGATCCAATGGTGCACTCCTCTATTTGGTCCAGTGAATTGTGGTAGGTGTTTTGCTCCCAAAATCCTTCATTTTTCCTACAAAATCGACAAAACACCACCTTTCTCTTATTTTGACCAAAACAATCATAATTAACCCATAAATAAATGAATTCACACTAAAAATAAGCTTCACATGTGCATAAAAAATGTGTAAATTCCACCCGAATCACGGACCCATACGCTTGTGGGGCTCGTATTGTAAAGTTCTTTAAAAAGTGTTGAAAAACGAGACAAGTCGATGCTCTTGGATTTTTGATTCAGAATAGGTCAACAACTAAGGGGGAATTTCAGCTCAGCTGAGTTCTAGCTCTGACTGGATTTACACGCGTATGAGCAAGATAAGAAGACTAAAGTGATATTTGAAGTCGTCCGTGTTACAACATATCAACTGAGAGTAGAAATAGGACTTTTGTAATAACTGATTAGGTGAGTCCGTGCTTGTAAAGTGTAATATTAATAAAACTCGTCTTTTTAGCTTTTGGAGATAACATCTAGTTATCTCATCTGATGACAATTCCTCATTTTCATCTTATAAAAGCCACTTGATTTTACTCTTCTGCACTATTATTTGGACTTTAGCACTGTCTGTTCTTTATCATTTCAGTCAGTGTTAGATGATTTGGTTATATCAATAAGGGGGAAATTGTTGGGATATTTTATATCCCTATGTTTAGTTTTAATAAACCAAATGAAACATGTAATAGGATAAGTTGTATTGTATATACAACTTTATTATACATCTTATAATAGATAGGATTATGCTCAAGAAGAGAAGAGAAGAAGTCTGCTCATAAGATGAGTAGAAGTCATCTTATACAAGCTGAGTAAAAGATCATCACAGTAAAAGATCAGCTCAGTAAAGATCAGCACAATAAAATATCAGCACAGTAGACGTCATCTCTACAAGCTGAGTAGGACGGAGCATTCAAGTCATCGATATAGTGAATATTACATGGAAATGATAACATTTAGAGTATCAATCAAAGACTACAGTCCTACAATAAATATGGAATAAATGCATCTTCCTTAATCAAAGAAGGAAAGGTCAACAAAGAAGGAAAAATCTCAAGATTGAAGAAATCAATCAACTAGTCAAAGATTGCATTATTCCTAAAATAAGTATGAATTTGAAATTACTCTCGAACGGTAAATTTCAAATTCACACTATAAATATTAGTTTGGTTCTCATATCTCAAGATGATGTGAGAGATGCAAAGGTCGAGCATGGAGTGTAAAGATTCATGAAGAACAGCTCAACGGAACGTCAATGAAGATTCAACAAGCATCGTCATTCGAGAGTGAGTGAACTCATATCTAGGTCAGTTTAGTCATATACACATTCCTAGCTTAGAGATATTTTCCCAATCCTAGCATGAGGTTAATCTTTATTGTAAAGGAAAATCTCACCTAGTTCATATACACAAAACCTACCTTCTACCATAAACCCCTAGAAGTTAAGTTGAGTGTTCATCACTGTAAAGAGTACAAGTGCTCTTAAACACTGTGTGGAGACCGTAGCAATTTGGATATTGCTCAGAGCTCAAAGTCCTCCTCTTGGGACAATAAAGGACAAGCCCCTGTTAATTTGGAGATTAAAGGGATTAATATCACGAGTGAAATTTCACCAAAGACAACTCATGGACCTTCCTCCTCAATGAGGTTCGTGAGGAGGTTCTTTGATCCGATCATGTGACGTGAAGCGCCTGAATCTATGTACCATAGTTCAGCTTTTGTTCCTCCTCTCTTCAGTAGATCCACTCAACCCTGCAAGCAAATTATTGCTTAGGTACCCATTTTGTTTTGGGTCCTTGGGTGTAAGCATTACCCTTGGGAACCCATATATACATTGTTCTTTTGAACAATCTAGAGCATTTCAATTTTTTTCCACGGGTATCACAGTACCATACTTTTTCAACTTTTTCCTTAGCTGAAGAAGTAGTAGTAGTGTCAGCTGTTTGAGAATCAAAAGATTTTTGCTCATGTGACATATTAGGGTCTGTCTTCTAATTTTCATTCAGCTTGGGTGCATCTGCTGAATATAACTGATTTTTAGTTCCAGACCTGTTAAGAGTTTCATAAGAAATTGGAGGTGCATACTTAACAAGCCTTTTGTGAGCTGGTGACAGCTTCTTAGCCTTAGTTGCATTCGGCTGAAACTTCTTTTGAGAAGAGGGTCTCGGTTGATCATAACCCTTCTGTTGTTCTAGCACAATCTTTAACAGTTGACCATAAGTCTTCTGTCTTAGATTACGCAACTTCTCCTTTGAGTCCTTTGGCCTACCACCATGTCTAGTGATAAGAAAATTCATCTTAGGATCCGCTACAACAGGAGCTGGGTTTGGATTTAAGATTACAACCTTAGGCTTTTGAAAGCTTGAGGTTGCTTAAATTACTGACTTGAATAATTTTTAACACTTTTTAAGCACATAACAATACGATCCCCACAAGCGTATGAGACCAATTGTAGTATGTAAGTACGACCAAGTAGTTTGTTCGTCCAAGGATCTAATTGAGTGCAAATGAATCCCTAAAGTTAAAAGTTTTCATGCTATTGTAGTAACTACACTTGTTTGTTGGGTTTTCGGGATATTAAACACAAGTATTAAACTAGATTAACTAAGATAGACAAGAAATAGAAAAAATCAATAACAAGCTATCTAACTTTTGAGAGAAAGTGCAAGAGAAGAGGTATTGCCTCAGGTGCTTCCGTTTTGTGGGTAATTCAATGAGTTAACGAATCAATTGCATGAATGGACATATGATTATAGGTTAAGTTAAAGGTTATCACTCCTATGTGTAGACCAATCCCTCGTGAGGCTTAGGTGAACACGTGCATTGATTAGCAATTATAGAATCTAACCAAATACCATAAGCTCCAGTGTTTCATAAGCACTTTCAACACGGTTACTAATGCTTATGAAATGCCCTCTCACTAATCTCCTAGATGGCCTCTATTCGATTAGTGTCTAGTGTTGTCGATCTAAGAAATTAACCCTCTCTCGGTTAAGCCAATTACTACGTGAATTCTAATCAACCAATCCAAGCTCACACCCGTGGCTGTTAATCATGCAACCTAACCCTCGTTGTAATCAACACAACCAATAATTCTAGCTAATAGGGTGAATTGATCAATTGAATCATGTAAATCACAACACTAGAAACATTAACACCCAAATTCTAAGCTAATTATGCAATTAATCCATAATTACACTAAACACCCATCAAAACATTCACACCCAAGGCAATAAGAGTTTAGCCCATGGTTCTAGAAGAGAATCTGTTGGTCCCAAGTAGTTGAATGTTAAGATTAGAATGAGCCTAAAAGTCTAGAGGGGGGTGAATATACTTTTCAGACTTTTCTAAAATATAAGAGATTAATTGTGGGGAATATCAAAATTAATGAGCCCTTTATATGATTATACTCAACTAACAATTATGAACTTAACTAGTCTATTCTGTAATTTATATCAACTCGTCTATTCAACACGATTTCAAAATCTTGTTGATTATACGAATTCTAATAAGAACAATTAACCAATATAAACTATAAGTAAATCAAACACAATATTTATAGTGGTTCGACAACTTGTCTACATCCACTCTCACAAACCCAGTTCGTGATATTTTGTTAAACTGATCTTATGGCTTTAAGTCCCAAGAAATAAGACTTCGATCTTTTCGATTATATCACCAGATATATCTTCGATCTTGTACTAGTTACAAAAACAATAAAACTAAACAGTAAAACTTCTCTGTTTCTTGAATAGCCTTCTTGAATGAACTCTTCTATTCTGAGCTTCTTCTTCTTTCAATCTCTTTGAACTTTGTGAGTGTTTAAGACTTCTTGCTTGATTGCTTCAATATGCGTAGTTTCAGTAGTCTTCTCACGTTCAATGTCTTCATCTATTTATAGATATCTCACCATAAAAAACAGTTTGTTATCCAACAACCTTCCTTGATAACTTCCTTTAATTTAACTAACTCTTGTAATCGCTTTCTTAATATGTATCTTGAGTATACAACGATTTATTTATTTATGCAGTTAAAACTAACTTCAAGCTTCCTTTTAATATCTTCACTTGTTTACTTAATCTTGACTTGACTTGTCTTCTTCAGCATATTCCATACTTAGAATATTTCTGACTTCTTCATATCTCGTCATGTCTTTCATCAAGTCTTCTAGTCTTCACAGTCTTCTTGTCTCTGTAGAACTCTTCTGTTCTATCAACTAAGCTAACTAATCTATTACACTTATATTACATTAAGCTTTATACATCAGCTTAGTCATCCTAAAGACTATTACAATCATAATGTATACATAAACTTCTATACAACAATTAAAGCTTATCTTATAAACCTATTACATCAAGTAATCTGTTTCTTCATACTCAACCATATTCCGATCTTGTCTTATACAAGACGACTTCTATAACAGATCAATCAACATAATCTTCTTTTTGGCTTATCAAAACTCATCTCATCATCAAATTGAACTTGTCTTAGGATTCATATCCCAACAAAATCTCATGGCTACAACAAGAATAAACATCAAACTCATAACAAAATAGCAATAGAATTAACAATTTAAGAAAATACCAAATTGAATTGCAAAATAGAGTAATTTTTTTTTTTTTGATCAAGCAATGTAGATTTATTATTAATAGAACTGTAGGCCACAAGGAGTGACCCCAGTCAAAAGATACAAAATCAAAGTCGAAACTTACACATGTATTTTATCTAAAGAACTTGAATAAGAGAAGTAGCAGTACTCTGTCTACCAATTTAAATCCCAAGAGCCCTCCTGGGTGAGTTAATCCATTCTGCTAGCGGGACACCTGGACTCACAATTTTCTTGCCTACCATCCAACTCCATAATCTCGAGATAATTTCGTCAGTCGTCTTCTTCCCCGTGCTCTCTTCATTCTTGAAAACCTTCACATTCCTCCTCTTCCAAAGAGACCAAACCACACATTCCCAGATGCTTACGGCTATCACTTTGCCCCTTTTTCCTTTAAGCAATCTACTAAAGTGGAGTAAATTAATTAGAGGATCAAGGGACATCACAGTTTGAATACCCATCAATTTCACTATACCCATCCACACCTAGTGCGCTGCTTGACAGTTGAAGATAACGTGGTTTGCCGTCTCCTCTTGATGTGAGCAGAAAACGCAGTTCACGTTCAGATTTTGAGGTAAGGCTCCCCTCCGTCTCAAGTTTATTTTTGTAGGTAGCCTATCCAATATACATATCCACACATGAATGCTTACTTTTGATGGAGAAATCTTGTTCCATATTAAACTGAAGCACTCCTTTTCCTCTTCAGTATGGCTATTCGCGACTTCCTCCTTAGTGAGCCACTCATATGTCGCCTTTGAGTTATAGCTGCCTGTCGGATTTGGTTTCCACCTCCATTTGTCCGCTGCTCCTTGTTTTATTTTGTACTTGTTAATCACAGACAATAACTCATTAAACATAATAATCTCCCTCTCTCTCAGCTCTCTTCTCCATTTCCACACCCATTCCCATTCACCCTCCCTCCATATCCCCATATTTTCGACCAAACTCTCCTTGTCCAAACTTAGTTGATATAATCTCCCAAACTTCGACTTAAGATCTCCATCGTCTACCCACAGCCCCTCCCAGAACTTAGTACCCATCCCGTTACCAATTTCTCGTTGTATCCCTTTCACAAACCAGCCCCCCGACACCCCCCAGCCGCTCTAACTACTGTTCTTCACCACCCTCTAATTTTCCTGCCTCTCCTAGACTCACTAGACCCCAGCTCCAAACTCCCTGTTTCACCAAACTTTGATCTAATGACTCTAGCCCATAATCTATTGCTCTCGTTTAAAATTCTCCACAACCACTTCCCTAATACCACCCTATTGAAACGTTCCATATCCCTAACCCCCAACCCCCCCAATAGTTTGGTTTTGCAAACTGATTTCCATTCCACCCATGATATTTTTTTGTTACACTCATCCCCTCCCCAAAAAAATGATCTTTGCAATTTAGTGATCTCTCTAATGGTCTTCTTAGGCGCTTGATAAGTTGATAGATAATACACTAGCAACGAAGATAAGACTGTGTTTACTAATGTAAGACGACCTTCTATCGAAAATTTGGCGTCCTTCCACTTGCTTAATTTGTTCTGAATCATAGATAACACATATCCCCATTCCGAAGCCGTTTGATGGCCTGTCCCTACTTTGAGCCCCAGGTACGTGAACGGAATCTTCCCCACTTTACATCCTAGTTCTTCGGCTGCCCTTGATATTGTAAGATCATCAGAATTAATCCCAATCACCTGACACTTCCCCAGATTGATTCTCATTCCTATGATTAAATGAATAATTTTCAGAAATCTTCTAAGGAATATTGCATTCTCCATACCTTCCTCTCCTAAAAGAATTGTGTCGTCCGCAAATTGTAAGAGTGAAACCATTACTTCTTGCCCTATTCTCAGTGGCCTAAACAGTCCGTTCTCAGTTGCTTTTGTCAAAATATCACTCATTCCTTCAGCTGCAATAAGAAACAAGAAAGGCGAGAGAGGGTTTCCTTGTCTAAGACCTCGGTTCAGCTTAAATTCACCCGATGGGCTTCCGTTAACGAGTACTGACGCGTGGGCCGAGCATACACATTCCATAATCCAGGAAATCCACTTCGGGTGGAAGTTCATTCCATATAGCATCATTCTCAAATAACCCCAATCAACCGAATCATAAGACTTGGCAAAATCTATTTTCATAAGCATACCTTTCTTTTTACGGTTCTTGACGTCTTCGATCATCTCGTTTAAAGTGACCACCCCGTCTAGTATCTGTCTTCCTCCTATGAATGCACTCTGATTTTCCGAGATAACTGAATCTAACACTTTGCTGAGTCTAATTGAGAGCAGTTTTGACAGAATATTGTACATACCTCCGATGAGAGAAATAGGTCTGTAGTCTTCCAATCTATTTGCCTCCTCTTTTTTAGGAATAAGAGTAATAAAGGAGGGGTTTAAGCCCCGCACCAATCTGCCGTTCAAATGGAATTCCTCCAGAAAGCCTATAATCTCTCCTTTAAGGGTGCCCCAACAGTTCTTGATAAAATGGAAATTAAACCCGTCTGGTCCTGGGCTTTTAGAGCTTTAACATGACCAGATTGCCTCCCTGATCTCCTCCTCCGTGAAAGGACTTGTGAGCATAATATTATCCACTTCCGTAACTTTCTTCGTAATTACACTTACGTCAATCTCTGGCCTTTCCCACGGTTGTGAGCTGAAGTGCCTCTGAAAATGATCTCGAACCCCGTTTTTAACTTCTCCAACTTCTTCCCTCCATTTGCCATCGATTGAGATACCTATAATCTCGTTGGATTTCCTTCTCTTGTTGATGCATCTGTGAAAATACTTACTGTTTACATCACCCACTTTGATCCATTTGAATCTGGACTTTTGTGTTAACAGTGAATCTCTATTTCTTAGGTCGATGAGTAATTTAGCCTTTTCCTCATTCCTTTTAATAATATCATATTCATCCAAACCCAAGGTATCATCGATCAAATCCAGTTCCAATATCTTCTGCCTTCTTGATTCCATATTTTGATCAATGTTCCCGAAAACCTCTCTGTTCCATTTATTGATATCTGCTTTCAGCAATTTCAACTTCTCTTTAAGAACGAAACCTTTTCGGCCCGCGACCTCATACCCTAGCCATTTTTCAGTGATGAACGTCTTGAATCCCGAATGATTAAACCATGCGTTGAGGCTACGGAATGTCTTAGGGCCCCAATCCTTCGCTTTGATCTCGATCATTATTGGACAATGGTCTGAGACAGATCTTTTTAATCCTTTCTGATAGGTGCTCGGCCATCTATGCATCCAATTATCGTTCACCATTAATCTGTCCAATCTACTCTTACAAGACTGATCAGCTCTATACCATGTAAAAGCCCGACCATGAAGGGGTAGGTCTAACATTCCTGAATCCTGGATAAAAAGATCAAACACCTCTATATCCCTTCTGTTTGCCTCCTCACGTCTGCCCACTCTTTCGCTGCTTCTTCGAACCGAGTTGAAGTCGCCCCCGATACATATGCACGCTGTAGAATTTTGAGCTAACACACTTTTAATTTTGTCCCATAACTCGATACGCTCCGTCAATGGGCACGGCGCGTATACATTTATCAGGCAACATTCAATCCTTTATGTACCCCAAAGTCCGTTTACCACCGTTGCTCCCTGCATATGCCATTTGCTCACGACTGAAAATGACTTTGTGTTCCAAATTGTTAGTATCCCGCCTGATCTCCCCTCAGCGTCCCTATGGATCCATTCAAAACACCCTCCCCCCCACACTGCCCTGCCCTCCAATACATCAAAAGTTTCTTTCTTTGTTTCCTGAACAAAACAGAAGTCCACCCTATAGCTCATGATAAGTTCCCTGATTTCCCTGCTCTAGACTCTGCTCCCCAAGCCCTTGATATTATAAGATAAGACCTTCATTAATCAACCGTTGGGTTTGGCTCCTTGTCCAGAATTGCTTCTTTCTCGTTCTCTTCATCGATTCGTTCCAGGCTCTCTATGATTTTAAAATCCTCATTTCTTGTTTTTACCCCAGATTTCTTCGCCACTTCCCATGTCTCTTGTGCCTCTTTTTTCTTTCTTTCACCTCTCACATCTTTGTGAACTTTGGCTTGCTGACCTCGATAATTTCTAATGTCAAAAGCCTCATCCTCCGATGATCGGATATTAGTCACAAAGTGTGCAAACACCTTTTTTTCCAATTTCTTTCTCGCTTGCTTCGACAAACCCTTTTGGATTTTAAGAGTACCTTTTGTTACTTGGTTTCCATCGTCCTGTGTGAAGACGTGCTTTCCGAGCCCTTTCCGTTTCTCCGCCCGATTCCGATGGAAGAATGTTTAATTTGATGGGGTAATTAATTTCCTTACCCCTAGTGATTCTTTCCACCGCTTTGCTGAAGTGGGTTCCAGTATTATCCCACGTCTGGGTTGTGTTGACCTCGGGAGTCTGGGCCGACTCGTACTGCTCACAGTCTGTATTTTGACTAGGCCTTCGGCCTTCTGGAAACAAAGTGATTGGGCTTGGGCCCCCATTAGTTGATGGGCCTATTATGCCAGTGGGCTCCACCATTATAGGATTTGTAAGATTGTGCTCTCTATTTTCCAAAACTCCGCTTCCTGATTGTGGGCCTTCATTTAAAGTCTGGTTTAAATTAAACGTGGCCCCCCCATTGATCTCACCTTGTGCCACATGTTCAGATATGAGTGTTCCAGCCGTATTTTTGTGAGTTCCTAGGGGATTTGGGGTTTCCGAACCGTTTTTTCTCCTCTCCACGTCTTGGGTCTCCCACTCCCCTTCCACGTCGCTATCCAGCCCCTCGGGAGTCGTGCCCTCTTTATGATCTTGTTTCACCGACTCTTCATCTGACTCCACCGATTCCGATTCATTCCTACCCTAGACCGACGCCTTGCCGGAGCTATGACCAGTTGTTTCTTCTGAACCGAACTCGCTCTCACTTTCTTCGAAGTCGCACACTCCGCACCCACAAGAGCATGAGGTCTCCTCCGTTACTTTGATTTTGAACATGCTTCCATCCACCTTGACTTGAATAATTCTATTGACCTCTGCTAAGTATGATACCGATATGAGGATCCTGGCCACTTCAAGGTTCTTTTTATTTTCGGTGTTGAGATCCATTCGCACCATCGTTCCCATCGATAGGCTCATTTGTGAAAAGAATCGGTGATTCCAAGCTTGCGCCGGGACTCTTATCCATCTAGTCCACACCCTCCTCCGATGGCTAACGTCTTTCGGCGTCCATGGACGGATCCATGTGAACCAGTTTGATGCCCATTCGTCGAGGTCTTCGACCACTTTTGCAATAGGTTTATCGCCTGTATTTCGAATGAGTACCGCGTCATCCCCCAGAGAGTGTATGGTGAGTAAGTTCCCACACTCCCCTTGTATCTCCTCTCCTACTTCTTCCCACCTGAACTCGTTTCTTAGCACGCCGGTGAAACACTCTCTTGGCCACCTGGTTTCCTCCTCCTTTGTTTCAAACACTGTTATTGGTTCTTCTGGTGCTCTCATTCCTTCACCCGGCCCCTCACCGTCTTTCGAGCTTCCCCCTACAGCCTCTTTGAAAGATATTCCAGGTTTTCTTATTCTAGCGTCTGCGTCGAACGATTGGAAGTGTGGCGTTTTTACCTTCGGTGCTACTCTGGAGTATCTTGGAGTATAAACCCTCATTTTGAAGCTTCCAATCCACAGGTTGTTGAGTCTTTCCAGAAAACCCTTCAACTCTCCGATTGTTTCTGCCCTGTATCTGACGAACCCAAATGGTTTCCCTTCTCTATCATACTTCCTAGGCCGGAATATGTCCACTATCCTCCCAGCTTCATTAAACTTTTTCGCTAGGGTTTGGATGTTGCATTCATCTGGAAAATTCCTAAAGAAAAATGAGTATGTTTCCCCAGTCGATGGTGGCCCTTGTCCTCTGTTTGTACCCGCAACTTCTCCCCCTACCGATTTCCTCTCTATCGTCCTGTATCTAGCGCCAAGAAGACCAAGGTTAAGTTTTTGCCTCACCGGAGTGCTCTCGGAAAGGGTTTGCCTACCTTCTACCCTGCCTCTCACCCTCCCCCACTCTCTCCCCCTCTCTCTCTCTTTAGCCATTGATAAGTTTGCAATATCACCTTGATCATTAAAACGTAGCTACAAACCGATGTAATAGTTGATGCCCGATGATAATCGTAGCTTGATTCGAAGTAAAAAAACCTATTCTAGCTAATCTAATGAAAAATTCGACAAGAATCCTAAGAAAACTTAATGTTGGGATATGTATCCTAATATAAGTCCTAATTGATGAAAAGATAAGTAGTTTTGATAAGCCAAAAGTGGACTTGAATATATTTATAAGTGTTGACTGATCTAGTTATGGAAGTCGTCTTATGACAAGATCAGTAGAATACAATAGAAAGAAAGAAAGTTTAAGTATGAAAGAAAAGACAAGTACGTTTTATAAGTACTGTGTTATATTTGTATAGGTTTTACGATGAGCAAATAATTTGATGTGGATAGAGACGAAGGACCCATAAGATATAATGATCT
Organism: Galeopsis tetrahit; assembly: GCA_963675135.1. NCBI lineage: Eukaryota > Viridiplantae > Streptophyta > Magnoliopsida > Lamiales > Lamiaceae > Galeopsis > Galeopsis tetrahit. Next base: position 22,033,498 of record OY776124.1, read on the forward strand.
AAGAACCTAACGTATAAATTAAGCAGCGGATATTCCCAAATCGAGATTTGGATTGATCTTACTTAGGGCATAAAAACCTTGACCCGTTGGCTATAGAAGAGCCAAGAACCTTGGTATGATTGAACGCCATAAGATCTTGCTCAAGATTCTTGATAAGTTCTTAAATAAATTAACCTCACAAAGAGAATAAGCAAACAAAAGCTTGTAATTTCGTATTAAACTTGGTGTCCCCTTCCCAAAGGAATACAAGGCCTATTTATAGGCTAGAAAGTAACTCCTAAGAGTAAATATATGCATAACCTACACTTATGGTCTTAAAAGGCCACTAAAGACTCAATTCAAAGCTAAAAATGTAACTCCTAACTCTTTGAATTTCCTAGAAAATGTAAATAATCTAAATAACTAATAAAAATAAAAATAAAACGATAATTCTAATTGGCTTCATGTGTGCCACGTTTTTTAAGGCCCGTGCACTTAGAATTATGTCTTTTAGCCCAAATTAGCTTCATGACATCTCTTTATTCGTAGTCCAGCCCAATAACATTCACTACTAGGCCTTCTTCGGGCTTATCTTGCACATTTTCTCTCATTTCAGCAACTAAGCTCATCAAAGCCTCATTTATCTTCTTAGCTCTTGCCCTTGTAATCGGCCCATCATGTATGATCAAAGGATTCTTTTTGTTTTCATGACTTTGCACTGGTGGATCCTCATCATTCCGTTCTTATTCAAAAGGATTCGTCCTCGAATCTACATCATCAGAATAGGGAGAAAGATCAGTAACATTGAAAGTTGCACTTACATTATACTCACCAGGAAGGTCAAGTTTGTATGCATTGTCATTGACTCGTGCAATCACTTGAAATGGACCATCTCCTCTTGGCTGTAATTTTGACTTTCTCTTGCTTGGAAATCTCTCCTTCCTCAAGTGTAACCATACCCAATCACCGGGCTCAAAGATGACTCGTTTACGACCTTTGTTAGCTTGCTTGACATATTGCTCAGTTCCTTTCTCAATATTGAGTTTCACTCTTTCATGCAACTTTGTAATCATCTCGGCTTTTGCTTTTCCATCTAGACTCGCACGTTCTTCAATGGGAATTGGTACTAGATCAAGTGGAGTTATTGGATTAAATCCATAAACAACCTCAAAAGGAGAATGATTAGTAGCAGAATGGACACTTCTATTATAAGCAAATTTAGCAAACGACAAACAAGGGGCAGTTAGTATATAAGACATTTCACCTATAGAGTTTAAAAATAAGAACAACTTATTTAAAAGTTAGAAAGAAGGACAATTGAGTATATAAATGTACAATTTTAACCTTACTTTCTAATTAAATTTGAAAGTTGAATATTCAATTACTACAAAATATTATATTCAAATTTGTATTTGTTAAAAACAGAAATTATTGAAAATCGGGGTCAATTAATACTCTCAAAAATTCAAACATTCCTAACATTCCTTCTATTTAATTAATTCTCGAATATATTTTTTTAATTAATTAGTCAAACATTATTAAAACTAATTATATACACAAAATCGCTAATCTCGCTATTAATCATTATTCCATATTTAAAAATTTAATTGACAAATCTAAGCTGCAAGAATTTCATGAATCACGGTAGACATGAATTGCATTTTGAATTGAAAACTCATTTTCAGAAGTTCATCTTGTTCGGCGTGTACAACGAAGAAAACTTTACAATAAGCTCAACAGAGGGCATTCAGGTATAAGTATGCAATTTCAAAGAATAATTGTATACATGAATCACTCTTTAAACAAACAAACTATAATTTAAAATAAAAACATAGGAATAGAGGACCTGGATTAACTGGATTTGCTGATTAAGGAAAGAAATGACAGCGGACAAGCGATGCTTCCCTATACTTGAAACGCCTGAGAAGATGACGGGAGCTGCTGCACAGCCGAATCCATTTGCCACCGCGGTGTGGTGATGTGGGGTGGGTGGACCAAAATAAGAGTATAGATAGGAGTATGAATGAAAAGGGAGGAGGTAGATAGAAATGAGTCAAATGATATGGAAAGTAGTCAAAATTAATTGGTGGGAGTGTCCCAAGATATCATGTGTACACATAATTATGTATTTTTTTATCTGGGGAATGAATATACATTCTTTAGATGGAGTGCAACAATGTTTACTTCCTTTGTTCACTATTTGAATGTGAAAGATTTGTATTTATTTTTAAAATATATTAGTAAATTTAAATTTATTTTAAATTATATTAATTGATTATATGGATAATGATTTGGTGACATATATGGTTGGTTCTATATCATTACTATATATGCAGATTTGAAAACATATATGCAAAAAATTGTTACATATTCTTATTAACATATGCAAAAAAATGTTGCATATAACTTAAAATACAGAACAATATATTTGTAATAAAATGTTCTAAAATATTAATATTATTTTAAAAAATTAATATAGAATATATAATTCGATAATTACATTTCGATAGAGATTATTCTTTGAGTTTGAATGGGTCAATATATATAATATTATAATGCAATATAATATTATTTCACAGTTTATTTATATTTTAAAATATGTGAATTTTATTTTTAAATAAATAAACTATTCAATTGTTGTGTAATATTATGTTATAAATGAAATCAATAATAGTAATTACATTTTAAGAACAAATTTATTAACATATGAAAAACATGGAAACATATTCTATAACTTTCTGACATAGAAATATAAATAATTTATATATTTAACAATATATGTCATCTATATAAAATATACAAATATATAAACATATATGTAAAAAAAACGGGTGCATATGATAATAACATATGCAAATATTTTGTTGCATATGTTTTCATACAAATAAAAATATGCAAATATTTTATTGCATATGTTTTGAAGAATAGGGGAATCGTAGATGGACTCAATCTCCTCTTTTCTCCAATCATTCCTCGCCCCATTTCTTACGGACATCTCCGCCTCCAACGCCATCGCAGACGACGAGAAATTAGTCGTCGCCGCCGAGGCTGCGCGAAACTGGACCTAAAATATATGAGTTCAATTATATCTTCAAAACATCTAATAACATTAAAAAAAAAAAATTAAATCGTAATAAATCATTTAAAAATAATAATAATAACATTTGAATCCTCTATTTCCAATTTATTTTATAATTCTTGAGAATCTGTGATACTTTTCAATTTATTTTTTGCAAAAAGACTATACACAAATCGCCTAAAAGTTATGTTGTTTTAGAAAACTCATGTTATAATAGTTTAATGGATATTTTGAATGATAAAAGTAAAAAAAGTGCATCACAAATCGTGAAATAACAGAAAAATCAAAAGAATAAAAAACTTGATACAGATCGAAATATTAAATTCGAGTTAAAGAAAAACTTTGAGAACACATATTGTTCGGTGAGTATAAAATCAAATTCTAAGCATATGCTTTATTTTGAAAAAATCCTACCGCTAGCTGTGTCTTATCCACCTTCGGCGGCGTGTACCCATCGACGCCACCGTCTTCCATTGATGCCGGCAGCTGAACGTGAATCGACGGGAGCCGACGACAACGAAATCGACGGGCAGCCGAGCACTCACTAAATACAGAGACGACGGAAAGAGCCAAAAATGAACATTCAAGACTAAAAGGTACCATCGATCAATACAGGGTTGATGCACATGAAGAAAACTGGAAAGGTAGATCCAAAAAAGATATTGATACAAATGAATGAAATTTGTGTATAATATTGATTTTGATTGTGAATAAGGAAAGTCAAATAAATTCATTTATTTTGGTATTATTGAATTGAAATTTGAAAAAGGAAAGACAATTGAATCAATCAAAGATTGTTGGAGAATTGACGAAAATTATGGAATATGAAGAATTCAATTAAAATATAATTATATTTTAAATTAATCGTGCCTTCTAAAGAAAAGGACATAAATGAGTTTTTATACATGTTTTTAACCTTAATTCTAATACTATAATTTTTTGTCTCTATTTCTAGTTGTGTCTATATGATTGTCCCTTATCTTAGTTAAACTCGACAAACAATCTTCCCAATTTTTTAAGTTCTTTTGAATCAAAACTCTAAGTAATTGAGACAAAGTTCTATTAACGACTTCAGTTTGTCCATTCCGTTTGAGGATGACAAGTAGTAGAAAACAAAAGTTTTGTATCCAATTTATTCCACAAAACACGCCAAAAGTGACTCAAAAATTTTACATCTCTATCACTCACAATGGTTTTTGGAACTCCATGCAAACGAATAATTTCCTTAAAGAATAAATCAGCAATATGAGTTGCATCATTAGTCTTACTAGTTTTTGCCCGTGCAATGCACGGGTCAGTTATAAAACTTGAATGAAACAAAAGAAATTGACGATCAGTCGCGGAGGTTTTTAAAATTTTCAATGCTGAAAGACTCAACAGTTTAAACTGAATCTCTGTGTTAGAAGTACAAAGGTTCCAATAAATTTTATGTGTCTTCTTTTTTCTATTAGAAAAGTTACTCTATTAGAAAATAAAAAATTTCATTTGTGAGAATAAATGAAAAGTTGCATCCATTGGCACCGACAAACAAACAAATAAAGTCCACAATTTTGCAAAGCAAGACATAAAATTGTTCACATCCCTACAATTCAAAAATTCAACTAAGATTCAAGATTCCAAAAAAATAAGTAAATATTTAAAACATTAATTAGATTTGTTCTAAGACAACACTAAAAACATAGAGATTTAAGACTAAGAAAAAACGACAACACCCTCAATTAAACATTCACAATATTTGTACATTAGTAGTAGTTTAAGCAAAATAAACCTAATAAACAAACGGTAAAGTGGTCATTTATAGGTGGGTAAAGTAATTAACTCATAACCTTCTCAGCATCCTTAAGGGCAAGCTAAAATCAAACATACAACATTACAGTGTATTTAACTCATTTAAAATGTGTGTATGCATGAGGTTATACCGCAGAATGAGTAGTTGGATCCAATACAACCACCTGGTCGAATATGGGAAAATCAAATTCAACCAACATAAATAAATAACAGTTAGTATGCCGAAGTAGGAACAACATAATATAAAGAATCAAGATTAGATACTACTCACTGAAGATATATGCAGCACATCGGTTACTAAGGATAACAAACTCGATGGCCTGAAAAAAAAATCAGAATAATTTTGTTAATTCAAATTGTATAAAAAAATATCATCAATTCTATTTTTCAATAATTTTTTGTTTATTTGTATTAAAAAATAAACTTGAAATAACAATGTGATTGTTCATAAATTTATTCCCGAATTGATGCATACAGTGAGCTATGAAATGCACAAATTTGAATCGAATTAAGCATAATCAATGGAGACAATTGCTTTCCTCGCTTTAATCCTTTGCGCTTTTCTCTTGAACAATTAAATTTTCTAAAACTTATCATATTCTTGAATCCTTCACCACAAAACTAGAGGCTCTGACAACCTTCTTATCCTTCCTTTCAAGATCAATCTTACCTCTCAATATCGGTTTGCACCCTAATAATGGAGTGCAGAATATAAAAAATGAAGGCTTGACATATTTCTAAAGATTGTGGTATTGTCATTACATAGCAATTTGATCTATCTGCAAAATACAACTGGTGTAATTTAAATTGAAGAAAATAAATGAATTTAAAACCAATTGCACGTATACAATATTTTTGATAATAAACAATATGTCAATGTAATTGTGTCAACAAAAAATAGAACAAATAAATCTACGCAAAAAAACATGTTAACAAATTTCAAGAATTTAGGTTTGATACACAGATATTAGTGAAACTGGAATGTTGCCTAAAATTTTCTTGAACGAAGCTAATCAAGTTTTTGATGCACAATGTTGTTTATAAATTGAGATAAATACCTCGGGAGAGCATAAGAAACAGATAGTCAAATACATATAAAGTTTCTCTGTCACATAATCAAATTTAAAAAGATAGGAACAACATAGCTAATAATACTCCCTCCGTCCCTGAAAAGTGTTCATACTTTCCTTTTTTGTTTGTCCTCCAAAAGTTTGCATACCCCAAAATAGAAATAATCATTACAATCCCTACCCTCACAATATATACATATTTACCCTTCATGCCATTGCTCTCATCATTACACTTTTTTGTTCAACCATGTGTCCAAGATTCCCCACAAACTTTTCGGGGACGGAGGGAGTACAATTTTCCATCATAAATAGCATAAACTTTAAACTAAAAAATACTGTTAGAACTTAGTAATTTAACACGAAACATGAACACTGAGATAAATTAAACAACGAAAATTTAATTGAGAAACTGGGAAAAATACATAAAATGTAGTTATTATTGTTTTTAATAGTTTCCCGATGTCTTACTTTCTTCAATTTGGATGATTTTGATAATCTCCGCATGGTTTTTAGGTCAATATAACTATCTTTGTTACAAAACTTACTTTTGTCCTAAAACAAGATTTGTGCCAAACAAAAATAAAATAAATCAAGAAACAAAATTTTCCAAAAAAAACATTGAATATTACATGCCTAGCTATATAAATTACTTCAGTTCAACTTAGATCCTATATTAACATTGAGTAAATTAACATATAAATTTCAACTCCAGGAACCTTTCTCTTCAAAAATGTCAACTAAATCTAAAATACGACCAAAAATTATTTTCTAAGACCATGGTTGTTTTTGAAAAATGATACAGATTAAGTTTAAGAGTAAACCTACAATTAAGCATTCTATATAACTTTTAGAATAATTAATTGCCACATAATTTGAAGTTGCAAGATCACCTGCACAAAGAAAGAAAAAAAAATCCATTCATATTTCATATGAAACCAACACATGTTCTTCTATTTATTTATACGTTTAACAACTAAATTTTCATGAGTAGATTTCACGGAACTTGTATTTAAGCGTTTGCACAATCTACAATACCAATTTACAATGATGTTGAGACTTAAGGTGTAGAAGAGTAAACTAACCCATGATTTCTCGATGGAGCCTGCTTCAAAATATCACTCGATTGGGCTTAAATTACATTCTAATGATAATAACAACAATAAGAAGAATACTCTTTTTTACTTGCAGTGCAAGCAAATGAGTAATAAATTACAAATTTCAGACTTTAACAAACGATTTTAAAAAATTCAATTACACTCACAATCAAATGTAATCATGATTTGTCCTGTATCACTAGGTATTTGATTAAAAAGACAAGGTATCTATTTGAACCTTGGTATTTGCCTACTCCAAGCACAATTTTAAAAATTCAATTACACTCACAACAAATGTAATCATAATCATTCCTGCATCACCAGGTATTTGATTAAAAAGATAAGGTATCTATTTGAACCTTAGTATTTGCCTACTCCAAGCACAAAAGCTTATCAATCGAAATTGTGGACCAAGTAAATGCATGTAGGAAAAAAGAGTTAAAACAAAAATCAGAGGATAAACAGGATGGAAAAAACAATTACATACCTGTATTGAACATTCAATGTAAATTGAAATGAAACAACCCAACGATATATAAATTTAAACAATTAAAACAAAAATCAGCTGATCGACACGATGGAAATTCAATTCATACCTGTATACATATGACAGCGATGGTAGACGGTGGAACTTATCAACCAACCCTATAAAAAGAGAAGACGAAGATCGGTTAATACCTGTAAACAACAGTAATGAAGATTTGAAAAAACAAAACGTTGAACATGCCAGTTTGCTTACAAACCCTGCCAAAAATGTACAAAACCAGCATAATACGATATAAATGATCCCTAAAGAGTTTATAGGGCATGCATTCTCATGCTTCTTCACCAGGGTAATCTGGAGTACGGGACAGAGGGGCACAAAAAATGACATAGGGGAATTTATGAGTTACTTGGGTTTCCTTTAGAGATGGATTGATCCCCAACTTTATTAACTCATCATCATGATCACTCGTCATTGTCTGCCCATAAATTTGTGAACCTGGATTTTCCAATCAATTACTCGTCTTCTCAGAAAAAAAATTTCACTTACATAACATTAACGCAAAAAGCCTCGATAACAGTATAAAGCTTGAAGGCATAAACCTTAACTCGTTGTTTGAATTCAGAACATACGCCATATAACTTCTTTTTTATTTTATGACGACCAAGAACACAACTACCAACTAATAGTATAGCTCTATATTATGAACCTTATATCCAGATCAATCATATCCTATTACATGTTCAAGAAGTGGCTCTAAAATCAAGCAAAAAAGTCTTCCAATCATAATTTGGTGTAGAAGTACCTTTCTCCACTGTAACAAATCAGTAGCTCCAAATTTTGTAGTAGATGAAGCTTCCAGTTCATCTTTGGGTGCACCTTCAGGTATGAAGCACAAAATTTAATATATTTATTAACACCTTTATTTCATAAGCATATAATTATGAAAAAACAAATACACATACATATATAGCCACCCATATACACATAAATAAATATACTAAAATAAAGGCATACATAATCCACGTTACAACTGTGCAAATGGGAACTAACGAAATTACTCCTGTTTCCATAAAAGACAGCATCCATAAGCATCCGGAATTGTTTCCCAGTTCAGATTGTGTTAGAGCATAATAGGACTGTATAATGAGCTAAGCTCTGTACCAATCCTTAATCAAACCAAAACCAAAATCAAAAGGAGCTCAATTAGATTTATATTATCACATAAACTTCATCATTTCTAAGCTCAAAACTAAAGATTTATGGCAAAAACTTGTATGAGACGAAACTGATTTACTCTACTCCATTTTATATGATATGTGGGCTTATGAAGCCCAAACTCAATCATATTTTCAAGGAGATTAAGACCCAAGTACTAAAGTGGAGCACGACTCCCTCAAGAACAAAAATAATCATTTTCAACTCAAGTATTCACAAATCAAATTAAATATATATTAATTCAATTTATTAAAATTTCGAAAATTCGATCCATTCAAGCTTCAGTAAATTCACCAATTTGATCACAAACGGTAAGCAACTACAAACCACAAATATATGCTTTATTTTTCAGCCTTATCCACAAACATGCAGTATGATAATACATCGTGTAAAATAAGAACAACACACCGCTCACACATTTCTGCAGAAATTCTATCTATTTTCATCTAACAGCTAATTTTACTTAATTCAATAGACGCAGGATTAACATACCAACGACGGAGAAAGGCATTGACTATCAGAGTAGTCGGATTCTCCATCGAAAACGACGCCGTCAAACGTGTTGGCCTGAAGAAAGTGAAATCGAATTTTCTGGAAAACGAAAGAGAAGTAGAATTGACACTCATGACAAACGGCAGAAAAGCATAAGTTCAAAAGGCTCTCTATATTAATCCCTATTAATCCATATTAATTGTGGCTCATGACTAACGGCAGAAACGATGAGGGAGGAGTGAACTCCATTTTGGAGGTGAATTCAATTTTGGGGGTGAAAATATAATTAAAGGGGCATTTAGCCGTGGACTTTTATTATTAGTTGGTAAGTTCAAAAGACTCTCTCTATTCTTCCCTCCTTCAGCTACAACTCTGTCACCTACATACTGCAAATGTTGCCTTAATTTTCTTCACACTTAAAACCAAACATACCATCAAAATACGTAATGTGATGAGACTTCACATTCAGAATTGGCAAAGCAGACCAATCTCGAAAACTACACCTTATAACCAAGATAAATTTAGCACTATTAATTCTATATAGCATGAACATTGGCCTTTTATGTTTCATGATCTACAGTTGCATTCAATATTCATACATGCATTTGTAAGAGCTTAAACCTAATAAATTTGATGCCAACAATGAGCTATAGTACTTAAAAATAATTACTACCCCCGTCCCTCTATAAGGTTTACAATTTTCTTTTTGGTCCGTTCAACCTAAAGTTTACATGATTTCCTTATTTGGAACCAAATATTTAATTCTTTCCACAGAGCAGGGGCCAGTGTAATGATGATTTTCTCCCCAGGTCTCTCAAGGGGCCAGTGTAATGATGATTTTCTCCCCAGGTCTCTCAAGTGCAGTAGACAATAGAGAACTAAACTCCAAAACTTAATATATGACTCACCCACCAGATATATTGCATGAACAACTCTATGGTTCTTCCTCTTAGACCAGTGACAGAAACATTATCTGGCCAGGCAAAATGATTTTGTAAGCTAAAATCAAGCATCTCATAATAAGATACAGAGAAAAAGTAAAGGCACTTGTCTAAATCATCTACTATTGGGATTGGTCCATGATTCACCTTATAGAAGAATTTCACTGGAAACGTAAGAAAAAACAAAATTTGATCGAGGCGGCTCAGTGTTGAAAGGTTCCTGAACAAAAGCAAGGAGAATGGAACATTTACTTTAAATGCTCTATTGGTAAATCGAATAACATAGTATAAAACAAATTGCATCAAGTTATGAGAACTGAGAAAAGCATGCCATTGAAATGGACAATTCAATCATTTCAAATATGAAATCTGTTCTCCCATTCTCTAAAAATACATAAATTAAAAAAAAAATTGTGTTCTCTTCTCAATTGAATTCAGAAAGAAAAAAAAAAGCATAGTTCTTCTAGCTCATTATTTTTCCATAATCATACCACAGAGTATTATATTTGGATAGAAAAATCAGTGATTTTTCATCTCTTTATTCCCATACCACCAATACGTGCCATGTATACACAGAATCTCCATAAATACAACAAAAAAAAAATGTACACTCCAGTACATACATCAATTAAAATCAACTTACATAAAAAACATAGAAATTCCAGAGAATACAACTCCGTAAATCATTAGAGTGAACTAAGATTTTTCACTAAATAAACGCATCCTTATGAAACTATAAAATTTCAGAAAATTCCATAAACAACGTAGAAGAAAGTGTAAAATAAAAATTAAGAACAATAACGTAGTTCACCGTTTGAACTGTGAAAATTATAGATTTCGCTAGAAGAAAAAACAATTGAAACTCAATTTTAGAAGAAGGGTTGTGCGAATAGATTAATAAAAACAATAAAGAGGAGGAAAGAAAGTGTACCAGTAGAAAGGGCAGAGGTATAACCGAGATTAAAGACGATCAGGCGAGGCATCAAATCAAACATACTCCATTGCCTCCTTTTCGACATTAAAAACATCATAAACAGATATCAAACACCATTCGGGTCTACCGCAATTGGCAACTAAAAGTCCAAAATTCTTCAACCGAAACACAAATTTAAAAAAAAAAAAACGATTCAGGCCGGAGGCAATAAACAACTAAAAATCTAGAACTAAACTCCATAACCCACATATGAAAGTAGGCAGGAAAACAAAACAATAATGCATAATAATTATCACTACTTTTATAGTAATTAAGAACGGAAAAAATAATAATTTAAAGATAGAAATAAAATATGCAAGTAAATATACAATCATAAAAAGAAAGTTAAAAAAGAATAAAAGGTACAAAATTAGGAGAGTCTCCATAGTAAGAAAGAACCAAGTTCACAACTCCTTCCACTCTATAAGCCCATTCTACCACATTTGTTTCTTGTAAAATTGCTAGTGCCATCCATTGCACACAAATTAAAAAACACTTATTTTCTATCACGAATGAACCCATTTCGCTAGGGTTATAATTTCACGCAAAATATTCTCAGATAGTAAATTAATTCCCAAATTAGATTAGGGAGAACATGCAAATATTTAGTAGAAAAATGTTACATACTGAAACTTTTTAGAATCACGACATGTTGTCCTCCTTTGTGGCCGCTGTCACCGTTAGAGACCTCCACCGGTTAACGAATTGATGGATGGTAGGTTTAACACTGGCTCTCTAGGATTTTAATCGTTGAGATGAAAAACTTGATCGGTAAAATCTTGATTTAGTAGGAGAGTAGAGGGAGAGACAACTCGGATGCCATATTTATTGACAGATTATATTCTTTAATGGAGTGGGAAGAAGAAGATAGAACGGCTGAAACTTGAAAGTAGAAACGGTTGAACATAATTATAAGCATTAAAAAGCAATATTGACACAGGAACCTCAAACAACATGTGTCGATGACGTGTCATACACATGTCAAGACATGGAGAGCCACGTGTCAAGCTCTGGGGAGAGTTTTCCTCCTTTTATATATATAGATTACATGGAATGAAATGTGCCACTTTTGAAAATCTATCAACCACCACAAACACAGAATCTTTACCTTTCCTTGACTTTGGCAAACCCAAAACGAAGTCCATAGATATGTCTACCCAAGGTTCATTCGGTATAGGTAATGGCGTGTACAATCCATGCGGATGAGCTCTTGACTTAGCCTGCTTGCAAGTTATGCATCGTTCACAAAAATTTTCAACATCAACACACATTTTTGGCCAATAGAAATGATCACACAAGATACCCAAAGTTTTATGTACTCCAAAATGCCCCATTAGACCTCCCCCATGTGCTTCCCTAATAAGCAACTCACGCATAGAACATTTAGGAATGCATAATTTACTTTCACGAAACAAATATCCCTCAGGCCTATAGAATTTCTCAAAGGCAGCATGCTCACAAGCCAAATAAATGGATGCAAAATCAGAATCATCAACATACATTTCCTTGATAGTTTCAAAACCAAAAAGCTTAGAGCTCAAAGTAGTGATCAAAGTATACCTTCTAGATAATGCATCAGCCACAATGTTCTCTTTCCCCTTTTTGTACTTAATTACATATGGAAAAGATTCAATGAATTCTACCCACTTAGCATGCCTCTTACTAAGCTTACCTTGTCCCTTGAGGTATTTGAGAGATTCATGATCCGTATGGATAACGAATTCTCGAGACCACAAGTAATGTTGCCATGTTTCTAATGCCCTCACCAAAGCATACAACTCATTGTTGTAAGTTGGATAGTTCAATTGAGCTCCCTTCAACTTCTCACTTGAGTAAGCAATCGGTTTTCCATCCTGCATTAAAACAGCACCTATACCTACTCCAGATGCATCACATTCAAGTTCAAAGCTTTTATTAAAGTCAGGTAATGCAAGAATTGAAGCAGTAGTGAGTTTTTCTTTCAAAATATTAAATGCATGCTCTTGATTTTCTCCCCAATGAAAACCAACTTCTTTTTTTACAATTTCATTTAGTGGTGCGGCAATGGTGCTAAAATCTCTAACAAATCGTCAATAGAAACTAGCGAAACCATGAAAACTTCTTACTTGAGCAATATTAGTAGGAACTGGCCAATCTAGAATAGCCTTGACTTTATCCCTTTCCATTCCAACCCCATTAGCACTTATCACAAAACCAAGGAAAACAACTTTATCCATGCAAAATGAACACTTCTTAAGATTAGCATACAAAGTTTCTTTTCTTAAGGCTTCTAACACTTTACGCACATGACTAAGATGTTCTTCCATACTTTTGCTATAGATAAGGATATCATCAAAGTACACAACCATGAATTTTCCAATAAAATCACGCAAAACATGGTTCATTAGTTAAGCCAAACGACATTACCAACCACTCATATAAACCATGTTTTGTTTTGAAAGAAGTTTTCCATTCATCTCCTTCTTTGATCCTTATTTGATGATAACCACTTTTCAAATAAATTTTAGAAAATAACACAGCCCCATGCAATTCATCAAGCATATCATCTAACCTAGTGATATGATAGCGATACTTTACCGTGATTTTGTTGACGGCGCGACAATCTGATCACATCCTCCACGTTCCAGCCTTCTTTGGTACTAGAATCATCGGTACAGCACACAGACTCAAACTTTCTTGAACCTTTCCGTTAGTCATCAACTCTTCCACTTGCCTTTAAATTTCTTTTGTTTCCTCCGGTTTAGCTCTATAAGCGGGTCGATTTGGAAGTGTTGCACCCGGAACGAAATCAATCTGATGTTCGATGCCCTTTAATGGTGGTAAACCATTAGGTTCCTCCTCCGGAAAGACATCTTCATAATCCTGCAAAAGAGACACAAAAGAACTAGGCAAAGAAGATGTTAATTCGTTAGTGCTTAAAAAAGTTTCCTTATGTACCAACACCAATACACTCATTTTTTCAAAAAAATCTCTCTTTAGTTCACTCCCTTTTGCAAAGAAATTCTCTCTTTTTTTGTCCTCACTTCCATCCACTTTTTTTTCTCCCTCGGAAACACTCAAATCAGCCCTCTTATTTTTTTCTCCACTCTTTTTTTTGTCATCTTTTTTTTCTTCAATCTCACGTGCTCTCCTTGATCGAGACATTTTGATTTGATCCTCAAGAACCTGTTGTGGAGTTAAAGATACAAGCATGATTTTCTTATTTTGATGCTTCAATGTGAATTGATTATGATACCCATCATACATTACTCGCCTATCAAACTGCCATGGTCTTCCCAAAAGGATATGACTTGCATGCATTGGTACCACATCACATAGAACTTCATCATTGTAATTGCCTATAGAGAATGACACCAAAACTTGTTTATTTACTCGAATTTCTCCACATTCTTTAAGCCATTGAAGGTTATATGGATTAGGATGCTTCGACATAATTAAAATCAACTTTTCCACCATTTTCATACTAGCAACATTAGTACAACTCCCACTATCAATAATTAACATACATACCTTTTCTCGAACTAAACACCTTGTATGAAAGATGTTTTCTCTTTGTTGTTCCACTTCTCCCACCATTGCTTGCATGTTTAGAGATCTTCTTACCACCAAAAGTTCTCCCGATTCAGCGGAGACTTTCTCAACTTGCTCTTCACTCTCTTCTTTACTCTCACCCTCTGACTCAATTTCCCCTTTATCTTTTAGGATCATCACTTTCTTGTTTGTTGTCTCACTTTGTGGTCTTGGAGCACCTCCAAAGGTCGCCTTGGGGACCCCTTGTTTCATCTTACTTGAAGATTGAGAATTTGGTGTGTAACTCCTTTGCACATAACCCTTCTTCTTTAATTGTCTTTCCACTTTCATGGCTGTATGTACCATATCTTCAAGCTCCACAAAGTTAGCAATATCTCTATTCAGCCCATTCAAGAAACGAGCCATGGTCGCCTTCCGATCTTCTTCAACGTTTGCCCTAATCATGGCAACCTCCATCTCCTTATAGTATTCATCCACAGATTTTGTACCCTGGTTCATAGATTGAAGTTTTTGATACAATTCACGAAAATAATGAGAGGGTACGAATCTCTTACGCATAACCACTTTCATTTCAGCCCAAGTGGCAATTGGCCTTTCTCCATTCCGCCTTCGATTGGTAACAAACTGATCCCACCAAACAATAACATAATCGGTGAATTCAATTGCTGCAAGCTTTACCTTCTTATCCTCCGAGTGATTATGGCAATCAAAAATGAGTTCTACCTTCTTTTCCCACTACAAATACGCTTCCGGATCGCTCCGCCCATGGAAAGCTGGGATGTGAAACTTTATGTTCCCCATACCTCGGTTAACTTCGTCGTTTCGCCTTCTTCTACCCCCTCTCCCATGTGCTTGATGAACAGCCCCCATATCATCATCCACCTCTTCCTCCAATTCCAACTCCTCAAATTGTCTTCTTTCATTTGCATTGGCATTTCTAGGCCCCCTTTGTGTAGGCTGTTTCAATCTCTCTATCTGATCTACTAGACCATCAAGAACTATTCCAAATCTTGCAAATTGTTGTTGCATAGCTTGTAGGGTGAAAGTTTATTGTTTTTCATTGGGTGTTCCTGCCATAGTATATAATTTCTCACAAATCACTCATGTTTCATTCAAAAAAAAAAAAAATTTCCTCACAATTCACTATTGTATCACTCTTTTGGCTTTTACCTACCCTCTAATAATCTCACCACTCTAGCCTTTTACCACTCAAAATTTGAGAACAAAATCAAGTTTGAACAATTTCCAGTAACACTCAACAATCCCTTAGTCCTATAGATGTAGGGAACAAGGAATTCTTGAAACTGTAATATGAAGAGGTAACAATTATGTAAAACAAATATTATAACTTTTCTCGTCCTTTTTTTTTTTTTGGACTTGCTTCTCTAGATATGAAGAAAAAAACAGCAAGATATTCAACTTTTTTTTTTTTGGACTTTTTTTTTTTTTTTTTTTGGATTTTGTTTTAAACTAAATACTATAAACAAAGATAAAATAAAATCAGATCAATATCAAATTGCTCTGATACCAAACTGATGTGGATAGAGACGAAAGACCCATTAGATATAATGATCTAAGAACCCAACGTATAAATTAAGCAGCGGATATTCCCAAATTGAGATTTGGATTGATCTTACTTAGAGCATAAAAACCTTGACCCGTTGGCTATAGAAGAGCCAAGAACCTTGGTATGATTGAACGCCACAAGATCTTGCTCAAGATTCTTGATAAGTTCTCAAATAAATTAACCTCACAAAGAGAATAAGCAAACAAAAGCTTGTAATTTCGTATTATACTTGGTGTCCCCTTCCCAAAGGAATACAAGGCCTATTTATAGGCTAGAAAGTAACTCCTAAGAGTAAATACATTCATAACCTAGACCTATGGTCTTAAAAGGCCACTAAAGACTCAATTCAAAGCTAAAAATGTAACTCCTAACTCTTGGAATTTACTAGAAAATGTAAATAATCTAAATAACTAATAAAAATAAAATGATAATTCTGATGGGCTTCATGTGTGCCACGTTTTTGAAGGCCCGTGCACTTAGAATTATGTCTTTTAGCCTAAATTAGCTTCATGATATCTCTTTATTCGTAGTCCAGCCCAATAACATTCACTACTAGGCCTTCTTCGGGCTTGTCTTGCACATTTTCTCTCATTTCAGTAACTAAGCTCATCAAAGCCTCATTTATCTTTTTAGCTCTTGCCCTTGTAATCGGCCCATCATGTATGATCAGAGGATTCATTTTGTTTTCATGACTTTGCACTAGTGGATCCTCATCATAATTGATGTATAGAAGCTCATATGTGTGTTTATATTGATGTATAGATTTAAGTTGACTAAGCTAAGTTATAAAGCTTAAAGTAATGTAATAGTCTTGTTAGGATTAGATGATAGGACTAGTATATATAGATTAGTTCTACATGGAAGTCTACTACTGAAGAAGTCTACAGAAGATAAAGAAGACTTGATGCGCAAGACAAGACGAGTTAAGAAGAAGTTAGAATTTATCTAAGTATGGAAGACCAGACTAGACAAGTGCGCATAAAGAAGGAAGATTCTTAAGTCAGAAACACGTGGAAGGATAAAAAGAAATAGTTATAAGAAGAAGTTATCAAGAAAGTTAGTTGGATAACAAACTATTCTTGAAGGTTCAGAAGTCTATAAATACTCCAAAGTATTCTACGATTCAAGACTACTGAAACTCAAAAATACTGAAGCATTCTAAGAAGATATTCGAAGCAAAAAGAAGCTCACAGAGTTCAAGTTCAGAAAGTTGAAGCCACAAGTCAAGTCAAATTTAGAAGAAGGCTACTACTGGACTTGGAGAAGTTTTTCTTTTATTGTTTGATTGTTCAAGTCGCTAGTTACTTGTAAATAGCTAGTTGTTAGATCGAAGATATATCTGGAGATATAATCGATAAGATCGAAGTCTTAGTTCTTGGGACTTAAAGCCACAAGAACACACTACTCGAAGAGAAGAGTTAATAAATTTTACAACTGGAGTTGTGAGAGTGGATGTAGACAAGTTATCGAACCACTATAAATCTCGTGTTGTTTACTTTACTGTTTTATTTGTTGTTTAGTTGATTACTTGTTTAATTGATTAATCTGCATATAGAATAGACAAGAATTGAGTATAAATTGTTGGACTCAATTATAAATCTGATATTCCGCATTGTGTACTTTGATATTTTGACAGATTTTTAAAAGTCTATTCACCCGTCCCCTCTAGACTTTTACTAGCTTACTCAACCTTACAACTCAACTAGGGACCTACAAGTGGTATCAGAGTAGTAGTTCATTGGACTGCTGTTTCTTGATCACCCCTAAAGACTTTGAGGAAAGTCTTGGTTCTTGATTGTACTTGTTATTATCACCGTTCTTGAAATTTATTGTATCTTTGATTTTCTTGCTACATTCCTACTTGATCAATCTTGAAATCATGTCTATGGAAATAAGTGCTAACAAACTACCTAAGTTCTCTGTTCAAGACTATGATTACTGGAAACTCAGGATGGAAGCCATTTTCAGCTCAACTCATGATCTGATGGTGTCTGTCATAAAAGAAGGACCAGTCGTGACCATGATTCCAAACACTGCTGCCTTGGACCCATCAAAAGCTGTTGGCGTACTCGTCCCAAAACCAAGGCCAGAACTCACTTCGGAAGAAATGAGACAGAACAATCTGGACAGTTAGGCCAAGAACTACATTTTACATACCCTTCCCAACAAGTATCTGGGAAAAGTATTAAAATTTAAGACTGCCAAAGAAATGTGGGATCGACTTGCTATTATTTGTGAAGGAACCACCCTGATCAAAGAAAGTAAGCTTTCCACAGCTGTACAAAGGTTCAAATCATTTAAGATGAAGGCTGGTGAAAATATTGACCAGTTAGATACTCGTTTCACACGTGTTATGAATGATTTGGTAGTGCTTGGTAAGTCATATACGAATCGTGAAATTAATTTGAGAATTCTCAAGAGTCTTGATGCTAGATGGAAAATGGTCAAAATGATGATTAAGAATACTCAGGACATTGATGAATGGACTGCTGAGACAATGTTCCAAACTCTTAAAGCGCATGAGTTCGATCTAGATGAGGATGATCCTATAGCCAGTAGTGATAGAGAGAATGTTGTGTCGAAAAATGTTGCTTTTAAGTCTACTTCGTCTAAGAGCTCTAGAATAGACAGGTCTAAGTCTAAGACTAAGTCTGCTAATATAAAAGACGAGTTAGAAAAGACTGATCTAAGTCTGAAAGATCAGATGAACTTTATGGTTAGGAAGTTCGACAAACTGAACAAGCCATATGGTAGATATAAGCGTTTTTACAAAGACTTTAGAGGTTCTGGTAACAAGGACTCGTCTGAGACCAGACGAGATCAAAACTCATCCAAAAGGAGAGCTGAGGTCTCGAAAGGAAACAAGCGAGATAGGAACTCTGAGGATAGGAAAATTAGACGTTCTGATAGACGAGATAAGAGAAGGGATGATTCTCCCGAGAAAAGGTCTACTAACGATCTACTTTGCTATAATTGTGAGAAATCAGGTCACTACATTTACGAATGTCCGGACCTGAGTACTTATGATCGAATAGAACGTAAAGCAAAGCGTGAACGAAGATACAACAGGGGTAAGAAGGCAATGATGGCCAATGATGATTCTGAGACGGATTCAGACGAGTTGCCTTCGTCTTCATCTAGTTACCCATCTGGTCATAAAGAAGAAGAAGCGTTTATAGTACATGATGGCCTCTGTTGCATGGCTAAAATCGAACAAGAGGTATCATCTGCAACTTCTTTTCAATCATGTGATGAATCAGATTCTGATGAAAGTGACACTGCCGACAGTGGAGTAGGGAGTAGTTTTCATCAATCTGCTGGTGTGACTGAAGAATACCTCCTACTAGCTAACAAGGCGTTCATTGAAGTCAGTGACAAGAACATTGCTTTAAAACAAGAAATCATTGATCTTAAGGAAGCTCAGTCTAAAGTAGATCCTAATATAAAAGTCCTAAACGAACGCTTGACAGAAGAGTTGAGACAACTCAAAGACAAGTGTGCGTTGACAGAAAAGTTGTATCAAGACCTACTTAAGACACATGCTACTGAGACGCAATAAGTTCTTAGAGACTGAGGTCGTAAATCTAGACCTAAAACTTACTGACTTGGTTAATTCTTCAATGATTAATCAAAAACTGTCAGATAGGTATAGGGCTCCAGATGTCAAGACAGGGTTGGGTGCATATACACTTGACTCGCCTACTCATGTCATTAAGAACTCTACTGATGTTGGTTCAAGCTCTATGACACACGACAAAGGTAAAAGACCAATGGAATACGATATTAGAACGACATCCAAAGGCATTGTACACAAACAGACTATAGTTAACACTCCGATTACCAAAGGTGGTAAAAAGAATGTTAACAACAGACTTGTCCCGTTTAGAATAAGTCAAAAGAGGACCACTAGTCGTGGACGACCAAACCAGGTCAGATACGAGGATTGTTATCCTGAGGAGACGAGTTCTAGACAAAGACAAACTAGATGGAAAGAGCCTAGACCACTTTTCATAAGACAGTCTCAGCTCTACTCGTCTAGGCCTAGGAAGGTTGTTCCCAAATATCGTACTCAACCTGTCTTATATCCTCCACATGTATCATATGATATCAAAGTAGAGGAAAGACCTAAACATGTCTATAAACCGTATGGCCCGAATGTATACAAACCTTATTCTGACTATTAAAGGCCCATACCTACTCAAGTAGAGGTGAAGTCGAAAGGCTATCTCAAACGAGTAGACCCAAGGTCTGATGATAGGCCAGACAAGGTCAACAGGGTCTTATTCTGTAACAAGCATGGTAGAAAGCTTAAGAGGTCCAACCTATTCAAAACTCCTATGTATATTTGGATTCCTCTGAACTCTACTAACCCCTCAGGACTCCAATAGACAAGGAGGGTACCTAAGTTATTAAATATCATCATTGCAGGGTCGACTCGACTTGTATAAGAAGGGTGGCTCAGTAGGAGAAACTTGGTACATTGATAGTGGTTGTTCGCACCACATGACTGGTACTAAGGCTCTTCTATCAAGCTACTGCGAGCAAGAAGGACCCAGGGTTATATTCGGTGATAGCTGTATGGCCATTACAAAAGGCTTTGGCTACATCAGAAATGGAGATGTAGAGATACAAGACGTATCCTACGTAGAAGGTTTGAAATATAATCTATTATCTATTTCACAATTTTGTTATCGAGGTTACAAAGTACAGTTCAAAAGCCGGAAGTGCGAGATTATAGACAAGAGGATTCATACTGTACTGCTCGTCGGCATAAGACAAGGCAGCGTATATATTGTGAATTGGAATAGCTGTCCAAGGGATACTTGCCTTCTTTCTAAAAATCCTAAAGAGATCAGTTGGCTTTGGCATAAACGCCTTTGTCATATGAACTTTAAGGTGATTAATAAGATTGCAAGAGATTACCTTGTTGAAGGTATACCCAACGAAATCTATTACAAGTCACATGTATGCGATGCTTGTCAGAAAGGTAAACAGGTAAAAGGTACCTTTAAATCTATTCCAACTCTCTCAACAAGTAGAGTCCTAGAACTACTACATATGGATCTTCATGGTCCAATTACTCCTCCAACCTTGAACGGTAGAAGGTACACACTTGTTGTGGTAGACGACTATTCTAAGTTCACTTGGGTAGTCTTCTTACACAAGAAGAGTGATACACAAACACTCCTACCTGATCTGTTGAAGAAGATACAAGTTGAGAAGAATCAATCCATTGTCAAGATCCGTAGTGACAAGGGTACTGAATTTATTAACTGCTATATCAAAGATTTTTGCTCTAAGCGTTGTATCCAACACCTTACTAGTGCAGCGAGGACACCTCAACAAAACGGAGTAGCAGAACGAAGGGATAGAACCCTCAAAGAGGCCTGCAGGACCATGCTGATATAGTATAATACTCCTCAGAAGTTTTGGGCAGAGGCGATCAATACTGCATGCCACTCCCAGAACAGAAGTGCTATCAATAAGGCACTAGGTAAGATGCCCTACGAGGTATGGAAAGGTCGAAAACCCAGAATTTCATATTTCCATATATTTGGTTGTAAGTGTTTCATCCATAACAATGGGAAAAGAAAGTTGAATGCGTTCAATGCTAAAGCAGACGAGGGAATATTCTTAGGATACTTGATTCGGGTGGAATTTGCACGTTTTATAAGCACATGTGAAGCATATTTTGATGTGGATTTCATTGATTTATGCATTGATTATGATTGTTTGAGCCAAAATGAGAGAAAGGTTGCGTTTTGTCGATTTTGTAGAAAATACGATGGAATTTGGAGCAAAACACCAACCATACTTTACTGGATCAGGAAGAGGAGTGCACCGTTGGATTCGTCTCGAAAAATGGAGTGGAATGAAAAAAGGAATCGAGTCAATCGGAGGTCGGAAGCTCGAGATACGAAGAGACGAAAAAAACATGCCCGGGTAGAATCAACCCGGGCGGGTCAAAAACGACCCGGGCGGGTCAAAACGACCCGGGCAAGGTTGAATTTGGTGGACATTCGTATTTAGCCCGGGTGAAACCCACCCGGCCGGGTGGTTTCGACCCGGGCAAGGCAGAATTAATGTTTGCTTCGTATTTTGGCCGGGTGGCATGCCCGGGTGGGAGCCACCCGGCCGGGTGACCTCATTCTCGGGGGTATTTGGCCATTTTCTCCATTTTTGAGGGACCAACTTGCAATTTTGGCACCCAAACCCTTCCCCAACACTATATAAGGCCTCATTCTTGAAACCCAAGACACATTCTCCCCCAATCCACACATAGTTACACATACTTGGAGGTGTTTTGGCTATATCTTCATCAATTCTTCACCAAATCAAGGAAGAAAGGATGCAATAACTCCCAAATTCCATTCCCTACCACATTCTAGACTAAGCTTTCTCTTTCTTTTCCTTTTTATTTAGTTATTTCATTTGGGATTTGTAATTTGATTATGTTAGTAGTTAGCTAAACACTTTGTGGTTCTAAGGCATTGTAAGACTTAGATTGATGTTTATGAGTAATTTCTTGCTTTAATTGGTGTTTATCTCGTATTTGCATATTCAATTATTCATTGTAAAGCATGTTGTTAGTGGCCATAATGATTTGCTTGATTTATGGTTAATTGGGGTAGTATCGGGAGATTTATTCCATTTAATCGTATGCGAATATGCAACCCGGTATTATTATGATCTCGGGAGAGGATTAATTATCGGAGAGGGAATCGAATGATCTTAGGAGCTATTTTAGATGGTGTAATGTTTGTGATGTAGACATACGAGCTTATATTACATTGCGTCTTTGGATTAATTTGTATCGGGAGATCGATTAGTTCTTTTTGTGTGATCACCTTATACGGGATAACCTTAATGGCCCTTTAAACGAGACAACATTCATAAACGGACGTCTAAGTACTACAATTGCCTTGGAACCCACCTTTTCTCTTTGAGTTACAATCGTTTTTCTTTCGTTTTCCTATTTTGCATGATTAGTTGATCGACTTCATATTTACTCTTTAGTTGTTTATTTGTGACACATTGTTAGACAATCTTAGGAGTAATTCAACTTTCAAATTATCGATCACGTCTATTTAGAATTCGACTAGCAAACTACATTTTTACGCTTAACCTCCTTGTGGGATCGACCTCGTGCTTACCACGCTACAATAGACACCGTACACTTGCGGTTGTTTATTTTAGTGTTGTATAACACGTGAATCAAGTTTATGGCGCCGTTGCCGGGGAGGTTTTTATAGCTCTAGAGTGTAGGCTAGAAGAGTTTTAGTTTATACATTTTACTTGCTTTCCTTAGTTCTCAAAAATCCAAAAATATTTGAGTTTGTTATCTTAATCCTAATTGCAATTCTCACTCTCGTTTGTTCTTTTGATAGACATGGTTTATGATCACACGATCTAGAAGGAACCACCAAGAAGTGCTACCTTTAGATCCGGAGATTGAGGCCAATTGTCGAAGAAGGAACGCCGAAAGGAGAAGACTAGAGTTGGAAGCCATGAATAGAAGAGAGAATCCAATAGTGGAAGAAGAAAGGAACCAAGAGGATGTTGGAGGCATAGTAGAGCCAAATGGGAATGGTGGTAATCGACCACAAGGAGGTATAAGAAATAACCTCAACCAGAGGATGGAAGGGAATGTCAATGTTGAAAGAGATGGAGAGCAACGGGAGGACAATGGAAATCAAAGAGTTTTGAGAGACCACTTCCGTCCCATCCCAAGACCATATGGAGGAGCGGGTAGGGAACCCGTTGACGCTCATAACTTTGAGCTCAAGCCGGCCTGAATCATGATGGTCCAAAACAACCAATTTGGAGGGTTGTCAAAGGAGGATCCTAACCTCCATTTATCTCAATTCTTAGAGATAAGTGGAACGGTTAAGATCAACCGAGTTCCTCAAGATTATATTCGTCTCCAATTATTCCCATTCTCACTCCGTGATCGTGCAAAGCAATGGTACATGTCCCTTGATCTAAGAACCATTGAGAATTGGGCCGACCTTGTTGATGCCTTCCTCATGAAATACTTTCCTCCAAGCAAGACAATCAAGATAAGAGGAGAAATTTCTTCCTTCATGCAAGACGTTGATGAGTCTTTAGCCGAGGCTTGGGAGCGTTTCAAGGATCTTATACGGAGTTTCCCTCAACATGGTTTCTCAAGAGACCAATTGATTTGCTATTTCTACAACGGGATGGTGGATGCCTCGGCCGGTGGAGGTTCTTTGCTAGGAAAGACGACGGATGAGGGTTATGTGCTCCTAGAGGAGATGGCAAAGAACGGACACCAATGGCCATCCGAGAGAAGGCAAGCCCGGAAAGTTGCTTCCACTAAGGAGTCGGATGATTTTGCTACTTTATCCAACAAGATGGACAAGTTGACTTCGATGATGGCGGCCAAGTCATTAATGGGACCTAGTGATGAACAATATGAAGAGGCCCATTATATGAACAATCAAAGGGACCGTCAATTTCGAGAAAGAGGTTGGAACGAGAGGCAAAACACTCCTAACCCAAATCACTACCATCCCGGAGTGAGGCGACATGAGAACTTCTCTTATGCCAACACAAGAAATGCCATCATCCCACCTCCAAATTTTAATGTTAGAGATGGAGCTATCGTAGAGCCTTCATCAAAGCTATCAATGGAGGATATGTTTGGTGCTTTTATGGGGGAAACTACGAAATTCATGAGAGAAACTAGAGAGAATGCAAACATAACTCGTCAAAGATTTGAGGAACAAGGAGAAATGATCAAGAATATGGCAAACAATATGAAAGCCATGGAAAAGTAAATGAGCCAACTCTCTAATGTCGTCGGTAGTCAACACACTCCGGGGCAATTTCCTTCAAACACGGAGCTCAACCCCAAGGAGCATTGCAAAGCTATAAAGCTAAGAAGTGGGACGAGTTACGATGGGCCAAAGATGCCACAAGAGGAGGAAATGGTAATGACACCCGAAGATGTCGACAAAGAAGATGGACAAGAGAAAGAAAGGCAAGAGGAGATAGTGAGGGAAGAAGAGAAAGTAGAGGAGAAAAAGAGTGAAGAGGCAATCCCTCCTCAAGACAAAGGCAAGAATGTGGTACCTCTCCCATACCCTTAAAGGTTGAAGAAGAAGGGCTTGGACAATAAATTTGCTAAGTTTGTGGAGATGTTCAAGAAGATCCACATCAACATCCCCTTCGCCGAAGCTCTAGAACAAATGCCCCACTACTCTAAGTTTTTGAAAGAAATCATGTCAAACAAGAGGAAGATGGTGGAGTATGAAACGGTGCATTTGACCGAAGAATGTAGCTCAATCATTCAAGCAAAGCTACCTCAAAAGCTTAGAGATCCCGAATCATTCACCCTACCATGTGTTATTGGAGATGGAGGTACATTTAAAGCTTTGTGTGATTTGGGAGCTAGCATTAATCTTATGCCTTTGTCCATATTCAAGTCACTTGGTTTGGGGAAGCTTACACCAACCACCATGAGCCTTCAATTGGCGGATAGATCCATGACTTACCCCTTGGGTATAGTAGAGGACGTGTTGGTTAAGATCGATAAGTTCATATTCCCGGTGGATTTTATGGTGTTGGATATGGAGGAGGACAAGTATATTCCACTCATCTTGGGAAGGCCATTCTTGGCAACCGGTGGAGGAATTATTAATGTGAGGAAAGGGGAGTTGGAGCTTCAAGTGAACAATGAGAAAGTATTGTTTAATATCTACAAGGCCATCAAGTTTAGAGATGATGAGGATGAGGTCTTTGAGTGCAACATGATCAATAGTATGCAAGCTTGCGTGGATATGCACATGGAAAAGAGCAACTCAAAGGATCCACTTGATTTTTGCATAAGAGAATCTCTTAACTCACTCTCTTCTATTCCTTGTGATTTCAATTTTGATGAACTTAATGATGTAGAATTGTTTGAATACATGTCTTCTCTTGATGATTTGAAGGAGCTTCCACTCAAGAAGGAAGAGAAATTCATGGAGATACGACAAGAAGCCAAGTTTGGGGGGGTTTTACTTGAAGAGTGTCAAAGATTTCCTCACAAAAATCTTGACACTTGGCCCTCATGTTACACATTGGAAGCACCAAAGGAGGAAGCTAAGGAGAAACCAAAAGTTCAAGAGAAGGGGAAGAAGCTCGACTTGAAACCACTTCCGGAACACTTGAGATATGCTTATCTTGAACAAGGTGAATTCTTTCCGGTTATTGTTTCTTCACACTTGCATGAGCTTGAGTTAGAAAAATTGCTTAGGGTGCTTAGAACTTATAAATCGGCTATTGGTTGGGATATTTCGGATTTGAAGGGTATACCGGCTCATATTTGCATGCATAAAATTAGACTAGATGAGTCTATTAAGCCTAAAACCCAAGGTCAAAGAAGATTGAACCCCATAATGCAAGATGTAGTAAGAAAAGAAGTGTTGAAGTGGTTGGATAATGATATAATTTTTCCCATAAGTGATAGTGAGTGGGTGAGCCCAACACAAGTGGTACCTAAGAAGGGGGGGATGACCATTGTGACAACCGATACCTTAGAGTTAATTGCTTCTAGGACCACCGTGGGATGGAGAGTATGTATTGACTATCGTGCATTGAATAGTGCCACTAGGAAAGATCATTTCCCTTTGCCTTTTATTGATCAAATGTTGGATAGGATGGCGGGATACGAGTATTATTGCTTTCTCGATGGGTACTCGGGCTACAATCAAATTTTGATTGATCCTAAGGACCAAGAGAAATCAACTTTTACTTGCCCCTATGGTACTTTCGCTTTTAGGAAAATGCCATTCGGATTATGTAATGCTCCCGCCACCTTCCAACGATGCATGATGGCTATTTTTCATGGTATGATTGAAAACATAATGGAGGTATTCATGGATGATTTTTCCGTGTTTGGTTCTTGCTTTGATACATGTCTACGTAACCTTTCTTGTGTTTTACAAAGATGTATAGATACCAACTTGGTGCTTAATTGGGAGAAATGCCACTTTATGGTGAAGGAAGGGATTGTGCTTGGACACAAGGTTTCGGCAAAAGGGCTTGAGGTCGATAGAGCCAAGATTGTGGCTATTGAGAGGCTACCCCCACCAACAAATGAGAAGGCGGTTAGGAGCTTTCTTGGACATGCCGGTTTCTATAGAAGATTCATCAAAGACTTTTCAAAGATAGCCAAGCCTATGTGTGCATTATTGGAAAAGGGGGCTACCTTCATTTTTAGTGAAGAATGTGTGAAATCGTTTGAAATTTTGAAGGAGGCCTTGATTAAAGCTCCCGTGTTGGTGATACCCGATTGGAGCCAACCATTTGAGATCATGTGTGATGCTAGCGACTATGCCATTGGAGTAGCTTTGGGCCAAAAGAGAGACAAACTTTTCCGTGTGATATACTATGCGAGCAAAACATTGAATCCGGCTCAAAGGAACTACACCACAACGGAGAAGGAGATGCTAGCCGTGGTGTATAGTTTCGACAAGTTTAGAGCCTACTTGGTTGGAGCAAAAACTATTGTGTATACGGATCACACGGCCTTGAAGTACTTGGTTGAGAAGAAGGAGGCTAAACCGAGGTTGATACGATGGGTGCTCCTTTTACAAGAATTTGACGTGGAGATAAGGGATAGGAAAGGATGTGAAAATGTGGTAGCTGACCATCTTTCAAGGCTTGAAAATGTGGAGGAAAAGGACATCCAAGTCCCTATCAAAGAGTGGTTTCCCGATGAGCAAATCCTTGCCATCAAAGAAACATGTTCATGGTTCGCCGATTTTATGAACTACATAGCCACCGGAACACCACCACCAAACATCTCATTCCATCAAAAGAAGAAATTCTATCATGATGTTAAGTTCTATGTTTGGGAGGATCCGTTTCTTTATAGATGGTGTTCGGATATGGTCATGAGAAGGTGCTTAGGGGAAGATGAGTGGGAGAAAGTGATTGAAGAGTGCCATTCATCTCCTTATGGAGGTCATTTTGGAGCAAATAGGACGGCTCACAAGGTTCTTCAAAGTGGTTTCTATTGGCCATCCATTTTTAAGGATTGTGTAGTTTTTGTGAAGAAGTGTGACAAGTGCCAAAGGATGGGAAATATTTCAAAGAGGCATGAGATGCCTATGAAGAATGTAATTGAGCTTTTTGATGTATGGGGGATTGATTTTATGGGACCATTCCCCACTTCTCATGGATTTTCTTACATCCTATTGGCCATTGATTATGTCTCTAGGTGGATTGAGGCCGTTCCAACCACTACAAATGATGCCAAGGTGGTCCTCAACTTTTTGAGGAAAAACATTTTCACTCGTTTTGGCACTCCAAGAGCACTAGTGAGTGATGGTGGTTCACAATTTTGCAACCGATGGCTAGATCAACTCTTAGCAAAGTATGGAGTGAAGCATAGAGTGACCACACCTTATCACCCCCAAGCAAATGGACAAACGGAGCTTGCTAATCGAGAAGTGAAGCAAATCTTGGAGAAAACCGTTGGGCTAAAAAGGAAGGATTGGGCTATCAAGTTGGATGATGCTCTTTGGGCATATCGAACCGCCTACAAGACACCTTTGGGCACATCTCCTTACCAACTTGTGTATGGTAAATCTTGTCATCTACCCGTTGAAGTGGAGTTAAGAACTCGTTGGGCCATTAACGAGTTGAATCTTGATCTTAAGGCATCCGGAGAAAGAAGAAAGATGATGCTTAATGAGCTTGATGAGTTTAGGAATGGAGCCTTTGAGAATTCCAAGATTCACAAAGAGAGAGCCAAGAGGTTTCATGACAAGATGATTGAAAAGAGGGAGTTCCAAGTGGGAGAACAAGTCTTATTGTTCAACTCAAGGTTGAAGTTATTTCCGGGCAAGTTGAAGTCAAAGTGGTCGGGGCCATTTGTGATAAAGAATGTAACACCCATGGGAAATGTAGAGATTTGTGATAAAGATGGAAGAACCTTTGTGGTTAATGGTCAAAGAGTGAAGCATTACTTTGGAAATGAGCAAATTCGAAGAGTGGAAACACTTCACTTGATTGAGGCTTGAAAGTGGAGAGACCCGTCCGGCATAGGACGTTAAAAATAGCGCTTCTTGGGAGGCAACCCAAGGTTTTATCGCTTTCTTGATTTTATTGCTTTAGTAGTGTTGATAGCTTGGTTTATTTTGTAGGTATGGATGAGGAGAATTGTGGATACCTTGTTTTGGAGAATGAAGAAGAAGCAAGGCCAACTTTGGAGAAAGACAGCAAGTGATGTAATGGTGATCTTTGAAGAGCATTGGATGTGCAAGGAGGGAGGTAACAACTTGTAGCCCCAAACTTAGAATTTTTACATAGTAAAATTCTAAGTTTGGGGGAGTTATTTTTCTTTTATTTTTCTACTAGTTGTTACCCTTGCACCGGTTCGTCATTCTACTTGTGTCACATTTTGCACCGGCGCACACTTGGCTTTCACATGATTGTATTGATTAAGTTGGTTTTGAGCATATGTTGGGTAGTGAACAATTGGTGAAATGTGAGCATGAATAGTCATTGGAATCCATTGTTGAGTAGTTGTGATGATGTTTATTTGCTTTGAATGTAAGCATGATTGATGTTGGATATAGTTTCATGATTGTGTTCATATTTGTGATCTTGGATAGCATGTATAGATGATGTGTTGTTGCTTGGGAACATTTGATGAATGTGAGAGTCCTATTGAATAAACCGGTGAGAATTGAGCCTTAAATCGAGCATGTAATCCGGTTTAGTTCATTTGAGAGTGGACTAAGTTATTGCTAGTGATCCTAGAACTTGCCTAAGTTCTTGTTTGAAAGCATGATTGTGTGAGATAATGTGATGTGATATAGGCCATCTTGTTCTAAAAGAGTCACTTAGCCAAAATTTCCTAAAACCAAAGTAATTTTCCGTAGTTAGCCCCTTGAGCTTAATTCCTCATTTTCTTGGCAAACTACAATGTTAACCACTTAGCCTTTTTGAGCCTTTGATACCTACATCTAGTGGGGGAATAAAAGACAAAGTGGAAAACATGTGCTTGAATGAATAGCTATGGTGAAAAGAAAGGTTGGAAAAGTTGAAAGAAGAAAAAAGAGAAAGATGAAAAGAAAATCAAGGAAAAGAAAAGAGGGACAAAGAGCCCCAAAAGCTTGAAAAGAAAAATGGTTCAAAAGATGAGGTGATGAATGTTTGAAAAAAGAAAGGAAAAAGAAAAGTGAGGATGAAATTTGTAAGCTTTGAAAGTGAAAAGCACACATTGTAAAACAATGAGCTTTGTCCTCCACTAGAAGAGTCACAATTCTCAAATTCATCCCACCTTGTCCAAAGAACCAATGTTACATCCTTGATTAAGTCCTATTGATCACATTGTTGAGCATTTGAGTGTGTGTAGAAAGTAGAAGTTGGGCAAGCATATGGTAATTGCATAGCATAACTTGGTTGATGAGTGCATTAATATCCTTAATTAGTTTGTGTGTTTGAGAGAAACATTTTGTCATGTGAGGAGAGGACTTGAGCATTTAGATGATGTTTTCCCATTCACAATGTGTTGTGTGTTGATGCATTCTTTGATCCATGAGTGTGAATTGCAATAGTGAGCCTATGACCTTCATTGAGAAATGCACTTTGAGAAAGAGATATCATTACATCCTACTTTGCATGTGTGAATTACATTGAATATTTCATTGTGATCATTCCACCCTCATTGCTTTGAGTGCTTAGTTGTTTGAGGACAAACAACATTTTAAGTTTGGGGGGGTTTGATTCGGGTGGAATTTGCACGTTTTATAAGCACATGTGAAGCATATTTTGATGTGGATTTCATTGATTTATGCATTGATTATGATTGTTTGAGCCAAAATGAGAGAAAGGTTGCGTTTTGTCGATTTTGTAGAAAATACGATGGAATTTGGAGCAAAACACCAACCATACTTTACTGGATCAGGAAGAGGAGTGCACCGTTGGATTCGTCTCGAAAAATGGAGTGGAATGAAAAAAGGAATCGAGTCAATAGGAGGTCGGAAGCTCGAGATACGAAGAGACGAAAAAAACATGCCCGGGTAGAATCAACCCGGGCGGGTAAAAAACGACCCGGGCGGGTCAAAACGACCCGGGCGGGTCAAAACGACCCGGGCGGGTCAAAACGACCCGGGCAAGGCTGAATTTGGTGGACATTCGTATTTAGCCCGGGTGAAACCCACCCGGCCAGGTGGTTTTGACCCGGGCAAGGCAGAATTAATGTTTGCTTCGTATTTTGGCCGGGTGGCATGCCCGGGTGGGAGCCACCCGGCCGGGTGACCTCATTCTCGGGGGTATTTGGCCATTTTCTCCATTTTTGAGGGACCAACTTGCAATTTTGGCACCCAAACCCTTCCCCAACACTATATAAGGCCTCATTCTTGAAACCCAAGACACATTCTCCCCCAATCCACACATAGTTACACATACTTGGAGGTGTTTTGGCCATATCTTCATCAATTCTTCACCAAATCAAGGAAGAAAGGATGCAATAGCTCCCAAATTCCATTCCCTACCACATTCTAGAATAAGCTTTCTCTTTCTTTTCCTTTTTATTTAGTTATTTCATTTGGGATTTGTAATTTGATTATGTTAGTAGTTAGCTAAACACTTTGTGGTTCTAAGGCATTGTAAGACTTAGATTGATGTTTATGAGTAATTTCTTGCTTTAATTGGTGTTTATCTCGTATTTGCATATTCAATTATTCATTGTAAATCATGTTGTTAGTGGCCATAATGATTTGCTTGATTTATTGTTAATTGGGGTAATATCGGGAGATTTATTCCATTTAATCGTATGCGAATATGCAACCCGGTATTATTATGATCTCGGGAGAGGATTAATTATCGGAGAGGGAATCGAATGATCTTAGGAGCTATTTTAGATGGTGTAATGTTTGTGATATAGACATACGAGCTTATATTACATTGCGTCTTTGGATTAATTTGTATCGGGAGATCGATTAGTTCTTTTTGTGTGATCACCTTATACGGGATAACCTTAATGGCCCTTTAAATGAGACAACATTCATAAACGGACGTCTAAGTACTACAATTGCGTTGGAACCCACCTTTTCTCTTTGAGTTACAATCGTTTTACTTTCGTTTTCCTATTTTGCATGATTAGTTGATCGACTTCATATTTACTCTTTAGTTGTTTATTTGTGACACATTGTTAGAAAATCTTAGGAGCAATTCAACTTTCAAATTATCCATCACGTCTATTTAGAATTCGACTAGCAAACTACATTTTTACGCTTAACCTCCTTGTGGGATCGACCTCGTGCTTACCACGCTACAATAGACACCGTACACTTGCGGTTGTTTATTTTAGTGTTGTATAACACGTGAATCAATACTCCTCGACTAGAAAGGCATTCAGTGTGTTCAACTACTCTACTCTATGTGTGGAAGAAACACCACATGTTGTTTTCGATGAATCTCGACAGGACTCGTCTACCGACCAGATCAGTAAGAAAGTAACCGATCTATCAATTCAAACTGATAAAGAATCAGATGTGTATGAATCTGTTCAAGCCTACAATCCATTTATGAAAGCCCTCGAGTCAGATGACAAGGAGAAGGTAAGTGCTCAAGGCAAGTCCACTACACCAGTTGACATGCTTGCTCTAGTCGACTCGTCTACTCCTATTAAATCTTCTGATACCAATGATGTTGAAATGCATGATGTCGTAGCTGATTTAGATGATGATAGTATGCATGCTAAGACTAGAAAGACATGGAAATCTGCTCATGACACTAAAAATATCATTGGTGACTCTACTATTAGTGTGAAGACTAGACGACAACTCTTTGAGTCGCAAGAACGGCCGAGTCCATCTATGTTTTGCTGGTGTTGTTTCCTCTCATCTATCGAGCCCAAGACCGTTAATGAGGCATTGGCTGATAGTAATTGGATCATCGCTATGAAAGACGAGTTGAACCAGTTTGTTCGAAACGACGTCTAGGAACTTGTCAATAGGCCAAAACACCATAATGTAGTTGGCACACGATGGATTTTCAAGAATAAGAAAGATGAGAATGATGTAGTCGTTAGAAATAAGGCTAGACTAGTAGCCCAAGGCTATTCACAAGTTGAAGGCATAAATTATGATGAAACTAATGCACCTGTTGCTAAACTAGAAGCCATTCGATTGTTTCTTGCATATGCTGCTTATATGAAGTTTACTGTGTATCAAATGGATGTTAAAAGTGCATTTCTTAATGGTATTCTTGCGGAAGAAGTGTATGTTGAACAACCCCCAGGTTTCGAGGTGAAAGGCAACCAAGTTTACAAGTTGAAGAAAGCCTTATACGGTTTAAAGCAAGCTCCAAGAGCATGGTACGACACTCTTTCCTTATTTCTATTAGAAAATGGGTTTACCAAGGGCAAGGTCGACAGAACTTTGTTCAGAAGACAAGAAGGTAAGGATATCCTACTTGTTCAAATTTACGTGGATGATATCATTTTTGGTTCACCCAATAAAAAGCTGAGTGAATGTTTTTCAACACTCATGCAAACTAAGTTTGAAATGTGACTGATGGGGGAAATGACTTATTTTCTTGGACTTCAAGTAAAACAAACTCCCGATGGGATTTTCATAAATCAAGCCAAGTATACTAGAAATCAACTAGACAAGTATGGTATTAAAACTTGCAAATCTTCTGGAGTACCAATGCTACCCACCTACAGGATGGATCCAGACGAGAACGGTAAGTGTGCTGATCAATCATATTATCGTGGTCTTATTGGTTCATTACTGTACTTGACTGCTAGTAGACCTAATATTGCATTTTCTGTTGGCGTATGTGCTCGTTTTCAAGCTAATCCAAAAGAGAGTCATATGGAAACCACTAAACAGATACTGAAATATTTGAAAGGAACCATCAATCGTGGTATATGGTATCCTTCGAATGATGATTTATCCCTAAGTGGCTACTCTGATTCTGATTTTGGTGGCTGTAGAATATATAGGAAATCTACTTCTGGTTCTTGTCAATTTCTAGGCACAAAGCATATTTCATGGTTTTCGAAAAAGCAGACCAGTGTGGCTACTTCCACAACTGAAGCCGAATACATGGCTGTTGGTAGCTGCTGTAGTCAACTACTTTGGCTCATTCAACAACTTAGAGATTATACTATCGTTGAATCAAATGTTCCTATATTTTGTGACAGTAACAGTGCTATTGCCATTACACAAAATCCTGTTTTGCACACACGTTGTAAGCATGTTGATGTGAAATATCATTTTATACGTGATCATGTTGAAAAGAAAAATATTCGCATGGAAAAGATTCACACTGATATTCAAAGAGCTGATATCTTTACAAAACTATTGGCTGAAGCTCGCTTTAGAGAATTATGCATCAGTCTAGGACTAATTGATCTATACCCTACCTGTATATAGTTGTGTACTAACCAGAGAGGTACATCGTAAAGAAGTAAGGAGAATCAGACAAGTTATTGCAGAAACAGAGCACTCATCTACTCATCAACAAGTTAGGTACACAAGGTCAGACAAGATGACCAAACAACCCGATGAGGAAGCTGGTAAAGCTGAGGGTAATACTAAGGGAATAAACATTTAAGGGGGAATCTATGATTTCTTAAATATCCTTATGTTGACTCTTAAGTTTGTTAAAAGTCATCTTGTTCGACAACTTGATTACTGCATATGAATTATATTCGATTTATTTATTCTACTCTACTACTCGTATCTACTCTCATTTGTCGCACAAGATGAGACGGGTACTTGATGATGTTCGATAATCAGAACAGAAAAGCACAGTCGAAGGGGGAACTCGTCTAGTGCAGATGAAGTCTACTAATCTGTTCTGATTAACTCGAACAGACCAGATAAGCTCTCTCGTGATTTAAATCCACTAAGTATTCAAACATGAATCAAGGGTATCATTGTAAATTGAATTGCGAAATTTTGGAAAACCTGAACCTGGATATATACACTCCATTTAAATGAGGTGTATGCACCCAGTTCCCGCCCAAATCTACTGGACTAGGTCAGATGAGTACACTCCTCTCTCCTAACCAAGAGCAAAGGCGGATTCCAAAGATTACAATATCAATTCACACAATCGTCTCGATTACGTAACTGAATTCCAAGTGTTTCTTTCCGTTGGATTGGTCAAATCGATCTTGGCCGTCGATTCAAAAACTGATTAGCATCAAAACTAAGTTTTCCTAAAAACACTCCTCACAATTAACTCTACTTTCCTAATTTCTTGCAATCAATCTCTCTCGATATGTCTGAAATTGAATACATACTCTGCTATAACAATGTCGATCGTATCTATGTTCGATGTCCAAACTAACATGCAGGCGAGATTCGATCTAGGAAGTACACCTCGGAAGGGAAGGTGCATGTGGAGAGCTCAGTGTTCTTCAAGGGTAGGCACTCTGAAGATAACAAGGAGTTTCTGATGAAATGCTTCAGATGTGGTCTAAAACCTTACTTGGAAGCCGTTCCAGAAGTGGTCTATGAAGAAGAGGTATTGGAGTTCTTCGACACTGCTACTCGCCTAGTAGACTCGATCGAAGCTTATGTTGGTGGATGCCGAGTGGAGATCACTCGAGAAATTTTGTTCGAAATATTACGATTACCTTCGGGTTCGATTAATATTGAACAATATGGAGCAGGTCAAGAGTTAAGGTATCTCAGTGTTTTCCGTGGAAAGAAGTTGAAGCTGAATCGAGATGGAAATGTTCGTCAGTGAAGAAGAAGGAGTTACTGCCGAAATACAAGACTCTTCTCGACATTGCAAGCAAGATGCTGCTTGGTGTGACTGGGAGTTATGATTCCGTAACTCTTCAGAAGGCGAGAGTGATGGCTGCTATCTATGATGGTATCACGGAAGGAAACTGGTCGAAGTTGTTCTTTGATCGCTAAAAGCGTGAAGGTTGATACCGACTCAAGAGAGTGGGTGGTGTCTGCTGCTGTTAGCTTTGGGAATAAGCTGAGTATTTTGCTACCCGTCTTTCTACCAAACAAGACAAACTGGAGCAAGGGAAAGCCCTTTCATGTTCTGAAATTCTATCTGAAGAAGGATGCTATTGATGTTAGGGTTATACTGGCAAGTATGCTTTTAGTGCTACCTATGTATACAAACTGATTCTTGCACTTATTAATGAGAATAATAGTTTATCACTGGTTGCTTTAAATATAATGAATGTTAATTATTTATTGCATAAACGTTCAGATGTATTTTACATTGTAGACAATGTGGTGTGTAGAAGATCACAGAAGATCACATTGTCAGTTCCTTGTATATAAGTACAATTGATTCACAACTTAAATGGAATTGAACAATCCATTGGTAGAAGTTGAGTTGTAAGGCTCGGATTGGTTTATCTTGACCAAGAGATTACACTAGTGCATTATGATGTGCTGAATAGGACCTACAGAGAGGTAATTCTTCTAGACTGACTTAAGGAATGAAGAATTAGACCTCAATGGTTGTTGATTTCTTAATCTCTGTCACTTAAATGGGATTGTCTGTAGTTATGAAGTATTGCTTTGATTTATTATGGGTAAAGAATCAATTTGATTTAATACTTTGTATTTTGGGCAATATTATTAATTATAGGACAGATTGCCAAAATTAATACAGAGAATCGTGTCTTGGAGTGTCAAGTTGATTATGTCCCCTTGGTGGACTTAGAAGGTTTATCATATCAAATCTGATCAGTGGAATTAATTTCCGGTATGATAATAATGTTGAGATGTCCTTACTCCGAGGAATAAAAGATATTAATTAATTAAAGCATTCAGTAGCTTAAATTAATTGATGGACATTGAATCTTAAACACGGGAAAGAATAACCGGGAGCCATATTTCGTAATATGGGTTAGGATGGATAGTGCAATATTAATTCTATAGTGGAATGAATTAATATTAATGGGCTAGAAAAATGTTGTGGCTCAATATTGATTTCTGGGCCCATTTGGAGGTCAATTCCTAATTCTCCTAAAGGCCCCTCAAGTAGCCCAATAAAAGTCTATTAATTAAGGTAATTAAAAGATAAGAATTAATTTTGTTGCAAGAAATTAGAGAGAGATATTTATGAAAAAAGATATATGGAAATAAGAGATTATTTCTATATTATTCCAAGATAAATTGACCGCTCAATTTTTCTTTCTTGTAAGAGAAGAAACATAGATTCTCTCTTATAAAAGGAGAATAAAAAAATTGGCACTCTGGACAAAAAGAAAAGAAAAAAAAAGATCTGTAATTTTCGAAATTACAGTGTGTGCAACAAGAGAAAATTAATTCTTCCTTGAGAGTTAATAGTTCGTGAGATCTCTCACCGGGTCAACGGACTAGGACTTAGGGAATACTTGAGAAGGCAATTGGGTTGAAGTTGTTACTCTTCTCAACGGTATCTCCCCGATTTAAAGGTAAACACGTAATCCCTTAGTTCCGCATGTTTAGGGATTTAATTATTTTACCGCACATTCATTACATAAATTAGTTGATTTTTAATTTGTATAAATTATGAAATTAGATCTATGATAATTCAAATTTAAATTACGTCACAAATAGATCCGGGTAATTTTAAAGAAGTCTCAAAGGATTTCCGAGAGTCTCAAAAGATCCCTAGGGCATCTCAAAAGATTTTCGGGAGTCTCAAAAGATTCCTAGCATGATGGTCCATAACCCACAAGTGTCAATAATTCCCCACAAAGGAGAGTGGGAATGTGGTCCCATATTAATTTCCCACAAAGGAGTTGGGGACCATATTGTTGGGGGACTATTATTGGGTATTGGGATTAATTTCCCAACAGATGGTATCAGAGCCAAGGTTTTGAGCTCTGTAATTTAAATTAGAATTTAAATCTATTTACATTAAATTGATATTTGGATGGTAGAATTGTTAGTTCTTTTTTGCAGGTATCCAATTATCATGGTTTTAATGTATGTTTTAATTTATGTTGTTTGAATGTGGTTTTTAATCTAATTCGGTCAGATTTGTTTTTCCCGTGAGAAAATCCACGGGTAGATTAGATTATTTACTTTGTAATAGACTAGTCTAGATGTTAGATTTTTTTTGTAAATAAATTGTAACGGATCAAAGACGAAGACCGTTGGACGGATTAAAGAATCAGAGGCGCACCCGGACGACCAAGCCACACGAGCCGGTTGTGGGCGTGGCGTGATTTTTTTTGTTGTTACCGTGGGAGTACGAATTTCTTGTTTCTTCAAAACGAGAAAATTAAACCATGATAATTGGACGTGTTTGCCTAATTTGTGTTTAATTTTGTTTTGTTATTATGCTATGATTATTTGTTAATTTTGCATGAGGATTCGTGAAAACCCTCAAATTTAAAAATTACTAAGTATGTTTTTTTAATTAAATTTATTTAAGATAATAAATTGATTAAATGGCCTCCATAATTTATTTATTTGTGAAGTCTTTTGGCTACGCATTGGCAAGCGCCTCTCTCCCTATCGGATAGGCCAAAAGATAAGTTCACATGAATAAATTCATTTAAGGATGATTGTGGATTATTACTAGTGGCGGTATGACCCTCCCATCGAGTGGCTTATTCAAAACGAAATAATAGTCCTGTATTTAATTATGGTTATTACTTAGGTATAAAATTGATATATTAACTTCCCATCGGAGTCCCTGTCAATTTTATATGGTCAGGTTAAAGCCAACTATTAATTTTGAATTAAAGGTTTGTAACTGCTTTGTTTGTAACATGCTTAAATGTATTTGAGTAAACGTTCACACTCATCGTGACTTGCTTAAATTGGTTTTAAGATGTTGGCTGATGCATGTTTATATCGGTTTTTTAGGTTTTTGATATAGTACATGTGATCAAATTATGTGATAATTTTTGTGTTAATAGGATATTAATACAAATTGTATATTTTATTCTCAGTTCAGCATGTCGTCTCCTTTTAACCCTGTAGATGTTGTTAACTCTTAAATGCTTTAACATTATCAACAACATCTTAATTTGACCTTCCTTGATTTATTCTAAGTCTTTTCTGAAATGTTACATTAAATGTTGTACTAAATGCTCTCACATTCAGGAACGATTCCAGAAGGTTCTACAAGAGTCTGGAACATGGAAGATTCCAGAATGTTGCAGAACGTGATAGAAAAGTTTAGAGCATTGTAGAACGACCTGGAAGATGGCAGAAAGATCTAGAGATATCATGGAGGTTGAGGTCCTAAAAAATAGGATCTCATAATGGAAGGATCTAGAACCTGTGTATTTCTCTATAAATACCGTAGGAATCTTTCATTTCAAAGCATGCACTATTCGAGTAACACCTTCTAGAGAGTTCAACCCTAGTTCGAAGTTATGGCCAGTAGTTGTATCATTTAACGTACGCCGAGGGATACCACACCTTCCAGTGTACTTAGTTCTAGTCTTGTATCGAGTGAGAGTGAATCATAGATCAGATTAGTTCTTTAGACAGTGTTCTTACACTTAAGTCTATTTACAGATTCAGGCACCTGCCTCGATTGTAGTTTCTGTTTGTGGAATGTTGAAGTAATTGCTGAGACATTTCACACCACATTTTTTGTATAACTTAGGAACTAAGTTATTGTTTCGCCGTAAGGCTTAGCATAGGTTTTGTTATTTAATAAAATCTATGTTAAAAATTATTTCATTGTGTTCGTATTGTGTTTAGTGTTTTAGACTTTCGCTGTGTACTGTGTTTAGTTATTCACATTCTGTTAGAGTTAATGTTACACTAATTGTCACAACATTCAGTGTAACATTGTTCTGTTTTTACTTAAACACTAGATACCATCCCCCACACACTTTCAGTTGGTATCAGAGCCGATACCTGACGACACTAGGTTTAGATCCTTGCTTAAAGTGTGTTTTAGTTTATGTTAGCAATGGAAACACATCACATATCCACTGCACTTAGGCCACCCGTTTTAGATGGTTCAAATTATTCTTATTGGAAGCCTGAGATGCGAATGTACATCAAGTCAATTGATGAACGTACTTGGAGGACTGTTCTTACAGGTTGGGACGTACCAAAGAATCCAGCAGATGCCGATGGTGAAATTCAACTCAAGAAAGAGGTTGATTGGACAGCCGA
The DNA here is from genome assembly GCA_963675135.1 of Galeopsis tetrahit. Classification (NCBI taxonomy): domain Eukaryota; kingdom Viridiplantae; phylum Streptophyta; class Magnoliopsida; order Lamiales; family Lamiaceae; genus Galeopsis; species Galeopsis tetrahit. Next base: position 22,073,803 of record OY776124.1, read on the forward strand.
TGAGATAACAACAGCAGGATACAATTCTAAAGATTTAAATGCTATTTTTACTTCTGTTGGTACCTCTATGTTTAAAATTATATCTAACTGTTCTATTTCTAAGGATGCATGTGACAGGTTACAAGAGCATTGTGAAGGTTCCGATAGTGTTCGAAGGACAAAGCTTCGGATGTTGGGGACAAAGTTTGAGAATCTCCGAATGAGGGAAGATGAAACAATTTCATCCTACAACGAAAGGTTAAGTGAGATTATTAACGAATCACATTCTCTTGGTGACCCTATTTCTAATGTTAGAGTAGTACATAAAATATTAAGGTCTGTTCCTAAAAATTCGATGCTAAGATTTGTGCTATTGAAGAGGCAAAAGATACTGATAAGATAAGCCAAAATGAATTAGTGAGTATTCTTAGAACTTATGAAATAAACACTAATCAAATTGATGAAACTAAAGATGATAAGAAAGTTGTTATTTTTAAACGAGAGACATCAAACAAATCTGAGATTCAGCCTATCATTATTGAGGTTGATTCGGATGAAGAATTGATTGATGAATGCCTTAACAATCCTGACAACATTGCCCTTCTTACAAAGCATTTTAATAAATTTCTTAAGAAGTCTATGCATAAATCTAAAGGAAACATTCAGCCTAAGATCCAAATCAACACATCAACACCACAACCAGAAAGGAGGAAGAGTCAATTCACACCAAGACCATCAAAGAGTGAAGGTAAACCAAGGTATGATCCTGAATTTAGAAAATCAGTTCAATGCAATGCATGTTGTGGATATGGTCACTATGCAAATGAGTGTGCCAATACCAGACTGAAGCAAAAACTGAATTTTAGTGCTACCTTGAGTGATGAATCTGATAATGATGATCTTGATGAGTTTAATGAAAGAGAAAGTGTTCATTTTACTAGAATTGATTATAATGATTCCTCAGATGATGATCTGGATGATACAGATTCTGATTTTGCACTATATGTCTTCAAATCTACAGTAACATCAAAACAGAGTCACCCAGATCTGAACTGTTTTAATGGTTTTGTTGATGATGCAGGAAAAAGGATTGATGATGAGACATATCAGAAATTGTTAGATGATTGGAACTCTCAGAAACTCACTCTGAATTCTTTGAATAAAGAGAATGAGAATCTGAAAGACACAATCACTAAGCTAGAAGTCTTACTTACCAGAAGAGATCTTGAAGTTTGTAAACTGAAGGAGAAATTTATCAACTCTACTTTAAGTTTCAAAAAGTTTTCCAAGAGTGCTTCTGATGTGAATGATGCTATAGCTGTAGGTAAGTCTAATAATTATGGTTTAGGTTATGATGGTGAAACTGCTTCTATTTCTGAAAATTTTAGAAAACCTGTGAAATTTGTGAAGGCAAATGCTAGCACATCTAGTGTAACATCTGCACAAACAGATTCTCACAAGGTTGAAAGGAAGTATATTTGTCATTATTGCTTTAAATATGGTCATATTCGTCCCTTCTGCTTGAAAATGTTTAAAGATTTGAGAGCTGAGTTTATGCCATCCAGAATGTCGTCACATCCTAGGAAACATTCTGTGAAATCTGCATGGAAACCAAAAGTTACCTATAATGTTGTTCACACATCCTTGAAAGAATGTTTACTTGGTCTATGGTATTTTGATAGTGGTTGTTCTAGACATATGACAGGACAAATAGACTACTTATCTGATTATGTGACCTTGAATGGTGGTAATGTTACATATGGTGGTGGATCAAAAGGAAATATAATAGGAAAAGGAACTTTGAATGTTAAAGGTTTTCCTAAGCTTAAGAATGTTTTGCATTTTGATGGCTTACTTGCTAATCTGATTAGTATTAGTCAACTTTGTGATGATAATTTACATGTAAAATTTAACAAAGAGTCTTGCTATGTTCTTAATAAAGATGATGATTGTGTAATGACTGGTACTAGGTCTGCAGATAATTGTTATCTTATTGGAACTAATGTATGCAATTTGTCAAAACATGATGAGAATGCCTTATGGCACCAAAGATTAGGACATGTAAGTTACAGGGCAATGAAGAAACTAATCATATCAGATGCAATGTAGATGATAGGCTTGGGAGCATTGAGCTCAATTCTTGCAATATCAGCAGCTGCAAGTAGTTGTTGATACAACTCTCTGTAGTATTCTATCATGAACTCAGCAAAGGCAGAGTTGGCATCTCCTCCATTCCATCTGTCAATGACATAATAGTCATAGACAAACTCCCTTTTTGCCTCTTCCCATGTATCATTAAGCTGAATTGGCACCCATTTATCCAAGTGTGGATATTTGGTGTCCATGGGGACTAGAAGCTGAGGCTTCATCTTACTGTAGGTTGCTCTCCTTCTTCTTGGTTTCTGAAAATTAGCTCTCCTCTTGTCTCTTGCTCTTTGTGCTTCATCTAACAAGTCCATTTTCTCTTGGGCCCTCATCATGGCCAGTTTCTGTTGTGTTTCAGGGTCTTTGCCATACCCTTCATGAAACAGTTTTGATGGATCATGAGCTAGGACAGTTGTCTTCTTCTTAGGTTCGGGTCCAAATCCTTCAGCAAATAGTTCTTCAATATCTTCAGTGGACTTGGAATCTTCAGTAACTTTGACTAGTTCAGTAGACTTTTCCTTCTCAGCAACTTTGGGCTCTTCAACAGCTTTGGCTTTCTTTGATGTAGGCTCATCCTCATCAATTCTGAATTCAGGTGGAAGATCAAGACTGTTGGGAAAGTCAGTAAATGTTTCAGCTTGTCTTTTCTTTCCTTTTGCCCTCTTGATCTTTCCTCTAGTTTGGACACCTTCAGCATCTTTGTCCAAACCAGACACCTCACCACCTGGTCTCTGCTGTAGCCTCATTCTTTCTTCTTGGGTTGAGGCCATTGAATTCTTCAATGCAAGTGCTAGTTGCTCTTCTTCATTCAATTCCTCTAAGTTTAGCACTGCAGGCTCTTTTCCTTTTCCTTCAGCAGCTTTGTCTTTACCCTTGTCTGAGCTTCCATTCACCAAGGCACCTTTTGCTCTAGCTCTTTCCCTATCCCCCTTTTTGGCAGCATCAAAACACTGAGGTTTTAGGTCACTCATTGTTGTGGCCATTAGGGATTGGGCCTGGTTCAGGGACTTCATTTCTTCCAACAAATATACATTTTCATCATGTATATTTTGCATCCTATCACTGCTCAAGCTAAGAAAAGCTAGAACAGGCTTCATCTTTTGTTGAACAACCTCTTCCAAGGTTGCTTTCAGGGATGCATCCAGTTGGGCTGTAAGGAGCTCAGTGAGGTTGGCTACTGCACCTTCAGCAATGTTGGCCAATACCTCTTGGGAAAATTTTTCAGAGGCTGCTTTCACCATTGCTAGCCTTTGTTCTTCAGCTCTTCTCTTTTGCAATGCAGTCTTCTTTCCAAGGGCTTGCTTGACAGTTAGCGTGAGAGCCTTGACATTGGCATTGTGATTATCTCTTAGCAGCTTTTGTTCCTTCTTGACCTCCTCTGAGATGGCTTCCATGGTGGATTTGGCTTTTTGTACTTCAGTGGAAATGGTTTGGAGACCAGTTTCCACACCACTGATCCTTGCTTCCAGAGTGGGTAGCACAACATCCTCAGAGCCAGTGAGTCTCATTTCTACAGATGCTAGAGTCCTTCCTTGCTCATTCAATGCTCCTGAAGTTTCAGCATGAGCAGATTGGACTTGATGAGCCAAGGAGTCCAACTTCTCTGATTGCATTCCTAGCAGTGCTTGAGCTGAGCCTGTATCTACTTGGATAGGTGCATCTGTTAAGAACTCATCTGCAAAAATTTGGTCAAGGGAAATACCTGCAATATTAGACAAGTCAAACAGGTTAGGGAATAAACACTCAACACCCTCAATTTCTTTTGTATAAGACTCTGATACATCAACAGTCTTCTTCTCATTTTCAACTCTTTCTTTCCTCCCTTCTTCAATAATTTCCTCACTTAAAGAAACAGGCCTCCTCTCATCAAGGGATTCCTGAAGTTCAGATTTGACTTCAAGAATAGCCTGCCCTTCCTCACTTATATCACCCTCATTTGGTGGTACACTCACTATTCTAGTGATCACCACATCTCTCTCATCTACTACTCCCTCTGATTTTTCCACTAACTTTTCCTTTTCAACTCCTTCTCCTAATCCTGCAACATCTCCACCTTCAACAAGGTTCAAAGATGGCAGTTGTGGGGAGATCACAGTGCTTATATCAACAGCCACTGAGTCATCTTGAATGATTAAGGGCTGATCAGTGTCCAACTCTTCTGACACTGAATAGGCCTTAATCAAACCAGCCTCTAGCATAGGAACCTCAACATGTTTAGGTTGTGCCTTGGGTTCAGAAGAACCTTCATTGGCAGATGTGTCTTTGGTTGTGTTACCACCCTTGGTCAATACCTCTGAAGATACAAAGCCTTTCCTATGGTAGGTTCTAGGAGGGTTTGAAAGTCTATCTGCTACAGAAGACTTGGGTTGAGAGGGTTCAGGGAGGTTGGCTTGAGGGTTTTCAGGAGGGTTGGGATTTGAAGGGTTTGAGGGATCATCAGGGGAATCATCATCATTTGAGCTACTGTCAGGGTGTTTGATTCCCTTAGCCTTTCTTTCTTTCTCCTCAATGATCTTCTCAGCTACCAACTTTGCAAAAACTTCCTCATCAGTGAGGAATCTTGTTTTCATCACACCAGCAAAGTGTAGCAATCTGCTTTCCTCTACTTGCCACCAGTTAGCACCCTTATCTTGGATGACTTGTGATATTTCCATCAAGGTTTTATCTTTCACATCCACAAGCATCCTCAAATCATGAAACATCTTCTGAATTCTTGGAAATTCAGCAAGTTGTGGATACAAACTGTCCACTGTGGCCTTAGCTCCACCTCTGAGCATACTTTCAAAAGTATACTCCTCCTCATTCTTACTAGATGGAGAACTTTGGGCTATAGGGGAGTTGGCTGTGGTTTCCTTAATTGCAGCTTCAGGCAAGTTAAGTTCAGGAGGGTTGGCTTCAGAAAGATTAGGCTCAAATGAAGGTACTTCAGTTGCTTTAGAGAGCAATGAATCTGAAGGGGCTTTGCTTAGGGGAGTTGGCTCATTGAGTGCATGTTCTAAGAGTTTTGAATAGTTGAGCATGGATGAGTCAAGGGGAGATAGGAGTCTTGTCTCATCTACTGCTAAATCTGCAAGCACATCAATGCCACTTCTTTGCACACTTCCTTCAGGAGAATATCTCTTAGAGAGATCTACAGGGGTGATGGGTTGGTTGGAAGGGGTAACATGAGTTTCAGGGGAGTTGGGCTCAGGGTTCTGGGTTTCAGGGAGGTTGGCCTCTTTAGGTTGACCTTCAGGGACTTTGGATTCTGGAGTTCCAGATCCAGATGAGCTAGTCCTTGACTTGGATTTGGTCCTGCTTTCAGCTCTGCTTTCTCTTAGAGCCAATTGAAGAGACCTTTCTTCCTGCAGCTCCAACACTTTTTCAGTAGGTTTGGCCCTTCTCTTGCTGGCCCTACTGCTTCCACTGCCTTCACCATCCTTCTCAGGGACAACTTCCCTGATTCTCTTATCACCCTTGTGCTTTTGCCTTGTCTCATTGTATTTCAGCCTCAATTCTTCTGAGTGGTCAGAAGGCACACTTACTCCCTCTTCTGCCACTTCATCAACTTCAGCTGATGCTCCTGAGGCTTCTCTTGAAGACAATTGAGACATTTTCCTTATTTTGACAGCCCTGGCATTGGTTCTCTTCTTCATCTTAGGCTTTTCTTCAACCTGTTCTTCAGCAGGTTTGGCCAGAAGCATTCTCCTTTGTTCAGTTTTCTTGCTGAGCTTTCTGAACAGTATCTTTTGGGCTGGGAGAGGCTTTGCAAATGTTTGCATTTGAGAGTAGTGGGAAAATATTTCAATCAACAAGCTTGCCCTGGTGCAATACTTGAGTTTCCCTTCTAGCACAACCTTGTTGTGAGATTTCACTTTGAATTTTGCCTTTTCCTTCATCATCTCAGACATAATGAAGGTCCTCCAATCAAACTTGATGCTCTTGTCACTAGCATCAATAATAGCAGCCATAATTCTGATTCTTGGATGGCTGACCTGCTCCAAGCTTCCAGTGTTGCTCAAGAGACTCTTAGCAACTACCTCAAAGAGGTTGAGAAATTTTGGCTTGAGAGTCTTCTTGTTTTGTGTTGAAGAGATGGGGCCTGGAACCAATAGCCATTCTTGAGCTATTTCATCTTCATGCCCAATACCATAAACTTCTGGACTCCTTCCCTCATAAGGCAATCCAAAAGCTCCTTCAAGATCTTCTGAAGAGAATTTTACTCTATGAAATTTCTCTTCTTCCTCTCCTTCTGCAACATATGACAATCTGGTGGAAACTTCACCATCTGCAGGTTCACCTCTCCACTTGAGAAAAGCAAAGAATTCAGCCATGTAACCTTCCAAGCATGAACTTGGTCTTTCCTCCATGAACTTTTGCAAACCAGCTCTTCTCAGCCATCTTAGAGTTGGTGTAATCTCAGGGTCTTCACTCTCAAAGGATACTATGGGCTCAAAATGAAGATTATTTTTGTTGCTCAAGTATCCAAAATCAAGGTCTAGAGCCTTGTTGGAGAAATCAATAATCATCTCTGGTCTAACCTTGGGAGCCATTGAAAGTTACAGAGAAAGGTTTGATAGAGATTGAGAGTGTTTGAAGAAATTTAGAGCTAGGGTTTCGAATACTTGGGGAAGAAGTGTTTGTGGGGGATCTTAAGACTTGTGAATATTCTAAAAAGAATGTTTGTCAATGAGTTGGTGAGGTCTTGATGCAATTCAAAGGTGAACAAAAATGGAAATCCAAAATGAACGGCTAGGATTGATTTCAGAGGAGTTGACCAGTTTTGATCCAATGGTCAAAAACCAATGTAACAGTGAAAAACTGTTTTGTTAAAAAACGTGGGTGGTTTTTAATGTTTGTTTAAGGCTGGGGGAGTTTTCGAGATAGATCATGTCCCAAAAAGTTTAATGCAAACAAGAGTTAAATCCTGGCATTTAATGCATGGAAAGTGACCTTTTGGGTGGGAGACAAATTAAATCCCAGAAAGGTGAAAACTGTATTTTCAATGGGACAGATTTCGAAATAGACAATGATCACCTAAAATAGGTGCTTATCAGACCAAGATTTGGTTTGATAGCCAAGACAACTTATCTGACCCTACATGGACAAGTGTCCTAAAGAGTTGAGGACAAGTGTCCTGAAGAAGTAAGGTCAACTTCTCTGAATTTCAGTAGACTTGACCAATTCTGCTGAAGTTTGAACTTAGTTCCCCCTTAATGAATGAACTCCTTTGGACGTATTTGTCCAACTTCCCTGGATCAAGAAGATCCAACTCTGCTGATAATTCCAGAAACCTTGCTTCTGCAAGTGGTTTTGTTAGTATATCAGCTTTTTGATGATCTGTGTGGATCTTCGCCAACTTAATATCCTTCTTCTCCACATGATCTCTAATGAAGTGATGCTTGATGTCCACATGTTTGCATCTTGTGTGCAATACAGGATTCTGTGATATGGCAATGGCACTGTTATTGTCACAGAATATTGGCACTTCAGTAGAGTTGACTTTGTAGTCCTTGAGTTGTTGTCTTAGCCAAAGAATTTGAGCACAACAACTTCCAGCAGCAACATATTCAGCTTCAGTGGTAGAGGTGGCCACTGTGTTTTGTTTTTTTGGAAAACCAAGATATGAGTTTGTTGCCCAAGAATTGACAAGTTCCTGAAGTGGATTTTCTGTCAATTCTGCATCCTCCATAGTCAGCATCTGAATAGCCAGTTAGCTCAATGTTGTCATCAGCAGGGTACCAAAGGCCTAGATTTTCAGTGCCTTTGAGATACCTCAAGATCCTCTTTGCAGCCTCAAGGTGGCTTTTCTTAGGGTTTGCTTGAAACCTTGCACAAACACCTACTACAAAGGTGATGTCAGGTCTGCTGGCATTGAGATAGAGGAGTGATCCAATTAGTCCTCTATACTCAGTGGAGTTGGTTGGAATACCACTTTCATTAGGATCCATCTTCCAATTTGTGTTCATTGGGATCCTTACTGGCTTGCTTGATGTACACCCAAACTTCTTGATCATTTCTCTGGTGTACTTGGCTTGGTTGATGAAGATTCCTTCTTTTGATTGCTTGACTTGTAGACCCAAAAAGAAGTTCATCAACCCCATCATGGACATCTCAAAATTTCTTTGCATAAGCTTGGAGAACTTCTCACAAAGCTTCTCATTAGGGGATCCAAAAATTATGTCATCTACATAAATTTGGACAAGTAAGATGTCTTCTCCTTCAGAGATTCTGAAGAGTGTTCTGTCCACAGTTCCCTTGGTGAATCCATGATCCAAGAGGAATTGTGATAGTGTGTCATACCAAGCCCTAGGGGCTTGCTTGAGCCCATATAGAGCTCTCTTCAGTCTGTATACTTGGTTTCCAACCACAAAACCTGGTGGTTGCTCCACATAGACTTCTTCTTTCAAGACTCCATTCAGAAAGGCACTCTTGACATCCATTTGGTATACTTTGAACCTCTTGTGGGCTGCATAGGCTAGGAAGAGCCTTATTGCTTCTAGTCTTGCCACAGGTGCAAAGGTTTCATCATAGTCAATGCCTTCATGCTGGCAGTAACCTTTTGCCACTAATCTTGCTTTGTTTCTGACAATCACATCATTCTCATTCCTTTTTGTTCTTGAACACCCACTTAGTTCCAATAACATCTTGATGTGAAGGTCAATCAACCAGCTCCCATACTTCATTTCTGGTGAATTGGTTGAGCTCTTCCTGCATTGCTGTGATCCAATTGGCATCCTAAAGTGCTTCATCAATGTCTTTTGGTTCCTGTTCTGACAAGAAACAACAGAACATAGCACTTTCACCATGAAACCTTCTGGTTTTGACTCCTATACTTGGGTCACCAAGTATCAGGTCAGTAGGATGGTCATACAACCAAGTCCTTCTCTTCCTGATCCCTTCATTAGAGTTGTCCTCTACTGAGGTTGAGTCACCAGTGTTATAGAATTCAGGATAATTGAGTGCAGGATCTAAATCAGGATCATAATCAGGGGTGTTGTCCTCAATGTCAGGGACATTGGGATTTTCAACATTTTGAGTTCCCCCTTGATTATTTGACCCATTAACTACCTCAGCAGGAGCTGCTTCTTCATTGGTAGTTGTTACCTGGATGTGAACTGGGATTGGCTCATTCAGTTCACCATTTCTATCAGTGGGGTTTGTCTCAGGAAGGTTGCCTTCAGGATTGTTGTCCAATATAGTATGTTCAGGTAGATTGGCTTGGACAACATCTATGAATTCAGTGTCTTTGTCTTTTAGGCTTAATCTGGTTGTCCTCTGTGTGATTTCTTCAGGTTCCAAACTATCATTCCTGATCTCAAAGATAGATTCATCAAACACAACATGAGGTGTTTCTTCCACTATAAGGGTTTTCTTGTTGTAGACTCTGAAAGCTTTACTGATTTGAGAGTATCCAAGGAATACTCCCTCATCAGCTTTGCTATCAAAGGCTTTCAACTGTTCTTTCCCATTATTGTGAATGAAACACTTACAACCAAATATATGAAAGTATGACACTTTAGGCATTCTTCCTTTCCAGAGTTCATAGGGGGTTTTGCCTTGCCCCTTAGTAATCAAACATCTATTTTGAGTATGGCATGCAGTGTTTATAGCTTCAGCCCAAAACCTCTTAGGTAAGTTTGAGTCAGCAATTAAGGTTCTAGCAGCTTCTTTTAAAGTTTTGTTCCTTCTTTCTGCAACTCCATTTTGCTGAGGAGTTCTAGCTGCTGAGGTTTCATGAGCTATTCCATTAGATGTCCAATACTCATTGATGTAACAGTTTATGAACTCAGTGCCTTTATCAGATCTTATCTTGATAATGCTAAGGCTTTTCTCATTTGACAGTCTCTTCAGGAGTTCAGGTAGTTTGACTTGTGTTTCCTTCTTATTAAGGAGAAATACTACCCAAGTGAACCTAGAGAAGTCATCTACTACAACCAATGTGTATTTTCTACCATTTATGCTTGAAGGGGTGATTGGTCCAGAGAGATCCATGTGTAGAAGTTCAAGTACCCTTTCAGTAGAGATGACTGGATTTCCTTTGAATGAGGCTTTAATCTGTTTTCCTTCTTGACATGGTTTACACACATGTTCCTTAATGAAAACCTCATTAGGCAGTCCTTTAAATAATGCATTTCTAGCAAGTTTGTTCATTGATTTCAAGTTCAGGTGGTTTAGCCTCTTGTGCCATAACCAACTTTGTTCACTAGTACTCTTAGCAATGAAACATGCAGCATCAGTAGACTTGTCCCAGTCTGTAAAATACACATTTCCTTTCCTAGTCCCAGTCAATAGAGTTTGTTGAGTTTTATCCTTGATTAAACATTTTCCACTTGAGAACTCAACATTGAAATCTTTACCACATAATTGACTGATACTTAGAAGATTATACTTGAGACCAGCTACATAGGATACATTGGTTGCTTTGATGTTACCAATCATCAAAGTACCATAACCTTTTGTGGTTGCTTGTGAGTTGTCTCCAAAAGTGACATTTGAGCCTTCTTTTTCAATGAAATCAGTGAGGAGTTCCTTGTTTCCAGTCATGTGCCTTGAGCATCCACTGTCAAGGTACCATGCTGTCTTTTTGTTCATGCTCCTCTTCTTGTGGCCCATTGGTACCTGCAATTAGATAGGTTTAGGTACCTTTAGGAACCCAAACTTGCCTAATTACCCTGATTGATTCAAGGTGGCTAAGTTGTTTTCCTTGTGCATCAACATACACTGTCTTTCCCTTAAATTCCTTGGGGAAAGTATGTGTGAGTGTGTTAACTCTGTAAGTTTCAGGGGAGTTATCAATTCTCCTGAACTTATGAGTTCTTTGTGCAGCTTGATGAAATCTTTGAGGAAAGGCATTTTTATGACCATTACCCTTTGGCATGAAGGGTTTTTGGTTGTCTCATTTTATTCTGCCTTTGAGGATAGTTGTCCTCAGGTCTATCCAGCTGAGGCTTTCTCAGATGAGTTGGCCTAGGCTGATTATACCTTGGATAACTCCTCTGAACATTGTTCAGTAGAGTTGCCCTCCTATTGGGTCTACTCTGTTGACCAATATTCCTCTTATGTTCAGGAGCCTTGACCTTTTCCAAAGGTTTAGGCCTAGTCTTCTGAAACACTTGAGTAGTCATTTCAGTTAATTTGCCCTTTCCTTTATTCAGTGGCTGAATTATTTCATTCTCAGCTTGTTGTGCCACTGATTTAACAAAGATTTTCTTAGTGTTACTTGTAGAGGCAACACTAAGACAAGGTGAAGATTCAAATGGATCAAAACCCAATCCACTTCTTTGAGCCATAGGTCTTTGATAGCTCTGAATTTCCTGTATTGCTCTAGAGGATTTGTTCAAAGCAGACATCTTTAATTTCAGGCTCTCTTCACTTGATTTAAGAATATCATATTCATGTGAGAGGTTTTCAAACTTGACATTTAGAATTTTTAGTTCAAAGTCTTTTCTCTTCTGAGAGAGTAGTTGATCATCTATCTCCTTTTGTTGGTCAACTATCCTGAGATTTGCTTCCTTAAGCTCTCTCAAGACTTGTTGATACAACTCAGTAGATTTGACATCAACAGCTGCCTCAGAGTTTTTGGTAAGTTCAATAGCCAATCTTTCATTTTCTCTCACACAATTATCATGAAATTCTTGTAATCTAGTGAAATCTTCCATCAACTTCCCAAAGGAAAGTTTCAGGTTAACTTCACTAGTGTTTTGTGATAAAAATGATGGTGAGCTAGAAGTGGAGGATACCTCATCATCCTCAAGAGCCATGTTGCACACATCATCATCATCATCACTGTTTGAGAACAGTCCATCAGAAGAGTTGAAGCTTTCAGCACTATCAGATTCTTCACCAGCCATCATGGCTTTTCTATTGGTGAACTTTCTGTCTCTTTTAGCTTGTCTTTCTCTTCTTTCTTTAGAGCTCAGTTCAGGGCAGTCATACTAGAAATGCCCTTTCTTCTTGCAATTGTAGCATAGGTCTTCATCATCATCCTTCTTGGATTCATCTATTCCTTTTGATGACGAGGGGTCAGCTCTACTGGACCTTCTCCTATCAGAGTACTTGTCCTCTAATCTTTTCTCTTCAGGCTTTTTGTCCTTGGCCTGATCTTCAGGGGAGTTGTATCTTCTCCTGAATTTGTTGTCTTGGTAGAATTTCTTGTATCTACCAAACCTTGTGTTCAGCTTGTCAAACCTTCTAGCCATCAAGGCTAGTTCTTTCTTCATTTCAGTCTTTGAGACTGACTTTGATGATCTGGGAGTGGGTTGCATTTCAGGTTCAGCAACTTTGGCTTTGAATACCACTCCCTTAGTAGGATTTGAAGGTTCCTCAACAGGCTTTCTTCTATTGAGGTCAAACTCATAGGCTTTGAGTTCTGAGAAGATTTGTTGCATGGAGGAGAGATCCTTGGTATTCTGCATCATCACAGCATAGACATCCCACTTTTGAGTGAGACTTCTCAAAATCTTCAATCCAACTTCTCTCCTGGAGTAGACCTTGCCCAATGAGTTCATTTCATTCATCACATCAGTGAATCTACCAGCAAATTTGTCAATGGATTCTTCCGTTTCCATTGAGAATTGTTCAAACTTTTGCACAGCAACTTGGAGCTTGTTCTCCTTGATCTTTTATGTGCCTTCACACATCTCAGCAAGAGTATCCCAAATTTCTTTGGCTGTGGTGCAGTGGTAGACTCTTCCCATGACTGCATCTGGAATTGTTTGATAGAGGGTGTTCATAGCAAGATAATTTAGATTATCTTTCTTCTTTTCATCAGTAGTGAAGTCATCCTCATCCTTGGGAATCAGTTCCCTTACATCTGCTCTTTGCTCATCTGTCACCCTGGGGTTAGTTTGGGTAAACACAAAAGGTCCTCTTGTGATTACTCTTAACATGTCAGTGTGAAGAGATGCAAGATGAGCCCTCATTCTAATTTTCCAGAAATCATAATTGTCTATTGAGAACATGGGCAATTTATGATGTGAAATGTGATTGACTGGATTTGTGGCCATGTTATCCAATCCTTCAACAACAGGTGGAGGAACAGCATTGTTGTTGGCCATATCTCAAGAATATACAGTCAGTCAATAGATTATAGATTTCAGAAAGAGATCAGTTCAGTGACCACACAAATATGTGAATTTTGAAAATCAAGATGGATTTTCAGAAGCAGTGGTCTTTGAACCCCTGCTCTGTTACCACTTGTTGGTCCTGAAAGGAGTATATAACAAGTGTATGGGGGGGGGGGGGGGAATACACTTGTATGCAAATCTTTTCAACTTTTGATCAAACCAGAGCTCAGCAAGGTTGTCTTGGACAACTCTGCTGAAGATGATTAACTCTTCTAAGATAATCAAACCACTAAGTACTATTGAGTACTTAGTTGAGTAACTATCTAGGGGAGTTATATGTGCGGAATAGTGGTTGGCCCTTTAAGTTTAGACTCCTTAAGTTTCTGAAATCACTTTGTCAATCCAATACAGTCCAGTTTAGTTTCAGGGAACTTGTCCAATACAGTTTTGCACAGTCTTTGAATATGTATCTTTTGAAAGATCAGTTTTGTGTGCAGTGTTGAATGAATGTAAGTACTTTGTAAGGAAAATCAACACAAGAGGTTATAGTGGTTCAGAGACTCAAGCTCCTACATCCACTTTCCCTGATTTAACAGGATAATTCCTTCACTCTTGGAATTAACTTGTTTTATAGTGCCAAGGTGCACTTGATCAATAACACCACTCCTTGGTGAATTGATCCCTAGGATGTCTAGAGTCCTAGTACCCTCTTCTCAACTCAGAACTGAACTGTTCTTCTCTCAACAGTCAGCTCCTACCACTTCTACTACTACAACCTTCTCTCTTTCACACTTGAAAAGGGTAAGGATTGAAGTAAGGTTCCAACTAATGAGATATCCTTTACAATGAAGATCAGTGTATAAGGATTAGGATATCTCTCTAAGCTTTGTATGGATATACAGTAAGTTCAGCTTAGAAGAAGTGTATGAAGACTAAGATAGTCTCTTTGAAAACTTTGAGAGCACTTTGACTTGTAGGATAGTTGGATATTCTTGTCAAGGTTGAGGTGCTTCAAATGGTCTTCACACTTCTGTATTTATAGACAAAATGGAGGATTTGCCCGTTGGAGAGGCAGCCCCAAATTGCTATAAATGTCTTCCTTGAGTTCTTCAAACTGGAAGACAGATTCTTGATAGTGACATGTCCTCATTTGGGTAATAAACGGCTTGTAAGACTTTGTCTTCTTTCTGCAGCACTTTTCCCAATGTTTGACTTCTTGTTAGGACTTGGACATGGCTTCTGAAGATTGATCCAATGATAGGACAACATTCCTTATCAAATGGACAACTCTCCTTATCACTATCAGCAGATTTGCTTATCAGCAAGGTTGGCTTGCTCATCTTCAGATGACTTGTCTCTTTCCCTTTCTTTCACTTCAAGTTGATCTTAGCATGTTTCAATGAGGTTCTTTAGGGTATGGTTGTCTCTAGCTCTTCAGCATGGTTGACCTTCAAACATTAGAATCTTTGTTCTGGTTCAAACTTGCTGAGACAACTCTTCTGGGACAACTCTCCTGATCAGCATATTTGGTCTTTTAGCTTCAGAGTTGATGTTTTTCACAGAGTTAACCTCTCTGAAAAACTCTCCTGATCAGAGCATTTGACTAATCTTGTCCTTTTGAGCTTTGCAATCTTGTTCTTGCATAGAAATAACTCTTCTGGACAACTCTCCTGATCATAACATGTGGTTTTTAATGGAGTATGCTTGTCCTCAGATTTTGAGCCTTGAGGGGACTTTATCTTGATCATTTTTAAAGCATAGGTTCCCCCTCACATTGTGCTTCTAGTCATCTAAGAGCTGCCTAACATATCAGCTTTTCTTCTAGCCTACACTACAAGAAAATTGACTTTTAGTGACAGAAATCCTGTCATTATAGCTTTTCTAACTAAAAGTCTTTAATGACAGGAATTGACTTTTAGCGACGGGTCCTGTCACTAATTCTCTATTTCCTGTCACTATAGACTTTTAGCTAGAGAAGCAATAATGAGAGGAGTTTGTGACTAAAAACCAGTTTTGTTGTAGTGCTAATACTATGTGTTCTATCATTTTTAGAACACAATTATATTGACTTAGGCATGTCTCAGGGGGTTTTGGTATTTAATCAAAACATATTTCATTTTATTCCCAACAGTGTTTGTATTGTGTTTAGTGTTTTAGACTTCCGCTGTGTACTGTGTTTAGTTATTCACATTCTGTTAGAGTTAATGCTACACTAATTGTCACAACATTCAGTGTAACATTGTTCTGTTTTTACTTAAACACTAGATACCATCCCCCATACACTTTCAAACCCACTGTTTAGTATACTTAAAGAAAATAAATTGGAAGGAGAGAATTATGTGGATTGGAAAAGACATTTATTTATAGTCTTGACTGCACAACAGCATAAGTGGGTCCTTGATGAACCTAAACCCCCTGCCCCTACGGATGAGATCGACGAACCATAAGGAGTGGATGAGATCCGATGAAATGGCTAGGTGTACCATCTTGGCTTCAATGTCAGATGTGTTGCAACACCAACACCAGAACATGGAATCCGCTTCAGCTATTATGATGAACCTTAAGGAACTTTTTGCTCATTAGAATCGTACGGCTAGACAAATGACCATGAGAGATATGTTATCACAGAAAATGGTCGAGGGAACGCCTGTGAGGGATCACGTTCTTAAAATGATGGGTTTCCTTAACAAACATGAGATTCTTGGTTCTGAATTCGATGCGGAAACGTAGATCGATTTCATACTCCATTCTCTACCGAAAAGTTTTGAGCATTTCCAACTGAACTATACGATGAATAATCAAGAGTATACATTGGCTCAGCTCTTGCAAGCTTTAGTTTCGGCTGAGATGTTAATGGGACCAAGGAACGAGCATACGGCTATGTTGGCAAATGGTCCATCTTCTAATTCTACACCGAAAGGTGGAAAGAAGAAGAAGAAGGCAAATGGCCAGAAACAAGCTAATAATAAGGAAAAGATACCAATTGAGGGAGGTGTCAAGAAAAAGACCACTAAGGGAAAGTGCTTTAGTTGCGGTCTGAAAGGACATTGGAAGTCAGCCTGTACCAAGCCTAAGAAGGCTGGTAAGCAAGGTAATTCTCACGCACTAGTAATTGAAACTTGTTTAGCGGTGTATTCTTCCCATTCGTGGGTGGTGGATACGGGAGCCACTGATCATGTTTGTTTCAATTTTCAGGGGTTCAAGCTAACCCGACAACTTAGTGGGAGTGAGATCATCATCACCATGGGCAATGCTACGAAAGTGGCGGTTGTTGCAGTGGGAGATGTGCAACTATCTTTTAGTAATAGAATTTTAGTTTTGAAAGACGTTCTTTATGTTCCGAGTTTTAGAAAGAATTTGATTTCAGTTTCTAAACTATTTTTGGATGGATATTCAGTTTCTTTTAATAAGAATGTCGTTATTTGTCGTAATGACGAGATTATCTGTTCGGGAGCATTGGTGAATAATCTTTATACTATTAATTGTGCACATTTCACACAAAATGAATCGTATAACACATCGACTATTTTTAAGAAAAGAAAGCATTCTTCAGACATGAACGAAATACTTCTGTGAACGACGGCTCGTTGGAATCACTCTAGGTTGAGCCGTTTCCAACCTGCGAATCATGTTTAGAGGGTAAAATGACCAAAATAGCTTTTGGGGCAAAGGGGAATAGAGCTAGTGAAGTGTTGGAACTCGTTCATACTAATGTATGTGGACCAATGTCAATTCAAGCAAAATGTGGTTTTGAGTATTTCGTTACTTTTATCGATGATTACTCAAGATATGGATACATCTATCTAATGCGGCATAAGTCTGAGACCTTTGATAAATTCAAAGAGTTTAAGGCTAAAGCAGAAAAACATAGGGAAAAGAGTATCAAGTTTCTACGATTAGATCGTGGAGGCGAATACCTCAGCAATGAATTTTTGGGCTACTTATCAGGTGAAGGGATTGTATCCCAATTAACTTCACCCGGAACCCCTCAACAAAATGGGGTTGCAGAGCGAAGAAATCAAACTCTTTTAGAGATGGTCAGATCTATGATGAGTTATTCAGATTTACCTAAGTCGTTTTGGGGTTATGCCTTGGAAAGAGCGACTTACATTCTGAATTTGGTACCTTCCAAATCAGTTCCTAAAACCCCTACTGAATTGTGGACCGGGCGAAAGCCTAGTCTAAGACACATAAGAATTTGGGGGTGTCCTGCATACGTGTTGGACAAGGAAGCTGGAAAGTTACACCCTCGTTCAGAATTAAGGCTGTTTGTAGGATATCCTAGAACGAAAGGGGGTTTATTCTATAGTCCAAAGGATCAGCGAATTGTGATAAACACACATTCTAGATTCTTGGAAGAAAACTATATGAGTAATAGAAAGCCCAAGAGTGAGATTACCTTAAAAGAATTAAGAGGGCCAACTCATATACCAAGTGTACAAGTAGATGTACCAAGCGATACACAAACACAAACGGAACCTCGTCGTAGTGGGAGGGTTGTGAGACAGCCTGAGCGATTCATGTTCATGGGAGAGTCTTCGGACTTGGTCCCCAGAGAGGATGAATCTGACCCCTAGACGTACGATGAGGCAATCCAAGACAAGGATGCAGATTCTTGGCAAACTGCAATGGAAGCAGAAATGGGGTCTATGGATCATAACAAAGTGTGGGAGCTTGTGGAACCACCCAAAGGCATAAAGCCTATTGGATGCAAGTGGGTCTACAAGAGAAAAAGAGGATCAGATGGGAAGGTTGAAACCTTCAAAGCTAGACTAGTGGCAAAAGGATATACTCAAAAAGAGGGAATCGATTATGAGGAGACCTTTTCGCCTGTAGTTATGCTTAAGTCTATCTGTACTCTCTTGTCGATTGCAGCTCACCTAGACTTTGAGATCTGGCAAATGGATGTCAAGACAGCTCTCCTAAATGGAAGTCTTGAACAAGAAATCTACATGCGCCAACCCGAAGGCTTCATTGAAAAAGGCCAAGAGAATCTTGTATGCAAGCTTAAAAGGTCAATATATGGACTTAAGCAAGCATCGCGAGCTTGGAATCAATGTTTTGATCAGGTGATACAATCCTATGGATTTGATCAAAATGAGTTTGCGAGTTGTGTCTATAAGAAGTGTATCGGAACTGCCTTGGTATTCTTAGTATTATACGTAGACGACATTCTGTTTATTGGAAACAATAAAAAGGTGTTGACAGACGTGAGGGTATGGTTGTCAAAACAGTTTGATATGAAGGATTTAGGAGAAGCTAGTCACATCCTTGGGATTAAGATTACTCGAGATCGCCAGAAAAGGATGATATGCTTATCCCAAACCTCATACATAGACACTATTTTGAAACGATTCAGCATGCAAAATTCCAAGAAAGGATTTGTTCCTTTCAGACATGGAATTCATCTACCTAAATAGATGTGTCCTAAGACACAAAAGGAGATGGATGAGATGAGAAACATTCCATATGCGTCGGCAGTTGGAAGCCTCATGTATGCAATGCTGTGCACGAGACCAGATATTTGTTTTGTTGTAGGCATGGTAGCAAGATATCAAAGTAACCCAGGGAAAGAACATTGGACTGCAGTTAAAAACATTCTCAAGTATCTAAAAAGAACTCGAGATAGAATGTTAGTTTATCAGTCAGACAGTCTGTTCCCTGTGGGTTATACGGACTCAGATTTCCAATCAGATGGATTCTAGAAAATCTACCTCGGGTAGTGTGTTTTGTTTGGGAGGTGGAGCCATGACATGGAGAAGTGTGAAGCAGAAATGCATCGCTGATTCTACCATGGAAGCTGAATATGTAGCTGCTTGTGAAGCAGCGAAAGAAGCGGTTTGGCTTAAGAACTTCTTAGTGGACTTGGATGTGATTCCGAATTTGCCCAGCAGTATCACTATTTATTTCGATAATGCTGGAGCAATTGCAAATTCAAGGGAACCAAGAGCCCATAAGGCAAGCAAACACATTGAAAGGAAATACCATCTTATACGAGAAATCGTTAAGAGAGGAGACATAGTGGTGGCAAAGATCGCATCGGAAGATAACCTAGCTGATCCCTTCACAAATGGTCTGCCTCAGAGTACATTCGAGAGACATGGGGAAGGAATGAGGGTCAAGTGCGTTGCCAAGCTGCTTTGAGTATAAGTGGGAGAATTTAATAGGACATGTAGAACATGGACATGCTGTAGTATACTTAAAAGCAGACTTTGAGTATAAGTGGGAGATTCTTAGGGTTATACTGGCAAGTCTGGCAAGTATGCTTTTAGTGCTACTTATGTATACAAACTGATTCTTGCACTTATAAATGAGAATAATATTTTATCACTAGTTGCTTTAAATATAATGAATGTTAATTATTTATTGCATAAACGTTCAGATGTATTTTACATTGTAGACAATGTGGTGTGTAGAAGATCACATTGTCAGTTCCTTGTGTATAAGTACAATTGATTCACAACTTAGATGGAATTAAACAATCCATTGGTAGAAGTTGAGGTGTAAGGCTCGGATTGGTTTATCTTGACCAAGAGATTACACTAGTGCATTATGATGTGCTGAATAGGACCTACAGAGAGGTAATTCTTCTAGACTGACTTAAGGAATGAAGAATTAGACCTCAGTGGTTGTTGATTTCTTAATCTCTGTCACTTAAATGGGATTGTCTGTAGTTAAGAAGTATTGCTTTGATTTATTATGGGTAAAGAATCAATTTGATTCAATACTTTGTATTTTGGGCAATATTATTAATTATAGGACAGATTGCCAAAATTAATACAGAGAATCGTGTCTTGGAGTATCAAGTTGATTATGTCCCCTTGGTGGGCTTAGAAGGTTTATCATATCAAATCTGATCAGTGGAATTTATTTTCGGTATGATAATAATGTTGAGTTGTCCTTACTCCGAGGAATAAAAGATATTAATTAATTAAAGCATGCAGTAGCTTAAATTAATTGATGGACATTGAATCTTAAACACGGGAAATAATAACTGGGAGCCATATTTTTTAATATGGGTTAGGATGGATAGTGCAATATTAATTCTATAGTGGAATGAATTAATATTAATGGGCTAGAAAAATGTTGTGGCTCAATATTGATTTCTGGGCCCATTGGGAGGTCCAATCCTAATTCTCCTAAAGGCCCCTCAAGTAGCCCAATAAAAGTCTATTAATTAAGGTAATTAACTGATAAGGATTAATTTTGTTGCAAGAAATTAGAGAGAGATATTTATGGAAAAAGATATATGGAAATAAGAGATTATTTCTATATTATTCCAAGATAAATTGACCGCTCAATTTTTCTTTCTTGTAGGAGAAGAAACATAGATTCTCTTTTATAAAAGGAAAAGAAAAAAATTGGTACTCTGGACAAAAAGAAAAGAAAAAAAAAAGATCTGTAATTTTCGAAATTATAGTGTGTGCAACAAGAGAAAATTAATTCTTCCTTGAGAGTTAATAGTTCGTGAGATCTCTCACCGGGTCAACGGACTAGGACTTAGGGAATACTTGAGAAGGCAATTGGGTTGAAGTTGTTACTCTTCTCAACGGTATCTCCCCGATTTAAAGGTAAACACGTAATCCCTTAGTTCCGCATGTTTAGGGATTTAATTATTTTACCGCACATTCATTACATAAATTAGTTGATTTAATTTGTTTAAATTATGAAATTAGATTTATGATAATTCATATTTAAATTACGTCTCAAATAGATTCGAGTAATTTTAAAGGAGTCTCAAAGGATTCCCGAGAGTCTCAAAAGATCCCTAGGGCATCTCAAAAGATTCCGGGGAGTCAAAGGATTCCTAGCGTGATGGTCCATAACCCACAAGTGTCAATAATTCCCCACAAAGGAGATGGGGAATGTGGTCCCATATTAATTTCCCACAAAGGAGTTGGGGACCACAAGAGTTGGGGACCACATTGTTGGGGGACTATTATTGGGTATTGGGATTAATTTCCCAACAATAGATAGACAGAATCGGGAAAGGAAGCAGGAGCGAGAGCAAATAAAAATCAACCCAAGAGATGATATGTTGGAAGTAGTCCCTTCTAGTGATGAAGAAGTCGAGCCTGAAGCTGGAACCAGTGGAGCACTGGTGAACTATGTATCAGATGAGGCAATGATTGAGGCTGATGATTCTGAGGAAACTGAATCTGATGATGATGGAGATTCGGAAGAAAAGATTGAGGTCGAGGAACCTTACAAACTGGTGATGGTTGAGACCAATTCTCCACCAGTAGAGTCGACTGAAATGGTTAGTACATCTACTCTTGCTACCTCCATTCCTCCTCCTCTTAATATAAATGTGAAAACCAAGGCAAGATGATCACTTCAATCTCGTGTCAGACCTATTTCACGAACCACTCCATTGAATGTTCAACCGTTGGATTCCAACATTAGCCAAGACACTACTATATTTGCCCCAGCTGATACTTCGACAACTGCAATACCAAACCGAGCCACATTAAAGCCCCAAGAAACCACCATCCAAATTACTCCTACTCCCACAACAGAATATGTTGACCCCTCTAACCCATCTATTCGGAGAACTCCACTAGTTGACACTTCAACTACTGAGTTAAGGACCCCACTTACTTAGACCTCTCTCTCGAATAGATTTCCAGACTTAGTTCATTATCTAATGTGCGCAAGGGAGAAGAGACTAAGAACTTGAAAAAGAAGTTGTCGTCTATTGAAATAGATACTGATTCTGAAGCTTATGAAAAACTGATTCGAATTTGCACATGGGTTACTCTAAGAGAAGGTCCGTGTGAAGATTTCTTTGAAGTTGTATTCGGAATGGGTGGAATCTCCAATTTTCAAGATTGGGAGATGGAACAGAAGGAGACAAGTGGAGTCAGAAAGCATTCTGAATTACTTTCACCCAGAGCCTTGACTAATCTTGTCAAGAAGATGCTTAACATTCCCGATGATGTTTTATCATCAAGTTATCCGGAAGTTGGCATTTAGTACTCGGAAGATGATTTCATGCCTACTGATCTGATCATTGATCTGGATAACTGTTCTGATCAACTACGTGGAATGGTCTTCGAATTCCAAGTAGAGCATGCACATGGTCTGTTGGGATATAAATTCACCCTAAGCCCCATTTGATGTTAGAATAGTTTTGATGGCCAAAACACTTAGAGTTTATAAATGTAATAGGATCAGCTGACTTGTATAGAACAGTTTAGACTAGTCTTGTGTGATCAACTGTATTGATAGCAGCTGATCAGCACAGTCATGGCTTACATGCCTATCCTCAAGATAAGAAGAGTAGAAGACATGAAGACTAGAAGATCCTTGAAGACCAGATATGTTAAGGTGCTTGTATACCTACTTATCTGATGGAGTCCCAGATTAAAGATGGCCTAAAGCATTACAAAGAATTTCCAGATCAGAAGAGTAGTACTCGTCTGATACCAGAAGACAGAAGACCTAAGGCCAGAAGAGCAGTCAGAAGACTAGTAGTACAGATCAGAAGACTATGTGCTCTTTCAGGACTCGGCTGATTCCCAAGTCATCTTGCAATTCAAACGAAGACCTACCTTATTTAGAAGATTGACATGATCCCAGGATTGAAGCAATCAAGCGGCTGGAATCAAGGAATCAAGCTATTATGGGAAGATTGCTCAAACGGCTAGTCAACTCCAACGGCTAGTTGCACTCAATCTCCATTATAAATACAAGAAGTTGAACACAGAAGCACACAAGAGAGAATTCACAAGCTAAGCAAGCCATCAAGCAAAAAGTCACACTGTTCTAAGAATTCTCAAAGAGCCTGAAATCCATTAGATTATCCATAGCTCTTAAGTACTTCTTATCCAACCCTTAAGAACCTGAAACTTGTTCATATTGTATATCAATTGTTTTAGGCATAGTGGTTAAGCAAATTATAAGCTTGAACCATTAGTTGGATACATCTCAAAAACCCCAAACCCTCACCGAAAGGTTTAAGTTTTTGAAACCCCCCAAAGTGCAAGTGCTTACAATCACTTGTGGAGACCGCAGCTGTTAGGACGGCTCAGATCTCAAAGTCCTAACCTTGGGACTATAAAGGACAAGACCCTTGTAATTTGTGGAAATTAAAGGGATTAAACATCACGTTAGGACGTGAGAGTGGACGTAGGATCGTATATCCGAACCACTATAAATCCGGTGTTATTTACTTTCTGCACTTTACATTTTTGCTTTTACATTCATTATTATATAGTGCATACTGTGATTTCAACACTCTTCAAAAAGGGCCATAACTTTCAAACCAGCATCAGCTGAGTAATTTCACAAAGTAAAACAACTTA
Organism: Galeopsis tetrahit; assembly: GCA_963675135.1. Classification (NCBI taxonomy): domain Eukaryota; kingdom Viridiplantae; phylum Streptophyta; class Magnoliopsida; order Lamiales; family Lamiaceae; genus Galeopsis; species Galeopsis tetrahit. The sequence continues at coordinate 22,097,282 of OY776124.1, forward strand.
CAAGAACGAGTCTAAACCAGGGCCACCATATTTCCGCATATAACTTCTTCAGTCAGATCACTATAGTCATTTGGACCAGCAGACTTGCAGTCCAGTTGACATAGCAATCAGAAGAGGTTCCCAACTCTGTTTGAAAAAGTTTTAAAGTCTATTCACCCCTCCCCTCTAGACTTTAATCCCATTCACTACTCGTTCAGGGACCAACAAGTGGTATCAGAGCAGTGGTTCTAACGGACTACTGTCTCTAGATTATCAGAAGACTTGAGGGAGTCTTTCTGTAGTCCTCTTGAACAGATCTTTTTGAGAAAAACTTGTTTTTGAAAACTCATACAACATGAGTGCTAATATGCGTAAGTTGCCTAAGTTTTCAGTGGAGGATTATGATTACTGGAAGATCAGGATGAGGAAGAATCTCACATCAGTCCACTACAAGATGTGGTCTGTAATCACAGAAGGCCCGATCACCATCATGACAGTCAACACTGCAAATGGTGATCCAGAAGTCCCAGTTGGAGAACTGGTTCCCAAGCCCATGAAGGATCTCACACCAGAAGAGATGAAGCAATCAAACCTTGATAGCATTGCTCAAGATTACATAATGCAAACTCTTCCAAATGAGTACATTGCAAAGGTAATCCATTGTGAGTCAACCAGAGAGATGTGGGAGGCATTGGCACTTCTCTGTGAAGGAACTGAGCTGATCAAAGAGTCCAAGTTGTCTACAGCAGTCAAGAAGTTCGAACACTTCAAGATGCAACCAGAAGAGTCTATTGATCAGTTAGACAACAGATTTACCAAGATCATCAATGAGATAGAATCTCTGGGCAAGAAATACACAAATAGAGAGAAAAATCTAAAGATCTTAGATTCTCTAACCAAGAAATGGAGACTCAAGAAGACCATCATCAAAGATACTCAAGATATCAAGAAGTGGTCTGCCCAAACTCTATTTCAGAACCTGAAAGCCCATGAATATGATCTTGAAAGAGAAGAGAACTCAGGAAGTGATGAGCCAACTGCAACCCCACCTACCTCCAAGACTGTAGCCTTCAAGGCAGCCAATACAAAAGCTGCAAGCACCTCATCTGGCAGGACCTCTCTGAAAACAGAAGACTGTGAAGGATCAGACATGAGCCTAAAAGAGCAAATGGCACTTATGATCAAGAGATTTGAAAGGATGAACACCCTCAACAGTAAATATAGAAAATTCTATAGAAACTACAAAGATAGAAGAGCAAGTTCACCCTTCAGAGGTTCCAGAGAAAGAACACCAGAAAGACATCTTAGAAAGGATGTGGAGTCATCTGACAGCCGAGGATCTAGAAGAAGAGATGCCACTCCTCCAAGGAGAGGCAACTCAAATCAGAAACCTGGATCTTGCTTCAATTGTGGCAAACCAGGACACTATGTCTATGAATGTCCTGAGCTGGATTTGGATGACAAGAAAGAAAGAAGGCCAAGAAGAACCTCAGACATAAAGGCAATGGTGACTGAAGAATCTGAATATCAAAGTGATGAACTTCCTACATCACCAGACGATCAAATCTTTTCAGATGATTCAGACGATCTGGCTATGATGGCCATAGGAGAAAATGAGGTAAACTCTTATACTACTACTTTCCATTCACCTATTTTCTCACAAACAGATGACATAAACTCATCTGAAGGCGAATCAGAAGACACCTATTATCAATCTTTAAGAAAGGTAAAAGGTGATCTGGATATTGCCACTAGAGCCTTTATAGAAGTGGAAGAGGAGAATAAGGACTTAAGGAAAGAAATTGCTAGGTTGAAAAAGGTAAAGTTTGATAACACCCCTGAGTTAGTCACCATGAATGAAAGGTTGACCAAAGAAGTGGAACTTCTTAAAGAAGAAAATACCACAACAGCTCAGTTGTATGAGGGGATGTTAGAAACTCAAGCCTTAGAAACCAAAGAATTTCGTATACTTCAGTCTAAGTTCGATGATCTCTTCCAAACACATAAGCTCTTAGAAAAGGAGAAGGAATGCCTAGATCGAAAAATATCAGAATTCAATAAAGCTTCGACTACTATTGAAAGTATCTCTGAATATTATAGATCAAGTGGCAATAAGATGGGTTTAGGTTATGAACTTAATCCATCAACATCCTCTCCAGCTGGGGGTAGTACACCTAACCAGTGCACTACTCAGACACATGAACAGGGTGAGTGTTCTAAACACAATGAACTCAATATGAACCAAAAGACATCTGTACCAGCTAAGGCTAACTATCCCAAAACCAAGAATGGTAAAGGACAAGCTAACCCCAAGCCTGTACAGAGGAACAGCAAACAGCCTAGACCATCTCGGCTGAGACAGTCTCAGCTGTATGCTGCTCCAGCCAAGAAGAAGAAATCTTCTTCAAACAAATCTGTTCTCTTTGCACCCCCTATCTCTTATGATATTGTGAGAACAGAAGAGTATGGTCCATATAATCGTGTGCATCGACCAGCTAATGCACCCAGGCCGAATGTAACTAGTCAAAAGATCATGTATGTACACTCCTATAAAGGGAAACCATTTGACTACTACTTAGCTGACACCAAGAACAAATCAGATCAGTCCAAGGTGCTGACTGGTAAGATTTGGTTCTGTGATGCCCGAGGGAAACAACTCAAATGTTCAAGGTTGTTTAAACGACCAATGTATATGTGGGTTCCCAAGGGTAGTACTAACACCCAAGGACCCAAAACAAAATGGGTACCTAAAACTTAACTTTTCTTGCAGGAAAGGAAGGACCTATACAAAAGAGGAGGTCTAGCAGGAGAAACTTGGTACATAGATAGTGGATGCTCAACTCACATGACAGGAACCAAAACCCTGCTGACCAACTACATAGAAAAGAAAGGTCCAAAAGTTTTCTTTGGTGATAACGCGCACGGTAACACAAAAGGATATGGCACCCTTAAAAATGGTGACATTGAGGTACATGATGTATCATATGTAGAAGGTCTTAAGTTTAATCTATTATCTGTTTCTCACTTTTGTGACACTGGTTATTCAGTTAAATTCTCTAAAGATGAATGTCTCATAAGTGATAAAAGAACAAAACAAAACCTTCTAACAGGATCTAGAAAGGGAAGTATGTATCTTGCAAATTGGAACAGCTGTCCTAAGGATACATGCCTGCTTGTGAAGAGCCCTAAAGATGTCAGCTGGCTATGGCACAAACGTCTTAGCCATCTGAACTTTAAGACTATGAACAAGTTAGCAAGGGAATCCTTAGTTGATGGTCTGCCTAATGAACTCTACTGTAAAGATCAGGTTTGTGATGCATGTCAACAAGGAAAGCAAACAAAGGTCTCCTTCAAGACCAAGAAGACATCATCAACCAGCAGAGTTCTTGAATTGCTTCACATGGATCTCTTTGGACCAATCACTCCAACCACTCTAACAGGAAGGAAGTACACTCTTATTGTTGTAGATGATTATTCCAAGTTTACTTGGGTTATCTTCCTATACAAGAAGAGTGAAACACAGCAGAAGCTACCTGAATTATTGAAGAGGATCCAAGTAGAGAAAGGAGAACCAATCGTGAAAATTAGAAGTGACAAAGGCACTGAATTCATTAACTCTTATATAATTGCCTATTGTACTTCTAATGGTATTCAGCACGAGACAAGTGCAGCAAGAACACCACAACAGAATGGTGTAGCTGAAAGAAGAGTCAGAACACTCAAAGAAGCTGCCAGAACACTCCTTGCTGAATTCTCTACTCCCAAGAAGCTATGGGCAGAAGCCATCAACACAGCTTGTCACACTCAAAACAGGTCAGGTATTCATAAAATACATGAGAAAACCCCATATGAACTGTGGAAAGGAAGAAAACCTAGAGTATCTTACTTTCATATATTTGGTTGTAAGTGTTTCATTCACAACAATGGGAAGAGTAAGTTGAATGCTTTTGATGCCAAAGCAGATGAGGGGATATTCTTAGGATACTCCTCAACTAGCAAAGCATTTAGAGTACTCAACAAACGAACCCTTCTTGTGGAAGAAACACCTCATGTTGTTTTTGATGAATCTTGTGAAAAGAATGCAGTAGAAACAACCTCAGCTACAGAACAGATGAAGAAACTAGTGATCAAGAAGAGGTCTGATGAATTTATTGAAGTCAATGAACCATTCCCTGAAGAACCAGAGGAAGATAAGCCTCATAGACCTGTCACTAGATCTCAAACTCAAGCAGGGCAAGCTGATCAGAATCAAGATGCATCAATTCCAAATGCCAGGGGGAATGATCTCTTTGACACTCAAGATACAGAAGATGATCGAACTAATCAAGTCAACCCTCCTGATGGCACTAGATCAAATGAGGATCCAAACTCATCCAATGCAGATACTCCAGTGAGGCATACATGGAGGAACAACCATCCATCAAACCTCATCTTAGGAGGAGCAGAATCAGGTGTCAAGACCAGAAGACAACTGAATCAGAATTCTCAATCATCTATGTTCTGCTGGTGTGCTTTCCTGTCCAACATTGAACCAGCTGACATAGAAGAAGCAATGACAGATAGCAATTGGATCACTGCTATGCAAGAAGAACTAAACCAATTCGAAAGAAATGAAGTCTGGGAATTGGTAGATCGTCCTGAAAACCACAATGTAGTAGGAACAAAGTGGGTATTCAAGAACAAGAAGGACGAAAATGATGTGATAACTAGAAATAAGGCAAGGCTAGTTGCAAAAGGATACTCACAATCTGAAGGGATTGACTATGATGAAACTTTTGCACCAGTAGCCAGATTAGAAGCCATTCGACTATTTCTAGCTTATGCATCATATATGGGCTTCAAGGTATATCAAATGGATGTCAAGAGTGCTTTTCTAAATGGTATTCTGATAGAAGAAGTATATGTAGAGCAGCCTCCAGGATTTGAAAAAGGTGATCAAGTATATCGACTGAAGAAGGCTCTCTATGGTCTAAAACAAGCCCCTAGAGCTTGGTATGACACGTTGTCACAATTCCTACTTGACAATGGATATACAAAAGGCAAAGTTGATAGAACTCTCTTCAGAATACAAGAAGGAGAAGACATTTTAATGGTACAAATATATGTAGATGACATCATATTTGGATCACCCAATCAAGAAATGTGCAAAAAGTTCTCTGAACTTATGCAAGGAAAATTCGAAATGAGCATGATGGGTGAGATGAATTATTTCCTAGGACTTCAAGTCAAGCAGAGTCCAAAAGGGATCTTCATCAACCAGTCCAAGTATACCAAGAGTCTGCTAGAAAGATTCAAAGCTCTACAAAGCAAGACTGCAAGGATTCCAATGATGACATCTTTCAAAATGGAACCAGATGAGTCTGGACAGGCAGTTGATCAAGCTGAATATAGAGCACTGATTGGATCTTTACTATATCTTACAGCCAGCAGACCAGACATAACATTTGCTGTAGGAGTATGTGCTAGGTTTCAAGCAAACCCAAAGCAAAGTCATCTAGAAGCAGCAAGGAAGATTCTCAAGTACCTAAAAGGATCAGTCGACCTAGGTCTATGGTACTCTGCTGATGACAATCTAGAATTGAGTGGCTATTCTGACTCAGACTTTGGAGGATGCAGAATTGATAGGAAGTCCACATCAGGAACCTGTCAATTTCTAGGAAACAAGCTGATATCATGGTTCTCTAAGAAGCAAACCTCAGTTGCAACCTCCACCACTGAAGCAGAATACATGGCAGCTGGTAGCTGTTGTAGTCAGCTGCTCTGGCTAGTTCAACAACTCAAGGATTACAATGTAGAGGCAAGAGAAGTCCCTATTTATTGTGATAGCAGCAGCGCCATTGCCATCACTCAAAATCCAGTCCTCCACACAAGGTGCAAGCATGTCGACATTAGACACCACTTCATACGAGATCACCTTGAAAAGAAGGACATCAAGATGGAGAAAATTCACACAGATATCCAAAGAGCAGACATCTTGACTAAGCCCCTAGCTGAAGACAGGTTCAAGACCTTATGTTACAGCTTAGGACTCCTGGACCCAAGCACATGAAGAAGGAGAAAACAGTTGAAAACCTCAGCTGACCCAAGTGCAGCAGACTAGGAGAATCAGATGAGGTGAATAGACACCCTCATCTTCAGGTAAGTTCTATCCCAATGAAGACAGATAGAGCTGAGGGAAAACTTAGAGTTATCTAATCAAGGGGGAATCAATGATACCTTAAGAATCCTTGATGAAATACTCTAACATCTGCATAGCACAGTATACATATATACATATATAGCAGACTTGAACAAAGTTATTTGATCTCCTTACAACTAAGCAATGTATAACTATGTATATTAATAAACTATTCTTCATAAAATACTCTATTCATATACATAAATACAGTATACTACTGAGTCATATTTGGCTGGATTAATACACCATCCTCACCGACTCAACAGTATGCATGCACAATACGGATTTCAAATAACTCATGGTCAAAATTCATAATTTCTGCATTCCATTAGATAAGTCTGAATATCTTTAAATGTGCACCCTTGGATCAAGAAATTCACTACTGATCTTAAGAAATCACTTTTTAGAATTCAGACCTATCACCTTTATAGTCTTGTCATCTTCCTCTTCAATACCTCATTTCTACCCCTATAAAAGGAAAAGTTATGAGAACACCTAAGAACACAGAAACATCTAACACTTTTCTTATTTCAGGTATGGAGACAATTGAAAGAAGAGATGGAATGGAGATCATTCTTCAACCAAAATCTTGGGTGAAGGAGATGAAGATTTGTCCAGAAAATGAAGATGATGCAGATCCATATACATGGCTTACTCAACATGAGTATGCTCATGAAAGCTAAAGGAAGAAGAGACGTTCTTGTTGAAAGCTAAAGGAGGAAGAGATGCAGAGGACAAAGTAGCAAGCAAGCAGAGCTTCTTCTCCAGAAGGAAGTTCTACATGGAGAGCTTGTTATCAAAAGCTACTGTGTCTAAACAGAACATGAAGGCTGAGTCCATGGCCCTCTCTTCAACTCCATTGAAGCACCCCTCAACCTTCCTTCCCCTTCTAGAGAAGCGAAGAAATTCAACAAGAGCACATTAGATGCTACATCCCATCTGGTGATTAGGAACATCCGATGGTGAGGAACATTTAAATCAGTGGGACTACGTCTAGACTAGCTCCACTTGATTTGAAGAAGGAGCTGAAAGATCCATCAAACCAGGTTGGATCATCACTCACAATAAAGCTGGAAGGATCCATCCAGGTTGGATCATGAGAGCAAACACAGTTTCCTCTACTCAGCTGATCAGAAGACCAACTCAGCTGACCAGAAGACTTTTCAAAGTCAATCAGCAGACATCTTGAAGAACTCAGAAGACCTCACTCTGCTGATCAAATCACACAAATTTAGAGTATAATGACTAGTCTTGATCATGTAATTCATTCTAGATTTATTCCTGAATGTAATTAAACAAATTGGCTTATATAAGGAATGCAATTTTCTTATAGAAAACGGCCTTGATGATCAATTCTTACCATAAATTAGTCTCAACGGCTATTTTTGGTAATGATGTCATTAATACTCAAGTATCATATTGCCAGCAAATCAACAATTGCCAAATGGCATAACCAGCCGGCAAATTTAAGAAATCAAAGAAGGAAATCTTGGGCCCTACTCCAAATTCAAACGCAAATCTGACCGTTAGATCAAATTCTCTGGAGTATATATATATTCACATCCCTAATCCCTGCCACTCTTATTACTCAATTACTCACATTACTCTCTCTCGTTCTGCAAATCTCTTTCAAGCCTTCAAACCCTAACACTCAGACTCTACTATGGCAATCATTGAAATTTACGACGAGAAGACCAAGAACACTGGCACCTTGGATGCTGCAAAGTGGTCCAAGGAAGGGAAGATTTTTACGGAGAATGCTCTGTTTTTCAAAGGCAAACACACAGATGAGAACAAGGAGATATTGCTTCGGTGCGTCAATCTTAAACTCAGGGACTTTTTGGAAGCAGCTCCAACTAATGTCTATGAACAAGACGTTCTGACATTCTATGCAAACGCCGTGATGAAGGGTTCTCATGTTGAAAGTGTCATGAACGGACACAAAGTCAAGGTTACAAGGGAAATTCTTCAGGAATTGTTTGGCCTTTCAAGGGGGAAAATAAATATCTCCAACTACATCATGAATAAAGAAAAGGAGTATATGGAGATGTTTACTGGTGGACGAATCAAGGCTACTGATGCAACTGGACTAAAGAAATCCCAACTTGAACCAAAATTCCAAACCTTGTTGGATATTGCAGGGAAGATGTTACTTGGTAACACATTCAGTCATGATGCTGTTACTACTTTAAAGGTTCGAGTAATGGCTGCAATCTGGGATCAGATCGATGGAGACTGGCAAGGACTATTCTTAGAAAGAATTGCTCTTGAGGCAAAGAAAGTCACTTTGGACTTACAATCAAAGGTATGGAAGGTAGCAGCCACAGTCAGCTTTGTCAACAAGCTGAGCATCATCCTTCCAGATATTCTCCCAAAGAAGTACAAGATGGGACCTCATAAGACCTTTCACATCTCCAAATATTATTTGAGAAAGGAAGCTCTTGCTGAGGCAGAAAGGTTAAAAGAAGAGAAGAGGAAGCTGTTGGCTGAGAAGGCAGCCCAAGAGTCTGATCATGACTCTGCTGAAGAAGAAGAGGAGCCAACCAAAGAAGAGACTCAGAAGAAGGTTGCTGAGGATGATGATGATGATGACAATCAGACCTTAGCACAAAGACGATATCTAATCAGATCTGGGCTCATCTCCCCATCTGATTCAGATGCTACTCCCACTGCCTCTCCCTTGAAGAAGGCAGGTACCTCTAAACCCTCTCCCTCTTTTACTCCTTCTAAATTGTCAAAGGGTCAGAAGAGAAAGAAGAATAATTCTTCTTCAAACAAAAAGTCCAAGAAATCGAGGCTTCCTACTCCCATGTTAATAGCCCCGATTGCATCCTTCAACCCTTCTGATGACTCCACCTCATCTGACCACTCAAACACTGATATCCAAATCCCTGCTGATACTCACACAGCAGAGGAACAAGCTCCACCTACCTCAACCTCAGAAACCCTATTGCCTAATCCTGCTGATGTTCAAGATCCACGTGCTCAAACTTCTACTGATCTTCATGAAGGCACCATACCAGACCAGCAGACCCAAACCCCTGCTGATGAACAGACGACTAAAGATCAAGAACATATCACTTCCCAAATCCCTGCTGATACTCACACAGCAGAGGAAACTACCCCACATACTCAAACTCCTACCATCATTATTTCTTCTGTTCCAGAAGACATGGCACCAGCAGACCTTGCTCAAGCTGGTACCTCTCAACCTCAATCCAGAATGGTACACTATCCTATGTGCACAAGGGAGAAGATAATGAGGATGAAGATAGCAAATCTGCTCAAGTCTACTATTCCTGGTATTGATGAGGAATCAGTTCAGTTCGAACAAATTCTCAGAATCTGCACCTGGATTGAACTCAGGAGAGATGATGTGGATGACCTTATTGAAGTCATGGAAGGAATGGGAGGAAAAGCTAATTTCCTCGACTAGGAAATGGAGCAAAAAGAAGTTGCTCAAGTCACATCTTTTACTCAACTGCTACCTGAGGAAGCCTTTACAGCAGTATGCCACAGAATTCTAGGTATTCAACCTACTGATACCTCTATCCCAGAAGACATATCAGATCATCAGGCAGCTGGCACAGCAAAAGTGAATGACTCAGCTGCGTCAGTTCCTGCAGAAGACTCAGCTGAACCAGCTGAGAGAACCGAGATTGAAAGAGAAGTAATCACTATTCCTGATCACTTCATGCCTAAGGATACTCTACCTCACTTCATTGACAAAGGAGACACCATCATGTCTCACCTGGTTAAGGCCACTACCACATTTCTCAATGAAGAGTACCTTTCAGCTGAAGAAAGAGGCAAAGCCCTAACAGTCCATCCAAAGCCTCGAGGTACAGCCTCAACTTCTACTCCAACAGCTGACTATACAGCAGACATATGCTCCCAGGTCAAGACTGCTATAGACCTACACTTTGAAAAGGGTTTAGGCCTACAGCTTGGAAGATATGTTGACAAGGCAGTCAAGGAGCAGAGAACTCGTCTTCAAAACCAGATCATTGACATTGAGGACAAGTTTGGAGAATCTCTTCACGATCAGATAAGTGAGTATCTGACCAGCATTCTGAAGATGGCAGGTGAACATTCCACCAGGTTTGCTGATCTCTACACCAATGAGGTCAACCGCATGGAAAACACCTACAAGCAAAGAATTGAAGATGCTGAAGCAAGAGCTACTGAAGGTCGAGCTCTTCTCCAATCAGCTACAGCAGAGAATGAAAAACTTCAGATTCAGCTGCAGGAGACAGCAACAAAACTGGAGGCAATTACAGCTAAACTAGAAGCTGCCTCCTCCTCCAACTCTCATGCTCAGATTCTAGAACATAGCATCACACATCTGACTCATATTGGCAAAGTCAACGCCATGGCTCTTCAACAAACTCTTAGAGTGGAGATTCTGAATGCCATGAAGCCTTTTGCGGCTGCACTTGCTGAAGCCAAAAAGGGGGAAGATGTATTGATAAAAGCTCTAGAGAAGACTACTGCACAGCAAGCTGTAATGGTAGTATCTCAAGATGAGTTGAATGAAACCTTGGGTGATTTATCAAGCAAAGTCAAGAGCAAGAAAGGCAAAGGCAAAGAAATTGCTCAAGAAGACATCCAAGCTCCCACTCAAGCAACTGCCAAAAGTCTGCAGATCACTGCCTCTACAGAACAAGTTTCCGAGAAAAGAATGACTAGGAAAAGGAAGGCAGATGAGCTAACAGATGAGCAAGCTCAGAAGTCAACTCCAGCAGAGCCCACTGCAGAAGAGAAAGAGGCTTTAGAGTTGAAGAAAAGAAAAGAGCTTGAAGCTCAAGAGCTTAAACAAAAGAAGCTAAAAGATGCGAAGGCAGTCAAAGCCAAATTTGACAGGAAGATAGCCAAACTCAGGAAAGCTCTCAAGGAGAAAGCACTGAAAGAAAATGCTCTGGCACAGAAAGATAAAGTTCTGGTGTTTGATAGCAACTATGTGGACTATCTAGCCCTTCAAGATGAGCTACCAAGGTGGTACCCTCTGAAGAAGAAATGGCAAATTCAACACCACATTGTAAGAAAATTTGGCCCTCTCCCAACCTATGAAGATGAATTCTTCCAGTTCAATCAATTCATGAACATTGAAGATCCAGAGTTCTGGAAAGAAGTAGTCAAGACAGCCAAAGAACTTGATAACTGCAGAATCTTAACTCCTGAAGAACCCAAATGGGATCCTCCCAAACTGGATTCTGGAAGAACTGACTCCATTGAAGTCAAAAAGATCCTAGAGAAGATCTATGAAGAGGAGAATGTTACAGACCTGCAGCACATGGAAGAAGTTCGATCTCGTCTGTACCTTGCCTTCCGCATCTGAAGATCAGAAGACCTGATGAAGACCACTTTCAAAGCCTTAAGAAACTATTACTTGTAATCTGTAAAAGTTATATATATTCAAGTTTAGTTCTCTTTGCTTTCAAGACAAACTCTCATTGTCTTCATCAGATACTTCAGTTTTTATGAAGTTTATAAACTCCTATCTTACCTTAGTAAGAGCATTTATCATATACATAGTTTTGGCTTCATCAAAAAGGGGGAAATTGTTGGGATATAAATTCACCCTAAGCCCCATTTGATGTTAGAATAGTTTTGATGGCCAAAACACTTAGAGTTTATAAATGTAATAGGATCAGCTGACTTGTATAGAACAGCTTAGACTAGTCTTGTGTGATCAACTGTATTGATAGCAGCTGATCAGCACAGTCATGGCTTACATGCCTATCCTCGAGATAAGAAGAGTAGAAGACATGAAGACTAGAAGATCCTTGAAGACCAGATATGTTAAGGTGCTTGTATACCTACTTATCTGATGGAGTCCCAGATTAAAGATGGCCTAAAGCATTACAAAGAATTTCCAGATCAGAAGAGTAGTACTCGTCTGATACCAGAAGACAGAAGACCTAAGGCCAGAAGAGCAGTCAGAAGACTAGTAGTACAGATCAGAAGACTATGTGCTCTTTCAGGACTCGGCTGATTCCCAAGTCATCTTGCAATTCAAACGAAGACCTACCTTATTTAGAAGATTGACATGATCCCAGGATTGAAGCAATCAAGCGGCTGGAATCAAGGAATCAAGCTATTATGGGAAGATTGCTCAAACGGCTAGTCAACTCCAACGGCTAGTTGCACTCAATCTCCATTATAAATACAAGAAGTTGAACACAGAAGCACACAAGAGAGAATTCACAAGCTAAGCAAGCCATCAAGCAAAAAGTCACACTGTTCTAAGAATTCTCAAAGAGCCTGAAATCCATTAGATTATCCATAGCTCTTAAGTACTTCTTATCCAACCCTTAAGAACCTGAAACTTGTTCATATTGTATATCAATTGTTTTAGGCATAGTGGTTAAGCAAATTATAAGCTTGAACCATTAGTTGGATACATCTCAAAAACCCCAAACCCTCACCGAAAGGTTTAAGTTTTTGAAACCCCCCAAAGTGCAAGTGCTTACAATCACTTGTGGAGACCGCAGCTGTTAGGACGGCTCAGATCTCAAAGTCCTAACCTTGGGACTATAAAGGACAAGACCCTTGTAATTTGTGGAAATTAAAGGGATTAAACATCACGTTAGGACGTGAGAGTGGACGTAGGATCGTATATCCGAACCACTATAAATCCGGTGTTATTTACTTTCTGCACTTTACATTTCTGCTTTTACATTCATTATTATATAGTGCATACTGTGATTTCAACACTCTTCAAAAAGGGCCATAACTTTCAAACCAGCATCAGCTGAGTAATTTCACAAAGTAAAACAAGTTACAAGAACGAGTCTAAACCAGGGCCACCATATTTCCGCATATAACTTCTTCAGTCAGATCACTATAGTCATCTGGACCAGCAGACTTGCAGTCCAGTTGACATAGCAATCAGAAGAGGTTCCCAACTCTGTTTGAAAAAGTTTTAAAGTCTATTCACCCCTCCCCTCTAGACTTTAATCCCATTCACTACTCGTTCAGGGACCAACATGGTCCACGGTGTAATGTTGGCCAGATTACCAGACAGCTGGAGAAGTATTTTTCGTCAGAAACGTGTGCTTACACTGCCAGACTAGTAGAGTTAGTTCATAAGGATCAACAAGATGCTGAAAGAAGAGCACGGGAAGCTAGGTTAGCCATTATACCTTACTGTCCTATTATTGAGCAAGTTGTTGAAGGTGATCTTCCTGAGATAGTTGAAGACGAGGTCTTAACTATGGAGATGGAAGACGAGTTGGTTGATGTTCCAATTCTTGAGGAAATGGAATTATCGGAAGTTATTCCCATGGAGACTGATCACATGCTGTCGCAATCATTGCCGTCCGCATCTATTGATGAGTTGAAGAAAGACTTGCAAAATTTGATTAAGTCTTCGATAGATGAGTTCTTGAAGTCCGATGTGAAGAAGTCCCTTGTGGAGAATTCAAAAGCTCTGATTGTAGATGAAGTTAATCAGATGGATGCTATATTCTGACAGGAGATGTTTACTCAGTTGGAAGAATTCTTGCATAGTCAAGTTGAGTATTCTGAGAAAAGTTCACTTGAGTTCGCAAATGTTTTAGCTCAAGAGTCAAAGAAGATGGAGAGACTCTATCGAGTGAAAATTGAAATTGCAGATGAGCAACGGAGAGAAGCTAATGAACAATTGGTGCAAGCAAGAGCTCTGATGACTGAAATGACAGAATAGAACATGTTACTTCATTTAACTGCAAATCATTTTAAAAATGAATTGAACTTGTCTACTATGAAACTGGAGTTAGTTGCTACTCAACTAGACAAGTTGATGCAAGATAAGAGTCAATAGAAGCAAATTAATAGAGCTGCTGAGATGATGAAGTAAGCTGTCAAGGAAGAAATGACTCGTTTCACTTCACTATTTACTCTTAAGGCAAGTGATGAAGCCAAAAAGGGGGAAGAGATTGAAGGTGTGAAAGATGTGAAAGCTGCTGCTATTACTGATCTTATGGTGCAAGAGACTAGTAGACCGAAAAGTGGTAGACTGGTGAAGAAAGCAGATTAGTGCAAGTGCAGAAGAGCTGAAGAAGCTGGCGAAAGGTAAATCAATTGTAACTGAAGATGTTCAACCCAGAACAAGAAAAGTCAAGAGGAAACTTGATCTTGAGAAAAAGAAAAAAGTATTAGGTGAAATACTTGCTGGTATAGATGATGAAGATGTTGATGCACTTCATAAGAAGCAGAAGCTTGAAGATGATCGTTATGCTAACAAAAATTTGTTAGGAAAACACATCAAAAGGTTGCAAAAGTTGAAGGCTGATCCAGATATGATTGAGGATGCCCACATAGACAAATTCATTGACAATGAGCATAGAGATGCTTGGAATGTTGTCAAGTTGAAACGGGAAATTGATCGTTGGATTATCAAGAAATTTGGTGATGCAGACAGCAAAGAAGAGTTATATGCTGTGTTTGACAAGTTCATGGAAGTTGAAGAGGAAAACTTATGGAACTTGATCATGCGCATTTCTTCTATTGTTGGTTATAATATCTTAGTTCCTGATTTTCCAAAGTGGGAAACTCCACTACTCAGATCTGGTAAAAGAGTCGACTTCAATAAAGTGAAGAAGTTTGAAGAAGAATTGCTCGAGAAGGAGAAGATAGACAATAAAGATCATATTTCTGACATTCAAAGAAGGATTCTCGAAGCATTTTGCATTCCTAATCTAGACATTGATAACATTAGTGAGTAAGATTGTAAGTACGTTACTTAGGTTTTTTTTTTTCTTTTTGTCTAAGTAATTGTAATCTACTTGATCTTATGATAATGAATGAAAAGATAAACATTTTGAGAAGATAACTACTTAACTGATCTACTAACTTTTAAATAATTCAAGTAGTTTTGGCTTCATCAAAAAGGGGGAAATTGTTGGGATATGGATCCTAATATAAGTCCTAATTGATGAAAAGATAAGTAGTTTTGATAAGCCAAAAGTGGACTTGAATATATTTCTAAGTGTTGACTGATCTAGTTATGGAAGTCGTCTTATGTCAAGATCAGTAGAGTACAGCAGAAAGAAAGAAAGTTTAAGTATGAAAGAAAGACAAGTACGTTTTATAAGTACTGTGTTATATTTGTATAGGTTTTCTGATGAGAAAACAATTGATGTATAGAAGCTCATATGTGTGTTTATATTGATGTATAGATTTAAGTTGACTAACTTGAGCTATAAAGCTTAAAGTAATGTAATAGTCTTGTTAGGATTAGATGATATGACTAGTATAGATTAGTTCTACATGGAAGTCTACTACTGAAGAAGTCTACAGAAGATAAAGAAGACTTGATGCGCAAGACAAGACGAGTTAAGAAGAAGTCAGAATTTGTCTAAGTATGGAAGACCGGACTAGACAAGTGCGCATAAAGAAGGAAGATTCTTAAGTCAGAAACGCGTGAAGGCAGTTATGAAGATAAAGTCTTATATTGAAGGGTTAGTTATGGAATAACTAATTAACTGAAGAAACGCGTGGAAGGATAAGAAGAAACAGTTACAAGAAGAAGTTATCAAGAAAGTTAGTTGGATAACAAACTGTTCTTGAAGGTTCAGAAGTCTATAAATACTCCAAAGTATTCTACGATTCAAGACTACTGAAACTCAAAAATACTGAAGCATTCTAAGAAGATATTCGAAGCAAAAAGAAGCTCACAGAGTTCAAGTCAAATTTCAAAGAAGGCTACTACTGGACTTAGAGAAGTTTTTCTTTTATTGTTTGATTGTTCAAGTCGCTAGTTACTTGTAAATAGCTAGTTGTTAGATCAAAGATATATCTGGAGATATAATCGATAAGATCGAAGTCTTAGTTCTTGGGACTTAAAGCCACAAGAACACACTACTCGAAGAGAAGAGTTAATAAATTTTGCAACTGGAGTTCTGAGAGTGGATGTAGACAAGTTTTCGAACCACTATAAAACTCGTGTTGTTTACTTTACTATTTTATTTGTTGTTTAGTTGATTACTTGTTTAATTGATTAATCTGCATATAGAATAGACAAGATCAGTGTTCATATTTCGAAATAGTTGAGTATAAATTGTTGGGCTCATTGATAAATCTGATATTCTGCATTGTGTACATTGATATTTTGACAGATTTTTAAAAGTCTATTCACCCCTCCCCTCTAGACTTTTACTAGCTTACTCAATCTTACAACTCAACTAGGGGCCTACACTTACTACTATGTGTTTGTGTGTGTGGAATTGCTTGTAAAAGGAGGAAGACCCCTTTCAAAACTCAAATTGGATCTGTTTATAGTTGGGGTGGAAGTCTTGGATCAATTTTGCAATTATGCCCTTAAAAAATGGAGAAAATGGGGCAAACCCCCCGAAAATTGGTCCACTTGACCGGGCGGAATAGAGTGCGCACGAAATTGGGTTGGGCAGACTAGACGGCCCGGTCGGGCGAGTGATGCCGCCCGACCAGGCAATAGCTTCGTCTTGGACCGACCGGGCGAGTGATGCCGCCCAGCCGGGCCATATCTTCGTATTGGTGCACAAGTTGGCCGCCTGGCCATAGGCCAAAAGTGGCCGGGCCGGGTGGCCTTCCGGCCCGACCTCATCGTCCTCTTCGACTTTTCATCCGTTTTTCGTTCCGATTCTTCTCAAACTCTTCGTAAATGCCCCATAGCCTCGTTCCTTTACCTCATGTGAGTGCCAATGATGATTGAACACTCGTTTTTATGATTTTAATGCCTAATTCACCTCGTAATGAACAAAATGAGCTCAAACACCTTTCTCAATCAAATCAAGCATATTAATGTGAAAATGCATGCAAAACCATCAAAGTTTATCACTAAAACACATGAAATCTTATGCAATTTACAACCGAATTAGTTACTAGAGTGTCTGATTTATCAAGATCTACACTCTCAGCTGGAGAAGAGTTTTCCAGGATAAAGCAGTCAGGTTCATCTTCTGTTTCATCGGCTTGGTCCTCACCTTGCTGATTTCCAGAAGACTTGCCTTCAAAGCTTATTCCTAATTTTGCTTTTCGATGTTGTTAGACACAACTTCATTTTCAGACTTTTACCTCCTGGGCTGAACTCCTGCTTCATGACGCTTGTTCCCAAGATGGAAGGGGCCGTAAAGTGGAGGAGTTTCGCCCGATTGTGATGGGTAACATCATCTTTAAGGTCATGACCAGAGTTTTTTCTTCGAGATTGGGCACTTTTGTTAGTAGCTGTCTCTCTACATATCAGTTTGGTTTCGTCCCGGGCAAGCGGATTCACGCCTGCATCGCTCTTGCATCTGACGCCATTAATACCCTGGACTACTCGAAAGTTCACGGGCATATGGCCTTAAAGATTGACATGATCAAAGCATTTGACACCATCTCTTGGTGGCTTCTGGAGGCAGTCATGGCAAGGATGGGCTTCTGTAGTACTTTCATATTTATGGTGAGAGGAGTCCTGGACTCAGCTAGGATTTCAGTTCTCATCAATGGGGAGCCGAAGGAGTACTTTTCTTGCTCACGGGGTGTGCGTCATGGGGATCCTTTATCTCCATTGCTTTTTTGTATTGCGGAGGAGGCGCTTGGGAGGTGGATTGATTGGGAGATCGATAGAGCCGACTTTGTCCCATCCGATATGTCCCTCGTTATCTCTTCTATGCAGACGACATCATGATATTTTTGAGGGCCACTGAGTCTAATATCAGGAACCTGCATGCTGTTTTATAGGGATATGGTCATCTTTCAGGACAGATCTATAGTCCTCCTAAGTCTATGGCTTTCTTTGGGCGTGCTGTTCCCCAAAGGCTTCGTCGCCGAATACTCAGGGTCACAGGCATCGTAGAAGGTTCCCTTCCTTTCACCTACCTAGGAGTTCCGATCTTTCGTGGTTACCCCAGGAAGGCTCATCTATAGCCTATGACAGACGATGTTATTGCTAAGTTTAGTCGTTGGAATGGTAGTTCCCTTTCCTTGGCAGGGAGACGATGTTTGATTAACTCGGTTATCACGAGATCTATGGTCCACTCTATGATGGTCTACAAGTGGCCTATTTCTCTACTTCGCCAGGTGGAATCTGCTATGCGCAACTTTCTTTGGAAGGGAGACGTTAATCGAAAGACTGGTTCTTGTTCGGTCTCATGGAAGAGGGTTTGTGCTCCCTTTGGAGAAGGAGGTATGGGAGTTCCCTCCATTAGATTGGCGAATGCCTCCTTTCTTTGTAAGTTGAGTTGGGATATTCTCCAGCACAGATCTCCAGATATAGCTCTGCTTCACAGGAGACAATTTACCTCGGATGGTAGATTGTGTCCCCATGGGAGGATCTCATCTATTGGGCCGGGTATTCGTCCTCACGTTTCAAGGCTTTCTGATGGGTCGAGATGGTTGATTGGCAGGGGTTCGACAGTTAGCTTCTGGCATGATAACTGGTTGGGTTACACTATATTTGATAAGATTGGCCTCCCGGATTGGTTTGCTGCTACCCTAAAGAGCACGGTTGGGGACTTCTTCTATGACGATTGTTGGCACTTTGAGGAGTGCTTCGTTACGGACTTCACAGATATCGTCAGAGACATCCTTTAGATTAGGGTTCTTCATGGCCCTGACATACGTATTTGGGAAGGTACCACCTCAGGGGATCTAACCTCTCGAGTGGCCTATGACATGCTCAGATCTCCTCTCCCTCGTCTTGTCTGGTCGTCGTGGATTTGGAGTTCCTTCATTCCGATGTGTCGTTCTACGGTTATTTGGAGGGCGATATGGGGCAAGCTCCCTACTTCTGACTGGCTGGTCTCATTTGGGATTCACGGTCCTTCGATGTGTATGCTCTGTCGTAGAGACTCTGAGTCTTTAGACCACTTATTAGCTCACTGTCCTTTCACTCTGGAGGTTCTTCAGCATCTGACTCAGCTTTTTGGACTCACGATCCACACGGGGATCAGCTTTCTTGATATCTTCCTCCAGGCTACTAGAGTTCGGTTGGGTCCGCAATCTTTGGAGTTATGCAGAGCGGCATTTGTCACTATAGTTTGGGCTATTTGGGCTCTGCGGAACAGGGTGGTCTTTGATGGGGTCTCCCCCTCAGTCAGACGATGTATGGCACAGATCGTTGCTGGTATTAGGGAAGCTAATAGCATCTCTTGGGGTTATTCTGACGGTTCGGTTCGGGATCTCTTGATTGCAAGGTCTCTTGGTGTTTTGGGCTGGCACAAGCCGACTCGATAGGGTTCGTCTGTTAGATGGATCCCCCCGGATCCGGATTGGTACAAGATCAACACAGACGGTAGTGCAACTTCCTCTCCAGGTAGTCTGCATGCAGGGGCGGTGTTTAGGAACTTTAGGGGTTTTTTTGTTGCGGCTATTGCCCAAGAGGTTGGTTGGGGCATTCCTTTTGAGGCGGAGTTAGCAGCGGTACTCATTGCTATTCAGTATGCCTATACCCAAGGGTGGCGGTTCTTATGGATCGAGTCGGACTCCAATGTGACAGTTAGCACTTTTATGAGCTCTACTCCTTCTGTCCCTTGGTGTCTACAGGGTCTCTGGAGTCAGGTTCATCCTCTTACCACAGACATGCACATCCGGTACTCTCACACTTTTAGAGAGGCCAACCAGGCGGCTGACGCAGTGGTTAAGACGAAGATCAACTGCATTTGGAGGGGCTATCCTCCAGATTTCTTACTTACTTTCTTGCATAAAGATTTGTATACCGTCTTTTATAGACATTGATTTTTAGAGGAGTTTACCTTTTTCCTTCGCCTGAGTTTTGTCCCTAAGGAGGGTTTTCCCAGGCAAGGTTTTAACGTCACTCCGGCCTCTGGCTCGACTTGTGAGCTTATGGTTTTAGGTTTTATTTTTTCCTTTATATTCCATACCTTTTTATTGGCCTAATTTTTCTTTTCGACTACGGGAAAAGCCATTAATCTGATTAAGAGCTTCCTTTGCTCTGTTAATCTCGGCTGCCTTTAAGTCTAAAATATTCTTCTCTTTTATTAGCTCATCATTTTTATGGAGAAGTTCATCATACGAGCTTTTAAGAACACAAAATTCTTCAGTTTCAGCAGCATGAGTCGTTAGCTGATTCTTATGCACATGACTTAGAATAGTGTGTTGATCCTTAAGCTGAGATAACTCTTCAGTCAACCTCTCATTCATGGTCATAAGCTTAAGAAGAGTGAATAAATAAAGTTTTGGAGTTTACCTCTTCTTCTCTTGCCATCATGCAATGATCATCAGAGAGAGCATCATCTCCATAAGTTCGGAACCCTGATTTGACTGATGAGGGTAGTTCATCATCTGAATCACTACTGTCCTCATCTGCTATCATGGCCTTCCTTCTAGAGAATCTTCTCTCCCTTCTGGCTATAAGCTCATCTCGCTCCTTGGGTGTAAGTTCTAGACATTCAACACTAAAATAATCAGGTTTATTACATGTAACATAAATCCTTACCTTCCCTTGAGCTTTTGGTAGGAGTAGCATCTCTTCTGCTACTTCCTCTTCGATCAGAAGACTCTTCTCTTCTGGAAGAACTAGGTTCCTCTCTTCTACGCTCAGGAGTGCGTTCTGATCGGTCCTTGGACTTATAGGATGATGATGAGCCTCCTGAAGCTTATCAAATATCTTCATCATCAATGCCATCTGTTCATGCAAGCTAAGATCTGATGGAATCACCTCTTCTCTCACTTTGGGTTCTTTCCTCGAGCGGCTAGATCCCTTAGCGGCTGTTGTAGCTTTAAAAGCAATAGCTTTAGAAGAAGAAGGTGTCGTCTGTTCGTCACTTGTCTGAGCTGCTCTATCAATATCATATTCGTGAGCTTTGAGAGTTTGAAATAATGTTTGAACAAACCAGTTTTTAAAATCTTTGTTCTCTGTTATAATCCAAAATTTCGTTTGCCAAATCTTGGGTAAGGCATACAATACTTTAGCGTTGACTTCGCTTTTCATATATGTTTTACCTAGATCTTCAATTTCATTTAATATTCTGGTAAAACAATTGTCTAATTGGTCAATATTCTCACCAGGCAGCATCTTGAAGTTTTCAAACTTCTGTACTACCGTAATGAGCTTATTTTCCTTAATCTGCTCAGTGCCTTCTCACATAATAGCCAATGTATCCCACATTTCTTTGGCATATTTTAGACGAATAATTTTACCAGCATATTTATTAGAAACATAAATTAAAATCATATTCTTAGTTATACGGTCGAGGTTATTCTGCTTTGCTTCGTCTGATATGAGACCTACTCTAGCTTTTGGCACAAGCTGACCAAAAGGAATTTCGGCATTTCCTGTGGTTGTATGTAGGTCCCTAGTTGAGTAGTAAGATTGATTAAACTAGTAAAAGTCTAGAGGGGAGGGGTGAATAGACTTTTAAAAATCTTTCAAAATATCAAAGTACACAATGCAGAATATCAGAATTAACAATGAGCCCTTAAGATTTATACTCAACTATTTCAATGAACACCTTACTTGTCTAGTCTATATGCAGATTAATCAATTAACAATATAATCAAACAAACATTTATAAACAGTTAAGTAAATCAAACACGAGATTTATAGTGGTTCGACAACTTGTCTACATCCACTCTCACAACTCCAATCGTGAAATTTTATTAACTCTTCTCTTCGAGTGTTCTTGTGATTTTAAGTCCCAAGATTAAGATTTCGATCTTTTCGATAACACCACCAAGTGCCTCTTCAATGTAACAACTAGCTATTTAACAAGTAACTAGCAACTTTATTAACAATAGAAACTATAAAGAAAAACTTCTCTATCAGTAGTAGCCTTCTTCGAATATGAATTTTATCTTCTCTCTGGCTTCAACTTCAAACTTGCTTTAACTCTGTGAGTTTCTTCTTGCTTTGAATATCTCAATGTACGCTTTTGATTTCATAGTAACAGTAGTCTTCAACGTTCAAAGTCTTCAGGTATTTATAGACTTCACATATCAAGATAAGTTTGTTATTCCAACAACCTTTTCTTGATAACTAACTTTGTAACTGTTTCTTCTCATCTCTTCACACGTTTCTTCAGTTAATTATTTATTCCATAACTAACTCTTCATATCTTCACTTCTAGATACGATCTTATCTTTAATCTTTAACTTCACTTCTACGCGCACTTGACTTGTCTTGCTTCTACACTTAGAATATTTCTTCAGTCTTCAGCACTGATCTTGTCTTTCACAGGTCTTCTTATCTTGTGGTCTTCTTCCAGTAGACATCTAGTAGAACTAATCTAGTCCTATCAACTAATCTATCAAGACTATTACATTACTTTAAGCTTTATATATCCAGCTTAGTCTCCTTAAAACTATACATCAATATGAACATAAAATATAAGCTTCTATACAACAATTATAAGCTTATCATACAACCTATATGAAACTTCAATACTTAGTTTATTTCACAGTACTTATAATTCGTACTTGTCTTTTCTTTTCTTCTTTTCTTTTCTACTCTTCTGCTCTTGTCACAAGACGACTTCCATAACTAGATCAGTCAACACTTATAAATATATTCAAGTCCTCTTTTGGCTTATCAAAACTACTTCTTTCATCAACTAGGAATTGTTTTAGGATACATAATCGAACAATTTCCCCCTTTTTGATGAAGCCAAGACTACTTGAATAATTTTAAGTAAGTAGACTAGTTAAGTAGTTATCTTCTCAAAATGTTTCATCTTTTCATTCATAACAGTAGATCACATAGATTACAATTACTTAGCAAAAATAACATAAATAAATAAAGTACTTACAGATCTTCATTCCATGCTTCCACCACTTGGAGTGTCAGCATCTGGATTTGGAACTTGAAAGGCTTCCAAAATACGCCTATGAATATCAGATGTATGATCTTCATTGTTGACCTTTTCTTCTTCAAGCAGCTCTTCTTCAAATTTCTTAATGACATTAAAGTCAACTCTTTTTCCAGAACCTAACATTGGAGTTTCCCATCTTGGAAATTCTGGACTTTCTATAACAGCAGTAGTAATTCTCATTATGAGATTCCATAGATTCTCATCTTCAGTTTCCATGAACTTCTCAAAAATCACGAATAACTCATCTTTGCTAGTTGTATCTCCATACTTACGAATAATCCAGTGATCAACTTCCCATTTCTTTTTGACAACTTTCCAAATATCTCTGTGTTCAACATCTATAAATTTGTCAATAAGAGCATCTTCAATTACACCTGGATTCTCCTTGCAGTCTTGCAACCTTTTGATTTGTTTGCCTAACACTTTCTTGTTAGCATACTTATCATCTTCTATTTTCTGCTTCTTATGGATTTCTTCAACATCTTCTTCATTAATTCCAGCAAGTATCTCACCTAAGGCTTCTTTCTTTGTTTCCAACATTCTTTTCACTTGCCTTGGCTTGATTTGAACTTCTTAAAATACTACGGACTTGCCTTTCGATAACCTCAACTGCTCTTCTCTAATTCTGCTTTCTTCACTAGTCTTCTCCTAGTCGAACGAACAACAGTTTCAGCATCAGTCTGAGCTTCTGGCAGTTTAACATCTTTCTGAACATCAACCTCTTCCTCCTTTTTGGCTTCATCACTTGCCTTGAGGGTGAACAGTGAATTAAAATGGGTCATCTCTTCTTCTATTGCTTGCTTCATCAGAACTGTAGCTTTCTCAATTTATTTCTGATGACTTCCATCTTGACTCAGCTTCTCAAGACGATCAGCAGTGTACTCGAGCTTCTTGGAGGAATTCATTCTTGAAGTGAGTAGCAGTTAACTTCAACAGTCTATTCTCTTCAGTCATTGCATTCAACAATGCTCTTGCCTGCACCAACTGTTCATGAGCTTCCCTTCTTTGCTCATCTGCGATTTCAATCTTAACTCGATACACTCTTTCCATTTTCTTTGATTCACGAGCAAGAACTCTTGCAAAATCAACTGAGCTCTTCTCTGAATATTCGATCTGGTTTTGCATAAATGTTTCCAACTGATTGAACATCTCTTGCCTAAATGCAGCATCCAACTGATTAACCTCGTTAATAATCATCTCTTTCGAATCAGTTACCAGCGAACTGTTCTAGTCAATCATTGCTTTCTTCAAATCAAACTTCAAAAACTCATATATTGCTGATTTAATGACTTGTCTCAAGCCGTCTTTCAATTCATCAATAGATGCAGATGGAATGGATTGAGTTGTGTAAACAACTTCTTCAGCAACAAAAATTTCAACCAACTTGTCTTTCAGCTCAGTAGTCAAGAGCTCGTCTTCCACTACTTTTGGAACGATACTTCTAGCATTAACTCTTAAATTCAAAGGAGGTGAATAAGGAACAATTTCTAACCTTGCTTCGTTAGCTCTGCGCTCAGCCTCATCACATTCTTTCTTGACGATCTCAACTAACTTTGCAGTATACGCACAAGTCTCCGAAGGAAAGTACTTCTCCACTTGTCTGGTTATTTGACCAACGTTGCACCTCAGGCCATGTGCATGCTCCACTTGGAATTCGAAAATAATTCCTCGTAGTTGATTAGAAATATTCTCCAGATCAAGAATCGGATCAAACGACTCCAACTCTGCTTCTGCGCCATCTTCCAACATCAACTCGTCTTCCACTAGATCTGATTCAGAAACTTGTACACCAACACTTGGCTTTTCAACAGACAAGACATCATCTAGTATGTTCAGCATCTTTTTCACCAAACTTGTCAAAGCTTCAACAGTCCTTAACTCCGAATGCTTCTTTACACCACTAATCTCCTTCTGTTCAAGTTCCCAGTCTTGAAAATTGGAGATTCCGCCCATACCAATTATCACTTCAAACATATCCTCACATGGTCCTTCTCTCAAAGCAACCCATGTGCAGATGCGAATCAATTTTTCATACGCCTCTGAACTGGTGTCTATCTCAACAGAAGGCAACATCTTTTTCAGGTTCTTGGTCATATGTGCTCGGAGCCTCTTCTCCCTTGGGCACATTGGATAATCAACCAAGTTTGGAAATCTATTCTTGGGAGGGGTCTGAGTGACTGGGGTCCTCATCTCAGTTGCTGAAGTGTCAGCTAGTGGGGTTCCCAGAATAGACGGGTTAGATGGTTCAACATATTCTGTTGAGGGTAGGTTTATTTGGGTGGTGGTTTCTTGAGGTTTGGGTGGGGATTGAACAAGAATATCTGCTGACGGAGTATCAATAGAGATAAAAACTGGGGCATCTTGAGTCAATAAAGAATTCAAGTGTTAAACGAATTTGGGAGTGGTTGAGGGATCTAGTCTGGCACGAGAACGAAGTGTTCTTGCCTTCTTTTTTATTGGAATGGATGAAGGAGATATAGAGGGAATGTAAGTAGAACCACTAACCATTCTTGCCTTCTTGGCTGGCGAGGATGAAGATTCGGCCACCAGACGAGTAGGAGGAGGACGACCAGACAAGTCGCCTCTAGGAATTTGACTTATTCTGAGCTGGTAATCTTCTTCCGTCTCCATCTTTGCTTCTGAAGACTCGTTTGATTCTGTTTCCCCAGAATCATCAATAGGCTCGATTTGTGCCTCATCCGACACATACTCAACTAGTGCACCACTAGTTCCACCTTCCTCAGCCTGCGTCTCCTCTTCTTCCTCACTAGAAGACTCGGCTTCTATCATAGCATCTCTCGGATTGATCTGAATCTGTTTCTTTTCAGCCAATCTGCCTTGAGCTTGCCTATCTATTGCATCCTTTTTTAGATAAAATTTGAGAGGGTGAAATGGCTTGCCCTTACTCCAATTTTTCTTCGTTGGCAACAAGTGAGGTAGCAGAACACTCAACTTATTTCCGAAACTCACGGTAGCAGACACCGTCCATTCACCAACATCAGCATCCACCTTAACATACTTAGAAAAGTACATTAACCGATCCATAAATAACTTCTACCAATTTCCTTCTGTGATTCCGTCATAGATTGTGGCCATCACTCCTGCTTTCTGAAGGGTTACAAAATCAAAACTTCCAGTCACACCCAGCAACATCTTGCTCGCGATGTCTAGAAGAGTCTTGTATTTGGGCAACAACTGCTTCTTCTTGATAGCAGTGGGCCTTCCATCACTAGTCAACTTGAGCTTCCTTCCACATAAAATGCTTAAATATCTCAACTCTTGACCAGCTGCATACATCTCCACATCTATAGAACCTGGATTCAAATGAAGTTTCTCATCCAGCATCTCTCTGGTAACCTCCACTCTCCTTCCACTGATGAAAGACTCAACATATTCGCCTCTATGAGTAGCAGACGCATAGAATTCCAATACTTCTTCCTCCAGCACCACTTCAGGATACAACTCAAAAAATGGCTTCAACCAACAATTATAGCACTTCATCAAGATTTCTCTGTTGTCATCGGTATGCCTTCCTTTGAAGAACAGAGAACTCTCCACATGGACCTTGCCTTCCGCAATGTATTTTCCGATGTTGAACCTAGCTTGCATTTTAGTCTCCGAGTCGAATATCGAAACAATAGACATTTTTTATTGAGATAGATATGAAAACACAATAAATATGCAGTAGAATAGTAGGCTCAAGAAATCGAAAGTTTGAGAGTAGAACGGTTATGAAAACGTGGGGAGTAATTTTTGGAATGGAGGGTTTTATGAAATTGGGGGTTTTGAAACGAGTGGCCAGGATTGATCCGATCGATCTACCGGTAACAAATAGACCTTTGGAATTCAGTTGAGGATTCGAGGATATTATGCGAATTAGTATTGTAAATTTTGGAACCCGCCTCTGCTATTGGTTAGAAAAGAAGAGTGTACTTATCTAACCTAATGCAGTAGGTTTAGGCGGGAACTGGGTGTATACACCTCATTAAATGGAGTGTATAAATCCAGTTTTAGGGTTTCCAAAATTTCGCAATTTAAAATTACAGTAATACCCTTAAATCAATTCCAATTACTTAGTGAATATACACATATAAGAACTTATCTGGTCTGTTCGAGTTCATCAGAACAGATTAGTAGACTTCAGTTTGCACTAGACGAGTTCCCCCTTCGACTGTGCTTGTCTGTCTGACTGTCGAACATCATTAAGTACCTATCTCATCTTGTGCGACATGTTAGAGTAGATACGGGTAGTAGAGTGGAATAATTAAACTGAGTATCAATCAAATGCAGTAATCAAGGTGTCGATCAAGATGACTTTTAACAAACTTAAGAGTCAACATAAGGATATTTAAGAAATCATAGATTCCCCCTTAATTTTATATTCTCTTAATATTACCCTCAGCTTTACCAGCTTCCTCATCGGGTTGTTTGGTCATCTTGTCTGACCTTGTATACCTGGGTCTAGTCGAGTCTGAAAGTAGTATGACTTGTCTATGTTCTGCGAATGACTTCCTTTTGTATACCTGTCTTGTTAGTACAGTACTATGCCGTAGTAGGGTCTAGATCAATCAATCCTAAACTAATGCATAACTCTTGAAATCGTGCTTCAGCCAGTGGTTTTGTAAGAATGTCAACTCTCTGAATGTCAGTGTGAATCTTTTCCATGCGTATGTTCTTCTTCTCAACATGATCACGTATGAAATGATGTCTTACATCTATATGCTTACAACGTGTATGCAAAACAGGATTTTGAGTGATAGCAATAACACTATTACTGTCACAGAATATAGGTACATTCGATTCTACAATATTGTAGTCTCGGAGTTGTTGCATTAACCATAATAGCTGACTACAACAACAACCTGCAGCCATGTACTCTTCTTCAGTATTAGAGGTTGCTACACTTGTCTGTTTCTTTGGAAACCATGAAATGAGTTTAGAACCAAGAAATTGACATGAACTAGATGTATATATCCTATCTATTCTGCAACAGCCAAAGTTCGAGTCTGAATATCCACTTAAGAATAGATCATCATCTGTAGGGTACCATAAACCTCGATTAATGGTTCCTTTCAGATATTTCAAAATTCTTTTAGCAGATTCCAGGTGACTTTCCTTGGGGTTTGCTTGAAATCGTGCACACACACCAACAACAAAAGTTATATCTGGCCTACTAGCAGTCAAGTAGAGTAATGAACCAATTAGACCACGATAATATGATTGATCTACACACTTACCTCGCTCATCAGGATCCATGCGGTAGGCGGGTAGCATAGGTACACCAACAGTTTTACAAGTTTTGATGTCATACTTATCAAGTAGATTTCGAGTATACTTGTCTTGATTTATGAATATGCCTTCAACAGATTGTTTTACTTGAAGACCAAGAAAGTAATTCATTTCTCCCATCATGGACATTTCAAATTTACTTTGCATGAGCTTTAAAAATCTCTCACTCATGCTGTTGTTGGGTGAACCAAAAATGATATCATCCACTTAAATTTGAACAAGTAGGATATCCTTCCCTTCTTGTCTTCTGATCAAGGTTCTAACGACCTTGCCCTTAGTAAAACCATTTTCTAATAGAAAGAGAGAGAGAGAGTGTCGTACCATGCCCTTGGAGCTTGCTTCAGTCCATACAGAGCTTTCTTTAACTTGTACACTTGATTGCCTTTCACCTCGAAACCTGGAGGTTTTTCTACATACACTTCTTCCGCAAGAATACCGTTAAGAAATGCACTTTTAACATCCATTGTATATACAATAAACTTCATATAAGCAGTATATGCAAGAAATAATCGAATGACTTCTAATCTAGCAACAGGTGCAAAGGTTTCATCATAGTCTATGCCTTCGGCTTGTGAATGGCCTTGGGCTACTAGTCTAGCCTTATTCCGTACGACTAAATCATTCTCATCTTTATTATTTTTGAAAATCCATCTAATGCCAACTACATTATGGTGTTCTGGCCTATCGACAAGTTCCCAGACGTCGTTTCGAACAAACTGGTTCAACTCGTCTTGCATGGCGAGGATCCAATTACTATCAGCCAATGCCTCTTTAACGGTTTTAGGCTCGATAGATGAAAGGAAACAATACCAGCAAAACATAGATGGACTCGGCTGTTCTTGTGACTCAAAGAGTTGTCGTCTAGTCTTTACACCAATAGTAGAGTCACCAATGATATTATCAGTATTTCCATATCTTTCTAGACTTAACAGACACCCTTTCATCATCTAAGTCAACTACAGCATCATGCATATCAACATCATTTTTATCAGCAGATTTATCAGTAGTAGACGAGTCAATTAAAGCAGGCATGTCAACTGGTCTAGTAGACTTACCTTTGTCACTTACCTTTACCTCGTCATCTAACTCGAGGGCTTTTAGGAATGGATTGTAGGCTTAATCTGATTCGTACACTTCTGATTCTTTTTCAGATTGAATCTTTAAGTCATTCACTTTCTTACTGATCTGGTTGGTAGACGAGTCCTGCCGAGATTCATCGAAAATAACATGTGGTGTTTCTTCCACACAAAGAGTAGAGTAGTAAAACACTCTTAAAACTTTGCTCGTAGAGGAATATCCTGAGAATATCCCCTCGTCTGCCTTAGCATCAAAGGAATTTAACTTACTTTTCCCATTGTTATGGATGAAACACTTGCATCCGAATATATGGAAATATGAAATTCTATGTTTTCTACCTTTCCATACCTCGTAGGGCATCTTACCTAGTGCCTTGTTGATTGCACTTCTGTTTTTGGTGTGGCATGCTGTATTTATTGCCTCTGCCCAAAACCTTTGAGGAGTATTATACTCGGCCAACATGGTCCTGCAGGCTTCCTTGAGTGTTCTATTCCGTCTCTCAGCTACACCGTTTTGTTGAGGTGTCCTAGCTGCACTAGTAAGATGCTGGATACCACTTTTAGAGCAAAAATCATTGATATAGCTATTGATAAATTCAGTCCCCTTATCACTACGAATCTTGACAATGGACTGATTCTTCTCAACTTGTATCTTCTTCAACAGATCAGGTAGAAGAGTTTGTGTATCACTCTTCTTGTGTAAGAAGACTACCCAAGTAAACTTAGAATATTCGTCTACCACAACAAGTGTGTACCTTCTACCATTCAAGGTTGGAGGAGTGATTGAACCATGAAGATCCATATGTAGTAGTTCTAGGACTCTACTTGTTGAGAGAGTTGGAATAGATTTAAAGGAACCTTTTACCTACTTACCTTTCTGACAAGCATCGCATACATGAGACTTGAAATAGATTTCGTTGGGTATACCTATAACGAGGTAGTCTCTTGCGATCTTATTAATCACCTTAAAGTTCATATGGCATAGGCGTCTATGCCATAGCCAACTAATCTCTTTAGGGTTCTTACTAAGAAGACAAGTATCCCTCGGACAGCTATTCCAGTTCACGATGTATACGCTGCCTTGTCTGATGCCAACGAGTAGTACAGTGTGTGTCCTCTTGTCGATGATCTCACATTTGCGACTCTTGAATTGTACCTTATAACCACGATCACAAAATTGAGAAACAGATAGTAAATTGTACTTCAAACCATCAACGTAGGATACGTCTTATATTTCTACATCTCCATTTCGGATGTAACCGAAACCTTTTATAACAGCCATTGAGCTATCACCAAAGATCACCCTGGGTCCTTCTTGTTCGCAGTAGCTCGATAGAAGAGCCTTAGTACCCGTCATGTGGTGCGAACAACCACTATCGATGTACCAAGTTTCTCCTACTCAGCCACATTTCTTATACAAGTCGAGTCGACCCTGCAATGATGATATTTAATAATTTAGGTACCCTACTTGTCTACTGGGGTCCTGAGGGGTTAGTAGAGTTAAGAGGAATCCAAATGTACATAGGAGTTTTGAACAAATTGGACCTCTTCAATTTGCTGCCATACTTATTGCAGAATAGAACCTTATCAACCTTATCTAATCTATCATCAGACCTTGAGTCTACTCGTCTGAGGTAGCCTTTCGACTTAACCTCTACTTGAGCAGGCATAGGCCTTTGATAGTTCGAATATGGTTTATAAGCGGTTGGGCCATACGGTTTATAGACTCTTTTAGGTCTTTCCTCACTTATGATATCATATGATAAAGGTGGAGGATATAAGACAGGTTGAGTACGATATTTTGGAGCAACCTTCCTAGGTCTAGTCGAGTAGAGCTGAGACTGCCTTATGAAAGGAGGTCTAGGCTCTTTCCAACTAGTCTGTACTTGTCTAGAACTCGTCTCCTGAGGATACCAATATTCGTATTTAACCTGGTTTGGTCATCCACGACTAGTGGTCTTCTTTTGACTAGTTCTAAACGGAACAGGTCTGTTGTTAACATTCTTTTTACCACCTTTGGTAATCGGAGTGTTAACTCTAGTCTGCTTGTGTGCAACACCTTTTGATGATGTTCCAATATCGTATTCCATTGGTCTTTTGCCTTTATCTTTTGTCAAAGAACTTGGAATAGCAGCAGTAGGGTTCTTAATGACATGAGTAGACGAGCTAGGTGTATCAGCACCCAACCCTGTCTTGTCATCTGGAGCCCTATACCTATCTGACAGTTGTTGATTAATTATTGAAGAATTAACAAATTCAGTAAGTTTAAGGTCTAGATTTATGACTTCAGTCTCTAAAAACTTATTGCGCTCCTCAAGCTTTTTGCACTTGTTCTTTAAAACATTGAATTCATTAGTCTCAGTAGCATGTGTCTTTAGTAAGGCTTGATATAACTTGTCTGTTACCGCACACTTTTCTTTGAGTTGTCTCAACTTTTCTGTCAAGCGTTTTTTTAGGACAGTTATATTAGGAT
The DNA here is from genome assembly GCA_963675135.1 of Galeopsis tetrahit. Lineage (NCBI taxonomy): Eukaryota > Viridiplantae > Streptophyta > Magnoliopsida > Lamiales > Lamiaceae > Galeopsis > Galeopsis tetrahit. The sequence goes on from OY776124.1 coordinate 22,129,049, forward strand.
CCACTTTAGACTGAGCTTTTTTAAGATCAATGATTTCTTGTTTTAAAGCGATGTTCTCGTCGCTGACTTCCATGAATGCCTTATTAGCAAGTAGGAGGTCTTCTTCAGTCACTCCAGTGGAATGATGAAGACTACTCCCTACTCCACTGTCGTCAGTATCACTTTTATCAATATCGGAGTCATCACATGAACAGAATGAAGTTGCAGATGATACCTCTAGTTCGATTTTCACCATTAGGATTAGGTCATCATCTGCTATGAATGCTTCTTCTTCGTTGTTAGAAGGGTAACTAGATGAAGACGAAGGTAACTCGTCTGAATCCGTTTCAGAGTCATCGTTAGCCAACATGGCCTTCTTACCCTTATTGTATCTTCGTTCCCGTTTGGCTATCCTCTCTTCTCGATCATCGGTGCTCAGGTCCGGACATTCGTAAATGTAATGACCTGGTTTCTCACAATTATAGCATAATAGATCGTTAGTAGACTTTTTCACAAGAGATTTATCCCTTCTCTTGTCTCGCCTATTAGAACGTCTAACCTTCCTATCCTCAAAGTTTCTATCTCGTCTGTTTTCTTTCGAGACTCATCTCTCCTTTCCGAAGAGTTTCGATCTCGTCTGGTCTCAGACGAGTCCTTGTTCTTAGAACCTCTAAAGTCTCTGTAAAAGCGTTTATATCTACCATATCGTTTGTTTAGCTTGTCGAACTTTCTAACCATAAGACTCATCTGATCTTTCAGACTTAGATCAGACCTACCCAATTCGTCCTTAACACTAGCAGACTTAGTCTTGTCTACTCTAGAGCTCCTAGACGAAGAAGTCTTAAAAGCAACATTTTTCGACACAGTTTTCTCTCTATCACTACTATCTATAAGATCATCCTCATCTATGTCGAACTCGTGTGCCTTGAGTGTTTGGAACATTGTCTCGGTAGACCATTCATCAATGTCCTGAGTATTCTTGATGATCATTTTGACCATCTTCCATCTAACATCTAGACTCTTAAGAATTCTCAAGTTGATTTTTCTATTAGTATACGCATTGCCTAGTACTTCCAAATCATTCATAATGCGTGTGAAACGAGTATCTAACTTGTCTATATTTTAACCAGCCTTCATCTTAAATGATTCGAACCTCTGTACAGTTATGGATAACTTACTTTCCTTGATCAGGGTGGTCCCTTCACAAATGATAGCAAGTCGATCCCACATGTCTTTAGCTAACTTAAATTTTAATACTTTTCCCAGATACTCGTTAGGAAGGGTATGTAAAATATAGTTTTTAGCTAAACTGTCGAGATTGTTCTGTCTCATTTCTTCCGAAGTGAGTTCTGACCTTGGCTTGGGGATGAGTACGCCAACGACTTTTGATGGTTCCAATGCAGCAGTGTTTGGCACCATAGTAACAATTGGTCCTTATTTTACGACAGACACCATCAGGTCGTGAGTCGAGCTGAAGATAGCTTCCATCCTAAGTTTCCAGTAATCATAATCCTGGACTGAAAACTTAGGCAATTTGTTAGCACTTATTTCCATAGCCATGATTTCAAGAAGATCAATAGGAATATAGCAGACAGATCAAAGATACAAGAAAATCAAGAACAGTGGTATTATCAGATACAAACAGAAACCAAGACTTCCCTCAAAGTCTTTAGGGTGATCAAGAAACAGGAGTCCAAAGAACTACTGCTCTGATACCACTTGTAGGTCCCTAGTTGTGTAGTAAGATTGGGTAAGCTAGTAAAAGTCTAGAGGGGAGGGGTGAATAGACATTTAAAAATCTTTCAAAATATCAAAGTACACAATGCGGAATATCAGAATTAACAATGAGCCCTTAAGATATATACTCAACTATTTCAATGAACACCTTACTTGTCTAGTCTATATGCAGATTAATCAATTAACAATATGATCAAACAAACACAAATAAACAGTAAAGTAAATCAAACACGAGATTTATAGTGGTTCGACAACTTGTCTACATCCACTCTCACAACTCTAGTCGTGAAATTTTATTAACTCTTCTCTTCAAGTGTTCTTGTGATTTTAAGTCCCAAGATTAAGACTTCGATCCTTTCGATAACCCCACCACGTGCTTCTTCGATCTAACAACTAGCTATTTAACAAGTAACTAGCAACTTGATTAACAATAGAAACTATAAAGAAAAACTTGTAGCCTTCTTCGAATATGAATTTTATCGTCTCTCTGGCTTCAACTTCAAACTTTCTTTAACTCTGTGAGTTTCTTCTTGCTTTGAATATCTCAATGTACGCTTTTGATTTCGTAGTAACACTAGTCTTCAACGTTCAAAGTCTTCAGGTATTTATAGAGTTCACATATCAAGATAAGTTTGTTATTCCAACAACCTTTTCTTGATAACTAACTTTGTAACTGTTTCTTCTTATCTCTTCACACGTTTCTTCAGTTAATTAGTTATTCCATAACTAACTCTTCATATCTTCACTTCTAGATACGATCTTATCTTTAATCTTTAACTTCACTTCTACGCGCACTTGACTTGTCTTGCTTCTACACTTAGAATATTTCTTCAGTCTTCAGCACTGATCTTGTCTTGCACAGGTCTTCTTGTCTTGTGGTCTTCTTCCAGTAGACATCTAGTAGAACTAATCTAGTCCTATCAACTAATCTATCAAGACTATTACATTACTTTAAGTTTTATATATCCAGCTTAGTCTCCTTAAAACCATACATCAATATGAACATAAAATATAAGCTTCTATACAACAATTATAAGTTTATCATACAACCTATATGAAACTTCAATACTTAGTTTATTCCACAATACTTATAATTCGTACTTGTCTTTTCTTTTCTTCTTTTCTTTTGTACTCTTCTGATCTTGTCACAAGACGACTTCCATAACTAGATCAGTCAACACTTAGAAATATATTCAAGTCCTCTTTTGGCTTATCAAAACTACTTCTTTCATCAATTAGGACTTATTTTAGGATTCATATCCCAACACTGTATTAGGAGCCATCACGGCGATTGGTCCTGAGACGATCACATCCCACATCAGGTCATGTATCTGGCTGAACTAAACCTCCATTCTTGTTTTATGAAAATTAGGGCTTTCGAAATAGATTTGTTCTAGTGAGCTACAAGCACTTCTTCTTAGAAGTCAAGGATTTTAGATTCAGCAACTCGTTAGAACCACTGCTCTAATACCACTTGTTGGTCCCAAAATGAGTATCGATGATGAGAAAGTGTAGAGCGGGGGTGAATAGACTTTCTATATATTTTAAACTTTTTGCGTGTAGATCAGATGAGACGCGCGATCAGAAGAGTGATATACTCTATCGTCTGATGCAAACAAGATGTTCTGATTTCAGAGTGCGAGTGTATATAGCAGATCAAGATAACAAACTTACCAATTGCTTAAATCAGTTAGTTAGTTAGTTGGAAAGTTATCTTAACAACAATAGGTGCAGAATTGTGTACGCCATATATGTTTAGACTTGTGGGTTGAATGCAAACCTTTTAAAGAATGACTTTAATACTATGAATGATATCAACTAATATTCGATATCTGCTGATTTATAAAAACTTATGCTTGTGGATTTTGACTCTTTTGTAAACTTATGAGTTTATCAAATATAAACAGTATAAACAATATAAAGAATGTAAATAAAGTTGTAAATGAACACAATATTTATAGTGGTTCGAACAACAGGTTCTACATCCACTCTCATGATCTCAATCGTGAAATTATATTCCTTGCTAACTTTAAAGTCCCAAGAGAAGACTTTTGATCAAGATACACAACTCTTTTGTGTATACGGATCTATTTGTTGGTTGGAGAATAAGTACCCTTTACAATGGTTTCAACAAATAAAATAAAGGTATGTTTATAACCAACTCAATGTGATGAAGATCATACAGGGATTTCTAATCTCTAAAGATATGAATCTAAAAGATGGCTTAGGATCGAGAACATATAGCTAAATGATAGAAATTCTTTTCTGGCTCTAAAGAACTCGATAGAAAGACTTCAGAATGCTAAGTGTTCTTGAGTATTGCTGATTTCTTGAGTTAAAACTTGTGGAGTTTCTGTAACTGGTTCCAAAGAACAAGTGTTGTGTTTATAGACGATTTTTGCTCTAGAAACTAGTTGTTGCAACAAATCTTCTAAGTATGGTCGAGATCTTCATGGAAGGGATGCTTCTTGCAATTCTGGTACGATATTTCCTTAAAAGGGAATGTGCATTTAATGCTTTGTACTTCTTTTGAAAGATCTCTGAACGACCTAGTCCAAGTCAACTAAATAACTGCACTGTCGATTACTCATTGGTCCACATCAGCCGAGTTGTTACACTTCTATCTTGTCTTCTAGTTGAGTAATTTAGAACAAGTCTGACATTCTCTCTGTCTTCGGCTATCTTTGTCTTCAATGCATCTTTAATGAACTACCACTTCTTCAAATGGATTTTCATCTTTAAATGCTAACTGTCATCTGAATTTCAAATGAGTCTGACTTTAATACTCTTAAGGCTTTTCTTCGACAAAATCAGGTGAGCTCATATCTGCTAAATGCATCTTCTGATTTATTGTAGATTATCATATAGCTTCTTTCAGTTGATAAGGTATACAACAACCTTTCATCTGATTTCACTAATGAGCTTTGATGTCTTCTAGTCTTTAGTCTTCTACTCTTTAAGTTTTGAGCGAGCGCATGTTAATTTAAATGTGGCAACAACTGATATACATACAACTGATCCACTAACTAAGACTTAGACTATTTCAATACTTCTAAGCTTTATAAGACAGCTCAGGTAACCCTATACTAGATAACAAATTATTATTCTAAACCTTACTCTACTAATCTGATTTTGGCCATCAAAACTAAATATAGAAATTACAATCAGATTAGGGACTGGATGAATAACCCAACAAGATTGTCTGTAGTTAAGAAGTATTTCTTTGATTTATTATGGGTAAAGAATCAAGGTGATTCAATACTTTGTATTTTGGGCAATATTATTAATTATAGGACAGATTGAAAAAATTAATGCAGAGAACGTGTCTTGGTGTGTCAAGTTGATTATGTCCCCTTGGTGGGCTCAAAAGGTTTATCATATCAAATCTGATCAGTGAAATTTATTTTTGGTTTGATAATAATGTTGAGTTGTCCTTACTCCAAGGAATAAAATATACTCCCTCCGTCCCACAATTATTTTCACACTTTCCTTTTCGGGACGTCCCACAATAACTTTCACACCCTTAAAATAGAAAACTTTTTATAAACTCCACCCTCACAATATCCTCAATTCACATGAAACATAATCAAATCATAATCTAGCATCGTAAAATAAAATATGTCTTGTACGTACCTCGTCAATTGAAGCGGGAGGCGGTGATGAATGACCTTTAATTTTTAAAATTGTATCGTCAAATAAAACTCTTTAAATAATTTTGACTTTTAATTTTTTTTTTAAACAAGTCTACAAGAACATAGACCTGCTCTGATACCACTCTGTCACGCCCCAATTTTCATAAAAGTAGATTTTACGGAAATACTTAACAATTTTAAAATAAAGGGGCATGGACTTAAATTTTAACTTAAATAAACGAGACTTGTGAACTTATTTAAATATAGATTTAAATGATTAACAGCGGAAGAATCACAATATCTCAAATTTAAAATACCAATAGTACAAGTCTTGATTATCTCGTAACAAAAGTCTAACAATTGATTTCTTGATATATAAATAAACTAGTTCAAATATGTTTTACTTAGAGAAGATGCAATAGTTTGTCATCCACACCCTCTCCTCGCCGTCAACTCGTCAATCTGAAATGTTAAATGTATGGTATGAGCAAAACCACTAGCTTAGTGAAACCGCTTTGACAATATTAAATACGACATTCAAATAAAATGTATAGCCACATAAAATCACGTAATTCACAAAAAAGTCACATGAGCACCTTTCATCTCACATAAGCACTTTTCCATCATACTTTTGATTAATTATTAATTACGTTATACGGTTATCCCAAGGATCTCTTTTAAATCCCAATGGGTCCCTATCAAAGACCTCTTTTTAGTCCCGAGTTCTTTTCTTGTGCACGATGGATCCCCCAGAGATCTCTCTTCAATCTTGGGTTCACCGAGGACCTCTCTTCAGTCCCGGGCCTCTTTTAAGCCCCTGGCCTTTCATAGTCTTTTACATTAAAATATTCACTCACATTCAAGTCATATCACCATGCACATAAACAGTCTATTCATATGAACTAGTTAATAAAGACAAAGAAACCACACCTGAAATAAATGTTGTGGATGCAATTGATGCAATTAAAATAACCTTAATCCTTTCGTAGTCGACTTCCACGAACCGTGAGTAGAATGAATAAATCTAGGGTTTTGTATAAAAATATTATGATGTGTGCTTTTAATTTGTGAACATGAAACTCTATTTAAAGAGGAGAGAATAGAATTTCTTGTGAGAAAAGTTAGAGATTTAAATTAACCATAAAACTGAGATTTGATTTACATAAAATATTTGCCTAAGAATAATTAAATAAGGAAATATAGAATTTAATAATAATAATAATAAATTACATATATACTGTACGCATTTATTTATGAAATTTTACCGAATGAAATATTAGGTATATACGTAATACGTATCTATATATATTAGTTAAATTAATAATATTTCCTTTATTATATAAATCTATATTATCATATAAAGAAAATAATATCTTCTAAATTTTATAAAATATGACAAAATTCTGGGATATTACAGTAACATTCAAATCTTACACTATAAATATGAGATCATTATCATAACTCACATATGAGCGATGAGATGCAAAAGGGCAAGCCAAAGTTCATAAGTTCCCAGAAATCAGAAGAACTCAAGAACTCGTTCATGAAGATTCAACAAAGCATCACCTCATCAGTAGTCAAAATGAGCTCATCAATCCTAAGCCAGTATTGTTATATACTTATCCAAAACTTAGAGAGAATTTCTCAATCCTAGCATTAGGCTAAATCAGATTGTAAAAGAAATTCTCATTGCTAATCCTCATACACGAAACTCACCTTCAACCATAAACCCCTCGAAGTTAAGTTAAGTGTTCATCACTGTAACGAGTACAAGTGCTCATAAACACTTGCGAAGACCGTAGTAGTTTGGAACTGCTCTGAGCTCAAAGTCCTCCACTTGGGACTATAAAGGACAAGACGTGTTGCTCTTGTCACGGTAAACATTACAAGACCCTTTATGTGATTAAGGGATTAATATCTCGATTGGAATCATGAGAGCGGATGTAGGACTGGGTCCGAACCACTATAAATGATGGTGTCTTGTTTACTTGCTTTATTATTAACTGTCATCATCATACATGCATTCTTACATAGCATAAGTTTTACCATAAAAGGTTTTGTATCAGTTGATACACTATCGGCTGATACCCCAAAATGTGTTTATGCATGAAGGTTATTTTTTTTAATAAGTATAGACGAGTATAAGTCTTAATGGGCACACTACATTCCGTACTTAATTCTAATAGATAGCAAATCAGTAGACTAACTAGTCCTGAGCCGCTAGTGAAATCAGTAGACTAGTTATCTTGAGGAGTTAGTTTATTTTCCACACCATCAGCAGACATCAAGTCAGCTGATCTATACTCGACTCGTCTGAAAAACGGGGACCAATAGGAAATAATATATTATTCCAAGATAAAAAATCGTCATTCTCTTATAAAGAAAAGAGAGATTTGTAATTTTTGAAATTCCTGTGTGTGCAAATAGAGAAAAATTAATTCTTCCTTGAGAGTTATTAGTTCATGAGATCTCTCACCGGATCAACGGGCAAGCATTTAGGTAATACTTGTGAAGACAATTGAGTTGAATTTGTTACTCTTCTCAACGACATCTATCCGATTCAAAGGTAAATACGTAATCCCTCAGTTCCGCATGTTTAGGGATTTAATTATTTTATCATACATTCATTACATGAATCAGTTGATTTAATTTGTTTAAATTATGAAATTAGATTTATGATAATTCATATTTAAAATATCCATTGATCGATTGATATAGTTTATTCGGGAATGTCCCCACGAAGCATATGTAAGGCATGAAACAAAGACCTGCAACTTCGCGGAAGACATAAATCCCCAATCTCATCCAAAAGCTCTGCCTCGCTATGTACCACTTCATCATACAGGAAACCGTGTAAATGTAGCCCCGTCAATTCGAATATATCCCATAGTGAGATTGACACTTCTCCGAAAGAAGTGAGCAGTGTATTAGTAGACGGGCACCAAGCTCACAAAAGGCCTTGACAATTTTAGAGTAGCAGTCATAGGTGAAAAGGGACGCGAAAATAGGGTCATAGATACCTGCTTTCTAAAGAGTGTGCCCACATCTGCTCAAAACGTCCTCAATCCATTCCCAGTAGCCCTTGATAAAACGAAACTCTCCAGAAAAATCTATAAGAGCACTCCACTTAGTTGTACCCATGATTATACGTCGTCCCAATGTTGGAAAGTGGTTTACCTCTCCTTCAGATTTTTTATGGTGCGCGGATTTGAGAATCTAAGCCTTCGACGACTTGGTTAACGAAATTTCTTTGGACCAACTCTCCTTGAAAAGATCATCAGCTAAATGTGGCCAAGTCTTTGCAAAACTGCCAATGAGCGGCTCCTCAACAAGAAAACGAATCCCCTTCTCCAAAAAATGATGTCTGTCATTAAGAAACACTAAATGACGAACTCCGGAAGTCGAAGTGATGCCCTTGAAATAAACCATGATGAGAATGCAAATCAAAGATGACCTAGAGAAAGAAAAAAGGGACGTAAAAATAATAATAAAAAAAAAAGGTGTAGGCGTGAATTTGCCATCCAACACCCTCAATTATTAATTGAGGTATGCAAAATCCCAATCAAGTTTCAAAAGGGTCCAACTAAATTATACGATGCCATGGGCCTTAGTATTCTGTCCCCCCAAGTCAAACTCATTTATCTGCTACCCCAAATATATGCAGAAAGAAGTTTCACTACCTTAAAAGTCGACACTCAGCGAAAATATTGTTGATGTCGCCAACGCTGCACCACTTTGATGCGCGAAGAAAAAGCCGGCGCTCACATACTTAGGTCGCCGACGCCAAAAGCGAAACCTCTCTCGTCGGTTCCTGCCTGTCCTTTTTCCTTTTTTTGTGCAGAAAGGACTCGCGCACAATATGTTCGAAAAAATGCCTAAGAAAGGTACTCGAAAGAAATTCTGATTTATTTTGTCGTCTAATAAGAACACGGGGTGCATATTGAGAAGAAGAGTTGTATTCCTCTTCGAATTTCATGAAATTGAAAGAAATAAAACAAATCACGCCAATAATTCGTTGAGAAGAGAAGTTGTAATCCTCCTCTAATTTCATGAAATTGATAGGAATACAACAAGCTGCTTTAGTGTGAAGAATTTGTTGAGAAGAAAAATTGTACTTCTCTTCAAATTTCATGAAATTTGATAGGAATACAACAAACTCACAATAAAGTGGTGAGGAGCTCATTGAGACGACATTGAATGTAAAAGTAAGTCATAGTAAATCTTGAGTTGAAAGGATTCATACGTATACTGGTATACTGACTTTGCAAATATTATGTGAAAAAAAAAGAAAGAACTGGATACACGAAAGAATGGGTAAATTTATGCCTCCTTTTATAGGATGATTTGGGGTCTAATAGGAAATAATTGAAATTAAATTCCATCAAAATTGGGATTGATTTGTGAAATCAAAGAAAGAAATTGGGCCAAGAAACCTTTGTTGGCCTGCATTTAAATGGTTTGTGCCCAAGTAGTCAAAAAATAAAATTTAGGCCAGAGTGGCAAATTTTGGGCACGGAAAAGAAAATTGTGTTACGGCCTAAGTAGGAAGAAGATATGTCAATCTAGCCTCAAGAAACTCTCGGCATGTTGAAAAAAAACACGTTGGATTTAAGCCAACCAAACTCATAAACAAATCAGGGACAAATGGTCGGCTTCCACCCATATTGGGCCTAGAAAAATTATTGGGCCAAAAAAAAAAAAAAAGACTTAAGTCAATTAAAGAAAAATGATTTAACTTTAAAGCCCAACAAATTTTGTGCTTCATTCACTTAAAGACATAAAGCGTCCGTGAGCAAAGCACGAGTGCGTATTTGTAAGCAAATTAAATTTGCACCCAATCAGATGGCGACACGTGGACAAATATATATTAGAATCAAATTTATTTAGTATTTAAAATTTTGAAATTCCCATATTAAACAGTTAAATTAGTGATATTTAATATACATGATACAAGCCGGTCAAATTATACGAGTATCAAAATACTCGTAATTGGTAAAAAATATGATTGACTTACCATATATGGATAAAATCAAATCACATCTCTTAAAAAAGGGAAGAGAATTAAATTAAAATCAATCAAATTGACATCAACCAATAAGAAAGCGCCACGTGACACGATAAATAGGGAAAGCCTCCACTCCCTCACCTTATAAATAGGGTCCTCCCTCATTCATTTCAAACACACACAAAAAGCATTTCAAGACTCTATAATTTTTTGCAGGGATTTAGAGTGTTCTTGAGCATTCGAAGGAGCTTCAAAAAAAGACATTCTTCACACAAATAATCTGAAAGCGACGTTCAATCCGAGATTAAGGTGTCAAACCCATTCAGATCGGCGTTCTTCTCAAAGCGTTCTTCATAAGTCCTCGAAGATTCAAAGGCGTTGTTCACGGACTTTTGAAGATTCAAAGGCGTTCTTCGTGGGCTTTTGAAGATTCAAAGGCGTTCTTCGCTGACTTTTGAAGATTCAAAGGTGTTCTTCGTCGCATTAAAAAATGTTCATCCAAAAACTCTCCAAATAAGCGTTTGATCCAAAACAAGACTTCAAGTCCTTGGATAAAAGTTACAAATCTTCAAGTTCAATTGTGGTTAGGATCGAAGCAAGAATCACGCCCCCGAAGATCGTCCAAGTCAAAAGTCAAGATTCGAAGAGAAGAATCAAAGGAATTACATTAGAGATTGTAAACCCCACAAATTTTATCGGTTAATCCGGAAATTAAAAAAATTGTATTTCAATTTCGTGTTTTATATTTAACTCACGAAATTTGTTGTTACACATGCCTCAGCAGAGAAATGTTTTGAGTGGGCGGCGGCAATGAGCACAAAGACTGTGGCGCGAGGAAGAGGGGGTAGTGCACTGCTTGACACTCACCTGCTACAAGCCTTTTCAAGATAAATACAGACGTAGCTTTTTTTAGGCAATCGAACCAAATAGGGTTGGAATAGTTCTTCACGACGAGCATGACGAGATGAAAATGGCTAGAATGCGAGTATTTGGTGGATATTGTGTCGTTGTTGAGGAAGGTGAGACAATTGGTTTTTATGAGGCTCTTTCATGTATTAAGGAGTAGGGCTTGGATAATTGCATCATCGAGGGTGATGCAAAAATAGTTGTGGATGTTATTAATAGATCGGAGCCTTTGGATTCGACCTTTGGAGATTACGTTATGGCTGTTTCGCAATTTATTGATGAGTTTTACTAATGTTTCGATTACTTATGTTACAAGGGTTGCCAACTTGATGGCACACACTTTAATTTGCTAAATATTCTCGTCGCTTTAATGACTCTTGCACTTAGATAGATCCCCTGGATTTTGTGGTGGGCTTCCATATTCAAATTGTTCTTGCAATAATAGAAGCTAAGTCCATGCATTTTACTTTAAAAAAAAATATATAAACTTGTGGGTCAAACTCGGGTTAACACGGATCAAACTTGATTAAAATACAATACAATATATTTTTTCGTTTTTAAGTATTGTTTTACTACATGAACAAAATTATGTTACTACATGATCAAAATACTGTCACTATAAGACCAAAAGTATACTACTACAAGTCCAAAAATATTTTGGACACTTAATTTTTTGGACGAATTCTCCATAATATTTTTTGGCATGTAGTAGTACACTTTTTGACCTTATAGTAATAATATATATTGGTCATGTAGTAAACCACCTGCTTGCAACCCGCAAATTTTTTGGGTGATCCGGATCCTGACTTTTGACCCATCAATTTTTTTAAAAATGTGTTACTTAAACATATTTTATGTGTGAAATATTTTACACAAGTGTCACTAAAAAAATTAGATTCCCTCATATTAAAATTAATAAAGTAAAAAGAAAAAAATATTCTTTCTGAAATAATTCTAGGGTGGATTAAAAATGAAATTATCTCTTAAAAAACAAAGTTAAATAATTCAAGGGAGGACCAATATATATATATCAAGCCTATAATTTAATGTGAAATTTATTTGTGGTAGAATATTTCACACATATGTCCACAACAGTTTACATATCTAAAATTATTTAATTTAATATGTAATTTTATATTAATTACAGCGTTGTTCTTCTAATAATAATAATAATTCATCATTAATCCAATTTCCACACACATATATACATATATAATTGTATTCCAAAAACAAATTTAAACAACAAAGTAAAGTAAGAGATATTTCAGCCTCCATAAACTATTCATCCTTACAATAACAGTGAAACATATTTTATTTTTTCATAACTGATAAATGCCATTTTTATGTGAATCCATAAAATTTAGTCTCATTAATTAGTTACATGATTTTTCTGAAAGACTATCCTAGAAAATTCAAAATAACATATGAAACTAAACAATCTGTGATCAAGCGTTTATATTTTTCATAAAATTCAAATACTGATCAACGGCACTAGAGAGGACGGCCATGTTGACTTTAACTGAAGTCGCCGCAGAAGTGACCGGATACAATTTACAGTACTTAGCGGGGCAAATTGGGTTCACATGGGCCGGCTTCCCAATTCCAAAGTCAACATCCAACCCTAGCCTTGACAATTGAGTCATGATCAACGCGCACGTTGAGTCAAGATCAGCCCGATTCCATCTCCCTAATTCCACCACCTCTCTCACATACCCATCTTCCACTCTTTCTTTAGCTCTTTTCACTAGCTCTGCCACGTATCCAAAACCCTTTTCGATCAAGTCTCCAACGTTCGTTTCTGCGCACCCGAAAACGAAAGCATTGCCATAGTACCCACTTGGTAAACTAGGGTTGACTCGTTGTCTTATGTTCATGCTAAAGATGAGTTTTACATTTTGGTTCGAGGGCAAGTTCAGTGCCCTAACCCAACATCTCCAAATGTGAGCCGAGAGAACTTCAAATGACGTAGGTGTGAATTTTGTTAACTTTTTTAACTCGTTTATCATATTTTTATCACAAACGATGGAAGTGGGTATCAATTTTTCTTGATCGTAACGAGAAGTAAACCCACAAATGTCTGTAACTCTTGCGTACTCAGGATGACTCAGTGAGTTATCACAAGTTGACTCGACTGACACCGGGTCTAGAAGATGACGACTCCAGATTGGTTTAGGTTTATCATCAAACACTAGTTTACCTCGAGCTAACTCGGCAAACAAGTTGAGGAACTCACCGAGTCCAGTGCCGTCACATATAATGTGGTTAGACCCCACGGCTAGTGCAATACCTCCATCTGAGAGCCACGTTAGCTGCATTACGAACGCTGGGGCCCCCGCAAGTACATCCTTCACTTGTAACGACAAGAAATTCCTCCATTGATCGATATGCTTTGGGGCTTCTTCAAATTCGGACACTTCATAATTTGAAACTGCTTCAATGAAAAGTGCTCCCTGAGCTCGACAGTCAACCTCTAGGCCCGAATCGTTGGCCCGAGCTCTGACCCTCCCTGCTAGTGGGTAGTAAGGCACGAGGGCTCGACCCAAAGCTGACTTAACATTCTCGGTGATTGTAGCTCTATTGACTCCATTGTGTGGTTCGTAAACGAGCAACACTTCGGAGGTGAAACGCAAGAAAAGTTGAGAGTCTAAAGCAGAGAGTTGGAGAATGTGATTTGGAGTTGGCTCAGAAGGAATGATCACAACTTGTTGTTTTACAAGCACGGATGTTTCCATGGTTACTTCTTTCTGTTTATGCATATAAACTCATGTATCCCCACACACATATATATAGTATATGCTGGGGTTTGGAGGTGGTAGGGTAAATTGTAAGATTTAACACATGTCAATGCCATAAAAGTATTAAAAAATTAATATAAATGAATTGATTACATACCTCTTTACAAGTTCGGATTAATTATTAGATAAGATTGAATACTTTATGTTAAGGGAAAAGGGGAAATATGGATCAAAAGGAGTTTTGAAAATGAATAAATAGTTCATCCTTTTCCCAATTTTAGAATGCACTTTCTGCTCACCAAAAAAAAGATAATTAAAAAAGAGAAAAAGGAACGGCCTCTCTAACGTCCATACATGGTTTTCATTTGTAGAATTACTAAGCAGCAAAATTCACGTGATCCCTTTTTCCTTAGGCCTAACCCATAACCATTTTATATTATCCATTCCCTTCAAATTCACTATGTCCATTTCTTTGGCTAGAATTTTTTAAATTTATTAGTTTATTCTTAAAATAGATAAGTGAAATTTGAAGTTTCGTTCCAAATGGAAATTTTCATTTTACTTTTGGTGCCATGGTTCGAAAATAGTCAATTTTATGCGCTTCATACCTCATTCGTTAACTTCTGATCCAATTCCCGTCAAATTCCGGCCTTTAGTTTCCTAGAGATCCGAGGGTCGAGTTATAAATAAATATCATACTCTCGTCGAGCCTATTAGTTTGAATTTGTGTTAGAAATTTCCATAATTTTCGAGCCGCTATGTGAATAAATAATTTTTCTGCCAAATTTCGAGCTATTAATAAAAGGATACATAAATATATTATTCATTTTTTAAAAAAATAATATTATCGAAAGACATACTATTAACACATATTATTGAATATGCTTTAAAAAAATAAACATTATTGAATACTGCCGAAACTCCCCTAAACGTGTGATTTTATAGTCAATGTTGATAAGGGCATATTTCAGAGGAGGGCTTCCCAATTTGTGAACACGGTGATTGGTAGGGTCATCATCCAGTCAAGGGAGAAACCTTATGATCATGCACACCTGCTCGAGACACTTCAGTCCTTATGGCAGATTACGGACCTCAAGGTTGTTTCTTTGGGCAAGGGTTTTTTCAATATCAGCTTTCCCATTCCAGAGGATAAGGACCGGATATTCGAGACCCGATCTTGGCAGTTAAGGCCAGGGGTCATTCATCTTATGACATGGTCTCCTCATTTCAATCTGAACACTTTTAGGTCTTCGCTAGCCCAAGTCTGGGTTCGTCTTTCAGATCTCCCAATTGTGTTCTGGGATCCTTTGAATTTGGAGGCATTGGCATTTGTGTTAGGTACTCTTGTGAAGATTGATGACCGTACCTTAGAGGGCATGATGGGCCACTATGCCAGACTATTAGTCGAGGTGGATATGCTTACCGTCCCCCCAGATAGCATTCCATTTCAGCTGGATGGTCACAGGTATTTCGCTCAGGTCCATTTTGAGACTCTTCCTAAATTTTGCACCTCTTGCAAGATCGTGGGCCATTCTCTTGCGGTTTGTAGAAAATCTGCCAAGCGACGTGAACGGAGGGCATCGGCCCGTCGGGGACGGAGCAAGTCTAAGAGGGGTTCTGTTGGTCCTTGGTGGAGTATAACACAAGTGTATGGGGGGAAGGGGGGAATGCACTTGTGTATGCAAATTCTTTTCTTTTTGACAAATTGGTCTTATCAGGCAAGTTGTCTCACAACTGGCCTGAGTGTAAACTTTGATAGATACTTGTCCTACTGATTACTATTGAGTGATCAGTTGGCTAAATATCTAAAAGAGTTACTTAGTGCGGAATGTGGTTGGCCTTTGATTAAAGAAATACTCCAAGTTAATTTCTGAAAATACAGGTTATCAGGGACTTTGTCCAAAACAGATTTTCTTACTTACTAAGTTATGATTCTTTAAAATATGTTTGAATGAAGTGAAGTTAAGAATGCAGTAAGTAAATGAGACACAAGTTTATAGTGGTTCAGAGACTCAAGCTCCTACATCCACTTTCCCTGATTGAACAGGATAATTCCTTCTCAATGGAATTAGCTTGTTTTATAGTGCCAAGGTGCACTGATCAACAACATTCTCTTAGTGTTTTTATCCCTATGATAACTTGAGTCCTAGTGCTCAATCTCTCTGAGTTAAGACTGTGTTTCACCCTAACAGTCCTTAACTCATCACTTCTACAACAAACACTCTCTTCACTAAATGAGATAAGGTTTGAGGTTTGGTTCCAACTAGTAGAGATATCCTTTACAATGAGAACAGGAGTAAAGGCTTAGGATATCTCAATGCTAAGCTAGGATGTTTACAAAGATTGGCTTAGCTGACTTGAAGTGATTCAGGAAACTTGGAATTCTAGAGAACAGCTTGGTTTCCTTTTGAAAGCTTGATGATAGTTTGATAGCTTGTAGTTAGATATGAATTCCTTTGATCACTTCTGTATTTATAGGCAAATTGAACAACTAACCGTTGGAGGGATTAGCAATTCAAATATGTCTATTTGTAGCACCATTGAAACGGTTATGAAGCTTGGCATCCTTTTATCCACTGTGTAAAAGGGGTCTTCAATGGTTGCTTGAATGAATGTGTTGACTTCTGAAAAATGTGGCTGAAAAGACTTATGTCAGTTTCCAATTTTACACATTGTCCTAGGTTGATTTGTGGCAAACTTTACACTCAACCAACGGCCAGATGGGACAAGTTCCCTGAACATTCTTGCTGCAGTTTTAGAATGTTCCAACATTCATTCAATGCTTCACTCTTTAATGCTCTAAGTCTTTAATGCTTGGTTCAGGCATGATTGGCAATAAATGCTTCATTGAATGTGTCTTCTGTAAGCTTTTGACATTCAATTCTCTTGATCATTTGTACTTCAACTGTCTTGATCTTTTGCATTTATGTACACAGCTTTATTGTTCTTGATCTCTTCAACTTAGTTGTCCATTTGATCAGCTTGTCTTGAATGGATCAGCAATTTTGTCCTATAGACCTATCAAGCTGCCTAACATTCCAGCTTTGGACAACTATCCTGAACTCTAAAGTCTCATAACATTTCTGAGATTTTAACTTAAGCATTTTACACACTCAAGTGTTCTGAGACAAACTTGCCTGAACAATAACTTGAGCATATCTCAACTAATTTGTACATCATCAATCAGGGGTTTTGGTATCTAGATCAAAATCATTTTATTCCCAACAATTTCCCCCTTTTTGATGATGCCAAAACCTATTACAAAGGGACCTTGACTAAAACTAAATATAACCTTCAGGATGAATGAACTGGTCAACTTTCCTGAAAGAAACTGTTAGCACACTAAATGAAGTATATGTGTCATGTCAGGTTAGTTGAGATAATGAGTTGTTATCTCTTGATAGAAAATCATTGGTCCTTTTATATATCATGGAGCATTACAGATCAGAAAATTAAAAGGACACACTAACTGATACAAGAATATAAAATAACAACATCATCAGCAATCATAAAAACAAGAGTAGGGAAGGGATAAACTTATCCATCAGAGAGTTCCATCATCTTGGGGAGCAATGCCATATTGAGCCCAGACCCTTTTCTTCAGCTCCCAAACATCCTTGTTGGAGCCTCTAGGGCCTATCTTCATCTTCTCCATCTTCATGATGTTGATGAACTCCTCTAGAATCTTTCCCTCATCAATCAAGTTCCCATTGAACTTAGGAGGCATGTACAGAATTGGACCAGGGGCCTTGAACTCCACTCTAGCCATATCAGCTGCTGCAAACATCTTTTGATAGAGGTCCCTATGATTCTCAAACATGAACTGGACAAAGACTTCATCTACACTCTCTCCAAGCCACTTCCCAATGACATAGAAGTCATATACAAAACTTCTCTTGGCCTCCTCCCATGCATCATTCAGTGAGATTGGAACCCACTTATCATGGTGAGGGTACTGAGTGTCCCATCTTTGCAGCATTTTAGGTTTGAGTCTTCTGTATGAGGCTCTCCTTCTTGGGGCTTTGAAATTTGCCCTTTTTTCATCCCTTGCCTTGTTGGCCTCAACCAATTGCTCCATCCTCTCTTTAGCTCTCTGAAGAGCTAGCTTCTCTTGGGTTTCTGGATCTTTTCCAAACCCTTCTTCAAACAATTTAGAGGGATCATCAGCAAGTTTGGGCACACCAACTTCAGGCATTCTGTCTTGTACTTCCTCTTCAACTTCTTCTTCTTCAATGGCAGGCATCAGGGCTGCTTTCTTCATTCTCTTTGATTTCCTTGCTGGAGTTGATTCTTCAGATTGAAATTCCGAAGGCAAAGTCAGGCTAGTTGGGAATTCATTGAAGGCTTCCAATTCCTTCCTCTTTCTTTCAGATGACCTTGTCACCTTCCCCCTTACTTCAGCAATCTTCTCTTTAGGTTCAAGTCCTGTAGACTCACCACCTGGCCTTTGAAGCTTTCTTGCCTGACTTTCCATAGCTGACATCATGGACTCCTTGACAGCTATTTGAATCTGCTCTTCCTCAGTCAAATTTTCAACATTCATTGGGCCTTTGCCTTTCCCAATGTCTTCTACTGCTTCCTCCTCAATCTCAGGGACCTTCTCCTTTCCCTTGGATTCACCAATTACCAAGGTTCCCTTTGCCCTTGCTCTCTCTCTTTCCCCCTTTTTGGCATTATCAAAACACTGGGGCTTCAAGTCACTTATAGTGACAGAGAGATGTGAGTGGGAATGAGTGAGGGACTTCAACTCCTGCAGTAGGTAAACATTCTCATCATGAATGTTTTTCATTTTATCATCTGCCATGCTAAAAAAGGTGTGAACTGGCTTCATCTTTTGGGAAACTATGGCATCCAATGTGGCTTTCAGTGATTGATCAAGTTTGGCCTGAAGTTGTTCAGTGAGATTGGCCACAACTTGATCAGACACTTTGGCCATGAGTTCAACAGTGAACTTCTCAGCAGCTTCCTTCACCATTGCAGCTTTCAACTCTTCTGCCTTCGTTCTCTGGGCTGCTGTCCTCTGCCTTAAAGCATCCTTGATTGTCTTTCTTAGTGCTTTCACATTGTGCTTGTACAAAGTTTTGAGACCCTGCTGTTCTTTCTTCACAGATCTTGTGAATTTACCCATAGCATCTTTGGCTTTGGTCACTTCAGTTGAGACTGTTTGAAGTCCAGTTTCAACTCCACATATTCTTGCATCAAGAGTAGGCAAGATCACTTCTTCTGACCCTGTGAGCCTCATCTCCACAGAGGCTAGAGTTTTACTTTGGCCATCTAAGGTATCAGCAGTGGTTGCATGAGCCTTCTCAACTTCCCTGACCAGTGTGTCCAACTTCTCTGACTGCTCTTCAATGATGGATGCAGTCTGAGTAGCAATCTGAAAGTGAGCCTCAGAGGTGTTGGCTTGTTCAAAGTAGATCTGGTTAAGTGTGGACACATTTGCTGATACTGCTTCAAGATCAGTGTCAGCATCAACTGGTATATCTGTCAGGGATGCATCTGCAAAAATTTGCTCAAGAGTGACAGCAACTGAATCTGCAAAACTGACAGTGTTAGTAAAAACTCCCTCATCACCCTCTATTTCTTTTTCTCCCATAAGGTCTGATACATCAGCACCTTCTCTCTCATTTTCAACTATATTCTTTTCTTCTTCATTTTCAAAAGATAGACTCACATTCACTGGAGAATCAGGCCTCCTTTCACCAAGGGATTCATCAAGTTCAGATTTGACTTGAAGAATAGCCTGACTCTCATATTGGGCTGCACCCAATATTTCTACTTCCTCACCCTCTATTTGTGGTGCACTCAAGGAACCAGTGATCACACACTCCTCACCATCATCTCCCTCTGATTTTTCAGCACTCACAGCCTTTTCAACTCCTTCAATTTCTAAGCCTGACACCTCTATATCCTCAACAGGATCCACAGAGGGCAGTTGTTGGGAGATCACAGTGCTTGGGCATCCCAAGTCCACTGAGTCATCCTGAATGACTAAAGGCTGGTCAATGTCCAACTTTCCTGACATTGATGAGGCTCTAGCCAAACCAGCTTCTCCCATGGAAGTCTCAACATTGTCAAGCTGTGCCTCAGGTTCAAAAGAACCATCCTTGGCCAATGCATCTTGGACTGAGTCACCATCTTTGGTCAACTCCTCTGAATGATCAGAGTCCTTCACAGAATGAAAAGTCAAATAGTGTACCTGAGCTGAGTTGATACCAGGGGGATTGGGATTTGTGTGATCATCATCATCATCATCATCATCATCAGATGGGCTGTCAGGATGCTTGATTCCTTGGGCTATCCTCTCTCTTTCAGCAAGCACCTTTTCATGTACAATGGTGCAAAATAGGGCCTCAGTGGTTAATACACTGGTCTTCTTTACATTTGCAAAATGTAGCAGCCTATTTTCCTCAACCTGCCACCAGTTGGCACCCTTATCCTGAATAGCCTGAGCTATTTCCACAATAGTTCTATCTTTGATCTCAACAAGTGCTCTGAGATCATAGAATTGTTGTTGGAGCCTGGGATAAGTCTTCAATCCTGGATATAATTCATCCACATTGGCTCTTGCAATCTGCCTCAACATCCCCTCATAGGTATACTCTTCACCACTATCATCTCCAGAAGAGTTGGTTTGGGATTCAGGAGGGTTGGAATGAGATTCAAGTAAGCTTGGCTGGGATTCAGGTAGGTTGGGTTCAGAAGGATTGGGTTCAGGAGAGGTCAAAACAAGTTGGGATTCAGGTGCTTTTGAGAGCATTGTTCCTGAAGAGGTAATTGGAATGGCTGGAATGGGTGGGAAAACAACTTGATCACCTTCTTGAATAGCAGTTTCAAGAAGTTTGGTATAAGAAAGAAGTCTTGGATCAAGTGGGGAAAAGGGTCTATCTTCAAGATTGACCAAATCTGCCAGCACATCAATACCTGATCTATCAGGTGCACCTTCAGGGGAGTACACTTTCTTGGCAATGATTGGTGCATCTTCAGGAGTCTTGCACTCCTCTTCTTCTTGCCTTGGAGATATTCTTCTAGATTGAATATCAGGAGAGTTGGCTTCAGGGCTGTTGGGTTTTGACTTGGATTTGGAGTTGGACTTGCTTGCCTGTCTAATTTCCTTGAAGAATTCTTTCTTCTTCTTGTCTTCTTCCATCAACCTCTGCTTCTCAGAAGTCTTGATGATTCTTCTTTTCCTTTCATACCTTGTTGGCTGGTCAAGATCTCTGAATTCAGTAATACTTTCAGGCTGTAAGGGGACAACCTCTCTGAATACTTCACTCTCTTCAGGAGGGTTGACTCCTTCCTCAGCAACCTTCTCTATTTCCTCAGAAGTGGCTCCTCCACTTCTTGACTGACTTTCTGGTGAAGATTCATTCAGAATCTTCTTAATCTTTTTCATCTTTGGCTGAGCTTTTGGTGGCTGGGCTTTCCTCTTTCTAGGAGAGGCTCTTGGGACTGGAACAACTGCAACAGCTTTCTTGGAGGCAGCCTCCAGCTTTCTCTTCTCTGTCTTAGAAGACAACTTTCTAAACATCACCTTTTGTGCAGGAAAAGGTTTTGGCTTTGCTTGGAGATGGGTGTAGTGAGCAAATCTTTCCAAGAGCAGGCTGGCTCTTGTGCAGAACTGGAGTCTTCCTTCAACCACCACCTTGTGGTGCTTCATCTCCTTAAACTTAAATTTTTCATTCATCATCTTGTCAAGAATGAAATTTTTCCAGTTGAACTTGACTCTCTTCTCAGCAGAGTCAATCACAGCAGCCATCACTCTCAATTTAGGCATACTGATTTGTTCAACACTCCCTGAGTGGCTCAACAGGCTCTTCACAACACAATCAAACAAGTGTCTGTAAGGAAGCTTTAAAGTGTTCTTGTTCTGAGCACTTACAAGTTTCTTTGGTTCTATCATCCAAGAGTAGTAGAACTCCTGATCATCTTCTTCCTTGTACATTTCTGGATTCATGCCTTCAGAAGGTAGCCCAAAGCTAGCTTCTAAATCCTCTATAGTGAAGATGATTGTGTGTTGAGTTTCTTCTTCTTCATCTTCCTCAGCATATGTGAGCTTAGTGCACACATCTCCCTTTTTCCCTTTCCATCTGAGATGGGCAAAGAATTCTGCCATGAATGGATTCAGGCAGGAATCAGGCTTGGTGCCAAGAAATTTCTCTAGCCCTGCCTCCCTCAGCCATTGGAGGACTTGTTGAACTTCTGAATCTGGGCTATCAAAAGCTACCAGCTTTTCAAACCAAAGGGAATTTGGGTTGCTAAGATAAGATAAATCAATGTCCAAAGAGGAATCATTGAAGTCTACAAGCTCTTCTCTCTTAATCTTAGGTGCCATGGATAATATGAGAGATTGGTTGGTTTTTTGGAGAGGAGTTGCAGGTATTAGAATATGCAGAAAGATTTAAGGGTTTTTGAAATTTTGAGTGCGTAAGGATGGTAGTGAAAATTGAGGAGTTTATATATGTGGGGAGTTTATTAACCGTTGGTTAAGAGAAACTAACCGTGGGTAATAGGTATGACCAATTGGATAATATGTGGTAGTGGGATTGAGGCGGTTTGATGGAAGTTTAATGCAAATCAATGGTCTTGATGAAGGCTCAAGAATTCATGAAATCCCAATTAAGATTTTTGCATTAAATGCTGATTTGCCTTTTTGGTGGTAAAAATCTTTATAGCACACTCCATCCTAAAATGGCCTACTCTTAGACCAAGAAACCTCTTAAATGTCTAATCAATGCTAAAAATAGCAATGATTATCCAATTAACTCGGACAAACATCCTGAGATGTGCTTTGGTTTCTTTGAAGGTCAAACTGCTTGATTACCTTGCCTGAGTGAGTCCCAATGTTGCTGACTGGGTCCCACTTGGACAAATCCCCTGACCAACATTGCTGAACATTATAGGGACAACTTTGCTGAGTTTCCCTCTTTGGCTGACAACTTCAGTGAGGTTGGTCAACTTTGTTGAAGTTCAACTTTGATGAACTTCCCCCTTCATATGAGCTTTCTTTCCTCATTTTTCCATCTTGCCTGGATCAAGTAACCCCAATTCAGTTGACAACTCCAAGAACCTTGCTTCAGCTAGAGGCTTGGTCAAAATATCAGCTTTTTGCTTATCAGTGTGGATTTTGACAAGCTTGATATCTTTCTTCTCCACATGATCCCTTATGAAATGATGCTTGATGTCCACATGCTTGCATCTGGTGTGGAGCACTGGATTCTGTGAGATGGCAATTGCACTATTGTTGTCACAGAATATTGGCACTTCATTTGTGATTACTTTGTAATCTCTCAATTGTTGCCTGAGCCAAAGTATCTGAGCACAGCAACTTCCAGCTGCAACATATTCTGCTTCAGTTGTTGAAGTTGCAACTGTATTCTGCTTTTTAGAAAACCATGATATAAGTTTGTTCCCCAAGAATTGACATGTTCCAGAGGTGGATTTTCTGTCAATTGTACATCCTCCATAATCAGCATCTGAGTATCCAGTGAGCTCAATATTGTCATCAGCTGGATACCATAATCCAAGATTCTCAGATCCCTTGAGATATCTTAGAATTCTCTTGGCAGCATCAAGATGGCTCTTCTTTGGATTAGCTTGAAATCTTGCACATACTCCAACTGCAAATGTGATGTCAGGCCTGCTTGCAGTGAGATATAGTAATGATCCTATGATTCCTCTGTAGTTAGTGGAGTTTGTTGACTCTCCACCTTCATCAGGATCCATCTTCCAGTTAGTATTCATAGGAATTCTGACTGGCTTGCTTGTTGCACATCCAAATTTCTTGATCATGTCCCTTGTGTACTTGGCCTGATTGATGAATATTCCCTTCTTTGATTGAGTGACTTGAAGTCGTAAGAAGAAATTCATCAATCCCATCATGGACATCTCAAACTTGCTTTGCATGAGTTTGGAGAACTTCTCACATAGCTTCTCATTGGGAGATCCAAATATAATGTCATCCACATAGATTTGGACTAACAAAATATCATCTCCTTCACAGATTCTGAACAAGGTTCTGTCAACAGTGCCTTTGACAAAACCATGATCTAGAAGAAACTGTGATAAGGTGTCATACCAAGCTCTTGGAGCTTGTTTTAACCCATAGAGGGCTTTCTTCAATCTGTACACCTTGTCTCCTTCTTCAAATCTTGGGGGCTGTTCCACATATACTTCTTCTTTGAGCACCCCATTGAGAAATGCACTTTTCACATCCATTTGATACACCTTGAATCTCATGTGAGCTGCATATGCTAGGAAGAGTCTGATTGCCTCAAGTCTGGCCACTGGAGCAAAAGTCTCATCATAATCAATCCCTTCAGATTGACAATATCCTTTGGCCACCAGTCTTGCTTTGTTTCTCACAATGATGTCATTTTCATTTTTCTTGTTTTTGAACACCCATTTAGTTCCAATGACATCTTGATGAGTTGGCCTATCTACCAGCTCCCAAACTTCATTTCTGGTGAACTGATTCAGCTCTTCTTGCATGGCTATGATCCAATTGGTGTCTTAAAGTGCTTCCTCAATGTCTTTAGGTTCCTGTTCTGAAAGAAAACAACAAAACAGAGCACTTTCTCCATGAAATCTTCTAGTTTTGATCCCTTCACTTGGATTACCAAGTATCAGGCTAGATGGGTGGTCTTGCAACCAAGTCCTTCTAGACCTGATCCTTTCAGGAGGATTGTCCTCATCTGAAATTGGATCACTAGATTCATTAAATTTAGGAAAGTTAATTGAAGGATCAAGCTCAGGATCATATTCAGGGGTGTTGTCCTCATTGTCAGATAAGTTGACATTTTCCTTGGTTCCCCCTTGAATAGTGGATCCATTAACTACCTCAGCATTGCCTGCTTCTTCATTGGTAGTTGTTACCTGGTTTTGAACTGGGATGGGGTCAGTCAGTTCAATTTCTCCTTCAGGTTGGTTGTCTACTGGTTGATTGCTATCAGGTAGGTTGTCCAGTTTTTGATTTTCATGAAGTTCAGGCTGGGTAACATCCACAAACACTGTTTCCTTGTTTTGAAGCCTTAATCTGGTTGTTCTTTGTGTTATCTCATCAATATTCAGGTTTCTATCCCTGAACTCATTAATAGATTCATCAAACACAACATGAGGTGTTTCTTCCACAATAAGAGTTTTGCAATTGTAAACTCTGTAAGCCTTGCTGATTTGTGAATGTCCAACAAATATTCCTTCATCAGCTTTGCTATCAAAAGCTTTCAATTGTTCTTTCCCATTATTATGGATGAAACACTTACAACCAAATATGTGAAAATAAGCAACAGTGGGCAATCTACCTTTCCATATTTGATATGGGGTTTTACCTTGTCCTTTGGTGATTAAGGACCTGTTTTGAGTGTGACATGCAGTGCTAATGGCTTCAGCCCAGAACCTTTTAGGCAATTTAGATTCAGCAATCAAGGTTCTTGCTGCATCCTTCAAGGTCCTGTTCCTTCTTTCAGCAACCCCATTTTGTTGAGGTGTTCTTGCTGCTGAAGTTTCATGAGTTATGCCATTCTTGCTGCAATACTCATTGATGTATGAGTTTATGAATTCAGTTCCTTTGTCAGATCTGATCTTGACAATGCTTAGGTCCTTTTCATTGCTCAATCTCATCATCAATTCAGGTAGCTTGACTTGGGTCTCCTTTTTGTTCAGCAAAAATACTACCCAAGTGTACCTGGAAAAATCATCAACAACAACTAAAGCATATTTTCTTCCATTTATACTTACTGGGATTATTGGCCCAAATAAATCCATATGCAGTAGTTGAAGAACTCTCTCAGTTGAGATGACAGGTTTTCCTTTGAATGAGGCTTTGATCTGCTTTCCTTCCTGACATGGCTGGCATATGTGTTCTTTGGTGAACACTTGATTTGGCAGCCCTTTAACTAGAGAGTTTCTTGCAATCTTGTTGATGGTTTTGAAGTTTAGGTGATTCAGTCTCTTGTGCCATAGCCAGCTTTGCTCATTTGTGCTTTTGGCAACAAGACAAACTGCTTCAGGGGTTTTGCTCCAATCTGCAAAATAGACATTTCCCTTTCTCACCCCTGTTAGTAGCACCTGTTGTGTTGATTTGTTTTTGATAGTACATTCATTTGGTGCAAATTCAACACAATATCCTTTGTCACAAATTTGACTTATAGACAGCAAGTTATATTTTAGGCCTAGAACATATGAGACATCAGTAATTTTAACATTACCAATGTTTAATGTACCATAGCCTCTTGTGATGCCTTGAGAGCTGTCTCCAAAGGTTACTGAAGGACCATCTTTTTCTATGAAGTCTGAGTAAAGCTCCTTGTTTCCAGTCATGTGCCTTGAACATCCACTGTCCAGGTACCATGCTGTTTTCTTGTTGATGCTTCTCTTCTTTTTGGGGTCCTTGCAGCCCTGCAAAGTCAAAATTTAGGTACCCTTTGAGTGTTGGGTCCTAGAGGGTTAGCTGTACCTTTTGGAACCCAAATCTGCCTGATTACTCTGATTGATTCAAAGTGTCTGACTTGGTTTCCATTTACATCTACATACACAGTTTGACCCTTAAATGCCTTGAGTGATATCTGTGTATAAGTGTTAGCTTTGTAGGGTTCAGGAGAGTTGGTAAATTTCTTTGGGACATTTCTCCTGAAGTTACTAAGCTTAGGTGCAGCTGGGTAAGACTTTTGAGGATAGGTTTTTGGATGGCCTTTTCCATTTGGCAAGTAAGGTCCAGGCTTCCTGAATGTTTTATACCTATCAGAGGGGATTGGCCTTAATCTATTCAGTTGAGGTTGCCTCAATTGAGTTGGCCTCTTCTGAACAGATTTTGGACAACTCCTCTGATGATGATTCAGATAGGTTGGCCTTCCATTGGTTCTACCTTTCTGAACCTCATTGCTCCTGTAAGCAATGCCTTTAACCTTTTCCAAAGGTGTGGGTTTAGGTACATTGTTTACCTGAGTTGGTATAAAAATTCCTTTACCCTTATCCTTGATCAGTGGTTGATTTACTTCAATTTCATTTTGTTATGCCACTGATCTCACAAAAGTCATCTTAGAATTGCTTGATGAAGCAACACTAAGACCAGGTGAGGGTTCAAATGGATTATAGCCTAATCCACCCTTTTGAGCAAATGGTATTTGAAACCCTTGAATCTCTTCTATTGCCTTAGAATATTTGTTCAAGGCAGACATTTTCATTTTTAAGCTCCCCTCACATAATTTTAGAGTATCAAATTCACTTGAGAGATTGTCAAATTTTGCTTGAAGAATTCTAAGATCAAAATCCTTTTTCCTAAGGCCAGTTCTTGATCATCAATCAACTTTTGTTGTTCAGAGACTTTGAGAGACACTTCCTCAAGTTTTCTCACAATCTGCTGATACAACTCAGTTGATTTAATGTCAAGCTCAGGTTCAGGAAGGTTGGGAGTTTGAGCTTTCGAATTCAGTAGCTCATTTTCTCTGAGTGCTATATTGCATACTTCTCTTAGCCTGGTGAAATCCTCAAATAGTTTTACAAAGTTGAGTTTTAAGGGGATTTCACTGGACTCATGTGTGTTATTTGAAGAACTGGAAGAACTAGAAAATGAACATACCTCATCATTTTCCAATGCCATTTGACAGTCATCATCACTGTCACTGTTGGAGAATAGTCCATCATCAGAAGAGTAGACACTCTCCTCACTTGCTGAATCTCCAGCTACCATAGCCTTCCTGTTGTTCAGCCTTTTATCTCTTTTGTTCTGCCTTTCCTTCCTTTCTTTTGCACTGAGGTCAGGACAGTCATACTGAAAGTGACCCTTCTTCTGGCAGTTGTAACACACATCTTCATCATCATTCTTCTTGCTTGAGGACTCCTTCCTCCTTGATGATGATGGTTCACCTTTGCTGAATTTC
Source organism: Galeopsis tetrahit (assembly GCA_963675135.1). Classification (NCBI taxonomy): domain Eukaryota; kingdom Viridiplantae; phylum Streptophyta; class Magnoliopsida; order Lamiales; family Lamiaceae; genus Galeopsis; species Galeopsis tetrahit. Next base: position 22,156,920 of record OY776124.1, read on the forward strand.
TTCCTATCAGCATATCTGTCTTCTTTCTTTTCATCAGAGACTTTGTCCTCTGATTTATGTTCAGGAGAACTGAATCTCCTTCTGGTTCTGTTATCTTGGTAGAACTTCTTGTATCTACCAAATCTGGAGTTGAGCTTCTCAAATCTTCTAGCCATGAGTGCCAGCTCCTCCTTTATTTCAGATTTTGAAACAGATTGAGAGGATCTTTGAGTAATCTTCTTTTCTGTTTCAGCAGCTTTGAAGGCAACACCTTTGTTTGAGGAGGTTGGCTCTTCATGCACCTTTTTTCTGTTGAGATCAAACTCATATGCTTTGAGTTCAGAGAATACTTGCTGCATTGGCATGTTGTCAAGATTGCTGGTATTTTGCATCATGACAGAATATATGTCCCACTTGGATGTGAGACTTCTCAAGATCTTCAAAGAAACCTCTCTTTTGGCATAGAACTTGCCAAGAGAGTTTATTTCATTCATGATGTCAGTGAACCTGCCATCAAGATGATCAATGGTTTCATTGGCTTCCATAGAGAATTGTTCATATTTTTGGATAGCCACTTGAAGCTTGTTCTCCTTGATCTTTTGGGTACCTTCACACATAAGTGCTAAGGTATCCCAAATCTCTTTAGCTGATGTGCAGTGGTACACTCTCCCCATCACTGCATCTGGAATTGTCTGGTACAATGTGTTCATTGCAATGTAGTTCAGGTTGTGCCTTTTTCTTTCTTCAGCTGTAAGATCATCTTCATCTTTTGGCAGCAACTCCCTTGGATCAGCTTTTTGAGCATCAGTGAGCTTGGGATTTGCTTTAGTGAATGTAAATGGCCCTCTAGTGATGACTTTAAGCATCTCATCATGCTGGCAAGCAAGATGTGCTCTCATCCTGATCTTCCAGAAATCATAGTTCTCAATTGAGAACATTGGCAGTTTGTGATGAGAAATATGGTTGACTTGGTTTGGACCCATATTGTTGATGGTGTTGACAACATCTCCTGGAACTGCATTGTTAGCCATTTCAACAGATGTAATATAAGATGAACGCAAATAAGTTTTTCAGAAATTTGGATCAGTTCAGTGACCACAGAAAATGTGATTTTGAAAATCAGTTGGATTTTCAGAGGCAGTGGTCTTTGAACCCCTGCTCTGATACCACTTGTTGGTCCTTGGTGGAGTATAACACAAGTGTGTGGGGGGGGGGGGGAATGCACTTGTGTATGCAAATTCTTTTCTTTTTGACAAATTGGTCTTATCAGGCAAGTTGTCTCACAACTGGCCTGAGTGTAAACTTTGATAGATACTTGTCCTACTGATTACTATTGAGTGATCAGTTGGCTAAATATCTAAAAGAGTTACTTAGTGCGGAATGTGGTTGGCCTTTGATTAAAGAAATACTCCAAGTTAATTTCTGAAAATACAGGTTATCAGGGACTTTGTCCAAAACAGATTTTCTTACTTACTAAGTTATGATTCTTTAAAATATGTTTGAATGAAGTGAAGTTAAGAATGTAGTAAGTAAATGAGACACAAGTTTATAGTGGTTCAGAGACTCAAGCTCCTACATCCACTTTCCCTGATTGAACAGGATAATTCCTTCTCAATGGAATTAGCTTGTTTTATAGTGCCAAGGTGCGTTGATCAACAACACTCTCTTAGTGTTTTGATCCCTAGGATAACTTGAGTCCTAGTGCTCAATCTCTCTGAGTTAAGACTGTGTTTCACCCTAACAGTCCTTAACTCCTCACTTCTACAACAAACACTCTCTTCACTAAATGAGATAAGGTTTGAGGTTTGGTTCCAACTAGTAGAGATATCCTTTACAATGAGAACAGGAGTAAAGGCTTAGGATATCTCAATGCTAAGCTAGGATGTTTACAAAGATTGGCTTAGCTGACTTGAAGTGATTCAGGAAACTTGGAATTCTAGAGAACAACTTGGTTTCCTTTTGAAAGCTTGATGATAGTTTGATAGCTTGTAGTTAGATATGAATTCCTTTGATCACTTCTGTATTTATAGGCAAATTGAACAACTAACCGTTGGAGGGATTAGCAATTCAAATATGTATATTTGCAGCACCATTGAAACGGTTATGAAGCTTGGCATCCTTTTATCCACTGTGTAAAAGGGGTCTTCAATGGTTGCTTGAATGAATGTGTTGACTTCTGAAAAATGCGGCTGAAAATACTTGTGTCAGTTTCCAATTTTGCACATTGTCCTAGGTTGATTTGTGGCAAACTTTACACTCAACCAACGGCCAGATGGGACAAGTTCCCTGACCATTCTTGCTGCAGTTTTAGAATGTTCCAACATTCATTCAATGCTTCACTCTTTAATGCTCTAAGTCTTTAATGCTTGGTTCAGGCATGATTAGAAATAAATGCTTCATTGAATGTGTCTTCTGTAAGCTTTTGACATTCAATTCTCTTGATCATTTGTACTTCAACTGTCTTGATCTTTTGCATTTATGTACACAGCTTTATTGTTCTTGATCTCTTCAGCTTAGTTGTCCATTTGATCAGCTTGTCTTGAATGGATCAGCAATTTTGTCCTATAGACCTATCAAGCTGCCTAACATTCCAGCTTTGGACAACTATCCTGAACTCTAAAGTCTCATAACATTTCTGAGATTTTAACTTAAGCATTTTACACACTCAAGTGTTCTGAGATAAACTTGCCTGAACAATAACTTGAGCATATCTCAACTAATTTGTACATCATCAATTAGGGGTTTTGGTATCTAGATCAAAATAATTTATTCCCAACAGGTTCCACGCCTACTGATGGGGCACATGTGGAGGACCCCAACTCAGCTCTAGTTCCTCTGGGGAATACTTTTGAGGCCCTTTCAGATGACAACCCTGATTCCGAGCAGCATGAAGGTGACGAGTCAGATTTTGGTTCTATTAGACTGAACAACTTTCAGATGGCGCCACCTCCTTTGGTCTCTTCCATCTTGGAGCATGCCCGCAGTAGATATGCTAGACCCATAGCACTGCCGCTTCGACGTCCTGTCAGGGGACGGAGTGCCCCGACTCATGACTCCCTCAGGGATATGGCCAAGGAGCCTTTTATGGTAGAGGACTCCAGTTTGACGGAGCAATCGAGTGTTTCGAGGCATACCAGATGCTGGTCTGGGGAGGATTCTTGCTATCAGCCGCCGATGCACGGCTCGACGAGTGATCGATGATAGTGTTGTCTTGGAACATTTACGGGGTGAGGCATATTCGGTCGAGGAATGCCCTTTATGAGCTTTGCCGCACTCATAACCCTGACTGGGTCTCCATCTACGAGCCTAAGGTTATGATTTCTAGCCTTTCCTCTCGTTATTTGTAGTCTTTGAATTTGGTTGTGTTTACTGTTAACGATAGAGTTGCATCGATTCCCAATACTTGGATTCTTTGTAAGCCTATTCATGTTCCTACATCTAGAGTTTGTCATACCTCAGATTGTCATGATTGAGACTAGGGATGCCACTCGTTCTTGGTCTTTTGGTTTTAAGCATGCTAGTAATTCTTATATTACTCGTCGTTTGCTGTGGTCTGATGTCTTAGGTTCTACTGCTTCCAGTCTCTGTGTTTTGGGTGATTTTAATGTGGTGACAGGGACGCATGAGAGAAGTCCGTGTTCTGTGGCTACTCCTAGAGCTTCTCTTGATTTCAGCGAATTCATGGATGAGTCGGGTTTAATTGATTTAGATACTACTGGGTCTCAGTTCACGTGGTCTATTCGCCGGGCTCCTAGGGGTTATACGACTGCTAGGCTGGATAGAGTGTTAGCCAATCAGGATTTTCTAGATTTATGGGCAGGCGTGGAGGTTATTGCCCTTCCTAGACATAAGTCGAATCATCACCCTCTGCTCCTTACTATCAGATCAGACTGGGTTCAGGTTCGTCGTCCATTTCGGTTCCTCAGTGTGTGGTGTCAGCATGATTCCTTCAGATCAGTTGTAGAGTCTTCATGGACCCAACCGTTGATGCACCAAAACCCTATTGTATATTTTATATGTAAGTTGAAGAGGCTCAAGTCCTCATTGAAGATTTGGAACAAGACTGTGTTCAGATATGTTTTCACTCAGATCGAGTCTGCCACTCGTTGCCTGGCTGATATTCAGCACCGTATTGAGTTGGAGGGTGATTCTGAGGCCACCTTTGCAGAAGAGATTCAGGCTCAGGTTGATCTTGATGGGTTGTGGACGGCCAGGCAGGAATACTACATTAAAAGGAATCGTTTACAGTGGTTGACTAACGGAGATAGAAACACCAGATTCTTTCACATTTCTCAGCAGACTAGGATAGCTAGGGAGGTATCACATCTTTGTTCATTGACGACATCCTTACTACGGACATGGACACCATCAATTCCCATGTGGTTACTTACTATTCTCAGTTGTTTGCGGATGATCGATCGTCTCCTTTCGATGCTAGTATTCTGGACAGCTTTATGGATACCATTGTGCCTGATGCCCATAATGGTCTCCTTATGAGTGTTCCCTCAGCGGAAGAGGTTAGAAGGGTTGTCTTTGATATGGATGTTTCGAGCGCTCCGGGTCCGGATGGCTTTGGAGGCTGCTTTTATTAGGGATGTTGGGACATTGTGGGCCAGGAGGTGGTTGATGCTGTCAGACACTACTTCCTTTTCAGACTTTTACCACCTGGGTTGAACTCCTGTTTCATAACGCTTGTTCCCAAGATGGAAGGGGCCCGTAAAGTGGAGGAGTTTCATCCGATTGTGATGGGTAACTTCATCTTTAAGGTCATGACCAGAGTTTTGTCTTCGAGATTGGGCACTTTTGTTAGTAGCTGTCTCTCTGCATATCAGTTTGGTTTCGTCCCGGGCAAGCGGATTCACACCTGCATCGCTTTTGCATCTGACGCCATTAATACCCTGGACTACCCGAGAGTTCACGGGCATATGGCTTTGAAGATTGACATGATCAAAGCGTTTGACACCATCTCTTGGCAGTTTTTGGAGGCTATCATGGCAAGGATGGGCTTTTGTACTGCTTTCATATCTATGGTGAGAGGAGTCCTAGACTCGGCTAGGATTTCAGTTCTCATCAATGGGGAGCCGAAGGGGTACTTCTCTTGCTCCCGGGGTGTTCGTCAGGGAGATCCTCTATCTCCATTGCTTTTTTGTATTGTGGAGGAGGCGCTTGGGAGATGGATTGATTGGGAGATAGATAGAGGCCGACTTCGCCCCATCCGATATATACCTCGTTATCTCTTCTATGCGGATGACATCATGATATTTTTGAGGGCCACAGAGTCTAATATCAGGAACCTACATGCTGTTTTACAGGGGTATGGTCGTCTTTCAGGTCAGATCTATAGTCCTCCGAAGTCTAGGGCTTTCTTTGGGCATGCTGTTCCTCAAAGGCTTCGTCGTCGAATGCTCAGGGTCACAGGAATCGTAGAAGGGTCCCTTCCTTTCACCTACCTAGGAGTTTCGATCTTTCGTGGTTGCCCCATGAAGGCTCATTTACAGCCTGTGGTAGACGATGTTATTGCTAAGTTTAGTCGCTGGAAGGGTAGCTCCCTTTCCTTTGCAGGGAGACGATGTTTGATTAACTCGGTTATCATGGGTTCTATGGTTCATTCTATGATGGTCTACAAGTGGCCTATTTCACCACTTCGCCAGGTGGAACCTGCAATGCGCAATAGTTTATCCCACTATAATGTTGAAGTGTACTTTTATCGATTCACTTATTCTCTCTTTTTGAAAAGTTTCACGAGTTGATAAAGACTTAACCATTACCAATTCACATTCGTTCTAGGGTTGTTATTTGTTGGGATGTAAATTCACCCTAAGCCCCACTTGATGTTAGAATAGTTTTGATGGCCAAAACACTTAGAGTTTATAAATGTAATAGGATCAGCTGACCTTGTATAGAACAGCTGAGACTAGTCTTGTGTGATCAACTGTATAGATATCAGTTGATTAGCACAGTCCCGACTTACATGCGCTCCCTCAAGATGAGAAGAGTAGAAGACATGAAGACTAGAAGATCCTTGAAGGCCAGTTAAGTAAGGTGCTTGTATACCTACTTATCTGATGGAGTCCAAGATTGAAGATGGCCTAAAGCAGCACAAATAATTCGCAGATCAGACGAGTGTTACTCGACTGATATCAGAAGACAGAAGACCTAAGGCCAGAAGAGTAGTCAGAAGACTAGTAGTACAGATCAGAAGACTATGTACTCTTCCAGGACTCAGCTGATTCCCAAAGTCATCTTGCAATTCAAATGAAGACCTTCCTTATTTAGAAGATTGACATGATCCCAGGATTGGAGCAATCAAGCAGCTGGAATCAAGGAATCAAGCCAATATGGAAAGATTGCCCCAACGGCTAGTCAACTCCAACGGCTAGTTGCAAGCAATCACCATTATAAATACAAGAGGATGAGAAATCACAAGCACGAGATCACAACAAGAGAATTCAACAAGCTAAGCAAGCAATCAAGCAAAAGCCATACTGTTCTAAGAATTCTCCAAGAGCCCAGAAAACCTTAGAATACTTTTAGCTCTTAAGTGATTTCTATCCAACCCAAAAGAACCTGAAACCTGTTCATATTGTATGTCAATTGTTTTAGGCATAGTGGTTAAGCAATTTATAAGCTTGAACCATTAGTTGGATACATTTCAAAAACCCCAAACCCTCACCGAAAGGTTAAAGTTTTTGAACCCCTCAAAGTGCAAGTGCTTACAATCACTTGTGGAGACCGTAGCTGTTAGGACGGCTCAGATCTCAAAGTCCTATCCTTGGGACTATAAAGGTCAAGACCCTTGTAATTTGTGGTAAATTAAAGGGATTAAACATCACGTAAGGACGTGAGAGTGGACATAGGATCGTATATCCGAACCACTATAAACCTGGTGTTATTTACCTTTCTGCACTTTTCATTTATGTCTCTCCATATATATTTTATATAGTGCATACTGTGTTTTCAACATTCTTCAACTAAGGCCACAACTTTCAAACCAGCATCAGCTGAGTACTTTCATTAAGCAAAACAAGTTAACACTTTCATAAGTAACAAAAGAACGAGTCTAAACAAGGCCTACCATAATTCCGCATACAATCTCTTCATTCAGATCACTATAGTCATCTGGACCAGCAGACTTGCAGTCCAGTTGACATAGCAATCAGAAGAGGTTCCCCAACTCTCTTGAAAAAGTTTTAAAGTCTATTCACACCTCCCCTCTAGACTTTAATCCCACTCACTACTCGTTCAGGGACCAACAAGTGGTATCAGAGCAGTGGTTCTATCGGACTACTGTCTCTAGATTATCAGAAGACTTGAGGGAGTCTTTCTGTAGTCCTCTTGAGCAGATCTTTTTCTTTTGAAAAACTTGTTTTCGAAAACTCATACAACATGAGTGCTAATATGCGTAAGTTGCCTAAGTTTTCAGTGGAGGATTATGATTACTGGAAGATCAGGATGAGGAAGAATCTCACATCAGTCCACTACAAGATGTGGTCAGTAATCACTGAAGGCCCAATCACCATCATGTCAGTCAACACTGCAAATGGTGATCCAGAAGTTCCAGTTGGAGAACTTGCCCCCAAGACGATGAAGGATCTCACACCAGAAGAGATGAAGCAGTCAAATCTTGACAGCATTGCTCAAGATTACATCATGCAAACTCTTCCAAATGAGTACATTGCAAAAGTAATCAATTGTGAATCAGCTAAGGATATGTGGGATGCTCTAGCACTCCTCTGTGAAGGAACTGAGCTGATTAAGGAGAGCAAGTTGACAACAACAGTCAAGAAATTTGAACACTTCAAGATGCAACCAGAAGAGTCTATTGATCAACTAGACAATAGATTTACCAAGATCATAATGAGATAGAATCTCTGGGCAAGAAATATACAAATAGAGAGAAAAATCTAAAGATCTTAGACTCTCTAACCAAGAAATGGAGACTCAAGAAGACCATCATCAAAGATACTCAAGATATAAAGGAGTGGTCTGCACAGACTCTATTTCAGAACCTAAAAGCTCATGAATATGATCTTGAAAGAGAAGAAAACTCAGGAAGTGATGAACCTACTGCAACCCAATCTACTTCCAAGACTGTAGCTTTCAAGGCAGCAAATACAAAAGCTGCAAGCACCTCATCTGGCAAGACCTCTCTGAAAACAGAAGACTTTGAAGGATCAGACATGAGTCTAAAAGAGCAAATGGCCCTTATGATCAAAAGATTCGAAAGGATGAACACTCTCAACAGCAAATATAGAAAATTATATAGAAACTACAAAGATAGAAGAGCCAGTTCACCCTCTAGAGGCTCCAGAGAAAGAACACCAGAAAGGTATCCTAGAAAGAATATGGAGTCATCTGACAGCCGAGGCTCCAGAAGAAGAGATGCCACTCCTCCAAGGAAAGGCAGTTCAAATCAAAAACCTGGAGCATGCTTCAATTGTCGCAAACCAGGACATTATGTCTATGAATGCCCTGAGCTGGATGACAAAGAAGAAAGAAGGCCAAGGAGAGACAGAAGAAATTCAGATAAGCATGCAATGGTGACTGAAGAATCTGAATATCAAAGTGATGAACTTCCTACATCACCAGACTGTCAAATCTGCTCAGATGATTCAGATGATCTAGCTATGATGGCCATAGGAGAAAATGAGGTAAATTCCTACACTACTACTTTCCATTCACCTATTTTATCACAAACAGATGATATAAATTCATCTGAAGGCGAATCAGAAGACACCTATTATCAATCGTTAAGAAAGGTAAAAGGTGATCTGGATATTGCCACTAGAGCTTTTATAGAAGTGGAAGAGGAGAATAAGGATTTAAGGAAAGAAATTGCTAGGTTGAAAAAGGTTAACTTTGATAACACCCCTGAGTTAGTCACAATGAATGAAAGATTGACCAAAGAAGTGGAACTTCTTAAGGAAGAAAATACCACAACAACTCAGTTGTATGAGGGGATGTTAGAAACTCAAGCCTTAGAAACCAAGGAATTTCGTATACTACAATCTAAGTTCGATGACCTCTTCCAAGCACACAAGCTCTTAGAAAAGGAGAAGGAATGCCTAAATCAAAAGATATCAGAGTTCAATAAAGCCTCGACTACTATTGAAAGTATCTCTGAATATTATAGATCAAATGGCAATAAGATGGGTTTTGGCTATGAACTTAATCCATCAACATCCTCTCCAGCTGGGGGTAGTACACCTAACAAGTGCACTACTCAGACACATGAACAGGGTGAGTGTTCTAAACACAATGAACCTAATATGAACCAAAAGGCATCTGTACCAACTAAGGCTAACTATTCCAACACCAAAAACGGTAAAAGAAAAGTTAACCCCAAACCTGTACAGAGGAAAAGCAAACAGCCTAGACCATCTCGTCTGAGACAGTCTCAGTTGTATGCTGCTCCAGCCAAGAAGAAGAAATCTTCTTCACACAAATCTGTTCTCTTTGCACCCCCTATCTCTTATGATATTGTGAGAACAGAGGAGTATGGTCCATATAATCGTGTGTATCGACCAGATAATGCACCCAGGCCGAATGTAACTAGTCAAAAGATAATGTATGTACACTCCTATAAAGGGAAACCATTTGACTATTACTTAGCTGACACAAACAACAAATCAGATCAGTCCAAGGTGATAACTGGTAAGATTTGGTTCTGTGATGCCCGAGGGAAACAACTCAAGTGCTCAAGGTTGTTCAAACGACCAATGTATATGTGGGTTCCCAAGGGTAGTACTAACACCCAAGGACCCAAGACAAAATGGGTACCTAAGACTTAAACTTTCTTGCAGGAAAGGAGGGACCTATACAGAAAATGAGGTCTAGCAGGAGAGATATGGTACATAGATAGTGGATGCTCAACCCATATGACTGGAACCAAAGACCTACTGACCAACTACACAGAAAAGAGAGGTCCAAAAGTCTTTTTTGGTGATAACGCGCACGGTAACACAAAAGGATATTGCATCCTTAAAAATGGTGACATTGAGGTACATGATGTATCATATGTAGAAGGCTTAAAGTTTAATTTACTATCTGTTTCTCATTTCTGTGACACGGGTTACTCAGTAAAATTCTCTAAAGATGAGTGTCTCATAAGTGATAAAAGAACAAAACAAAACCTTCTAACAGGATCTAGAAAAGGAAGTATGCATCTTGCAAATTGGAACAGCTGTCCTAAGGATACATGTCTGCTTGTGAAGAGCCCTAAAGATGTCAGCTGGCTATGGCACAAACGTCTTAGTCATCTGAACTTTAAGACTATGAACAAGTTAGCAAGGGAATCCTTAGTTGATGGTCTGCCTAATGAACTCTACTGTAAAGACCAGGTCTGTGATGCATGTCAACAAGGAAAGCAAACAAAGGTCTCTTTCAAGACCAAGAAGACAGCATCAACCAGCAGAGTTCTTGAATTGCTTCACATGATCTTTTTGGACCAATCACTCCAACCACACTAACAGTGAGAAAGTACACTCTTATTGTTGTAGATGACTACTCCAAGTTTACTTGGGTTATCTTCTTATACAAGAATAGTGAAACTCAGCAGAAGCTCCCTAAACTATTAAAGAGGATCCAAGTAGAGAAAGGAGAACCTATTGTGAAAATTAGAAGTGACAAAGGCACTGAATTTATTAACTCTTATATTATTGCCTATTGTACTTCTAATGGTATTCAGCATGAGACAAGTGCAGCAAGAACACCACAACAGAATGGTGTAGCTGAAAGAAGAGTCAGAACGCTCAAAGAAGCTGCAAGAACACTCCTTGCTGAATTCTCCACTCCTAAGAAGCTTTGGGCAGAAGCTATCAACACAGCTTGTCACACTCAAAACAGGTCAGGTATTCACAAAATTCATGAGAAAACCCCATATGAACTGTGGAAAGGCAGGAAACCTAGAGTATCTTACTTTCATATATTTGGTTGTAAGTGTTTCATTCACAACAATGGGAAGAGTAAGTTGAATGCTTTTGATGCCAAAGCAGATGAGGGGATATTCTTGGTATACTCCTCAACTAGCAAAGCATTTAGAGTATTCAACAAACGAACCCTTCTTGTGGAAGAAACACCTCATGTTGTTTTTGATGAATCTTGTGAAAAGAGTGCAGTAGAAACAGACTCAGCTGTAGATCAGATGAAGAAACTAGTGATCAAGTCCAGGTCTGATGAGTTTATTGAAGTCAATGAACCATTTCCTGAAGAACCAGAGGAGGATAAACCACACAGACCAGTCACTAGATCACAAACTCAAGCTGAGCAAGCTGTCCAAAATCAAGATGCAACAATCCCAAATGCAAGGGGGAATGATCTCTTTGACACACAAGATACAGATGATGATCGACCTAATCAAGTCAACCGTCCTGATGGCACTAGAACATATGAGAATCCAAGCTCATCTAATGCAGATACTCTTGTAAGACATACATGGAGAAACAACCATCCATCAAACCTCATCTTAGGAGGAGCAGACTCAGGTGTCAAGACCAGAAGACAACTGAATCAGAACCCTCAATCATCTATGTTCTGCTGGTGTGCCTTCTTGTCCAACATTGAACCAGCTGACATAGAAGAAGCAATAACGGATAGCAATTGGATCACTGCTATGCAAGAGGAACTAAACCAATTCGAAAGAAATGAAGTAGGGGAATTGGTAGATCGTCCGGAAAACCACAATGTAGTAGGAACAAAGTGGGTATTCAAGAATAAAAAGGACGAAAATGATGTGATAACTAGAAATAAAGCAAGGCTAGTTGCAAAAGGATACTCACAATCTGAAGGAATTGACTATGATGAAACCTTTGCTCCAGTAGCCAGATTAGAAGCCATTCGACTATTTCTAGCTTATGCATCATATATGGGCTTCAAGGTATATCAAATGGACGTCAAGAGTGCTTTTCTGAATGGTATTCTGGTAGAAGAAGTGTGTGTAGAAAAGCCTCCAGGATTCGAAAAAGGAGATCAAGTATATCGTCTGAAGAAGGCCCTCTATGGTCTGAAGCAAGCTCCCAAAGCCTGGTATGACACATTGTCACAATTCCTACTTGACAATGGTTTCACAAAAGGCAAAGTTGACAGAACACTTTTCAGAATACAAGAAGGAGAAGACATTCTAATGGTGCAAATATATGTAGATGACATTATATTTGGATCACCAAATCAAGATATGTGCAAGAAGTTCTCTGAATTTATGCAAGGAAAATTCGAAATGAGTATGATGGGTGAGATGAATTACTTCCTACGACTCCAAGTCAAACAGAGTTCAGAAGGGATCTTCATCAATCAGTCCAAGTACACCAAAAGCCTATTGGAATGATTCAAAGCTCTACAAAGCAAGACTGCAAGAATTCCAATGATGACGTCATTCAAAATGGAACCAGATGAGTCTGGACAGGCAGTTGATCAAGCTGAATATAGAGCACTTATTGGATCTCTACTATATCTTACAGCTAGCAGACCAGATATAACATTTGCTGTAGGAGTATGTGCTAGGTTTCAAGCAAACCCAAAGCAAAGTCATCTAGAAGCAGCAAGGAAAATTCTCAAGTACCTAAAAGGAACAGTCAATCTAGGACTATGGTACCCTGCTGATGACAATCTAGAATTGAGTGGTTATTCTGACTCAGACTATGGAGGATGTAGAATTGATAGGAAATCCACATCTGGAACCTGTCAATTCCTAGGCAACAAGTTGATATCATGGTTCTCGAAGAAGCAAACTTCAGTTGCAACCTCCACCACTGAAGCAGAATATATGTGTTGGGAATAAAATGAGAGATGTTTTGATCTAATACCAAAACCCCCCTGAGACATGCCTAAGTCAATAAATGTGTTCTAAGAATGTTAGAACATATAGATAATAGGCTAGATGAGAAGCTGAAATGTTAGGTAGCTCTTAGACAATTAGATGCACAGTTTGAGGGGGAACCTATGCTTTGAAAATGATCAAGATCAAGTCCCCTCAAGGCTCAAATTCTGGAACAATCACTTAAGAGCAAGGACACCCTATGAAATCTAAGATGCTCTGATCAAGAGAGTTGTCCAGAGAAGATGCTCTTATGCAAGAACAAGATTGTAAAGCTCAAAAGGACAAGTCCAATGAAGATGCTCTGATCAGGAGAGTTGTCCAGAGAAAATATTCATAAGCTCTGATCAGGAGAGTTGTCCAAAGAAGCTAGCCATATGCAAGAACAAGCTTACCTAGCTCAAAAGGACAAGACTAGCTCAAAGATACATATTCAAAGACTGTGCAAAACTGATTTGGACAAGTTCCCTGAAGCTAAACTGGACTGTGTTGCATTGACTAAGTGATTTCAGAAATTAAAGGAGTCTAAACTTAAAGGGCCAACCACTATTCCGCACATATAACTCCCCTAGATAGTTACTCAACTAAGTACTCAATAGTACTTAGTAGCTTGATTATCTTAGGAGAGTTAATCTTCTTCAGCAGAGTTGTCCAAGACAACCTTGCTGAACTCTGGTTTGATCAAAGTTGCAAAAAGAATTGAAAACAAGTGTATTCCCCCCCCCCCCCATACACTTGTATATACTCCTTTCAGGACCAACAAGTGGTATCAGAGCAGGGGTTCATAGACCACTGCTTCTGAAAATCCTTCTTGATTTTCAAAACTCTCATATTTGTGTGGTCACTGAACTGATCCCTTTCTGAAATCCATCATTTGTTAACTAACTGATTATTTGTGAGATATGGCCAACAACAATGCTGTTCCTCCACCTGCTGTTCAAGGATTAGACAACATGGCCACAAATCCAGTCAATCACATTTCTCATCACAAACTGCCCATGTTTTCAATAGACAATTATGATTTCTGGAAAATTAGAATGAGGGCTCATCTTGCATCTCTCCATACTGATATGCTAAGAGTAATCACAAGAGGACCTTTTGTGTTTACTCAAACTAACCCCAGAGTGACAGCCGAGCAAAAAGCAGATGTAAGGGAACTGATTCCCAAAGATGAGGATGACTTCACTACTGATGAAAAGAGGAAAGATAATTTGAATTATCTTGCCATGAACACCCTTTATCAAACAATTCCAGATGCAGTTATAGGAAGAGTCTACCACTGCACAACAGCTAAAGAAATTTGGGATACTCTTGCTGAAATGTGTGAGGGCACTGAAAAGATCAAGGAGAACAAGCTCCAAGTTGCTGTGCAGAAGTTTGAACAATTCTCAATGGAGTCTGATGAGTCCATTGACAAATTTGCTGGTAGATTCACTGATGTGATGAATGAGATTAACTCATTGGGCAAGGTCTACACCAAGAGAGAGGTTGGACTGAAAATCCTAAGGAGTCTCACTCAAAAGTGGGATGTCTATGCTGTAATGATGCAGAATACCAAAGATCTCTCCACCATGCCCATGCAACAAATATTCTCAGAACTTAAAGCCTATGAGTTTGACCTCAATAGAAGAAAGCCTGTTGAGGAACATTCAAATCCTACTAAGGGAGTGGCATTCAAAGCCAAAATTGCTGAACCAGAAATGCAACCCACTCCCAGATCATCAAAGACAGTCTCTAAGACTGAAATGAAGGAAGAACTAGCCTTGATGGCTAGAAGGTTTGACAAGCTCAACACAAGGTTTGGTAGATACAAGAAATTCTACCAAGACAACAAATTCAGGAGAAGATACAACTCCCCTGAAGATCAGGCTGAGGACAAAAAGCCTGAAGAGAAAAGATCAGAGGACAAGTCCTCTGATAGGAGAAGATCCAGTAGAGCTGATCCTTCTTCATCTAAGAGAAGAGAAGAATCCAAGAAGGATGATGATGAAGATCTGTGCTATAACTGCAAAAAGAAAGGGCACTTCCAATATGACTGCCCTGAATTAAGCTCTAAAGAAAGAAGAGAGAGGCAAGCTAAAAGAGACAGAAAGTTCACCAATAGAAAGGCCATGATGGCTGGTGAAGAATCTGATAGTGCTGAAAGCTTCAACTCTTCTGATGGACTATTCTCCAACAGTGATGATGATGATGATGTCTGCAACATGGCTCTTGAGGATGATGAGGTATCCTCTACTTCTAGTTCACCATCATTCATCTCACAAAACACTAGTGAGGTTAACCTGAAACTTTCCTTGGGAAAGTTGATGGAAGATTTCACTAGATTACAAGAATTTCATGATAATTGTGTGAGAGAAAATGAAAGATTAGCTACTGAACTCACCAAGAACTCTGAGGTAGCTGTTGATGTCAAGTCTACTGAGTTGTATCAACAAGTCTTGAGAGAGCTTGAGGAAGCAAATCTCAGGATAGTTGACCAACAAAAGGAGATTGATAATCAACTTCTCTCTCAGAAGAGAAAAGAATTTGAACTTAAAATTCTAAATGCCAAATTTGAAAATCTCTCACATGAGTATGATATTCTTAAATCAAGTGAAGAGAGCCTGAAATTAAAGATATCTGCTTTGAACAAATCCTCTAGAGCAATAGAGGAAATTCAAAGTTATCAAAGACCTATGGCTCAAAGAAGTGGATTGGGTTTTGATCCATTTGAATCTTCACCTTGTCTTAGTGTTGCATCCACAAGTAACACTAAGAGAATCTTTGTTAAGTCAGTGGCACAACAAGCTGAAAATGAAGTAATTCAGCCACTGAACAAAGGAAAGGGCAAATTGAATGAAATGCATACTCAAGTGATTCAGGAGAATAGGCCAAAACCTAAGGAAATGGCCAAAGCTCTTGAGCACAAGAGGAACATTGGTCAGCAGAGTAGACCCAATGGAAGGGCAACTCTCCTGAACAATGTTCAGAGGAACTATCCAAGGTATAATCAGCCTAAGCCAACTCATCTGAGAAAGCCTCAGCTGAATAGACCTAAGGACAACTATCCTCAAAGGCAGAATAAAATGAGACAACCAAAACCCTTCATGTCAAAGGGTAATGGTCATAAAAATGCCTTTCCTCAAAGATTTCATCAAGCTGCACAAAGAACTCATAAGTTCAGGAAAGTGGTCAACTCCCCTGAAACTTACAGAGTTAACACAATCACACATACTTTCCCAAAGGCATTTAAGGGAAAGACAGTGTATGTTGATACACTAGGAAATCAACTTAGCCACCTTGAATCAATCGGGGTTATTAGGCAAGTTTGGGTTCCCAAAGGTACAGCTAACCTCTCAGGACCCAAAACTCAAAGGGTACCTAAACCTATCTAATTGCAGGTACCAATGGGCCACAAGAAGAGGAGCATGAACAAAAAGACAGCATGGTACCTTGACAGTGGATGCTCAAGGCACATGACTGGAAACAAGGAACTCCTCTCTGATTTTATTGAAAAAGAAGGCCCAAATGTCACCTTTGGAGACAGCTCACAAGAAACAACAAAAGGTTATGGTACTTTGATGATTGGTAACATCAAAGTAACCAATGTATCTTATGTAGCTGGTCTCAAATATAACCTCCTGAGTATCAGTCAATTCTGTGATAAAGATTTTAATGTTGAGTTCTCAAGTGGAAAATGTCTAATCAAGGATAAGACTCAACAAACTCTATTGACTGGAACTAGGAAGGGAAATGTGTATTTTGCAGACTGGGACAAGTCTACTGATGCTGCATGTTTTATTGCTAAAAGCTCTAGTGAACAAAGTTGGTCATGGCATAAGAGACTAAACCATCTGAACTTCAAATCAATGAACAAACTTGCTAGAAATGCATTAGTTAAAGGACTACCTAATGAGGTTTTCATTAAAGAACATGTGTGTAAGCCATGTCAAGAAGGAAAACAGATTAAAGCCTCATTTAAGGGAAAACCAGTCATATCTACTGAAAGGGTACTTGAACTATTACATATGGATCTATTTGGCCCAATTACCCCTGCAAGCATAAATGGTAGAAAATACACATTAGTGGTAGTAGATGACTTCTCTAGGTTCACATGGGTAGTATTTCTCCTTAATAAGAAGGAAACACAAGTCAAACTACCTAAACTTCTTAAGAGATTGTCAAATGAGAAAAGCCTTAGTATTATCAAGATAAGATCTGATAAAGGCACTGAGTTCATTAACTCATATATCAATGAGTATTGCACATCTAATGGAATAGCTCATGAAACCTCAGCAGCTAGAACTCCCCAACAAAATGGAGTTGCAGAAAGAAGGAATAGAACTCTAAAAGAAGCTGCTAGAACTCTAATTGCTGACTCAAATTTACCTAAGAGGTTTTGGGCTGAAGCTATAAACACTGCATGCCATACTCAAAATAGATGTTTGATCACTAAGGGGCAAGGCAAAACCCCCTATGAACTCTGGAAAGGAAGAATGCCTAAAGTGTCATACTTTCATATATTTGGTTGTAAATGTTTCATTCACAATAATGGGAAAGAACAGTTGAAAGCCTTTGACAGCAAAGCTGATGAGGGAGTATTTCTTGGATACTCTCAAATCAGTAGAGCTTTCAGAGTCTACAACAAGAAAACCCTTATAGTGGAAGAAACACCTC
Organism: Galeopsis tetrahit; assembly: GCA_963675135.1. Taxonomy (NCBI): domain Eukaryota; kingdom Viridiplantae; phylum Streptophyta; class Magnoliopsida; order Lamiales; family Lamiaceae; genus Galeopsis; species Galeopsis tetrahit. Next base: position 22,174,366 of record OY776124.1, read on the forward strand.
ATGTTGTGTTTGATGAGTCTATATTTGAGATCAGGAATGATCATTTGGAACCTGAAGAAATCACACAGAGGACAACCAGACTAAATCTAAAAGACAAAGGCACTGAATTCATAGATGTTGTCCAAGCCAATCTGCCTGAAAAACCCACATTGGACAACAATCCTGAAGGCAACCTTCCTGAAACAAATCCTACAGATGGAAATGGTGAACTGAATGAACCAATCCCAGTTCACATCCAGGTAACAACTACCAATGAAGAAGCAGTTCCTGCTGAGGTAGTTAATGGGTCAAATAATCAAGGGAGAACTCAAAATGTTGAAAATGCTAATGTCCCTGACATTGAGGACAACACCCCTGATTATGATCCTGAATTAGATCCTGCATTAAATTATCCTGAATTCTATGATCAAAATGACTCACCTTCAGTAGAGGACAACTCTACTGAAGAGATCAGGAAAAGAAGGACTTGGTTATCTGACCATCCTACTGATCTAATACTTGGTGACCCAAGTATAGGAGTCAGAACCAGAAAATTTCATGGTGAAAGTGCTATGTTCTGTTGTTTCTTGTCAGAACAAGAACCAAGTGATATTGAGGAAGCACTTCAAGATGCCAATTGGATCACAGCCATGCAGGAAGAACTGAACCAATTCACCAGAAATGAAGTATGGGAGCTGGTGGATAGACCTTCACATCAAGATGTTATTGGAACAAAGTGGGTGTTCAAGAACAAGAAAAATGAAAATGATGTGATTGTCAGAAACAAAGCAAGACTTGTGGCAAAAGGGTATTGCCAACATGAAGGCATTGACTATGATGAGACATTTGCACCTGTGGCAAGGCTAGAAGCAATAAGGCTCTTTCTAGCCTATGCAGCCCACAAGAGGTTCAAAGTATACCAAATGGATGTCAAGAGTGCCTTTCTGAATGGAGTCTTGAAAGAAGAAGTCTATGTGGAGCAACCACCAGGTTTTGAAGCTGGAAACCAAGTTTACAGACTCAAGAAAGCTCTATATGGACTCAAACAAGCCCCTAGGGCTTGGTATGATACACTGTCACAATTCCTCTTGGATCATGGATTCACCAAGGGAACTGTGGACAGAACTCTCTTCAGAATCTCTGAAGGAGAGGACATCTTGCTTGTCCAAATTTATGTAGATGACATAATTTTTGGATCCCCAAATGAGAAGCTGTGTGAAAAATTCTCCAAACTCATGCAAAGCAAGTTTGAAATGTCCATGATGGGGTTGATGAACTTCTTTTTGGGTCTACAAGTCAAGCAATCTAAAGAAGGAATCTTCATCAACCAAGCTAAGTACACCAGAGAAATGATCAAAAAGTTTGGGTGTACAACTAGCAAGCCAGTAAGGATCCCAATGAACACAAATTGGAAGATGGATCCTGATGAGAGTGGTATTCCAACCAACTCTACTGAGTATAGAGGAATAATTGGTTCACTCCTCTATCTCACTGCCAGCAGACCTGATATCACCTTTGCAGTAGGTGTTTGTGCAAGATTTCAAGCAAACCCTAAGAAAAGCCACCTTGAGGCTGCAAAGAGGATTTTGAGGTACCTCAAAGGCACTGAGAATCTAGGCCTTTGGTACCCTGCTGATGACAATATTGAGCTAACTGGCTACTCAGATGCTGATTATGGAGGATGTAGGATTGACAGAAAGTCCACTTCAGGGACTTGTCAATTCTTGGGCAACAAGCTTATTTCATGGTTCTCCAAGAAGCAGAACACAGTGGCCACTTCCACCACTGAAGCTGAATATGTTGCTGCTGGAAGTTGTTGTGCTCAAATTCGTTGGCTAAGACAACAACTAAGAGACTACAAAGTCAACTCTACTGAAGTGCCAATTTTCTGTGATAACAATAGTGCCATTGCTATATCACAAAATCCTGTCTTGCACACAAGATGCAAGCATGTGGACATCAAGCACCACTTCATTAGAGATCATGTGGAGAAGAAGGATATCAAGCTAGTGAAAATTCACATAGACCATCAAAAAGCTGATATATTAACCAAGCCACTTGCAGAGGCAAGATTTCTGGAGCTATCAGCGGAGTTGGGATTACTTGATCCAGGGAAGCTGGACAAATAAGTCCAAAGAAGCTCATTGATTAAGGGGGAAACAAAAATCAAACTTCAGCAGACTTGGTCAAGTCTACTGAAATTCAGAAACATGATCTTACCTCTTCAGGACACTTGTCTCTTGAAATTCAGGACACTTGTCCACAGTTCTTCAGGACACTTGTCCATGTAGGGTCAGATAAGTTGTCTTAGCTATCAAACCAAATCTTGGTATGATAAGCACCTATTTTTGGTGATCAATACCTATCTCGAAATCTGTCCCTTGAAATACAGTTTTCACCTTTCTGGGATTTAATTTGTCTCCCACCCAAAAGGTCACTTTCCATGCATTAAATGCCAAGATTTAACTCTTGTTTGCATTAAACTTTTTGGGACATGATCTATCTCGAAAAATTCCCAGCCTTAAACAAACATTAAAAACCACCCACGTTTTGAATAAAACAGTTATTTCACTGTTACATTGGTTTTTGACCATTGGATCAAAAAATGGACAACCCCCCTGAAATCAATCCTAGCCGTCCATTTTGGATTTCCATTTTTGCTCACCTTTGAATTGTCTCAAGACCTTACCAACTCATTGACAAACATTCTTTTTAGAATATTCACAAGTCTTAAGATACCCACAAACACTTCTTCCCCAAGTTTTCGAAACCCTAACTCAAAAGTTCTTCAAACTCTCTCATTCTTCATCAAACTTTTCTCTGCAACTTTCAATGGCCCCCAAGGTTAGACCTGAGATGCTTGTTGATTTCTCCAACAAGGATCTAGACCTAGATTTTGCCTATCTTAGCAACAAAAACAATCTTCACTTTGAGCCCATAATTTCCTTTGAAAGTGAAGATCCTGAGATTACTCCAACCCTGAGGTGGTTGAGAAGGGCTGGTCTCCAAAAGTTCTTGGAAGAAAGACCAAGCTCTTGCTTGGAGAGTTACATGGCAGAATTCTTTGCCTTCCTAAAGTGGAGAGGCAAACCTGAAGATGGAGAAGTATCAACCAGGTTAGCTTACACTGCAGAAGGAGAGGAGGAGGAGAGATTCCACAGAGTAAAATTCTCCTCAGAGGATCTGGAAGGAGCCTTTGGATTGCCTTATGAGGGAAGGAATCCAGAAGTCTATGGCACTGGACATGAAGAGCAAATAGCCCAAGAGTGGTTATTAGTTCCAGGCCCTCTCTCCTCAACTCAAAACAAGAAAACTCTCAAGCCAGAGTTTCTCAATCTTTTTGAGGTAGTTGCAAAGAGCCTCTTAAGCAACACTGGAAGCCTAGAGCAGGTCAGCCAACCAAGGATCAGAATCATGGCTGCCATTATTGATGCCAGTGATAAGGGCATCAAGTTTGATTGGAGGACCTTCATCATGTGTTGGTCCCTGAACGAGTAGTGAATGGGATTAAAGTCTAGAGGGGAGGGGTGAATAGACTTTAAAACTTTTTCAAACAGAGTTGGGAACCTCTTCTTATTGCTATGTCAACTAGACTGCAAGTCTGCTGGTCCAGATGACTATAGTGATCTGACTGAAGAAGTTATATGCGGAAATATGGTGGCCCTGGTTTAGACTCGTTCTTGTAACTTGTTTTACTTTGTGAAATTACTCAGCTGATGCTGGTTTGAAAGTTATGGCCCTTTTTGAAGAGTGTTGAAATCACAGTATGCACTATATAATAATGAATGTAAAAGCAGAAATGTAAAGTGCAGAAAGTAAATAACACCGGATTTATAGTGGTTCGGATATACGATCCTACGTCCACTCTCACGTCCTAACGTGATGTTTAATCCCTTTAATTTCCACAAATTACAAGGGTCTTGTCCTTTATAGTCCCAAGGTTAGGACTTTGAGATCTGAGCCGTCCTAACAGCTGCGGTCTCCACAAGTGATTGTAAGCACTTGCACTTTGGGGGGTTTCAAAAACTTAAACCTTTCGGTGAGGGTTTGGGGTTTTTGAGATGTATCCAACTAATGGTTCAAGCTTATAATTTGCTTAACCACTATGCCTAAAACAATTGATATACAATATGAACAAGTTTCAGGTTCTTAAGGGTTGGATAAGAAGTACTTAAGAGCTATGGATAATCTAATGGATTTCAGGCTCTTTGAGAATTCTTAGAACAGTGTGACTTTTTGCTTGATGGCTTGCTTAGCTTGTGAATTCTCTCTTGTGTGCTTCTGTGTTCAACTTCTTGTATTTATAATGGAGATTGAGTGCAACTAGCCGTTGGAGTTGACTAGCCGTTTGAGCAATCTTCCCATAATAGCTTGATTCCTTGATTCCAGCCGCTTGATTGCTTCAATCCTGGGATCATGTCAATCTTCTAAATAAGGTAGGTCTTCGTTTGAATTGCAAGATGACTTGGGAATCAGCCGAGTCCTGAAAGAGCACATAGTCTTCTGATCTGTACTACTAGTCTTCTGACTGCTCTTCTGGCCTTAGGTCTTCTGTCTTCTGGTATCAGACGATTACTACTCTTCTGATCTGGAAATTCTTTGTAATGCTTTAGGCCATCTTTAATCTGGGACTCCATCAGATAAGTAGGTATACAAGCACCTTAACATATCTGGTCTTCAAGGATCTTCTAGTCTTCATGTCTTCTACTCTTCTTATCTTGAGGATAGGCATGTAAGCCATGACTGTGCTGATCAGCTGCTATCAATACAGTTGATCACACAAGACTAGTCTAAGCTGTTCTATACAAGTCAGCTGATCCTATTACATTTATAAACTCTAAGTGTTTTGGCCATCAAAACTATTCTAACATCAAATGGGGCTTAGGGTGAATTTATATCCCAACAATTTCCCCCTTTTTGATGAAGCCAAAACTATATATATGATAAATGCTCTTACTAAGGTAAGATAGGAGTTTATAAACTTCATAAAAACTGAAGTATCTGATGAAGACAATGAGAGTTTGTCTTGAAAGCAAAGAGAACTAAACTTGAATATATATAACTTTTACAGATTACAAGTAATAGTTTCTTAAGGCTTTGAAAGTGGTCTTCATCAGGTCTTCTGATCTTCAGATGCGGAAGGCAAGGTACAGACGAGATCGAACTTCTTCCATGTGCTGCAGGTCTGTAACATTCTCCTCTTCATAGATCTTCTCTAGGATCTTTTTGACTTCAATGGAGTCAGTTCTTCCAGAATCCAGTTTGGGAGGATCCCATTTGGGTTCTTCAGGAGTTAAGATTCTGCAGTTATCAAGTTCTTTGGCTGTCTTGACTACTTCTTTCCAGAACTCTGGATCTTCAATGTTCATGAATTGATTGAACTGGAAGAATTCATCTTCATAGGTTGGGAGAGGGCCAAATTTTCTTACAATGTGGTGTTGAATTTGCCATTTCTTCTTCAGAGGGTACCACCTTGGTAGCTCATCTTGAAGGGCTAGATAGTCCACATAGTTGCTATCAAACACCAGAACTTTATCTTTCTGTGCCAGAGCATTTTCTTTCAGTGCTTTCTCCTTGAGAGCTTTCCTGAGTTTGGCTATCTTCCTGTCAAATTTGGCTTTGACTGCCTTCGCATCTTTTAGCTTCTTTTGTTTAAGCTCTTGAGCTTCAAGCTCTTTTCTTTTCTTCAACTCTAAAGCCTCTTTCTCTTCTGCAGTGGGCTCTGCTGGAGTTGACTTCTGAGCTTGCTCATCTGTTAGCTCATCTGCCTTCCTTTTCCTAGTCATTCTTTTCTCGGAAACTTGTTCTGTAGAGGCAGTGATCTGCAGACTTTTGGCAGTTGCTTGAGTGGGAGCTTGGATGTCTTCTTGAGCAATTTCTTTGCCTTTGCCTTTCTTGCTCTTGACTTTGCTTGATAAATCACCCAAGGTTTCATTCAACCCATCTTGAGATACTACCATTACAGCTTGCTGTGCAGTAGTCTTCTCTAGAGCTTTTATCAATACATCTTCCCCCTTTTTGGCTTCAGCAAGTGCAGCCGCAAAAGGCTTCATGGCATTCAGAATCTCCACTCTAAGAGTTTGTTGAAGAGCCATGGCGTTGACTTTGCCAATATGAGTCAGATGTGTGATGCTATGTTCTAGAATCTGAGCATGAGAGTTGGAGGAGGAGGCAGCTTCTAGTTTAGCTGTAATTGCCTCCAGTTTTGTTGCTGTCTCCTGCAGCTGAATCTGAAGTTTTTCATTCTCTGCTGTAGCTGATTGGAGAAGAGCTCGACCTTCAGTAGCTCTTGCTTCAGCATCTTCAATTCTTTGCTTGTAGGTGTTTTCCATGCGGTTGACCTCATTGGTGTAGAGATCAGCAAACCTGGTGGAATGTTCACCTGCCATCTTCAGAATGCTGGTCAGATACTCACTTATCTGATCGTGAAGAGATTCTCCAAACTTGTCCTCAATGTCAATGATCTGGTTTTGAAGACGAGTTCTCTGCTCCTTGACTGCCTTGTCAACATATCTTCCAAGTTGTAGGCCTAAACCCTTTTCAAAGTGTAGGTCTATAGCAGTCTTGACCTGGGAGCATATGTCTGCTGTATAGTCAGCTGTTGGAGTAGAAGTTGAGGCTGTACCTCGAGGCTTTGGATGGACTGTTAGGGCTTTGCCTCTTTCTTCAGCTGAAAGGTACTCTTCATTGAGAAATGTGGTAGTGGCCTTAACCAGGTGAGACATGATGGTGTCTCCTTTGTCAATGAAGTGAGGTAGAGTATCCTTAGGCATGAAGTGATCAGGAATAGTGATTACTTCTCTTTCAATCTCGGTTCTCTCAGCTGGTTCAGCTGAGTCTTCTGCAGGAACTGACGCAGCTGAGTCATTCACTTTTGCTGTGCCAGCTGCCTGATGATCTGATATGTCTTCTGGGATAGAGGTATCAGTAGGTTGAATACCTAGAATTCTGTGGCATACTGCTGTAAAGGCTTCCTCAGGTAGCAGTTGAGTAAAAGATATGACTTGAGCAACTTCTTTTTGCTCCATTTCCCAGTCGAGGAAATTAGCTTTTCCTCCCATTCCTTCCATGACTTCAATAAGGTCATCCACATCATCTCTCCTGAGTTCAATCCAGGTGCAGATTCTGAGAATTTGTTCGAACTGAACTGATTCCTCATCAATACCAGGAATAGTAGACTTGAGCAGATTTGCTATCTTCATCCTCATTATCTTCTCCCTTGTGCACATAGGATAGTGTACCATTCTGGATTGAGGTTGAGAGGTACCAGCTTGAGCAAGGTCTGCTGGTGCCATGTCTTCTGGAACAGAAGAAATAATGATGGTAGGAGTTTGAGTATGTGGGGTAGTTTCCTCTGCTGTGTGAGTATCATCAGGGATTTGGGAAGTGATATGTTCTTGATCTTTAGTCGTCTGTTCATCAGCAGGGGTTTGGGTCTGCTGGTCTGGTATGGTGCCTTCATGAAGATCAGTAGAAGTTTGAGCACGTGGATCTTGAACATCAGCAGGATTAGGCAATAGGGTTTCTGAGGTTGAGGTAGGTGGAGCTTGTTCCTCTGCTGTGTGAGTATCAGCAGGGATTTGGATATCAGTGTTTGAGTGGTCAGATGAGGTGGAGTCATCAGAAGGGTTGAAGGATGCAATCGGGGCTATTAACATGGGAGTAGGAAGCCTCGATTTCTTGGACTTTTTGTTTGAAGAAGAATTATTCTTCTTTCTCTTCTGACCCTTTGACAATTTAGAAGGAGTAAAAGAGGGAGAGGGTTTAGAGGTACCTGCCTTCTTCAAGGGAGAGGCAGTGGGAGTAGCATCTGAATCAGATGGGGAGATGAGCCCAGATCTGATTAGATATCGTCTTTGTGCTAAGGTCTGATTGTCATCATCATCATCATCCTCAGCAACCTTCTTCTGAGTCTCTTCTTTGGTTGGCTCCTCTTCTTCTTCAGCAGAGTCATGATCAGACTCTTGGGCTGCCTTCTCAGCCAACAGCTTCCTCTTCTCTTCTTTTAACCTTTCTGCCTCAGCAAGAGCTTCCTTTCTCAAATAATATTTGGAGATGTGAAAGGTCTTATGAGGTCCCATCTTGTACTTCTTTGGGAGAATATCTGGAAGGATGATGCTCAGCTTGTTGACAAAGCTGACTGTGGCTGCTACCTTCCATACCTTTGATTGTAAGTCCAAAGTGACTTTCTTTGCCTCAAGAGCAATTCTTTCTAAGAATAATCCTTGCCAGTCTCCATCGATCTGATCCCAGATTGCAGCCATTACTCGAACCTTTAAAGTAGTAACAGCATCATGACTGAATGTGTTACCAAGTAACATCTTCCCTGCAATATCCAACAAGGTTTGGAATTTTGGTTCAAGTTGGGATTTCTTTAGTCCAGTTGCATCAGTAGCCTTGATTCGTCCACCAGTAAACATCTCCATATACTCCTTTTCTTTATTCATGATGTAGTTGGAGATATTTATTTTCCCCCTTGAAAGGCCAAACAATTCCTGAAGAATTTCCCTTGTAACCTTGACTTTGTGTCCGTTCATGACACTTTCAACATGAGAACCCTTCATCACGGCGTTTGCATAGAATGTCAGAACGTCTTGTTCATAGACATTAGTTGGAGCTGCTTCCAAAAAGTCCCTGAGTTTAAGATTGACGCACCGAAGCAATATCTCCTTGTTCTCATCTGTGTGTTTGCCTTTGAAAAACAGAGCATTCTCCGTAAAAATCTTCCCTTCCTTGGACCACTTTGCAGCATCCAAGGTGCCAGTGTTCTTGGTCTTCTCGTCGTAAATTTCAATGATTGCCATAGTAGAGTCTGAGTGTTAGGGTTTGAAGGCTTGAAAGAGATTTGCAGAACGAGAGAGAGTAATGTGAGTAATTGAGTAATAAGAGTGGCAGGGATTAGGGATGTGAATATATATATACTCCAGAGAATTTGATCTAACGGTCAGATTTGCGTTTGAATTTGGAGTAGGGCCCAAGATTTCCTTCTTTGATTTCTTAAATTTGCCGGCTGGTTATGCCATTTGGCAATTGTTGATTTGCTGGCAATATGATACTTGAGTATTAATGACATCATTACCAAAAATAGCCGTTGAGACTAATTTATGGTAAGAATTGATCATCAAGGCCGTTTTCTATAAGAAAATTGCATTCCTTATATAAGCCAATTTGTTTAATTACATTCAAGAATAAATCTAGAATGAATTACATGATCAAGACTAGTCATTATACTCTAAATTTGTGTGATTTGATCAGCAGAGTGAGGTCTTCTGAGTTCTTCAAGATGTCTGCTGATTGACTTTGAAAAGTCTTCTGGTCAGCTGAGTTGGTCTTCTGATCAGCTGAGTAGAGGAAACTGTGTTTGCTCTCATGATCCAACCTGGATGGATCCTTCCAGCTTTATTGTGAGTGATGATCCAACCTGGTTTGATGGATCTTTCAGCTCCTTCTTCAAATCAAGTGGAGCTAGTCTAGACGTAGTCCCACTGATTTAAATGTTCCTCACCATCGGATGTTCCTCATCACCAGATGGGATGTAGCATCTAATGTGCTCTTGTTGAATTTCTTCGCTTCTCTAGAAGGGGAAGGAAGGTTGAGGGGTGCTTCAATGGAGTTGAAGAGAGGGCCATGGACTCAGCCTTCATGTTCTGTTTAGACACAGTAACTTTTGATAACAAGCTCTCCATGTAGAACTTCCTTCTGGAGAAGAAGCTCTGCTTGCTTGCTACTTTGTCCTCTGCATCTCTTCCTCCTTTAGCTTTCAACAAGAACGTCTCTTCTTCCTTTAGCTTTCATGAGCATACTCATGTTGAGTAAGCCATGTATATGGATCTGCATCATCTTCATTTTCTGGACAAATCTTCATCTCCTTCACCCAAGATTTTGGTTGAAGAATGATCTCCATTCCATCTCTTCTTTCAATTGTCTCCATACCTGAAATAAGAAAAGTGTTAGATGTTTCTGTGTTCTTAGGTGTTCTCATAACTTTTCCTTTTATAGGGGTAGAAATGAGGTATTGAAGAGGAAGATGACAAGACTATAAAGGTGATAGGTCTGAATTCTAAAAAGTGATTTCTTAAGATCAGTAGTGAATTTCTTGATCCAAGGGTGCACATTTAAAGATATTCAGACTTATCTAATGGAATGCAGAAATTATGAATTTTGACCATGAGTTATTTGAAATCCGTATTGTGCATGCATACTGTTGAGTCGGTGAGGATGGTGTATTAATCCAGCCAAATATGACTCAGTAGTATACTGTATTTATGTATATGAATAGAGTATTTTATGAAGAATAGTTTATTAATATACATAGTTATACATTGCTTAGTTGTAAGGAGATCAAATAACTTTGTTCAAGTCTGCTATATATGTATATATGTATACTGTGCTATGCAGATGTTAGAGTATTTCATCAAGGATTCTTAAGGTATCATTGATTCCCCCTTGATTAGATAACTCTAAGTTTTCCCTCAGCTCTATCTGTCTTCATTGGGATAGAACTTACCTGAAGATGAGGGTGTCTATTCACCTCATCTGATTCTCCTAGTCTGCTGCACTTGGGTCAGCTGAGGTTTTCAGCTGTTTTCTCCTTCTTCATGTGCTTGGGTCCAGGAGTCCTAAGCTGTAACATAAGGTCTTGAACCTGTCTTCAGCTAGGGGCTTAGTCAAGATGTCTGCTCTTTGGATATCTGTGTGAATTTTCTCCATCTTGATGTCCTTCTTTTCAAGGTGATCTCGTATGAAGTGGTGTCTAATGTCGACATGCTTGCACCTTGTGTGGAGGACTGGATTTTGAGTGATGGCAATGGCGCTGCTGCTATCACAATAAATAGGGACTTCTCTTGCCTCTACATTGTAATCCTTGAGTTGTTGAACTAGCCAGAGCAGCTGACTACAACAGCTACCAGCTGCCATGTATTCTGCTTCAGTGGTGGAGGTTGCAACTGAGGTTTGCTTCTTAGAGAACCATGATATCAGCTTGTTTCCTAGAAATTGACAGGTTCCTGATGTGGACTTCCTATCAATTCTGCATCCTCCAAAGTCTGAGTCAGAATAGCCACTCAATTCTAGATTGTCATCAGCAGAGTACCATAGACCTAGGTCGACTGATCCTTTTAGGTACTTGAGAATCTTCCTTGCTGCTTCTAGATGACTTTGCTTTGGGTTTGCTTGAAACCTAGCACATACTCCTACAGCAAATGTTATGTCTGGTCTGCTGGCTGTAAGATATAGTAAAGATCCAATCAGTGCTCTATATTCAGCTTGATCAACTGCCTGTCCAGACTCATCTGGTTCCATTTTGAAAGATGTCATCATTGGAATCCTTGCAGTCTTGCTTTGTAGAGCTTTGAATCTTTCTAGCAGACTCTTGGTATACTTGGACTGGTTGATGAAGATCCCTTCTGGACTCTGCTTGACTTGAAGTCCTAGGAAATAATTCATCTCACCCATCATGCTCATTTCGAATTTTCCTTGCATAAGTTCAGAGAACTTTTTGCACATTTCTTGATTGGGTGATCCAAATATGATGTCATCTACATATATTTGTACCATTAAAATGTCTTCTCCTTCTTGTATTCTGAAGAGAGTTCTATCAACTTTGCCTTTTGTATATCCATTGTCAAGTAGGAATTGTGACAACGTGTCATACCAAGCTCTAGGGGCTTGTTTTAGACCATAGAGAGCCTTCTTCAGTCGATATACTTGATCACCTTTTTCAAATCCTGGAGGCTGCTCTACATATACTTCTTCTATCAGAATACCATTTAGAAAAGCACTCTTGACATCCATTTGATATACCTTGAAGCCCATATATGATGCATAAGCTAGAAATAGTCGAATGGCTTCTAATCTGGCTACTGGTGCAAAAGTTTCATCATAGTCAATCCCTTCAGATTGTGAGTATCCTTTTGCAACTAGCCTTGCCTTATTTCTAGTTATCACATCATTTTCGTCCTTCTTGTTCTTGAATACCCACTTTGTTCCTACTACATTGTGGTTTTCAGGACGATCTACCAATTCCCAGACTTCATTTCTTTCGAATTGGTTTAGTTCTTCTTGCATAGCAGTGATCCAATTGCTATCTGTCATTGCTTCTTCTATGTCAGCTGGTTCAATGTTGGACAGGAAAGCACACCAGCAGAACATAGATGATTGAGAATTCTGATTCAGTTGTCTTCTGGTCTTGACACCTGATTCTGCTCCTCCTAAGATGAGGTTTGATGGATGGTTGTTCCTCCATGTATGCCTCACTGGAGTATCTGCATTGGATGAGTTTGGATCCTCATTTGATCTAGTGCCATCAGGAGGGTTGACTTGATTAGTTCGATCATCTTCTGTATCTTGAGTGTCAAAGAGATCATTCCCCCTGGCATTTGGAATTGATGCATCTTGATTCTGATCAGCTTGCCCTGCTTGAGTTTGAGATCTAGTGACAGGTCTATGAGGCTTATCTTCCTCTGGTTCTTCAGGGAATGGTTCATTGACTTCAATAAATTCATCAGACCTCTTCTTGATCACTAGTTTCTTCATCTGTTCTGTAGCTGAGGTTGTTTCTACTGCATTCTTTTCACAAGATTCATCAAAAACAACATGAGGTGTTTCTTCCACAAGAAGGGTTCGTTTGTTGAGTACTCTAAATGCTTTGCTAGTTGAGGAGTATCCTAAGAATATCCCCTCATCTGATTTGGCATCAAAAGCATTCAACTTACTCTTCCCATTGTTGTGAATGAAACACTTACAACCAAATATATGAAAGTAAGATACTCTAGGTTTTCTTCCTTTCCACAGTTCATATGGGGTTTTCTCATGTATTTTATGAATACCTGACCTGTTTTGAGTGCGACAAGCTGTGTTGATGGCTTCTGCCCATAGCTTCTTGGGAGTAGAGAATTCAGCAAGGAGTGTTCTGGCAGCTTCTTTGAGTGTTCTGACTCTTCTTTCAGCTACACCATTCTGTTGTGGTGTTCTTGCTGCACTTGTCTCGTGCTGAATACCATTAGAAGTACAATAGGCAATTATATAAGAGTTAATGAATTCAGTGCCTTTGTCACTTCTAATTTTCACGATTGGTTCTCCTTTCTCTACTTGGATCCTCTTCAATAATTCAGGTAGCTTCTGCTGTGTTTCACTCTTCTTGTATAGGAAGATAACCCAAGTAAACTTGGAATAATCATCTACAACAATAAGAGTGTACTTCCTTCCTGTTAGAGTGGTTGGAGTGATTGGTCCAAAGAGATCCATGTGAAGCAATTCAAGAACTCTGCTGGTTGATGCTGTCTTCTTGGTCTTGAAGGAGACCTTTGTTTGCTTTCCTTGTTGACATGCATCACAAACCTGATCTTTACAGTAGAGTTCATTAGGCAGACCATCAACTAAGGATTCCCTTGCTAACTTGTTCATAGTCTTAAAGTTCAGATGGCTAAGACGTTTGTGCCATAGCCAGCTGACATCTTTAGGGCTCTTCACAAGCAGGCATGTATCCTTAGGACAGCTGTTCCAATTTGCAAGATACATACTTCCCTTTCTAGATCCTGTTAGAAGGTTTTGTTTTGTTCTTTTATCACTTATGAGACATTCATCTTTAGAGAATTTAACTGAATAACCAGTGTCACAAAAGTGAGAAACAGATAATAGATTAAACTTAAGACCTTCTACATATGATACATCATGTACCTCAATGTCACCATTTTTAAGGGTGCCATATCCTTTTGTGTTACCGTGCGCGTTATCACCAAAGAAAACTTTTGGACCTTTCTTTTCTATGTAGTTGGTCAGCAGGGTTTTGGTTCCTGTCATGTGAGTTGAGCATCCACTATCTATGTACCAAGTTTCTCCTGCTAGACCTCCTCTTTTGTATAGGTCCTTCCTTTCCTGCAAGAAAAGTTAAGTTTTAGGTACCCATTTTGTTTTGGGTCCTTGGGTGTTAGTACTACCCTTGGGAACCCACATATACATTGGTCGTTTAAACAACCTTGAACATTTGAGTTGTTTCCCTCGGGCATCACAGAACCAAATCTTACCAGTCAGCACCTTGGACTGATCTGATTTGTTCTTGGTGTCAGCTAAGTAGTAGTCAAATGGTTTCCCTTTATAGGAGTGTACATACATGATCTTTTGACTAGTTACATTCGGCCTGGGTGCATTAGCTGGTCGATGCACACGATTATATGGACCATACTCTTCTGTTCTCACAATATCATAAGAGATAGGGGGTGCAAAGAGAACAGATTTGTTTGAAGAAGATTTCTTCTTCTTGGCTGGAGCAGCATACAGCTGAGACTGTCTCAGCCGAGATGGTCTAGGCTGTTTGCTGTTCCTCTGTACAGGCTTGGGGTTAGCTTGTCCTTTACCATTCTTGGTTTTGGGATAGTTAGCCTTAGCTGGTACAGATGCCTTTTGGTTCATATTGAGTTCATTGTGTTTAGAACACTCACCCTGTTCATGTGTCTGAGTAGTGCACTGGTTAGGTGTACTACCCCCAGCTGGAGAGGATGTTGATGGATTAAGTTCATAACCTAAACCCATCTTATTGCCACTTGATCTATAATATTCAGAGATACTTTCAATAGTAGTCGAAGCTTTATTGAATTCTGATATTTTTCGATCTAGGCATTCCTTCTCCTTTTCTAAGAGCTTATGTGTTTGGAAGAGATCATCGAACTTAGACTGAAGTATACGAAATTCTTTGGTTTCTAAGGCTTGAGTTTCTAACATCCCCTCATACAACTGAGTTGTTGTGGTATTTTCTTCTTTAAGAAGTTCCACTTCTTTGGTCAACCTTTCATTCATGGTGACTAACTCAGGGGTGTTATCAAACTTTACCTTTTTCAACCTAGCAATTTCTTTCCTTAAGTCCTTATTCTCCTCTTCCACTTCTATAAAGGCTCTAGTGGCAATATCCAGATCACCTTTTACCTTTCTTAAAGATTGATAATAGGTGTCTTCTGATTCGCCTTCAGATGAGTTTATGTCATCTGTTTGTGAGAAAATAGGTGAATGGAAAGTAGTAGTATAAGAGTTTACCTCATTTTCTCCTATGGCCATCATAGCTAGATCGTCTGAATCATCTGAAAAGATTTGATCGTCTGGTGATGTAGGAAGTTCATCACTTTGATATTCAGATTCTTCAGTCACCATTGCCTTTTTGTCTGAGGTTCTTCTTGGCCTTCTTTCTTTCTTGTCATCCAAATCCAGCTCAGGACATTCATAGACATAGTGTCCTGGTTTGCCACAGTTGAAGCAAGATCCAGGTTTCTGATTTGAGTTGCCTCTCCTTGGAGGAGTGGCATCTCTTCTTCTAAATCCTCGGCTGTCAGATGACTCCACATCCTTTCTAGGATGTCTTTCTGGTGTTCTTTCTCTGGAACCTCTGAAGGGTGAACTTGCTCTTCTATCTTTGTAGTTTCTATAGAATTTTCTATATTTACTGTTGAGGGTGTTCATCCTTTCAAATCTCTTGATCATAAGTGCCATTTGCTCTTTTAGGCTCATGTCTGATCCTTCACAGTCTTCTGTTTTCAGAGAGGTCCTGCCAGATGAGGTGCTTGCAGCTTTTGTATTGGCTGCCTTGAAGGCTACAGTCTTGGAGGTAGGTGGGGTTGCAGTTGGCTCATCACTTCCTGAGTTCTCTTCTCTTTCAAGATCATATTCATGGGCTTTCAGGTTCTGAAATAGAGTTTGGGCAGACCACTTCTTGATATCTTGAGTATCTTTGATGATGGTCTTCTTGAGTCTCCATTTCTTGGTTAGAGAATCTAAGATCTTTAGATTTTTCTCTCTATTTGTGTATTTCTTGCCCAGAGATTCTATCTCATTGATGATCTTGGTAAATCTGTTGTCTAACTGATCAATAGACTCTTCTGGTTGCATCTTGAAGTGTTCGAACTTCTTGACTGCTGTAGACAACTTGGACTCTTTGATCAGCTCAGTTCCTTCACAGAGAAGTGCCAATGCCTCCCACATCTCTCTGGTTGACTCACAATGGATTACCTTTGCAATGTACTCATTTGGAAGAGTTTGCATTATGTAATCTTGAGCAATGCTATCAAGGTTTGATTGCTTCATCTCTTCTGGTGTGAGATCCTTCATGGGCTTGGGAACCAGTTCTCCAACTGGGACTTCTGGATCACCATTTGCAGTGTTGACTGTCATGATGGTGATCGGGCCTTCTGTGATTACAGACCACATCTTGTAGTGGACTGATGTGAGATTCTTCCTCATCCTGATCTTCCAGTAATCATAATCCTCCACTGAAAACTTAGGCAACTTACGCATATTAGCACTCATGCTGTATGAGTTTTCAAAAACAAGTTTTTCTCAAAAAGATCTGTTCAAGAGGACTACAGAAAGACTCCCTCAAGTCTTCTGATAATCTAGAGACAGTAGTCCGTTAGAACCACTGCTCTGATACCACTTGTTGGTCCCTGAACGAGTAGTGAATGGGATTAAAGTCTAGAGGGGAGGGGTGAATAGACTTTAAAACTTTTTCAAACAGAGTTGGGAACCTCTTCTGATTGCTATGTCAACTGGACTGCAAGTCTGCTGGTCCAGATGACTATAGTGATCTGACTGAAGAAGTTATATGCGGAAATATGGTGGCCCTGGTTTAGACTCGTTCTTGTAACTTGTTTTACTTTGTGAAATTACTCAGCTGATGCTGGTTTGAAAGTTATGGCCCTTTTTGAAGAGTGTTGAAATCACAGTATGCACTATATAATAATGAATGTAAAAGCAGAAATGTAAAGTGCAGAAAGTAAATAACACCGGATTTATAGTGGTTCGGATATACGATCCTACGTCCACTCTCACGTCCTAACGTGATGTTTAATCCCTTTAATTTCCACAAATTACAAGGGTCTTGTCCTTTATAGTCCCAAGGTTAGGACTTTGAGATCTGAGCCGTCCTAACAGCTGCGGTCTCCACAAGTGATTGTAAGCACTTGCACTTTGGGGGGTTTCAAAAACTTAAACCTTTCGGTGAGGGTTTGGGGTTTTTGAGATGTATCCAACTAATGGTTCAAGCTTATAATTTGCTTAACCACTATGCCTAAAACAATTGATATACAATATGAACAAGTTTCAGGTTCTTAAGGGTTGGATAAGAAGTACTTAAGAGCTATGGATAATCTAATGGATTTCAGGCTCTTTGAGAATTCTTAGAACAGTGTGACTTTTTGCTTGATGGCTTGCTTAGCTTGTGAATTCTCTCTTGTGTGCTTCTGTGTTCAACTTCTTGTATTTATAATGGAGATTGAGTGCAACTAGCCGTTGGAGTTGACTAGCCGTTTGAGCAATCTTCCCATAATAGCTTGATTCCTTGATTCCAGCCGCTTAATTGCTTCAATCCTGGGATCATGTCAATCTTCTAAATAAGGTAGGTCTTCGTTTGAATTGCAAGATGACTTGGGAATCAGCCGAGTCCTGAAAGAGCACATAGTCTTCTGATCTGTACTACTAGTCTTCTGACTGCTCTTCTGGCCTTAGGTCTTCTGTCTTCTGGTATCAGACGAGTACTACTCTTCTGATCTGGAAATTCTTTGTAATGCTTTAGGCCATCTTTAATCTGGGACTCCATCAGATAAGTAGGTATACAAGCACCTTAACATATCTGGTCTTCAAGGATCTTCTAGTCTTCATGTCTTCTACTCTTCTTATCTTGAGGATAGGCATGTAAGCCATGACTGTGCTGATCAGCTGCTATCAATACAGTTGATCACACAAGACTAGTCTAAGCTGTTCTATACAAGTCAGCTGATCCTATTACATTTATAAACTCTAAGTGTTTTGGCCATCAAAACTATTCTAACATCAAATGGGGCTTAGGGTGAATTTATATCCCAACATCATGTCTGAAATGATGAAGGAGAAGGCTAAATTCAAGGTGAAAACCCACAATAAGGTGGTGCTAGAAGGGAAAATCAAGTATTGCACCAGGGCAAGCTTGTTGATTGAGAGGTTTTCCCACTATTCCCAGATGCAGACCTTTGCAAAGCCCCTCCCAGCCCAAAAGATCCTATTCAGAAAGCTCAGCAAGAAAACTGAGAAAAGAAGGATGTTACTGGCCAAGCCTGCTGAAGAACAGGAGGAAGAAAAGCCTAAAATGAAAAAGAGAACAAAGGCCAGGGCTGTCAAAACAAGAAAGATGTCTCAATTGTCTTCAAAAGAAGCCTCAGGAGCATCAGCTGAAGTTGATGCAGTGGCAGAAGAGGGAGTGAGTGTGCCTTCTGACCACTCAGAAGAGTTGAGGAGGAAGTACAATGAGACTAGGCAAAAGAAGAAGGGTGATAAGAGAATCAGGGAAGTTGTCCCTGAAAAGGAAGGAAGTGGAAGCAGTAGGGCCAGCAAGAGAAGGGCCAAACCTACTGAGAAGGTGTTGGAGTTTCAAGAAGAAAGGTCTCTTCAATTGGCTCTAAGGGAGAGCAGAGCTGAAAGCAGGGCCAAATCCATGTCAAGGACTAATTCATCTGGTTTTGGAACTCCAGAATCCAAAGTCCCTAAAGCTCAACTCATAGAGGCCAACCTCCCTGAAATTCAGTATCTTGAGCCCAACTCCCCTGAAACCCATGTCACCCCTTCCAACCAACCCATTACCCCTGTAAATCTCACTAAGAGATATTCTCCAGAGGGGAATGTGCAAAGAAGTGGCATAGATGTGCTTGCAGATTTAGCTGTAGATGAGACAAGACTCCTGTCTCCCCTTGACTCATCCATGCTCAACTATTCAAAGCTCTTAGAGCATGCACTTCATGAGCCAACTCCCCTGAGTAAAGCCCCTTCAGATTCATTGCTCTCTAAAGCAACTGAAGATCCTTCTACTGTACCCAACCCATCTGAAGCCAAGATCCCTGAACTTAATTTGCCTGAAGCCCTATTAGGAGAACCCAGAGCCAACTCCCCTATAACCCAAAGTCCCCATTTAAGTGGAGATGAGGAGGAGTATACCTATGAAAGTATGCTCAGAGGAGGAGCCAAGGCTACTGTGGACAGTTTGTATCCACAACTTGCTGAATTTCCAAGAATTCAGAAGGCCTTTCATGATTTGAGGATGCTTGTTGATGTGAAAGACAAATCTATGATGGAGATATCACAAGTCATCCAAGATAAGGGTACAAACTGGTGGCAAATAGAGGAAAACAGATTGCTACACTTTGCTGGAGTTTCAAAGACAAGATTCCTCATTGATGAGGAGATTTTTGCAAAGTTGGTAGCTGATAAGATTGAAGAGGAGAAAGAAAGAAAAGCCAAGGGAATCAAACACCCTGACAGTAGCTCTAATGATGATGATTCCCCTGATGATCCTTCAAACCCTTCAAATCCCAACCCTCCTGAAACCCCTCAAGCCAACCTCCCTGAACCCCTTCAACCCAAGTCTTCTATAGCAAATAGACTTTCCAATCCTCCTAAAACCTATCATAGGAAAGGCTCTGTAACTTCAGAGGTGTTGACCAAGGGTGGTAACACAACCAAAGACACATCTGCCAATGAAGGTTCCTCTGAACCTAAGGCACAGCCTAAAGATGTTGAGGTTCCTGTACTAGAGGCTAGTTTGATTAAGGCCTATTCAGTGTCAGAGGTGTTGGACATTGATCAGCCCTTAATCATTCAGGATGACTCAGTGGCTGCTGATATAAGCACCGTGATCTCCCCACAACTGCCATCTTTGAACCTTGTTGAAGGTGGAGATGCTGCAGGATTAGGAGAAGGAGTTGAAAAGGAGAGATTAGTTGAAAAATCAGAGGGAGTTGTGGATGAAAGAGAGGTAGTCATCACTAAGATAGTGAGTGTACCAACATATGAGGGTGGAATAAGTGAGGAAGGACAGGTTATTCTTGAGGTCAAATCTGAACTTCAAGAATCCCTTGATGAGAGGAGGCCTGATTCCTTGAATGAGAAGAAGACTGCTGATGTATCAGAGTCTTATGCAAAAGAAATTGAGGGTGATGAGTGCTTATTTCCTAACTTGTTTGATTTATCTGATGTTGCAGGTATTTCTCTTGACCAAATTTTTGCAGATGAGTTCCTCACAGATGCACCTATCCAAGTTGATACAGGCTCAGCTCAGGCCTTACTTGGAATGCAATCAGAGAAGTTGGACTCCTTGGCTCATCAAGTCCAATCTGCTCATGCTGAAACTTCAGGAGCATTGAATGAGCAAGGCAGGACTCTAGCATCTGTAGAAATGAGGCTCACTGGCTCTGAAGATGTTGTGCTACCAACCCTTGAGGCAAGAATCAGTGGTGTGGAATCTGGTCTCCAAACCATCTCCACTGAAGTTCAAAGTGCCAAATCAACCATGGAAGCCATCTCAGAGGAGGTCAAGAAAGAACAAAAGCTGCTGAGAGACAATCACAATGCTAATGTCAAAGCTCTCAGGCTAACTGTCAAACAAGCTATTGGAAAGAAGACTGCATTGCAAAAGAGAAGAGCTGAAGAGCAAAGGCTAGCTATGGTCAAAGCTGCCTCAGAAAATTTTTCCCAAGAAGTGTTGGCCAACATTGCTGAAGGTGCAGTGGCCAACCTCACTGAGCTCTTAAAAGCCCAACTGGATGCATCTCTGAAAGCAACCATGGAAGAGGTTGTTCAACAAAAGATGAAGCCTGTTCTAGCTTTCCTTAGCTTGAGCAGTGATAGAATGCAGAATATACATGATGAGAATGTCTATTTGTTGGAGGAGATGAAGTCCCTAAACCAGGCCCAATCCCTGATGGCCTCAACAATGAGTGACCTCAAGCCCCAGTGTTTTGATGCTGCCAAAAAGGGGGAAAGGGAAAGAGCAAGGGCAAAAGGTGCCTTGGTGATTGGGAGTCCAGTGAAAGGGAAGGACAAAGCCCCTGAAGGAAAGGGAAAAGAGCCAGCAGTGCTGAATTTGGAAGAATTGAATGAAGAGGAGCAGTTAGCATTGGCATTGAAGAACTCAATGGCCTCAGCTCAAGAAGAAAGGGCAAGGAAACAGCAAAGACCAGGTGGTGAAGTATCTGGTCTGGACAAGGAAGCTGAAGGTGTCCAAACTAGAGGAAAGATCAAAAAGGCCCAAGGAAAGAAGAGACAAGTTGAGACATTCACTGACTTTCCTAGCAGCCTTGATCTTCCACCTGAATTCAGAATTGATGAAGATGAGCCTACATCAAAGAAAGCCAAAACTACTGAAGATCCCAAAGCTGCTGAAAAGGACAAATCTTCTGAATCTGGCAAAACTGCTGAAGGTACCAAGTCCTCTGAAGACATTGAAGAGTTATTTGCTGAAGGATTTGGATCTGAACCTAAGAAGAAGACAACAATTCTAGCTCTTGATCCATCAAAACTGTTTCATGAAGGGTATGGCAAAGACCCTGAAACACAACAGAAACTGGCCATGATGAGGGCCCAAGAGAAAATGGATCTGATGGAAGAAGCCAACAGAGCAAGAGATGAAAGGAGAGCAAACTTTCAGAAACCAAGAAGGAGAAGAGCAACTTACAACAAGATGAAGCCTCAGCTTCTAATCCCAATGGACACCAAATATCCACACCTGGATAAATGGGTGCCAATTCAACTGAATGACACATGGGAAGAAGCCAAAAGGGAGTTTGTCTATGACTATTATGTCATTGACAGATGGAATGGAGGAGATGCAAACTCTGCCTTCACTGAGTTCATGCTAGAATACTACAGAGAGTTGTATCAACAACTACTTGCAGCTGCTGACATTGCAAGATTTGAACTCACAGCTCCCAAGCCAATCATATACATGCCTCCAAAGCTTGAAGGATGGATTGACCAAGCAAGAATTCTGAGGGAATTCACTGAGATCCTTAAGCTGAACAAGATGGTTCTTGGACCTAAGGGAACCAACCAAGAAGCCATGGCACTGAAAAGAAGAGTGTGGGCACAGTATGGAATGCTGCCACCTCCTGAGGATGATCTTTGAAATGGCTAAGTCTTCTGACCTTACTTGAATGATCAACTATGCTGAAATATGGTCAAGATTGCTGATGTGCTAATCTGTCTGCTCTGGTTTGTCATGAATTGCTCTGATACAAGTTATGTGCTCTGATGCTGAAAATATTATTTTGAATAGTTGTAATGAATTGCTCTGATGTATTTAAGTGTTATTGATTCATGCTCTGATATGTTAATTTCAACTATCAACATGCTTGTAATGATCTTTGAATGAATGATAGTTGAACTTATTTTGAATCAAGAAACACAAATCTCTCTATGCCTATCTTAAAACCTACTTGCAACAAAAACAGTGAATACACTAACACATTATTTTTCAGGAATATTGACCTTAGTCATGTCTTCTGAAGATACATGTAATAGGTGTAGACAAGTCACTTTTGATTAGATAGTATAGGTTTTGGCATCATCAAAAAGGGGGAAATTGTTGGGAATAAAATGAGAGATGTTTTGATCTAATACCAAAACCCCCCTGAGACATGCCTAAGTCAATAAATGTGTTCTAAGAATGTTAGAACATATAGATAATAGACTAGATGAGAAGCTGAAATGTTAGGTAGCTCTTAGACAATTAGATGCACAGTTTGAGGGGGAACCTATGCTTTGAAAATGATCAAGATCAAGTCCCCTCAAGGCTCAAATTCTGGAACAATCACTTAAGAGCAAGGACACCCTATGAAATCTAAGATGCTCTGATCAGGAGAGTTGTCCAGAGAAGATGCTCTTATGCAAGAACAAGATTGTAAAGCTCAAAAGGACAAGTCCAATGAAGATGCTCTGATCAGGAGAGTTGTCCAGAGAAAATATTCATAAGCTCTGATCAGGAGAGTTGTCCAAAGAAGCTAGCCATATGCAAGAACAAGCTTACCTAGCTCAAAGGACAAGACTACTCAAAGGTTTTTATCAGGAGAGTTGTCCAGAGAAGTCAACTCTATGCATAAAGTGCTCTGATGCAAAAAGATTAAATATACTGATCAGGAGAGTTGTCCAGAGGAGTTGTCTCAGCTAAATTGATCAAGATCAAGTGCTCTGAAAGCCTGAGATCAACTATGCTGAAGAGTTTGAGACAACCAGTCCCTAAAGGTCCTCAAAGAAATAAGTTAAGACCATACTCAAGAGAAATAAAGGGAAAGAGCCAAGTCATCTGAAGAAGAGCAAGCCAACCATGCTGAAAAGCAAAAATGCTGATAGTGATAAGGAGAGTTGTCCAGATGATAAGGAATGTTGTCCTATCATTGGATCAACCTTCAGAAGCCATGTCCAAGTCCTAACAAGAAGTCAAACATTGGGAAAAGTGCTGCAGAATGAAGACAAAACTGTTACAGCCGTTTATTACCCAAATGAGGACATGTCACTATCAAGAATCTGTCTTCCAGTTTGAAGAACTCAAGGAAGACATTTATAGCAATTTGGGGCTGCCTCTCCAACGGGCAAATCCTCCATTTTGTCTATAAATACAGAAGTGTGAAGACCATTTGAAAGCACCTGAACAGAATCCAACTACTCAAGTATTCTGAAGCTCATAGAACATTTAAGCTTTCAAGGAGACTATCTTAGTCTTTATACACTTCTTCTAAGCTGAACCCAATTGTATATCCATACAAAAGCTTAGAGAGATATCCTATCCTTATACACTGATCTTCATTGTAAAGGATATCTCATTAGTTGGAACCTTACTTCAATCCTCACCCCTTTCAAGAGTGAAAGTGAGAAGGTTGTAGTAGTAGAAGTGGTAGGAGCTGACTGTTGAGAGAAGAACAGTTCAGTTCTGAGTTGAGAAGAGGGTACTAGGACTCTAGACATCCTAGGGATCAATTCACCAAGGAGTGGTGTTCTTGATCAAGTGCACCTTGGCACTATAAAACAAGTTAATTCCAAGAGTGAAGGAATTATCCTGTTAAATCAGGGAAAGTGGATGTAGGAGCTTGAGTCTCTGAACCACTATAAAATCTTGTGTTGATTTGCTTTACAAGTACTTACATTTATTCAACATTGCACACAAAACTGATCTTTCAAAGATACATATTCAAAGACTGTGCAAAACTGATTTGGACAAGTTCCCTGAAGCTAAACTGGACTGTGTTGCATTGACTAAGTGATTTCAGAAATTAAAGGAGTCTAAACATAAAGGGCCAACCACTATTCCGCACATATAACTCCCCTAGATAGTTACTCAACTAAGTACTCAATAGTACTTAGTAGCTTGATTATCTTAGGAGAGTTAATCTTCTTCAGCAGAGTTGTCCAAGACAACCTTGCTGAACTCTGGTTTGATCAAAGTTGCAAAAAGAATTGAAAACAAGTGTATTCCCCCCCCCCATACACTTGTTATATACTCCTTTCAGGACCAACAATATGGCAGTTGGAAGTTGTTGCAGTCAGCTGCTCTGGCTAGTTCAACAACTCAAGGATTACAATATAGAAGCAAGAGAAGTCCCTATCTATTGTGATAGCAGCAGTGTCATTGCCATCACTCAAAATCCGGTCCTCCATACAAGATGCAAGCATGTCGACATTCGACATCATTTTATAAAAGACCACTTTGAAAAGAAGGACATCAAGATGGAGAAAATTCACACAGATATCCAAAGAGCAGACATCTTGACTAAGCCCCTAACTGAAGAAAGATTCAAGACCCTATGCTATAGCTTAGGACTCTTGGATCCAAGCACATGAAGAGCACAAGATCAGCTGAAGGCCTCAGCTGATACAATTGCAGCAGACTAGGAGGATCAGATGAGGTGAATAGACACCCTCATCTTCAGGTAAGTTATTCCCGATGAAGACAAATAGAGCTGAAGGAACACATAGAGTCATCTAATCAAGGGGGAATCAATGATACCTTAAGAATCCTTGATGAAATACTCTATAATCTGCATTGCATTATATACTTACTTTCAGAAGACTTGAATAGAGTTAATTGGTAATCTATACTTAAGCAATGTATATCTATGTATAGTAATAAACTATTCTTCATAAAATACTTTATCACTATACAAGTATACAGTATATTAGTGAGTCATACTTGGTTGGATTAATACACCATCCTCACCGACTCAACAGTATACATGCACTGTACGGATTCCAAATAATTCTTGTTCAAAAATTTATAAATTCTGCATTCCATAAGATAGAGTCTGAATCTCTTTAAATGTAAACCCTTAGATCAAGAATCTCATTGTTGATCTTAAGAAATAGCTTTTCAGAAATTCAGACCTATCAACTCTATAGTTTTTGTCATCTTATGCTTCATTACCTCGTTTCTACCTCTATAAAAGGAGGAAGTTATGAGAACACCTAAGAACACAAATCACTAACTATTATTCTTGTTTCAGGTATGGAGATAATCGAGAGAAGAGATGGAATGGAGATCATCCCTCAACCAAGGTCTTGGGTGAAGGAGATGAAGATTTGTCCAGAAGATGAAGATGATGCAGATCAGCATACTTGGGTTACCCAACATAAGTATGCCTATGAAAACTAAAGAAAGAACAGACGTTCTTGTTGAAAATTAAAGGAAGAAGAGATGCAGAGGACAAAGTAGCAAGCAAGCAGAGCTTCTTCTCAGGGGGAAGTTCTACATGGAGAGCTTACTATCAAAGACCACTTTGTCAAAACATGTCATGGAGACCAAGTCCATGGCTCTCTCTTCATACTCCATTGAAGCCTCTTCCAACTTTTCTTCTCCTTCAAAAGAAGCGAAGAAATTCAACAAGGACACATTAGATGCTAGATCCCATCTGATGATGAGGAACATCCGATGGTGAGGAGCAGTTGAGCCAGTGGGATTTCATCTAGGCTAGTCCCACTTGGTTAAAAGAAGGAGCTGAAAGATCCATCAAACCAGGTTGCATCATCACTCACAATAAAGCTGGAAGGATCCATCCAGGTTGGATCATCACAGCAAACCCCTATCCTCTACTCAGCTGATCAGAAGACCAACTCAGCTGACCAGAAGACTTTCAAGGAAAATCAGTAGACATTTCGATGAAATCAGAAGACTTCACTCTGCTGATAAGAAGACTTTATTTTAGAGCATAATGACTATCTTTGATCATGTAATTCATTCTAGATTTATTTCTACATGTAATTAAAGAAATTGGCCTATATAAGGAATGCAATTCACTTATAGAACACGGCCTTGATGATCAATTCTTGCCACAAAGTTAGTCACAACGGCTATTTTTGGTATGATGTCATTAATACTTGATTACCATATTGCCAACAAATCAACAGTTGCCAAATGGCAAATTCAGCCGGCAAATTTAAGGAATGGCCCGGAATCAAAGAAGGGAAATCTTGGGCACTACTCCACAATAAAATCTAATATGACCGTTAGATCAAGAATTGCTAGAGTATATATACACCTCTTAACATCTCTCCCAAACCCTTTCGCTCACATTACTAAATTGCTCTCAAATTTTCTCGTTCTGCAAATCTTCTTAAGCATTCCAAACCATTACACTCAGATACGCAGAATGGCAATCATTGAAATTTATGACGAGAAGACCAGGAGCACCGGAACTCTAGATGCAACAAAATGGTCTAAGGAAGGGAAGATATTCACCCAGAATGCTCTGTTTTTCAAGGGCAAGCATACAGCAGAAAACAAGGAGATACTTCTTCGATGTATCAACCTCAACCTTCGTGACTTTCTGGAAGCAGCACCAACAAACGTCTATGAACAAGATGTGCTGGCTTTCTACGCAAACGCTTTAATAAAGGGATCTCAAGTTGAAAGTGTTATGGGAGGACACAGAGTCAAGGTAACCAGAGAAATTCTTCAGGAATTGTTCGGCTTGTCGAGAGGGAAGATAAATATCTCCAACTACATCATGGGTCGAGAAAAGGAGTATATGGAGATGTTTACTAATGGAAGAATCAAAGCTGTTGATGCCTCTGGACTCAAGATATCCCAACTTGAACCTAAGTTTCAAACCCTGATGGACATTGCAGGCAAGATGATGCTTGGTAACACTTTTAGCCATGATGCTGTTACTACTTTGAAGGTTAGAGTTATGGCTGCAATCTGGGATCAGATTGATGGAGACTGGCAAGGGTTATTCTTGGATAGAATTGCACTTGAGGAAAATAAAGTTACTCTAGATTTGCAATCGAGGGAATGGACAATCAGACCTTAGCACAAAGACGATTTCTAATCAGATCAGGACTCATCTCACCATCTGATTCAGATGACACTCCAACTGCCTCTCCCTTGAAGAAGGCAGGTACCTCTAATCCCTCTCTCCCTTTTAGTCCTTCTAAATTGTCGAAGGGTCAGAAGAGAAAGAAGAAAAATTCTTCTTTCACTAAGAAAACCAAGAAATCCAGGCTTCCTACTCCCATGAGCATAGCCCCTATTACTTCCTTCAACCCTTCTGATGATTCAAACACATCTGAACCCTCAAACACTGATATCCAAATCCCTGCTGATATTCAAGTGGCAGAGGTCCATGATCATCAACCCCAACCATCTACTGATCTTCAAGCAGAAATAGGCCCAGATCAGCAGTCTCAAAACCTTGCTGATGATCAATCCACTGAAGATCAAGAACATATCACTTCCCAAATCCCTGCTGATACTCACACAGCAGAGGAAACCATTCCAACCGCTCAATCCCCTATCATCACTGCCCCATCTGAACAAAAAAACTTAGCCCCAGCAGACCTTGCTCAAGCAGGTTCATCTCAACCTCAGTACAGCATGGTGCATTATCCCATGTGCACAAGAGAAAAGATAATGAGGATGAAGATAGCTTAGATGCTCAAGTCTACCATTCCTGGCATGGATGAGGAATCAGTTCAGTTTGAACAAGTTCTCAGAGTCTGCACCTGGATTGAACTCAGGAGAGATGATGTAGATGACCTTCTTGAGGTCATGGAAGGAATGGGAGGAAAGGCTAATTTCCTCGACTGGGAAATGGAGCAGAAGGAAGTTGCTCAAGTTAAATCTTTTGCTCAACTGCTGCCATAAGAGGCCCTTGCAGCAGTATGCCACAGGATTCTAGGAATTCCCACTGATGATACCTCTGCCCCAAAAGGCTCATCAGGTCAGCAGATAGCTGACACAACAAAAGTGAATGACTCAGTTGCATCAGTCCCTGCGGAAGACTCAGCTGAACCAGCTGACAGAGTAGAGATTGAAAGAGAAGTAATCACTATTCCTGATCACTTCATGACGAAGGCTACTCTAACTCACTTCATTGATAAAGGAGACAATATCATGACTCACCTGGTTAAGGCCACTACCACATTCCTCAATGAAGAGTACCTTTCAGCTGAAGAGAGAGGCAAAGCCCTGATAGTTAATCCAAAGCCTCAAGGTACTGCCTCAACTTTTACTTCAACAGCTGACTGTACAGCAGACATTTGCGCACAGGTCAAGGCTGCAATAGACGTGCATTTTGAGAAAGGTTTAGGCCTACAGCTTGGAAGATATGTTGAAAAGGCTGTTAAGGAGCAGAGAACTCGTCTTCAAGACCAGATCATTGACATTGAAGACAAGTTTGGAGAGTCACTTCACGATCAGATAAGTGAGTATCTGACCAACATTCTGAAGAAGGCAGGTGACACCTCCACCATGTTTGCTGAACTCTACACTAATGAGGTCAACCGCATGGAAAACACTTACAAGAAAAGAATTGAAGATGCTGAAGCAAGAGCTACTGAAGGTCGAGCTCTTCTCCAATCAGCTACAGCAAAGAATGAGAAACTACAGACTCAGCTGAAGGAGACAGCAGCCAAATTGGAAGCACTTACAGCTAAACTTGAAGCTGCCTCCTCCTCCAACTCTCATGCTCAGATCCTAGACCACAGCATCACTCATCTGACCCATATTGGCAAAGTCAATACCATGGCCCTACAGCAGACTTTGAAAGTGGAGATTCTGAATGCCATGAAGCCTTTTGCGGCTGCAGTTGCTGAAGCCAAAAAGGGGGAAGATGTATTGATAAAGGCTCTAGAGAAGGCTACTGCACAGCAAGCTGTGATGGTAGTATCTCAAGATGAGCTGAATGAAACCTTGGGTGGTTTAAAAAGCAAAATCAAGAGCAGGCAAGGCAAAGGCAAAGGCAAAGGCAAAGGCAAAGGCAAAGGCAAAGGCAAAGAAATTGCTAAAGAAGACACCCATGCTCCCACTCAAGCTCCTGCCAAGAGTCTACATATCATTGCCCTTATAGAACAAGTTCCTGAGAAGAGGATGACAAGGAAAACAAAGGCAGATGAGCAAGCTCAGTCAAGCAAGAAGTCAGCTCCAGCAGAGCCTACTGCAGAAGAGAAAGAGGCTTTAGAGCTGAAGAAGAGAAAAGAGCTTGAAGCTCAAGAGCTTAAGCAGAAGAAGCTAAAAGATGCGAAGGCAGTCAAAGCCAAATTTGAAAGGAAAATAGCCAAACTCAGGAAAGCAATCAAGGACAAAGCAAAAGAAGACAATGTCAAATACAATACCCTGGTGTTTGATAGCAACTATGTGGATTATCTAGCCATTCAAGATGAGCTACCAAGGTGGTATCCTCTGAAGAAGAAATGGAAACTTCAACACCACATTGTAAGAAAATTTGGCCCTCTCCCAACATATGAAGATGAATTCTTCCAGTTAAATCAGTTCATGAACATTGAAGATAAAGAGTTCTGGAAAGAAGTAGTCAAGACAGCCAAAGAACTTGACAACTGCAGAATCCTAACTCTAGAAGAACCTAAATGGACTCCTCCCACTCTGAGCTCCGGAAGGACAGACTGGATTGAATTCAAAAGGATTCTAGAGAAAATCTATGAAGAGGAGAATGTTACAGACCTACAGCACATGGAAGAAGTTCGAACTCGTCTGTACCTTGCTTTCCGCATCTGAAGATCAGAAGACCTGATGAAGACCACTTTCAAAGCTTTAAAGAAACTATCACTTGTAATCTGTAAAAGCTCTATATATAATCAAGTTTAGTTCTCTTTGCTTTCAAGACAAACTCTCGTTGTCTTCATCAGATACTTTAGTTTTTATGAAGTTTACAAACTCTTATCTTATTTACTAAGAGCATTTAACAAATATAGTTTTGGCTTCATCAAAAATAGGGAAATTGTTGGGATGTAAATTCACCCTAAGCCCCACTTGATGTTAGAATAGTTTTGATGGCCAAAACACTTAGAGTTTATAAATGTAATAGGATCAGCTGACCTTGTATAGAACAGCTTAGACTAGTCTTGTGTGATCAACTGTATAGATTTCAGTTGATTAGCACAGTCCCGGCTTACATGCGCTCCCTCAAGATGAGAAGAGTAGAAGGCATGAAGACTAGAAGATCCTTGAAGGCCAGTTAAGTAAGGTGGTTGTATACCTACTTATCTGATGGAGTCCAAGATTGAAGATGGCCTAAAGCAGCACAAATAATTCACAGATCAGACGAGTGTTACTCGACTGATATCAGAAGACAGAAGACCTAAGGCCAGAAGAGTAGTCAGAAGACTAGTAGTACAGATCAGAAGACTATGTACTCTTCCAGGACTCAGCTGATTCCCAAAGTCATCTTGCAATTCAAATAAAGACCTTCCTTATTTAGAAGAATGACATTATCCCATGATTGGAGCAATCAAGCAGCTGGAATCAAGGAATCAAGCCAATATGGAAAGATTGCCCCAACGGCTAGTCAACTCCAACGGCTAGTTGCAAGCAATCACCATTATAAATACAAGAGGATGAGAAATCACAAGCACGAGATCACAACAAGAGAATTCAACAAGCTAAGCAAGCAATCAAGCAAAAGCCATACTGTTCTAAGAAATCTCCAAGAGCCCAGAAAGCCTTAGAATACTTTTAGCTCTTAAGTGATTTCTATCCAACACATAAGAACCTGAAACCTGTTCATATTGTATATCATTTGTTTTAGGCATAGTGGTTAAGCAATTTATAAGCTTGAACCATTAGTTGGATACACTTCAAAAACCCCAAACCCTCACCGAAAGGTTAAAGTTTTTGAACCCCTCAAAGTGCAAGTGCATACAATCACTTGTGGAGACCGTAGCTGTTAGGACGGCTCAGATCTCAAAGTCCTATCCTTAGGACTATAAAGGTCAAGACCCTTGTAATTTGTGGTAAATTAAAGGTATTAAACATCACGTTAGGACGTGTGAGTGGACGTAGGATCGTATATCCGAACCACTATAAACCTGGTGTTATTTACCTTTCTGCACTTTTCATTTCTGTCTCTCCATATATATTTTATATAGTGCATACTGTGTTTTCAACATTCTTCAACTAAGGCCACAACTTTCAAACCAGCATCAGCTGAGTACTTTCATTAAGCAAAACAAGTTAACACTTTCATAAGAAACAAAAGAACGATTCTAAACAAGGCCTACCATAATTCCGCATATAATCTCTTCATTCAGATCACTATAGTCATCTGGACCAGCAGACTTGCAGTCCAGTTGACATAGCAATTAGAAGAGGTTCCCAACTCTCTTGAAAAAGTTTTAAAGTCTATTCACCCCTCCCCTCTAGACTTTAATCCCATTCACTACTCGTTCAGGGACCAACAAAGGCCTACCATAATTCCGCATACAATCTCTTCATTCAGATCACTATAGTCATCTGGACCAGCAGACTTGCAGTCCAGTTGACATAGCAATTAGAAGAGGTTCCCCAACGCTCTTGAAAAAGTTTTAAAGTCTATTCACCCCTCCCCTCTAGACTTTAATCCCACTCACTACTCGTTCAGGGACCAACATTATTTTTTATAACACGTTTATAGTGCCATTTAACCTCGAAAATACCAAAATGAAGTATTTTCTATGATTGCTTAGTGACCAAGCATACTTGATGTTTTCTTTATTTTGCAGAAAATCACATTCGTTAGTGCTCAAAAACTCTATAGTTTATCCCACTATAATGTTGAAGTGCACTTTCATCGATTCACACACTATAATGTCCAAGTCCACTTTTCCAAGACATATATGCTCAAATGACAACACAAAGAAGAAGTGGAAAGAGAAAGAGCCAAGTCATCTGAAGAGCTAAAAAGCCAACACTGCTGATAAGTGAACTCTGCTGAAACTGATAAGCAGAGTTGTCCAAGAGATAAGGAATGTTGTCCTTATCATAGGACTAATCATCAGAAGCCATGTCCATGATTGACCAAGTAAATCTTGAAGTCAGAAATTGGGAAAAGTGCTGCAGAATGAAGACAAAGTGGTTACAGCCGTTTATTTCCCAAGTTAAGGACATGTCACTATCAGATTCTGTTTTCCAGTTTGAAGACTTCAAGGAAGACATTTATAGACATTTGAGGTTGCCTCTCCACCGGGAAAATCCTCAAATTTTTCTATAAATACAGAAGTGTGAAGACCATTTGAAGTATCAAATCTACATAATCCAACTACAACTATTCTGAAGCTTCAAAGTATTCAAAGAGACTATCTTAGTCTTCATACACTTCATTCTAAGCTGAACCCCATTGTATACCCATACAAGCTTAGAGAGATATCCTATCCTTATACACTGATCTCCATTGTAAAGGATATCTCATTAGTTGGAACCTTACTTCAACCCTTATACCTTTCAAGTGAGAAAGTGAGAAGGTTGTAGTAGTAAAAGTGGAAGGAACTAACTGTTGAGAGAAGAACAGTTCAGTTCTGAGTTGAGAAAGGGTACTAGGACTTTAGACATCCTAGGGATCAAGGGACCAAAGAGTGGTGTGGTTGATCAAGTGCACCTTGGCACTATAAAATAAGTTAATTCCAAGAGTGAAGGAATTATCCTGTTAAATCAGGGAAAGTGGATGTAGGAGCTTGAGTCTCTGAACCACTATAAACTTTTGTGTTGATTTACATTTAAAGTACTTTACATACATTCAACACTGCACACAAACTGGACTTTCAAAGATACATATCACAAACTGTGCAAAACCTGATTTGGACAAGTTCCCTGAACTGGATAAACTGTTAATGTGATTTCAGAATTAAAAGGAGTTTAAAATAAAGGGCCAACCACTAATTCCGCACTTATAACTCACTTATATAGTTATTCAACTAAGTACTCAATAGTACTTAGTAGTTTGATTATCTTAGAAGAGTTAATCATATCAGAAGAGTTGTCCAGGACAACCTTGCTGAAGACTGGTTTGATCAAGTTTTCAAAAGAAATTTCATACAAGTGTATTCCCCCCCCCCCCATATACTTGTTATATACTCATTTCAGGACCAACAAGTGGTATCAGAGCAGGGGTTCAAACACCACTGCTTCTGAAAATCCATCTTGATTTTCAAAATCACATATTTGGTGTGGTCACTAAACTAATCTCTCTGAAATCGTGCATATTGTCTAACCATTATATTGAAGGTGTATGGAAAGAGGCAACAACAGGAATTAGCAACAGAATCAGAACCTGAACCTGAACCAAGATCAAAATCAGGAACAAAACATGAATGTTGTTCCTCCTCCTGCTGTTCAAGGGCTGGACAATATGGCTACCAATCCAGTTAACCACATATCACATCACAAGTTACCCATGTTCTCAATTGATAATTATGATTTCTGGAAAATCAGAATGAGAGCCCATCTTGCATCTCTACACACTGATATGCTGAGGGTGATTACAAGAGGACCCTATGTGTTCACTCA
Source organism: Galeopsis tetrahit (assembly GCA_963675135.1). Taxonomy (NCBI): domain Eukaryota; kingdom Viridiplantae; phylum Streptophyta; class Magnoliopsida; order Lamiales; family Lamiaceae; genus Galeopsis; species Galeopsis tetrahit. The sequence continues at coordinate 22,207,892 of OY776124.1, forward strand.
GCTTAACCCCAGGTTGACTGATGAACAAAGAGCAGACACAAGGGATGTGATTCCCAAATATGAAGATGACTTCACCTCTGAAGAAAAGAGGAAAGATAATTTGAGTTATCTAGCTATGAATACCCTCTACCAAACAATTCCAGATGCAATCATGGGAAGAGTCTACCACTGCACAACTGCAAAGGAAATATGGGACACTCTTGCAGAAATGTGTAAGGGTACTGAAAAGATAAAGGAGAACAAGCTCCAAGTGGCTGTGCAGAAGTTTGAACAATTCTTAATGGAGCCAGATGAGTCCTTTGACAAATTTGCTGGTAGATTCACAGATGTGATGAATGAAATCAACTCCTTGGGCAAGGTGTACTCCAAGAGAGAAGTTGGATTGAAGATCTTAAGAAGTCTCACTCAAAAGTGGGATGTATATGCTGTGATGATGCAGAACACCAAAGATCTCTCCACCATGCCCATGCAACAAATCTTCTCTGAACTCAAAGCTTATGAGTTTGACCTCAACAGAAGGAAGCCAGCTGAGGAACCTTCCTTACCAACCAAAGGAGTGGTATTCAAAGCCAAAACTGCTGAACCAGAAATGCAGTCCACTCCAAGATCATCAAAGTCAGTCCCTAAGGCTGAAATGAAGGAAGAGATGGCCCTCATGGCTAGGAGGTTTGACAAACTCAACTTAAGGTTTGGTAGATACAAGAAATTCTACCAAGACAACAAATACAGGAGAAGGTACAACTCTCCTGAAGCACAGACTGAGGACAAGAAGCCTGAAGAGAAAAGATCAGAGGACAAGTACTCTGAAAGGAGAAAGTCCATCAGAGCTAAACCCTCCTCATCTAGAAGAAGAGATGATTCAAAGAAAGATGATGATGAGGATCTGTGCTACAACTTCAAGAAGAAATGGAATTTCCAGTATGATTGCCCTGAACTCAGCTCCAAGGAAAGAAGAGAGAGGCAAGCCAAAAGAGATAGAAAATTCACCAACAGAAAAGCCATGATGGCTGGTGATGAATCTGATAGTGCTGAAAGCTTCAACTCTTCTGATGGACTGTTCTGAAACAGTGTTGATGATGATGATGATGTGTGCAACATGGCCATTGAGGATGATGAGGTATCCTCTACTTCTAGCTCACCATCATTTTTATCACAAAATACTAGTGAAGTCAACTTGAAACTCTCTTTTGGAAAGTTGATGGAAGATTTCACTAGATTACAAGAATTTCATGACAACTGTGTGAGAGAAAATGAAAGGCTTTCAATTGAACTTTCAAAATCTGCTGAGACAGTAACTGATGTCAAGTCTACTGAGTTGTATCAACAAGTCTTGAGAGAGCTTGAGAAAGCAAATCTCAGGATAGTTGACCAACAAGGACAGATTAATGATCAACTGCTCTCTCAGAAAGAGTAAAGATTTTGAACTAAAAATTCTTCAAGCAAAATTTGAAAACCTCTCACATGAGTATGACATTATTAAATCAAGTGAAGAGAGCCTGAAATTAAAGATGTCTGCTTTGAACAAATCCTCTAGAGCAATAGAGGAAATTCAAAGTTACCAAAGACCTATGGCTCAAAGAAGTGGATTAGGTTTTGATCCATTTGAATCTTCACCTTGTCTTAGTGTTGCTTCCACAAGTAACACTAATAAAATCTTTGTTAAATCAGTGGCACAACAAGCTGAAAATGAATTAATTCAGCCACTGAACAAAGGGAAGGGCAAAATGAATGAGATGCCAGCTCAAGTGATTCAGGAGACTAGGCCCAAACCCTTGGAAAAGGACAAAGTCCCTGAACACAAGAGGAATGCTGGTCAGCAGAGTAGACCCAATGGATGGACAACTCTCCTGAACAATATTCAGAGGAGTTATCCAAGGTTTAATCAGCCTAGGCCAACTCTACTGAGGAAGCCTCAGCTGAATAGACCTCAGGACAACTATCCTCAAAGGCAAAATAAAATGAGACAACCAAAACCCTTCATGCAAAAGGGTAATGGTCATAAATATGCCTTCCCTCAAAGATTTCCTCAAGTAGCACAAAGAACTCATAAGTTCAGGAGATTTGACAACTCTCCTGAAACTTACAGAGTCAACACTTTCACACACACTTTCCCAAAGGCATTTAAGGGAAAGACAGTGTATGTTGATGCTAAAGGAAAACAGCTTAGCCACCTTGAATCAATCAGGGTAATTAGGCAAGTTTGGGTTCCTAAAGGTACAGCTAACCTCTCAGGACCCAAAATTCAAAGGGTACCTAAACCTTGCTAATTGCAGGTACCTAAGGGCCATAAGAAGATAAGGAGCATGAACAAAAAGTCAGCATGGTACCTTGACAGTTGATGCTCAAGGCACATGACTGGAAACAAAGAACTCCTCATTGATTTCACTGAAAAAGAAGGCCCAAATGTCACATTTGGAGACAGCTCACAAGCAGTAACAAAAGGTTATGGTACCTTGATAATTGGTAATATCAAGGTATCCAATGTATCTTATGTGACTGGTCTCAAATACAATTTACTAAGCATAAGTCATTTCTGTGATAAAGGCTTTAATGTTGAGTTCTCAAGTGGAAAATGTTTAATTAAAGATAATACTCAACAAACTCTACTGACTGGAACTAGGAAGGGAAATGTGTATTTTGCTAACTGGGACAAGTCTACTGATGCTGCATGTTTCATTGCTAAGAGCTCAAATGAACAAAGTTGGTTATGGCATAAAAAGCTAAACCACCTGAACTTTAAATCAATGAACAAACTTGCTAGAAATGCATTAGTTAAAGGACTACCTAATGAGATTTTCATTAAGGAGCATGTTTGTAAACCATGTCAAGAAGGAAAACAGATTAAAGCCTCATTCAAGGGAAAACCAGTCATCTCTACTGAAAGGGTACTCGAACTTTTACATATGGATTTATTTGGACCAATTACCCCTGCAAGCATAAATGGTAGGAAATACACATTGGTGGTAGTAGATGACTTCTCTAGGTTCACATGGGTAGTATTTCTCCTTAATAAGAAGCCTTAACTCCCTGAACTACTAAAGAGACTGTCAAATGAAAAAAGCCTTAATATAATCAAGATAAGATCTGATAAAGGCACTGAGTTCATTAATTCATACATCAATGAGTACTGTACACTAAATGGTATATCCCATGAAACTTCAGCAGCTAGAACTCCTCAGCAGAATGGAGTTGCAAAAAGAAGGAATAGAACACTAAAAGAAGCTGCTAGGACCCTAATTGCTGATTCAAACCTACCTAAGAGGTTTTGGGCTAAAGCCATAAACACTGCCTGTTATACCAAGAACAGATGTTTGATCACTAAGGGGCAAGGCAAAACCCCCTATGAACTCTGGAAAGGAAGAATGCCTAAAGTGTCATATTTCCACATATTTGGTTGTAAGTGTTTCATTCACAATAATGGGAAAGAGTATTTGAAAGCTTTTGACAGCAAAGATGATGAGGGGATATTTCTTGGATATTCCCAAATCAGTAGAGCTTTCAGAGTGTACAACTGTAAAACCCTAATTGTGGAGGAAACACCTCAGGTTGTGTTTGATGAATCTATTTTTGAGGTCAGGGACAAAAACCTGGACACTGAAGAAATCACACAAAGAACAACCAGATTGAGCCTAAAAGACAAGGACACTGTATTCATAGATGTTGTCCAAGCCAACCTTCCTGAAAACATAACACTAGACAACAATCCTGAAGGCAACTTTCCTGAAGCAAACCCCACTGAAGGAAATGGTGAACTGAATGACCCAATCCCAGTTCACACTCAGGTTACAACTACCAATGAAGAAGAAGGCTCTGCTGAGGTAGTTAATGGATCAAATATTCGAGGGGGAACCATAAATGTGGAAAATGCCAATGTCCCTGACATTGAGGACAACATCCCTGAATATGATCCAGAATTAGATCCTGCATTCAATTGTCCTGAATTTTATGATAATGGTGACTCAACCTTAGTAGAGGACAACTCTACTGAAGGGATCAGAAAAAGAAGGACATGGTTGTCTGACCATCCTACTGATCTGATACTTGGTGATCCAATTATAGGAGTCAAAACCAGAAGATTTCATGGTGAAATTGCTTTGTTTTGTTGTTTCCTATCAGGACAGGAACCAAGTGACATTGAAGAAGCACTTCAAGATGCAAATTGGATCACAGCAATGCAGGAAGAGCTGAACCAATTCACCAGAAATGATGTATGGGAGCTGGTGGATAGACCTTCACATCAAGATGTTATTGGAACCAAGTGGGTATTCCAGAACAAGAAGAATGAGAATGATGTGATTGTCAGAAGCAAAGCCAGACTAGTGGCAAAAGGCTACTGTCAATCAGAAGGCATTGACTATGATGAGACCTTTGCACCTGTGGCAAGGCTAGAAGCAATAAGGCTTTTGTTAGCCTATGCAGCCCACAAGAGGTTCAAAGTGTACCAAATGGATGTCAAGAGTGCCTTCTTGAATGGAGTTTTGAAGGAAGAAGTCTATGTGGAGCAACCACCTGGTTTTGAAGTTGGAAACCAAGGTTACAGATTGAAGAAAGCTCCAAGAGCCTGGTATGACACACTGTCACAGTTCCTCTTGGATCATGGATTTATCAAGGGAACTGTGGACAAAACTCTCTTCAGAATCACTGAAGGAGAGGACATCTTGCTTGTCCAAATATATGTGGATGACATCATATTTGGATCCCCCAATGAGAAGTTGTGTGAGAAGTTCTCAAAGCTCATGCAAAGCAAGTTTGAGATGTCAATGATGGGAATGATGAACTTCTTCTTGGGCTTACAAGTCAAGCAATCAAAGGAAGGAATTTTCATCAACCAAGCAAAGTACACAAGGGAAATGATCAAGAAATTTGGGTGTACAACCAGCAAGCCAGTAAGGATCCCAATGAACACAAATTGGAAGATGGATCCAGATGAGAGTGGTATTCCAACCAACTCTACTGAATATAGAGGAATCATTGGTTCACTCCTCTACCTCACTCCCAGTAGACCTGACATCACCTTTGTAGTAGGTGTTTGTGCTAGGTTTCAAGCAAATCCTAAGAAAAGCCATCTAGAGGCTGCTAAGAGGATCTTGAGGTATCTCAAAGGCACTGAGAATCTAGACCTTTGGTATCCTGCTGATGACAACATTGAGCTAACTGGCTACTCAGATGCTGATTATGGAGGCTGTAGAATTGACAGAAAGTCCAGTTCAGGGATATGTCAATTCTTAGGGAACAAGCTCATTTCTTGGTTCTCTAAGAAGTAGAACACAGTGGCTATCTCCACCACTGAAGCTGAATATGTAGCAGCTGGAAGTTGTTGTGCTCAGATCCTTTGGCTGAGACAACAACTAAGAGACTACAATGTCAACTCTACTGAAGTGCCAATCTTCTGTGACAACAATAGTGCTATTGGAATATCTCAGAATCTTGTCTTACACACTAGATGCAAGCATGTGGATATCAAACATCACTTCATTAGAGACCATGTGGAGAAGAAGGACATCAAGCTAGTAAAAATCCATACAGATCATCAAAAGGCTGATATTTTGACAAAACCACTTGCAGAGGCAAGATTCCTGGAACTATCAGCAGAGTTGGGACTTCTTGATCCAGGGAAGTTGGACAAATAAGTCCAAAGGAGTTTATTAATCAAGGGGGAACTGAAATCAAATGTTCAGGACACTTGTCCATTGAAATTCAGAAGAGATGACCTCAAATGTTCAGGACACTTGTCCATTGAAATTCAGGACACTTGTCCACATCTCTTCAGGACACTTGTCCATGTAGGGTCAGATAAGTTGTCTTGGCTATCAAACCAAATCTTGGTTTAATAAGCACCTATTTTGGGTAATCATTGCCTATTTCAATAACTGTCTCATTCCTTTTAAAGATATAACCTTTTCAAGGATTCTATTTGTCCCTTACCCAAAAAGTCGCTTTCAATGCATTAAATGCCAAGATTTAACTCTTGTTTGCATTAAACAATTTGAGACATGATCTACCTTGATAACCCCCCAGCTTTAAACAACGTTAAAACTCCTCCCACGTTTTGAATAAAACAGTTTTTCACTGTTCCATTGGTTATTGACCGTTGGATCAAAACTGGCCAACTCCCCTGAAATTGATCTTGGCCGTCCAAACTTGATTTCCTCATTTGTAAACTGTTGAATTGCCTTAAGACTCACCTACTCATTGACATACATTCCTTTTGGAATATTCACAAGTCTTAAGAAGCCATACAACAATTCATTCTTCCCCACGCATTCAAAAAATCTCTTGAAACCCTAGATTTTCTTACTCTCAAAACCTCTCTCAAATCTCACTGGTCTTCAATGGCTCCTAAAGCTAGACTTGAAATGGTTGTTGATTTCACAGGATCTTGACCTTGATTTTGGCTATCTAAGCCAAAAAAACAACCTTATCTTTGAGCCCATCATGTCTTTTGAGTGTGATGATCCAGAAGTTACTCCAACATTAATATGGTTAAGAAGAGCTGGTCTACAAAAGTTTATGCAAGAAAAGCCAGACTCATGCCTTGAATCTTACATGGCTGAGTTCTTTGCTTTTCTAAAATGGAAAGGAAAGCCAGAAGATGGAGAGGTCACCACAAGACTTTCCTACAGGGCTGAAGGAGAAGAAGAAGAGAGATTTCACAGGGTGAAATTCTCTGAAGAAGATGTAGATGCTGCTTTTGGATTGCCCTCTAAAGGGAGGAATCCAGAATTCTATGGCAATGGCCATGAGGAAGAGATTGCACAAGATTGGCTCCTTATTCCAGGACCAATCTCGTCTACACAACACAAGAGGAATCTCAAAGCCAAATTCCTCAACTTATTTGAGGTAATCACAAAGAGCCTCATGAACAACACTGGAAGTTTGGAGCAAGTGAGTGCTCCAAGGATCAGAATCATGGCTGCAGTGATTGATGCCAGTGACAAGGGCATCAAATTTGATTGGAGGACCTTCATCTTATATGAGATGATGAAGGAGAAGGCAAAGTTCAAGGTGAAAGCTCACCAAAATGTTGTATTGGAGGGAAAGCTCAATTACTGCACAAGGGCAAGCCTGTTGATTGAAAAGTTTGCTCAATATTCTGAGATGCAAACCTTTGCTAAGCCCCTCCCTGCCCAGGAAATTTTGTTCAGGAAGCTGAGCAAAAAGACTGAACAAAGAAGACTGCAACTGGTCAAACCTGCTGAAGAGGTTGAGGAGAAGCCCAAAATGAAGAAAAGAACAAAGGCCAGGGCTGTCAAAACCAAGAAATTATCTTAAGTCCTAACAAAAGAAGCCTCAGGAGCATCAACTGAAGTTGATGAAGTGGCAGAAGAGGGAGTGCAAATACCTTCTGACCACTCAGAAGAGTTGAGGCAGAAATACAATGAAACAAGGCAAAAGAAAAAGGGTGATAAAAGGCCCAGGGAAGTTGTCCCTAAGAAGGGAGAGGAAGGAAGTGGGAGCAGCAGGGCAAGTAAGAGGAGAGCCAAGCCCACTGAAAAGGTGCTGGAACTTCAGGAGGAAAGGTCACTCCAAGTAGCTCTAAGGGAGAGCAGGGCAGAAAGCAAGACAAAATCTAAGTCCAGGACCAACTCTTCTGGTTCTGGGACCCCAGAGTCCAAAGTCCCTGAAGGCCTACCCTTAGAAGCCAACCTCCCTGAAACCCAAAATCCTGAACCCAACTTCCCTGAAACCCATGTTACCCCTTCTAACCAACCTATCACCCCTGTCAATCTGACTAAGAGATATTCTCCAGAAGGGAGTGTGCAAAGAAGTGGGATTGATGTGCTAGCAGATTTAGCAGTAGATGAGACAAGACTCATGTCTCCCCTTGACTCATCTATGCTTAATTATTCAAAGCTTTTAGAAACAACACTTCATGAGCTAACCCCCCTTAGTAAAGCCCCATCAGATCCATTGCTCTCAAAAGCAACTGAAGTACCTTCTATTGAGCTCAACCCTTCTGAAGCCAACCCTCCTGAACTAAACCTACCTGAAGCTGCAATTCCTGAAACCAGAGCCAACTCCCCTTATAGCCCAAAGTTCTCAATCAAATGAGAATGAGGAGGAGTATACTTATGAAAGTATGCTCAGAGGTGGAGCAAGGGCTACTGTGGACAATCTATACCCACAACTTGCAGAATTTCCAAGACTTCAAGCTATGTTCCATGATCTGAGGATGTTAGTGGAGGTGAAAGATAAATCCATTATGGAAATTGCACAGGTCATTTATGACAAAGGTGCCAACTGGTGGAAAATTGAAGAGGGCAGATTACTCCATTTTGTTAGAGTAAATAAAACAAGATTCCTCACTGATGAGGAAGTATTTGCCAAGCTGGTTGCTGAGGAGAAAGAGAGGCTGGCTAAAGGGATCAAGCACCCTGATAGCAGCTCAAGTGATGATGGCAAAGATGATCCATCAAACCCCTCTAAACCTCCTCAAGACAACCCTCCTGAACCCTCCCAGATCAATCTCCTTGAACCTTCTCAACCCAAACCTTCTGAGACCAGCAAGTTCTCAAACACTCTTGTCACATATCATAGGAAAGGCTCTGTATCTTCAGAGGTGTTGACTAGAGCTGGTGACACAACCAAAGACACATCTGCCAATGAAGGTTCTTCTGAACCCAAGGCACAGCTTACAGATGTGGAGGCTCCTATCATAGAAGCTGGTTTGGTTAAGGCCTATTCAGTGTCAGGAGAGTTGGACACTGATCAGCCCTTAATCATTCAGGATGACTTAGTGCCTGTTGAGAAAAGCACTGTGATCTCCCAACAACTGCCACTTTTGAACCCTATTGAGGGTAAAGGTGCTGCAGGTTTAAATGAAGGAGTTGAAAAGGAGAGTTTAGTTGAAAAACCACAGGGAGTTAAGGATGATAGAGAGGTAGTAATCACTAAGATTGTGAGTGAACCACCAAATGAGGGTGGAATAAGTGAGGAAGGACAGGTTATTCTTGAAGTCAAATCTGAACTTCAAGAATCCCTTGATGAAAGGAGACTTGATTCCTTGAGTGAGAACATTATTTATGAAGGGAGAAAAGAATCAGTTGAAAATGAGGAGAAGACTGCTGATGTATCAGAGTCTTATGCAAAAAATATTGTGGGTGATGAGTGTTTATTCACTAATCCATTTGACTTGTCTGATATTGCAGGAATTTCTTTTGATCAAATTTTTGCAGATGAACTACTCACTGATGCACCTATCCAAGTGGATTCCAGTTCAGCCCAAGCAATCCTTGGTGAACATTCAGCAAAACTGGATTCCTTGGCTAATCAAATCCAAACTGTCTATGCTGAAACTTCAGGCACCTTGGATGAGCAAGGAAGAACATTGGCTTCAGTAGAAATGAGACTGACAGGCTCAAAGGATGTGGTGTTGCCCACAATTGAAGCCAGGATCAGTGGAGTAGAGTCAGGATTGCAAACTATATCTGCAGAAGTTCAGAAAGCAAAGACAAGCATGGAATCAATTTCCAAGGAAGTTAAAGAAGAACAAAAGTTGCTCAGAGATAATCACAATGCCAATGTCAAAGCACTTGGGTTGACTGTCAAGCAGACCTTTGGGAAGAAAACTGCCTTACAAAAGAAAAGGGCTGAACAGATGAGGCTTGCAATGGTGAAAGCTGCCTCAGAAAAGTTTTTTCAAGAAGTGATGGCCAACATTGCTGAAAGTGCTGTGACAAATCTCACTGACTTCCTTAAAGCCCAACTTGATGCATCTTTGAAAGCAACCTTGGAAGAGGTTGTTGAGCAAAAGAAGAAGCCTGTTCTAGCTTTCCTTAGCTTGAGCAGTGACATAATGCACAATATACATGATAAGAATGTATATCTGCTAGAAGAGATGAAATCTCTGAACCTAGCCCAATTCCTGATGGCAACAACCATGAGTGAGCTCAAACCTCAGTGTTTTGATGTTGCCAAAAAGGGGGAAAGAGAAAGAGCAAGGGCCAAAGGTGCCTTGGTTATTGGTGGTTCAGATAAGGGCAAGGAAAAGGCTGCTGAAGATAAGGGCAAAAAGGAAGAAGTTTTAAACTTAGAGGATCTTGGTGAAGAAGAGCAGTTAGCCATAGCAATGAAGGCTTCTATGGCATCAACACAAGAAGAGATAGCTAGGCTTCAGCAGAGGCCAGGAGGAGAAGCTTCTGGTTTGGACAAAAGTGCTGAAGGTGTCCAAACTAGAGTACAAATGAAGAAGGCCAATGGGAACATTCACTGACTTCCCAAATAGCCTAGAACTTCTTCTTGAGTTCAGAATTGAGGAAGAAAAGCCTATCTCCAAGAAGAGCAAGACTACTGAAAAGCCTAAGGCTGCTGAAAATGTCAAATCTGCTGAAATGACCAAGATTGCTGAAAAGGCAAAGTCTTCTGAAACAGATAAGTCTGCTGAGACCAAGTCTACTGAAGGTGCCAAAGCTGCTGAAAACATTAAAGAGCTATATGAAGAAGGCTTTGGACCTCAACCAAAGAAGAAGACAATTGTGCTACTGAATGATCCATCAAAGTTGTTTCAAGAAGGGTATGGCAAAGACCCTGAAACACAACAGAAGCTGGCCATGATGAGGGCACAAGAAAAGATGGACCTAATGGAAGAAGAAAACAGAGCAAGAGACAAAAGAAGAGCAAATTTTCAGAAACCAAGAAGAAGAAGAGCTACATACAAAAGTTAAAGCCACAACTACTGATCCCCATGGACACCAGAATGATACATGGGAATAGGCAAGGAGGGAGTTTGTATATGACTACTATGTCATTGATAGATGGAATGGAAAAGATGTCAACTCCTCTTTTACTGAATTCATGATTGAGTACTACATGATATTATATCAACAATTGCTTGCAGCTGCTGACATTGCAGGAATTGAATTCACTGCCCCCAAGCAAATCATCTACATGCCTCCAAAGCTGGAAGGATGGATTGATCAGTCAAGAATCCTCAAAGAGTTCCTTGAGATCCTGAGGTTGAACAGGATGGAACTTGGACCTAAGGGAACTAATCAAGAGGCCATGGAGTTAAAGAAGATAGTGTGGGCACAATATGGGATGGTGCCACCTCCTGAAGATAATCTCTGAATTAGCTAAGTCCTCTTGACCCTTTTCTACTGATCTGAATGTCTTGACTGTTAACTTGTTGAAATTGATCATCTATGCTGAAATTGATCAAGACTGCTGATATGTTGTGCTCTGATGACTTGTTGCTCTGATACTTAAAGGATGCTCTGATACTTAAAGACTAAGGCTCTGATAGAATATTTTATTAAGTATTGCTCTGATCATGTAATTTAGTCATTTTATGCTCTGATGTAATGTCCATGCTCTGATATGATTGTTTAACTATCAACATGCCTGTAATGATCTCTTATTTGAATGATAGTTGAACACATTTTGAATCAACATTACTAAATCCTAACTTGTCTGACTTATCAACCTATATGCAAATGAAAACAGAAAATACACTAACACATTTTTCTTTCAGGGAACTTGACCTTAGTCATCTTCACTGTAGTAGAATGTAATAAGTGTAATCAAGTCACCTTTGCATATATTGTATAGGTTTTGGCATCATCAAAAAGGGGAAAATTGTTGGGAATAAAATGAGTTTTGATTATAATACCAAAACCCCCTGAGACATGCCAAGTATATAAGTCAAGTTGAATGAACATGTTTCAGGATTGTTGGAACATGTAGACTAAGACAAGTAGAGAAGCTGATGTGTTAGGAAACTCTTAGACTAATAGATGCACTAGTTGAGGGGGAAAACATACTTACAAGTTTATTATGTTCTAATCCCCTCAAAGGCTCAGTTTCTACATTGACCACAAGTCTGCTGAAGGACAAGTATGCTAATCAAGGAGAATCAGTCTAAAAAAAACCTAGTAAATGTCAACATGAGTTAAGATGCATCTTCAAAGGATTAATCTACTGCATCACACAAACTCAGAAGGATTGTCCAACTAGAGTGTTTCAGAAGAGTTGTCTCAGCACACTTTGTTGGTCCCTGAACGAGTAGTGAATGGGATTAAAGTCTAGAGGGGAGGGGTGAATAGACTTTAAAACTTTTTTCAATAGAGTTGGGGAACCTCTTCTAATTGCTATGTCAACTGGACTGCAAGTCTGCTGGTCCAGATGACTATAATGATCTGAATGAAGAGGTTATATGCGGAATTATGGTAGGCCTTGATTAGACTCGTTCTTATAGTTTCTTAAGAAAGTGTTAACTTGTTTTCTTTAATGAAGGTACTCGGCTGATGCTGGTTTGAAAGTTGTGGCCTTGTTTTGAAGAATATTGAAATCACAGTATGCACTATATAATAGTTAATGAAATGACACAATGTAAAGTGCAGTAAGTAAATAACACCAGGTTTATAGTGGTTCGGATATACGATCCTACGTCCACTCTCACGTCCTAACGTGATGTTTAATCCCTTTAATTTACCACAAATTACAAGGGTCTTGACCTTTATAGTCCCAAGGATAGGACTTTGAGATCTGAGCCGTCCTAACAACTACGGTCTCCACAAGTGATTGTAAGCACTTGCACTTTGAGGGTTTCAATAACTTTAACCTTTCGGAGAGGGTTTGGGGTTTTTGAAGTGTATCCAACTAATGGTTCAAGCTTATAAATTGCTTAACCACTATGCCTAAAACAATTGATATACAATCTGAACAGGTTTCAGGTTCTTATGGGTTGGATAGAAATCACTTAAGAGCTAAAAGTATTCTAATGCTTTCTGGGCTCTTGGAGAATTCTTAGAATAGTATGGCTTTTGCTTGATTGCTTGCTTAGCTTGTTGAATTCTCTCGATGTAATCTCTTTTTTTGTGATTTCTCATCCTCTTGTATTTATAATGGTGATTGCTTGCAAATAGCCGTTGGAGTTGACTAGCCGTTGGGACAATCTTTCCATATGTGGCTTGATTCCTTGATTCCAGCTGCTTGATTGCTCCAATCCTGGGATCATGTCAATCTTCTAAATAAGGTAGGTCTTCATTTGAATTGCAAGATGACTTTGGGAAACAGCCGAGTCTTTGAAGAGAACATAATCTTCTGATCTGTACTACTAGTCTTCTGACTACTCTTCTGGCCTTAGGTCTTCTGTCTTCTGATATCAGTCGAGTAGCACTCGTTTGATCTGTGAATAATTTGTGCTGCTTTAGGCCATCTTCAATCTTTGACTCCATCAGTCAAGTAGGTATACAAGCACCTTACTTAACTGGCCTTCAAGGATCTTCTAGTCTTCATGTCTTCTACTCTTCTCATCTTGAGGGATCGCATGTAAGCCGGGACTGTGCTAATCAGCTGATATCTATACAGTTGATCACACAAGACTAGTCTAAGCTGATCTATACAAAGTCAGTTGATCCTATTACATTTATAAACTCTAAGTGTTTTGGCCATTAAAACTATTCTAACATCAAGTGGGGCTTAGGGTGAATTTACATCCCAACAATTTCCCCCTTTTTGATGAAGCCAAAACTATATTTGATAAATGCTCTTAGTAATTAAGATAAGAGTTTATAAACTTCATAAAAACTGAAGTATCTGATGAAGACAATGAGAGTTTGTCTTGAAAGCAAAGAGAACTAAACTTGATTATATATAGAGCTTTTACATATTACAAGTAATAGTTTCTTTAAAGCTTTGAAAGTGGTCTTCATCAGGTCTTCTGAACATCAGATGCGGAAAGCAAGGTACAGACGAGTTCGAACTTCTTCCATGTGCTGCAGGTCTGTAACATTCTCCTCTTCGTAGATCTTCTCCAGTATCCTTTTGACTTCAATCCAGTCTGTTTTTCTGGATTCCAGAGTGGGAGGAGCCCATTTAGGTTCTTCAGGAGTTAGAATTCTGCAGTTGTCAACTACTTTGGCTGTCTTGACTACTTCTTTACAGAACTCTTGATCTTCAAAGTTCATGAACTGATTGAACTGGAAGAATTCATCTTCATAGGTTGGGAGAGGGCCAAATTTTCGTACAATGTGGTGTTGAATTTGTCACTTCTTCTTCAGAGGATACCACCTTGGTAGCTCATCATGAAGAGCTAAATAGTCCACATAGTTGCTATCAAACACCAGGGTATTGTCTTTAATATTGTCTTCTTTTGCTTTGTCCTTGATTGCTTTCCTGAGTTTTGGCTATTTTCCTTTCAAATTTGGCTTTGACTGCCTTCGCATCTTTTAGCTTCTTCTGCTTAAGCTCTTGAGCTTCAAGCTCTTTTCTTTTCTTCAGCTCTAAAGCCACTTTCTCTTCTGTAGTAGGCTCTGCTGGAGCTGACTTCTTGCTTGACTTCTGAGCTTGCTCATCTGCCTGCTCATCTGCCTTCCTTTTCCTTGTCATCCTCTTCTCAGGAACTTGTTCTATAGAGGCAGTGATCTGTAGACTTTTGGCAGGAGCTTGAGTGGGAGCTTGGGTGTTTTCTTGAGCAATTTCTTTGCCTTTGCCTTGCTTGCTCTTGATTTTGCTTTTTAAACTACCCAAGGTTTCATTCAGCTCATCTTGAGATACTACCATCACAGCTTGCTGTGCAGTAGCCTTCTCTAGAGCTTTTATCAATACATCTTCCCCCTTTTTGGCTTCAGCAAGTGCAACCGCAAAAGGCTTCATGGCATTCAGAATTTCCACTTTCAGAGTTTGTTGAAGAGCCATGGCATTGACTTTGCCAACATGGGTCAGATGAGTGATGCCGTGGTCTAGAATCTGAGCATGAGAGTTGGAGGAGGAGGCAGCTTCAAGTTTAGCTGTAAGTGCTTCCAATTTGGTTACTGTCTCCTTCAGCTGAGTCTGCAGTTTCTCATTTTCTGCTGCAGCTGACTTGAGAAGGGTTTGACCTTCATTTGCTCTTGCTCCAGCATCATCTATCCTGTTTTTGTAGAAGCTCTCTAAGCGGATGATCTCATTGGAATAAAGATCAGTAAACTTCTTGGTTCTGTCCGCTGATATCTTCACTTCTAAGCTGAGATACTCCTCTAGCTGATTGTGAAGTGCTTCACCGAACTTGTCATCTATGTCAAGGATTTGTTCGGTGAGACGAGTCTTCTGCTCACGAATGGCCTTTTCTACAAATCTGCCCAGCTGCACGCCTAGTCCTTTGGCGAAGTGTGTGTCGATTGCTTCCTTGATCTGAGCACACACATCTGCTCGAATATCGACAGATGAAGTGGAGGGAGAGGCAATACTTTGAGCTTCCTTGGGAATTGCAGGGATGGGAGGCTGATTGTAGACAACTAGGGTCATTCCCTTTTCTTCAGCAGTGAGATGACCTTCTTGTAGAAAGTCCGATGTAACATCAATCAGACGAGCAAATAATCGTCCATTCCTTTGATGAGGTTGATAGATGAAGTGATCAAGCTCATGTTTAGGAAAGAAGTGAGATGGAACAGACACCACTTCTTTTTCTTTTGCCTCATCTCCAGCTGATGCAGCTGTGTCGTCTGCAGTTGAGTCTGGTACACAGGGGTCTTCAGAGGGGACTCCTAGAATCCTTTGGCAGACCCTGGTTAGAGATTCTGTGGGCAACAGCTCAGTGAATGAACTGACTTGAGCAACTTCTTTTTGCTCCATTTCCCAGTCGAGGAAGTTAGCCTTTCCTCCCATTCCCTCCATGACTTCAATGAGGTCATCCACATCATCTCTCCGGAGCTCGATCCAAGTACAGACTCTCAGTACTTGTTCAAACGGAACTGATTGCTCATCAATACCAGGAATAGTAGACTTGAGCAGGTTTGCTATCTTCATCCTCATTATCTTCTCCCTTGTGCACATAGGATAGTGCACCATGCTGTACTGAGGTTGAGAGGGACCTGCTTCATTCAGATCTGCTGGTGCCAAGTCTTTTGGTGCAGATGGGGTAGTGAGGATAGGGCATTGAGTGGTTGGAATGGTTTCCTCTGCTGTGTGAGTATCAGCAGGGATTTGGGAAGTGATATCTTCTTGATCTTCAGTGGGCTGATCATCAGCAGGTTTTTGAGTATGCTGATCTGGTACTATTTCTGCTTGAAGATTAGTGGGTGGTTGGACATCTGTCATTTGAATATCAGCAGGGGTAGGCAAATGTGGCTCAGGGGTAGTTTGATGTTGGGCTTGTTCCTCTGCTGTGTGAGTATCAACAGGGATTTGGATATCAGTGTTTGAGGGTTCAGATAGGTTTGAATCATCAGAAGGGTTGAATGATGCAATCGGGGCTATGATCATGGGAGTAGGGAGCCTCGATTTCCTTGACTTTTTGGTGAAAGAGGAGTTATTCTTCTTTCTCTTCTGACCCTTCGACAATTTAGAAGGAGTAAAAGTGAGAGAGGGATTAGAGGTACCTGCCTTCTTCAAGGGAGAGGCATTTGGAGTGGCATCTGAATCAGATGGGGAGATGAGTCCTGATCTGATTAGAAATCGTCTTTGTGCTAAGGTCTGATTGTCATCATCATCATCCTCAGCAGCCTTCTCCTGAGCCTCTTCTTTGGATGGCTCCTCTTCTTCTTCAGCAGAGTCATGAACAGACTCTTCTGCCTCCTTAACAACATCTTTGGAAGATGCTTCAGCCAACAACTTCTTCTTCTCTTCTTTCAACTTTGCTGCCTCTGCAAGAGCTTCCTTTCTCAAGTAATACTTGGAGGAGTGGAAGGTCTTATGAGGTTCCATCTTGTACTTCTTTGGGAGAATATCTGGAAGGATGATGCTCAGCTTGTTGACAAAGCTGACTGTAGATGTGACCTTCCATTCTCTTGATTGAAGGTCCAAAGTAACCTTCTTGGCCTCAAGAGCAATTCTGTTCAAGAATAGCCCTTGCCAATCTCCATCAATCTGATCCCAGATTGCAGCCATAACACTAACTTTTAGAGTGGTAACAGCATCATGGCTAAAAGTGTTACCAAGCAACATCTTGCCTGCAATATCCATCAATGTTTGGATTTAGGTTCAAGTTGGGATTTCTTAAGCCCAGAGGTATCCTTAGCCTTGACCCGTCCATCAGTAAACATCTCCATATAGTCCTTTTCTCTTCCCATGATGTAGGTAGAGATGTCTATCTCACCCCTTGATAATCCGAACAGTTCTTGAAGAATCTCCCTTGAGATCTCGACTCTGTGTCCACCCATGACACTTTCAACATGAGAATCCATTATCACTGCGTTTGCATAGAAGGTCAGCACATCTTGTTCATACACATTGGTTGGTGCTGCTTCCAGAAAGTCACGAAGGTTGAGATTGATGCAGCGAAGAAGGATCTCCTTGTTCTCAGATGTATGTTTGCCCTTGAAAAACAGAGCATTCTCAGTGAAAACTTTTCCTTCCTTAGACCACTTTTGAGCATCTAAGGTGCCGGTACTCTTGGTCTTCTCGTCGTAAATTTTGATGATTCCCATTCTGGATATTGAGTATTGAGGGTAGGAATCCTTTGGAAAGAATATTTCAGGACGAGAGAGATTTGAGAGTAATTGAGTATTGTGAGCGAAAGGAGTTTGGAAGAGGTTTAAGGGTTGTATATATATACTCCAGCAAGAACTTGATCTAACGGTCAGATTAGATTTGAATGTGGAGTAGTGCCCAAGATTTTACTTCTTTGATTTCGGGCCATTCCTTAAATTTTGCCGGCTGAATTTGCCATTTGGCAACTGTTGATTTGCTGGCAATATGGTAATCAAGTATTAATGACATCATACCAAAAATAGCCGTTGTGACTAATTTTGTGGCAAAAATTGATCATCAAGGCCGTTTTCTATAAGTGAATTGCATTCCTTATATAGGCCAATTTCTTTAATTACATTCATGAATGAATCTAGAGTGAATTACATGATCAAAGATAATCATTATGCGTTAAAATAGAGTCTTCTTATCAGCAGAGAGAGGTCTTCTGATTTCATCGAAATGTCTGCTGATTTTTCTTGAAAGTCTTCTGGTCAGCTGAGTTGATCTTCTGATCAGCTGAGTAGAGGAAAAGGGTTTGCTGTGATGATCCAATCTGGATGGATCCTTCCAGCTTTATTGTGAGTAATGATCCAACCTGGTTTGATGGATCTTTCAGCTCCTTCTTTAAATCAAGTGGGACTAACCTAGATGAAATCCCACTAACTTAACTGCTTCTCACCATCGGATGTTCCTCATCATCAGATGGGATGTAGCATCTAATGTGTCCTTGTTGAATTTCGTCGCTTCTCTTGAAAGAGAGGAGGAGTTGGAAGAGGCTTCAATGGAGTGTGAAGAGAGGGCCATGGACTTGGTATCCTTGACATGTTTTGACAAAGTGGTCTTTGATAGCAAGCTCTCCATGTAGAACTTCCCCCTGGAGAAGAAGCACTGCTTGCTGGCTACTTTGTCCTCTGCATCTCTTCTTCCTTTAGTTTTCAACAAGAACGTCTCTTCTTTCTTTAGTTTTCATAGGCATACTTATGTTGGATAACCCAAGTATGCTGATCTGCATCATCTTCTACTTCTGGACAAATCTTCATCTCCTTCACCCAAGATCTTGGTTGAGGGATGATCTCCATTCCATCTCTTCTCTCGATTATCTCCATACCTGAAACAATAATAATAGTTAGTGGTTTGTGTTCTTAGGTGTTCTCATAACTTCCTCCTTTTATAGAGGTAGAAATGAGGTAATGGAGCATAAGATGACAAATACTATAGAGTTGATAGGTCTGAATTTCTGAAAAGCAATTTCTTAAGATCAACAATGAGATTCTTGATCTAAGGGTTTACATTTAAAGAGATTCAGACTCTATCTTATGGAATGCATAATTTATAGATTCTTGAACAAGAATTATTTGGAATCCGTACAGTGCATGTATACTGTTGAGTCGGTGAGGATGGTGTATTAATCCAACCATGTATGACTCACTAATATACTGTATTCTTATATAGTGATAAAGTATTTTATGAAGAATAGTTTATTACTAAACATAGATATACATTGCTTGAGTATAGATTACCAATTAACTGTATTCAAGTCTTCTGAATGTATGTATTTAATGCAATGCAGATTATAGAGTATTTCATCAAGGATTCTTAAGGTATCTTTAATTCCCCCTTGATTAGATGACTCTATGTTTTCCCTCAGCTTTATTTGTCTTCATCAGGAAAAACTTACCTGAAGATGAGGGTGTCTATTCACCTCATCTGATCCTCCTAGTCTGCTGCAATTGAATCAGCTGATGTCTCCGGCTGATCTTGAGTTCTTCATGTGCTTGGATCCAAGAGTCCTAAGCTATAGCATAGGGTCTTGAATCTTTCTTCAGCTAGGGGCTTAGTCAAGATGTCTGCTCTTTGGATATCTGTGTGAATTTTCTCCATCTTGATGTCCTTCTTTTCAAGGTGGTCTCTTATAAAATGGTGTCGAATGTCGACATGCTTGCACCTTGTGTGTAGGACTGGATTTTGAGTGATGGCAATGGCACTGCTGCTATCACAGTAGATAGGAACTTCTCTTGCTTCTACATTGTAATCCTTGAGTTGTTGTACTAGCCAGAGCAGCTGACTACAACAACTTCTAGCTGCCATATATTCTGCTTCAGTGGTGGAAGTTGCAACTGAGGTTTGCTTCTTTGAGAACCATGATATCAACTTGTTGCCTAGGAATTGACAGGTTCCAGAAGTGGATTTCCTATCAATTCTACATCCACCATAGTCTGAGTCAGAATAACCACTCAACTCTAGATTGTCATCAACAGGGTACCATAGTCCTAGATTCACTGTTCCTTTTAGGTACTTGAGGATTTTCCTTGCTACTTCTAGATGACTCTGCTTTGGGTTTGCTTGAAACCTAGCACATACTCCTACAGCAAATGTTATGTCTGGCCTGCTAGCTGTAAGATATAGTAGAGATCCAATCAGTGCTCTATATTCAGCTTGATCAACTGCCTTTCCAGACTCATCTGGTTCCATTTTGAAAGATGTCATCATTGGAATCCTTGCAGTCTTGCTTTGTAGAGCTTTGAATCTTTCTAATAGGGTTTTGGTGTACTTGGACTGATTGATGAAGATCCCTTCTGGACTCTGTTTGACTTGGAGTCCTAGGAAATAATTCATCTCACCCATCATACTCATTTCGAATTTTCCTTGCATAAGTTCAGAGAACTTCTTGCACATATCTTGATTGGGTGATCCAAATATAATATCATCTACATATATTTTCACCATTAGAATGTCTTCTCCTTCTTGTATTCTGAAAGGTGTTCTGTCAATTTTGCCTTTTGTGTAACCATTGTCAAGTAGGAATTGTGACAATGTGTCATACCAGGCTCTGGGAGCTTGCTTCAGACCATAGAGAGCCTTCTTCAGACGATATACTTGATCTCCTTTTTCAAATCCTGGAGGCTGCTCTACATACACTTCCTCTACCGGAATACCATTCAGAAAAGCACTTTTGACGTCCATTTGATATACCTTGAAGCCCATATATGATGCATAAGCTAGAAATAGTCGAATGGCTTCTAATCTGGCTACTGGAGCAAAGGTTTCATCATAGTCAATTCCTTCAGATTGTGAGTATCCTTTTGCAACTAGCCTTGCTTTATTTCTAGTTATCACATCATTTTCGTCCTTTTTATTCTTGAATACCCACTTTGTTCCTACTACATTGTGGTTTTCAGGACGATCTACCAATTCCCATACTTCATTTCTTTCGAATTAGTTTAATTCTTCTTGCATAGTAATGATCCAATTGCTATCTGTCATTGCTTCTTCTATGTCAGCTGGTTCAATGTTGGACAAGAAAGCACACCAGCAGAACATAGATGATTGGGGGTTCTGATTCAGTTGTCTTCTGGTCTTGACACCTGAGTCTGCTCCTCCTAATATGAGGTTAGTTGGATGGTTGATTCTCCATGTATGTCTTACAGGAGTATCTGCATTAGATGAGCTTGGATTCTCATCTGTTCGAGTGCCATCAGGAGGGTTGACTTGATTAGGTCGATCATCATCTGTATCTTGTGTGTCAAAGAGATCATTCCCCCTTGCATTTGGGATTGTTGCATCTTGATTATGGATAACTTGCTCAGCTTGAGTTTGAGATCTAGTGACTGGTCTGTGTGGTTTATCCTCCTCTGGTTCTTCAGGAAATGGTTCATTGACTTCAATAAACTCATCAGACCTGGTCTTGATCACTAGTTTCTTCATCTGATCTACAGCTGAGGCTGTTTCTACCGCACTCTTTTCACAAGATTCATAAAAAACAACATGAGGTGTTTCTTCCACAAGAAGGGTACGTTTGTTGAATACTCTAAATGCTTTGCTAGTTGAGGAGTATCCCAAGAATATCCCCTCATCTGCTTTGGCATCAAAAGCATTCAACTTACTTTTCCCATTGTTGTGAATGAAACACTTACAACCAAATATATGAAAGTAAGATACTCTAGGTTTTCTTCCTTTCCACAGTTCATATGGGGTTTTCTCATGGATTTTGTGAATACCTGACCTGTTTTGAGTGTGACAAGCTGTGTTAATAGCTTCTGCCCAAAGTTTCTTAGGAGTAGAGAATTCAGCAAGGAGTGTTCTTGCAGCTTCTTTGAGTGTTCTGACTCTTCTTTCAGCTACACCATTTTGTTGTGGTGTTCTTGCTGCACTTGTCTCATGCTGAATACCATTAGAAGTACAATATGCAATAATATAAGAGTTAATAAATTCAGTGCCTTTGTCACTTCTAATTTTCACAATAGGTTCTCCTTTCTCTACTTGGATCCTCTTTAATAGTTCAGGAAGCTTCTGCTGAGTTTCACTCTTCTTGTATAAGAAGACAACCCAAGTAAACTTGGAGTAGTCATCTACAAAAATAAGAGTGTACTTCCTCCCTGTAAGTGTAGTTGGAGTGATTGGTCCAAAGAGATCCATGTGAAGCAATTCGAGAACTCTGCTGGTTGATGCTGTCTTCTTGGTCTTGAAAGAGACCTTTGTTTGCTTTCCTTGTTGACATGCATCACAGACCTGATCTTTACAGTAGAGTTCATTAGGCAGACCATCAACTAAGGATTCCCTGGCTAACTTGTTCATAGTCTTAAAGTTCAGATGACTAAGACGTTTGTGCCATAGCCAGATGACATCTTTAGGGCTTTTCACAAGCAGACATGTATCCTTAGGACAGCTGTTCCAATTTGTTAGAAGGTTTTGTTTTTTTCTTTTATCACTTATGAGACACTCATTTTTAGAGAATTTTACTGAGTAACCGGTGTCACAAAAATGAGAAACAGATAATAAGTTAAACTTTAAACCTTCTACATATGATACATCATGTACCTCAATGTCACCATTTTGAAGGGTGCCATATCCTTTTGTGTTACCGTGCGCGTTATCACCAAAGAAGACTTTTGGACCTTTCTTTTCTGTGTAGTTGGTCAGCAGGTCTTTGGTTCCAGTCATATGGGTTGAGCATCCACTATCTATGTACCATATCTCTCCTGCTAGACCTCATTTTCTGTATAGGTCCCTCCTTTCCTGCAAGAAAGGTTAAGTCTTAGGTACCCATTTTGTTTTGGGTCCTTGGGTGTTAGTACTACCCTTGGGAACCTACATATACATTGGTCGTTTGAACAACCTTGAGCACTTGATTTGTTTCCCTCGGGCATCACAGAACCAAATCTTACTAGTTAACACCTTGGACTGATCGGATTTGTTGTTTGTGCCAGCTAAGTAATAGTCAAATGGTTTCCCTTTATAGGAGTGTACATACATTATCTTTTGACTAGTTACATTCGGCCTGGGTGCATTAGCTGGTCGATGCACACGATTATATGGACCATACTCTTCTGTTCTCACAATATCATAAGAGATAGGGGGTGCAAAGAGAACAGATTTGTTTGAAGAAGATTTCTTCTTCTTGGCTGGAGCAGCATACAGCTGAGACTGTCTTAGACGAGATGGTCTAGGCTGTTTGCTGTTCCTCTGTACAGGTTTGGTGTTGGAATAGTTAGCCTTAGTTGGTACAGATGCCTTTTAGTTCATATTGGGTTCATTGTGTTTAGAACACTCACCCTGTTCATGTGTCTGAGTAGTGCACTTGTTAGGTGTACTACCCCAGCTGGAGAGGATGTTGATGGATTAAGTTCATAGCCTAAACCCATCTTATTGCCATTTGATCTATAATATTCAGAGATACTTTCAATAGTAGTCGAGGCTTTATTGAATTCTGATATCTTTTGATCTAGGCATTCCTTCTCCTTTTCTAAGAGCTTGTGTGCTTGGAAGAGATCATCGAACTTAGATTGTAGTATACGAAATTCCTAGGTTTCTAAGGCTTAGGTTTCTAACATCCCCTCATACAACTGAGTTGTTGTGGTATTTTCTTCCTTAAGAAGTTCCACTTCTCTGGTCAACCTTTCATTCATGGTGACTAACTCAGGGGTGTTATCAAACTTAACCTTTTTCAACCTAGCAATTTCTTTCCTTAAATCCTTATTCTCCTCTTCCACTTCTATAAAGGCTCTAGTGGTAATATCCAGATCACCTTTTACCTTTCTTAACGATTGATAATAGGTGTCTTCTGATTCGCCTTCAGATGAGTTTATGTCATATGTTTGTGAGAAAATAGGTGAATGGAAAGTAGTAGTGTAGGAATTTACCTCATTTTCTCCTATGGCCATCATAGCTAGATCATCTGAATCATCTGAGTAGATTTGACAGTCTGGTGATGTAGGAAGTTCATCACTTTGATATTCAAATTCTTCAATCACCATTGCTTGCTTATCTGAATTTCTTCTGTCTCTCCTTGGCCTTCTTTCTTCTTTGTCATCCAGCTCAGGGCATTCATAGACATAATGTCCTGGTTTGCGACAATTGAAGCATGCTCCAGGTTTTTTATTTGAACTGCCTTTCCTTGGAGGAGTGGCATCTCTTCTTCTGGAGCCTCGGCTGTCAGACAACTCCATATCCTTTCTAGGATATCTTTCTGGTGTTCTTTCTCTGGAGCCTCTAGAGGGTGAACTGGCTCTTCTATCTTTGTAGTTTCTATAGAATTTTCTATATTTGCTGTTGAGAGTGTTCATCCTTTCGAATCTTTTGATCATAAGGGCCATTTGCTCTTTCAGACTCATGTCTGATCCTTCAAAGTCTTCTGTTTTCAGAGAAGTCTTGCCAGATGAGGTGCTTGCAGCTTTTGTATTTGCTGCTTTGAATGCTACAGTCTTGGAAGTAGGTGGGGTTGCAGTAGGTTCATCACTTCCTGAGTTTTCTTCTCTTTCAAGATCATATTCATGAGCTTTTAGGTTGTGAAATAGATTCTGTGCAGACCACTCCTTGATATCTTGAGTATCTTTGATGATGGTCTTCTTGAATCTAAGATCTATAGATTTTTCTCTCTATTTGTATATTTCTTGCCCAGAGATTCTATCTCATTGATGATCTTGGTAAATCTATTGTCTAGTTGATCAATAGACTCTTCTGGTTGCATTTTGAAATGTTCAAACTTCTTGACTGCTGTTGTCAGCTTGCTCTCCTTAATCAGCTCGGTTCCTTCACAGAGGAGTGCTAGAGCATCCCACATTTCCTTAGCTGTTTCACAATTGATTACTTTTGCAATATACTCATTTGGAAGAGTTTGCATGATGTAGTCTTGAGAAATGCTGTCAAGATTTGACTGCTTCATTTCTTCTGGAGTGAGGTCCTTCATCGGCTTGGGGGCAAGTTCTCCAACTGGAACTTCTGGATCACCATTTGCAGTGTTAACTGCCATGATGGTGATTGGGCCTTCAGTGATTACTGACCACATCTTGTAGTGGACTGATGTGAGATTCTTCCTCATCCTGATCTTCCAATAGTCATAATCTTCCACTGAAAACTTAGGCAACTTACGCATATTAGCACTCATGCTGTATGAGTTTTCGAAAATAAATTTTTCAAGAGGACAGTAGTCCGTTAGAACCACTGCTCTGATACCACTTGTTGGTCCCTGAACGAGTAGTGAATGAGATTAAAGTCTAGAGGGGAGGGGTGAATAGACTTTAAAACTTTTTTCAAGAGAGTTGGGGAACCTCTTCTGATTGCTATGTCAACTGGACTGCAAGTCTGCTGGTCCAGATGGCTATAATGATCTAAATGAAGAGGTTATATGCGGAATTATGGTAGGCCTTGATTAGACTCGTTCTTATAGTTTCTTAAGAAAGTGTTAACTTGTTTTCTTTAATGAAGGTACTCAGCTGATGCTGGTTTGAAAGTTGTGGCCTTGTTTTGAAGAATATTGAAATCACAGTATGCACTATATAATAGTTAATGAAATGACAGAATGTAAAGTGCAGTAAGTAAATAACACCAGGTTTATAGTGGTTCGGATATACGATCCTACGTCCACTCTCACGTCCTAACGTGATGTTTAATCCCTTTAATTTACCACAAATTACAAGGGTCTTGACCTTTATAGTCCCAAGGATAGGACTTTGAGATCTGAGCCGTCCTAACAGCTACGGTCTCCACAACTGATTGTAAGCACTTTCACTTTGAGGGTTTCAAAATCTTTAACCTTTCGGAGAGGGATTGGGGTTTTTGAAGTGTATTCAACTAATGGTTCAAGC
The DNA here is from genome assembly GCA_963675135.1 of Galeopsis tetrahit. Taxonomy (NCBI): domain Eukaryota; kingdom Viridiplantae; phylum Streptophyta; class Magnoliopsida; order Lamiales; family Lamiaceae; genus Galeopsis; species Galeopsis tetrahit. The sequence continues at coordinate 22,233,364 of OY776124.1, forward strand.
TTATAAATTGCTTAACCACTATGCCTAAAACAATTGATATACAATCTGAACAGGTTTCAAGTTCTTATGGGTTGGATAGAAATCACTTAAGAGCTAAAAGTATTCTAATGCTTTCTGGGCTCTTGGAGAATTCTTGGAACAGTATGGCCTTTGCTTGATTGCTTGCTTAGCTTGTTGAATTCTCTCGATGTAATCTTTTTTTTTTTTGTGATTTCTCATCCTCGTGTATTTATAATGGTGATTGCTTGCAACTAGCCGTTGGATTTGACTAGCCGTTGGGCCAATCTTTCCATATGTGGCTTGATTCCTTGATTCCAGCTGCTTGATTGCTCCAATCCTGGGATCATGTCAATCCTCTAAATAAGGTAGGTCTTCATTTGAATTGCAAGATGACTTTGGGAATCAGCCGAGTCTTGGAAGAGAACATAGTCTTCTTATTTGTACTACTAGTCTTGTGACTACTCTGCTGGAACACGCCGGCGAAGGCGGTCCGTCACCAGGATCGTTGTCGGATGCCAAACGTATAAACAAATAAATAAAACCTAAACATGCTTCTAAAACATAGTTTAGATCTGTTACCCTTGAAGATCGAGGCGTTGATTCCAATCTGCAGATCTTCTAGTCTGTCTCCAAACTTCGCTCGAACACCGGGTGGACGGCGTGCTATCAAACGTGGAGAAGGTGCCTCAATTTCGTCTCCTTGAAACCCTAGCCGTTTTTCTCTATTTCGTGTGTGCTAGGGTTTCAAAACTATTTTGAGGCTCCTATTTATAATCTCCATAAGTTCATGGGCCAGACTAGGGATCCATTAGAAGGTATAGGGTTTGGGCTTCTTACAGGCCCAACTACTCTTATGTTCAGCCAAGAACATATAATTTGGCCCGAGAACATTAATTCATTCCACTAGAGAATTAATGTTGCACTCCCGTCCTATCCCGAACTGAATCAGGGCTTCTATTAGACATTATAATTCCCCGTGTTTAAGATATCGCACGTCCATTAATTATTAAAGCTTCTGACTTCTTTAAATAATTAATTTCTATAATTCCTTGAGTAGTACCACTCAACCTTGTTGTCGTACGGATTAAATCCACCTGCAGGGTTTAATACGACAATCCTTTATGAGTTTCCTCAAGGGGACATCATCAGCCTGGATGTACAGGACACGGTGCCCTAATGCCAATAAGTAGACATCATGCGAGCGATGCCACTACCCAAAATACGGAGCGTGAAGAATCTACCAAGATTCTCACCTATGATACATCAAAGTAGTGAACAAGCACCCCACACATCTAAATATCACACTTAGGGTTAAGAATCATAAAAGTCACCAAGACCTCTAGTTCTTCATAACAGTCAGAACAGAAGAACATGTCTTATCTGTGATCCATTCAATACGCCTCAGCGCACTAGTATAAACTAATGGCTAAGACAAACCACTAACAAGTTTATACTACAACTTAAACCAATAGTTTTGTCCATAACTATCTCAGTTGTGAATATTGTTTATATCTTACAAGGGACTGACAATGTGATCTTCTGTGTGACTACAAACCCACCACATCGTCTACAATGCAAGATAAGCAGACATACAAGTAATCACAAGGAATGCAAAATGTGAAAAACAATTTATTTCAGATAAAAGGAAATCGAATATACGTCACAAAAGCCCACTAAAAGTTTGCTTTACAGTATACACCAACAATCTCCCACTTATACTAAAGCTTAACTTTTAGTATACACATAAAGACATCAACATTTCTCCCACTTATACTCAAAGTCTAGCTTGTAATACATCGTAAACCAAGACCCTCTACATGTTTCTCAAAGATTTTTATTGCCAGCGTCTTTGTCAAAGGATCAGCCAAGTTATCCAACGACGCAATCTTAGCTACAGCCACGTCTCCTCGATTTACGATATCTCGTATAATGTGGTACTTTCGCTCTATATGTTTACTTGCTCTATGGGCTCTAGGTTCTTTCGAGTTTGCCACTGCACCTGCGTTATCACAATAAACAGTGATACACATCGGCATACTCTAAGATACCCCTAATTCCAGAAAGAAATTACGCAGCCAGACAGCCTCCTTTGCGGCCTCTGAGGCAGCTACGTACTCGGCTTCCACAGTGGAGTCCGCGATGCATTTCTGCTTCACACTTCTCCAAGATATGGCTGCGCCTCCCAGCATAAACACATAACCCGAGGTTGACTTCCGTTCATCTCGATCAGCTTGGAAATCTGAATCGGTATAACCCAAAGGAATCAAACTATTTGACTGGTATACTAGCATATAATCTCGAGTCTTTTTCAAGTACTTGAGAATATGCTTAACAGCAGTCAAGTGTCCTTGACTAGGGTTAGACTGATATCTTGCTACCATGCCGACTGCATAGCAAATATCAGGCCTCGTACACAGCATCGCATACATAAGGCTTCCTACAGCCGAAGCATAAGGAACCTTAGCCATCTCCTCTATCTCCTTCTTTGTCTTAGGACACATATCTTTAGATAGAGGGACTCCATGTCTGAAAGGTAGTACACCCTTCTTGGAATTCTGCATGCCAAAACGGGCAATCACAGTATCAATGTAAGACGCTTGAGATAAACACAACATTCTCTTTTTTCGATCACGAGTGACCTTAATACCAAGAATGTACGATGCTTCTCCCATATCCTTCATTTGAAACTGTTCTGAAAGCCACACCTTTACGTCTGATAATACTTTCACATTGTTGCCAATAAGAAGAATATCATCTACGTATAGTACTAAGAATACCACTACGTCTCTGTCACTCTTCTGGTACACACAACTTTCATTTTGACATTGTTCAAATCCAAAAGATTTGATCACCTCATCAAAACGAATGTTCCAAGACCTGGAAGCTTGTTTTAGCCCATAAAGAGACTTTTTCAGCTTCCAGACTAGATGCTCTTGGCCTTTCTTCACATAACCCTCGGGTTGCTGCATATAGATGTCCTTATCCAAATTTCCATTAAGGAAAGCTGTCTTAACATCCATTTTCCAAAACTCATAGTTCATGTGATTAGCTATGGATAAGAGAATCCGGATCGATTTTAGCATGGCTACTGGTGAGAAGGTCTCGTCATAGTCGATTCCTTCTTTCTGGGTAAAACCCTTTGCCACCAACCGTGCTTTAAAAGCAGTAATCTGCCCATCAGACCCTCTCTTACGTCTGTAGACCCACTTACACCCAACAACTTTCTTATCGTGGGGAAGTTCACTTAGGTCATACACTTCCATAGCATCCATAGATTCAATTTCTGAATCCATGGACTTGTGCCAAGACTCTGCATCTTTGTCTTTGATTGCCTCTTTGTATGTCCAGGGGTCGTTATCATCATGTTCATCGCTTGGAATCAAGTTAATAGACTCTCCCACAAACATGAAACGATCAGGTTGGCGAACAACCCTCCCACTACGACGAGGCAATGTATACAAAGGTTCATCAGAGTCGCCACGTTGTGCAGTCTCTTGTGGTATTTCCTCTTGCACACTCGGTGTGCCATTGTCTCCTCTCAACTCATTTAGAATGATCTCAGTATTGGACTTATGCTCATTCATATAGTCTTCTTCTAAAAATCGGGCATTGGTACTCACCACCACCCTCTGATCATTAGGACTATAAAAATAACCACCTCTCATTCCCTTAGGGTATCCTACAAATAACCGTACTTCAGTTCTAGGTGCCAACTTATCAGGTTCCTTGTTCAGCACATGTGCTAGACAACCCCAAATCCGAATGTGGTTTAGACTAGGCTTTCGCCCAGACCACAATTCAATCGGGGTTTTTGGAACCACTTTAGAAGGTACATAATTTAGAAGGTACGCTGCTGTTTCCAAGGCATAACCCCAAAAAGAGGTAGGTAATGAAGCATAACTCATCATCGATCTCACCATATCTAATAGAGTCCTATTCCTTCTCTCAGCCACGCCATTCTGTTGCGGAGTACCAGGCGCGGAGAGCTGGGATCTAATCCCGTTCTCTAATAAGTATTGCCTAAATTCATTGCTAAGGTACTCGCCACCACGATCAGAACGCAGTGACTTGATACTCTTACCATGACGGTTCTCCACTTCTGCCTTAAATTCTTTGAACTTGCCAAAGCATTCAGACTTGTGGCGCATCAGGTAGATGTATCCATATCTTGAGTAATCGTCAATGAAAGTGACGAAGTACTCAAAGCCTCCTCTAGCTTGAACAGTCATAGGCCCACAAAAATCAGAGTGAATCAATTCCAACACATCATTAGCCATATTACCCTTGGCCTTAAAAGGCCTCGAGGTCATCTTGCCTTCCAAACAGGATTCGCAGACTGAGAATGGTTCCACTTGGAGAGACTCCAAAAACCCACTACTTACTAGTCTTTGAATCCTTCTTAGGTTGACATGACCCAATCTTAGATGCCAAAGGTATGTTTGATTCAATTTAGAAGGTTCCTTTCTCTTATTTAATGATGATGATGAATTAGCTTCAGTCACAGTATGATATGCACACGTAATAGTATAAAGATTGTTTTTCTAACGTGCCAGAACAGATTAAAGAGTCATTTCTCATAATAACAACATTGTCATTAAAAACAACTGAGCATCCATCCAAAAATAACTTCGAAACAGAAATTAAATTTCTCCGAAAATTCGGCACATATAAAACGTTCTTTAATACTAAAACAGAATTAGAAAAACATAAGTGCACGTCTCCCACTGCAACCACTGATACTATCGCAGCATTGCCCAAACTAATAGTAATCTCGCCTTCACTCAGTTCCCTTGTCTGCAGAAACCCCTGCAAGGTGTAACAAACATGGTCAGTGGCTCCTATATCTACTACCCAAGAAAAGGCAGAACAAGCCGCAAAACATGTTTCAACAACTAAGCGAGAGACGTACCAGAGTTATCCTTTTTCAAAAGAGGACAATCAGACTTCCAATGTCCCGTCTTGTTGCACTTGAAACATTTGCCCTTCGGCTTTTTCACGCCACCAGAAGGTGCTAGTTTCTTGCTCCCACTGCTTTCACCACCACCCTTTTTCTGTAAAGGCTTTTTCTTCTTCTTGCCATTAGACGAAGAAGGTTCAGCCTGAACAGTAACATTGGCTTGTGGTCGTTTACCCATGAGACCCTCCACCGCGACCAATTCCGTAAGAAGTTCGGTTAAAGTATAATCCTTCTTACTCATGATCGCGTTTACACGGAAGTTCTCAAAAGACTTTGGGAGCGAGTGTAGGATCATATCGATCTTGGTGTCATTATCGATTAACCCTCCGAGGACCTCAATCTCATTCAGATATTCCATCATCTTGAGACCGTGGTCCCTCACGGACGCTCCCTCTAGCATAGAGGTTGACATGATCTTCCTCATAGCCTCAAAGCGGGCAGCCCTATCTTTCTCACCAAAAAGCTCTTTGAGGCTCAACATCATAGCTGCGGCACTAGACATAGTTTGATGCTGCTGTTGTAAAACATTTGACATCGAGGCCAAAATGTAACAACGAGCCATCTCATCAGCCTTGTGCCACTTCTTATGAGCCTCCCTTTGCTCTTCAGTAGATTCAGCTCCCAAAGGGGCAGGAGCAGTTGTATCAAGTACAAACTTGTACTCATCAGCAACTAGGACAATGTCCAAATTTCTTTTCCAATCCAAGTAATTTTGACCAACAAGCTTATTTTGATTTAATATAACCATAAGTGGGTTGAATGTCACCATAATGTATCTGAAATAAATAAAATGCAAGCAATGAATCACATAAGTTTGAAGCATAAAACATTGGAAACCTTCAAAACCAATATTCAACACAACCTCCAACAGCCCAACAAACACATATGCAAGCCACGTTAGGGTGGTCGTTTACACATGTATTCATTGACCAGACATTCAGTCTTTAATCTCAATATCACGTCAACTTATCCTTATGACGAATGAAATTAACAGTCGAACTTTAACTGGCCATGTGAACTAGAACAGTGACCCCGTTGGGGGGTTATATTCAAATTCACATCTAAGTGATGACCACAATTTAACAACAGTTATCTTGAATTATTCTTTACTGATGAACTCATGGATGACACATCCGTTAGGGAAGATCACACACTTCATCTAAAGATTAAAACAATTTTATTAGAAGTCTTAACTAGTAAGCTCGTGAATGTTGCACCCGTTAGGGGAAGACTCCCAAGGTCCCACGAGCAACATACACCTTACTTAAAGACCAATTGTGGAGGCTTATAAATTAATTAAAATTTAATTATCTCACTTAGTCATTTTAACATGAAGATTATTCATTGGCATAGCAAATTAACAAAAATTAATACATGCATGCCATAACAATACAAGATGCGATAAACATAGGCAAAAATAAATAAATGCACATCTATCGCAACCCCTTGAAAACTTATCAAAAACAGCCTATTGTAAGCTATTACAATGATAAAAACAGTGGCGCGGACGGATGCCTCGCATCGGCCTCTCACGCAATGGAAAAACCTCGAATTCTCATCCACCGACAAAAACTGGCAGAAAACTTCATCAAGGCTTTTGAATTAGGCCTCGCCACTCGTCGTCAAAGCATAGATGTGACTCCTGTAGATCTCGTCGAGACGTTTCCGAAAAGGTTTTGTGGGCTGAAAACAGACACCCGAGTCAAAAGTTATGGCCAAAACAGTTTTCACCGTCCAAGGCCATAACCCGAAAAACTCAGATTACTATTTTCAGATCTTCCATCGACACCGCCCGTTCTCACGATCAAAAAATTACAATATAAACGAGAAAAACCCTACTACAGTGATCTAAAAAGCCATATATGCTCAAATGACAACACAAAGAAGAAGTGGAAAGAGAAAGAGCCAAGCCATCTGAAGAGCTAAAAAGCCAACACTGCTGATAAGTGAACTCTGCTGAAACTGATAAGCAGAGTTGTCCAAGAGATAAGGAATGTTGTCCTTATCATAGGACTAATCATCAGAAGCCATGTCCATGATTGACCAAGTAAATCTTGAAGTCAGACATTGGGAAAAGTGCTGCAGAATGAAGACAAAGTGGTTACAGCCGTTTATTTCCCAAGTTAAGGACATGTCAGTATCAGATTCTGTTTTCCAGTTTGAAGACTTCAAGGAAGACATTTATAGACATTTGAGGTTGCCTCTCCACCGGGCAAATCCTCAAATTTTTCTATAAATACAGAAGTGTGAAGACCATTTGAAGTATCAAATCTACATAATCCAACTACAACTATTCTGAAGCTTCAAAGTATTTAAAGAGACTATCTTAGTCTTCATACACTTCATTCTAAGCTGAACCCCATTGTATACCCATACAAGCTTAGAGAGATATCATATCCTTATACACTGGTCTCCATTGTAAAGGATATCTCATTAGTTGGAACCTTACTTCAACCCTTATACCTTTCAAGTGAGAAAGTGAGAAGGTTGTAGTAGTAAAAGTGGAAGAAACTAACTGTTGAGAGAAGAACAGTTCAGTTCTCAGTTGAGAAAGGGTACTAGGGCTCTAGACATCGTAGGGATCAAGGCACCAAGGAGTGGTGTGGTTGATCAAGTGCACCTTGGCACTATAAAACAAGTTAATTCCAAGAGTGAAGGAATTATCCTTTTAAATCAAGGAAAGTGGATGTAGGAGCTTGAGTCTCTGAACCACTATAAACTCTTATGTTGATTTACATTCAAATTACTTTACATACATTCCACACTACACACAAACTGGACTTTCAAAGATACATATCACAAACTGTGCAAAACCTGATTTGGACAAGTTCCCTGAACTGGATAAACTGTTAATGTGATTTCAGAATTAAAAGGACTTTATACTAAAGAGCCAACCACTAATTCCGCACTTATAACTCACTTAGATAGTTATTCAACTAAGTACTCAATAGTACTTAGTAGTTTGATTATCTTAGAAGAGTTAATCATATCAGAAGAGTTGTCCAGGACAACCTTGCTGAAGACTGGTTTGATTAAGTTTTCAAAAGAAATTGCATACAAGTGTATTCCCCCCCATACACTTGTTATATACTCCTTTTAGGACCAACAGTGCCATTTAACCTCTAAAATACCAAAATGAAGTGTTTTGTAGGATTGCTTGGTGACCAAGCAAACTTTATGTTTTCTTTATTTTGCGAAAAATCACATACGTTAGTACTAAAAAAACTCTATAGTTTATCCCACTATAATGTGGAAGTGCACTTTCATCGATTCACTCATTCTCTCTTTTTGAAAAGTTTCACTAATTGCGAAAGAGTTAACCATTACCAATTCACATTGGTTCTAGGTTTGTTGTTTTCTATAACTCGTTTATTGTGCCATTTTACCTCTAAAATATCAAAATGAAGTATTTTGTAGGATTGCTTGGTGACCAAGCAAACTTTATGTTTTCCTTATTTTGAGGAAAATCACATTCGTTAGTGTTAAAAAACTCTATAGTTTATCCCACTATAATGTGCAAGTGCACTTTCTCTGATTCACTCATTCTCTCTTTTTGAAAATTTTCACCAATTGCAAAAGAGATAACCATTACCAATTCACATTCGTTCTAAGGTTGTTGTTTTCTATAACTCGTTTATAGTGCCATTTAACCTCGAAAATGTCAAAATGAAGTGTTTTATAGGATTGCTTGGTGACCAAGAAAACTTTATGTTTTCTTTATTTTGCGGAAAATCACAAACGTTAGTGCTAAAAAACTCTATAGTTTATCCCACTATAATGTTGAACTGCACTTTCATCGATTCACTCATTCTCTCTTTTTGAAAAGTTTCACGAGTTGCAAAAGAGTTGACCATTCATTACCAATTCACATTCCTTCTAGGGTTGTTGTTTTTTATAACATGTTTATAGTGCCATTTAACCTCGAAAAGACCAAAATGAAGTATTTTCTAGGATTGCTTAGTGACCAAGAAAACTTTATGTTTTCTTTATTTTGCGGAAAATCACATTCGTTAGTGCTCAAAAACTCTATAGTTTATCCCACTATAATGTGGAAGTGCACTTTCATCTATTCACTCATTCTCTCTTTTTGAAAAGATTCACGAGTTGCAAAAGAGTTAACCATTCATTACCAATTCACATTCGTTCTAGGGTTGTTATTTTTTATAACATGTTTATAGTGTCATTTAATCTCGAAAATACCAAAATGAAGTATTTTTCTAGGATTGCTTAGTGACCAAGCAAACTTGATGTTTTCTTTATTTTGCAGAAAATCACATTCGTTAGTGCTCAAAAACTCTATAGTTTATCCCAATATAATGTTGAAGTGCAGTTTCATCGATTCACTTATTCTCTCTTTTTGAAAAGCTTCACGAGTTGATAAAGACTTAACCATTACCAATTCACATTCGTTTTATGGTTGTTATTTTCTCTAACACTTTTATAGTGCCATTTAACCTCGAAAATATCAAAATGAAGTGTTTTGTAGGATTGCTTGGTGACCAAGCAAACTTTATATTTTCTTTATTTTACGTAAAATCACATTCGTTAGTGTTCGTAAACTCTATAGCCAATAAAAAGGTATGGAATATAAAAGAAAAAAGCAAACCTAAAATCATAAGCTCACAAGTCGAGCCAGAGGCCGGAGTGCCGTTAAAACCTTGCCCGGGAAAACCCTCCTTAGGGATAAAACACATGCAAAGGAAAAAGGTAAACTCCTCTAACAATCAATGTCTGTAAAAGACGGTATACAAATTTTTATGCAAGAAAGTAAGTAAGAAATCTGGAGGATAGCCCCTCCAAATTGTTGGGATGTAAATTCACCCTAAGCCCCACTTAATGTTAGAATTGTTTTGATGGCCAAAACACTTAGAGTTTTTAAATGTAATAGGATCAGCTTACTTTGTATAGAACAACTTAGACTAGTCTTGTGTGATCAACTGTATGGATATCAGCTGATTAGCACAGTCCCGGCTTACATGCACTCTCTCAAGATGAGAAGAGTAGAAGACATGAAGACTAGAAGATCCTTGAAGGCCAAATAAGTTAAGGTGCTTGTATACCTACTTATCTGATGGAGTCCAAGTTGAAGATGGCCCTAATGCAGCACAAGTATTTACCAGATTAGAAGAGTTCTACTCGACTGATATCAGAAGACAGAAGTACAAGGCCAGACGAGTAGTCAGAAGACTAGTAGTGCAGATCAGAAGAATAGGTGCTCGTCCAGGACTCGGCTGATTCCAAAGTCACCTTGCAATTCGAATGAAGACTTACCTTACTTAGAAGATTTACATGATCCCAGGATTGGAGCAATCAAGCAGCTGGAATCAAGGAATTAGGCCAATATGGAAAGATTGCCCCAACGGCTAGTTGCAAGCAATCACCATTATAAATACAAGAGGATGAGAAATCACAAGTACGAAGTCACAACGAGAGAATTCAACAAGTTAAGCAAGCAATCAAGCAAAAAGCCATACTGTTTTAAGAGTTCTCCAAGAGCCAGAATCCATAAGAATATCCCTAGCTCTTAAGTGATTTATATCCAACCCAAGAACCTGAATCATATTCATATTGTAAATCCTTTGATTTAGGCATAGTGGTTAAGCATATTATAAGCTTGAACCATTAGTTGGAAACATTCAAAAACCCCAAACCCCCACCGAAAGGTTAAAGTTTTTGAACCCCTGCAAAGTGCAAGTGCTTACAATCACTTGTGGAGACTGTAGCAGTTAGGACTGCTCAGATCTCAAAGTCCTACCCTTGGGACTATAAAGGACAAGCCCTTGTATTTTTTGGTAAATTAAAGGGATTAAATATCACGTTAGGACGTGAGAGTGGACGTAGGATCGTATATCCGAACCACTATAAACCTGGTGTTATTTATCTTTCTGCACTTTACATTATTGTCATTTCTATACATCTTATATACTGCATACTGTGATTTAAACTATCTTCAAATCAAGGCCATAACTTTCAAACCAGCATCAGCTGAGTATTTTCCTTAAGTAAACAACTTGGCATTTTCAAAAGAAATAAAAAGAACGAGTATAAACAAGGTCTACCATAATTCCGCATATAATCTCTTCATTCAGATTACTATAGTCATCTGGACCAGCAGACTTGTAGTCCAGCTGACATAGAGATCAGAAGAGGTTCCCAACTCTCTTGAAAAAGTTTTAAAGTCTATTCACCCCTCCCCTCTAGACTTTAATCCCATTCACTACTCGTTCAGGGACCAACAAGTGGTATCAGAGCAGTGGTTCTAACGGACTTCTGTCTCTAGATTATCAGAAGACTTGAGGGAGTCTTTCTGTAGTCCTCTTGAACAGATCTTTTTCTTTTGAAAAACTTGTTTTTGAAAACTCATACACCATGAGTGCTAATATGCGTAAGTTGCCTAAGTTTTCAGTGGAGGATTATGATTACTGGAAGATCAGGATGAGGAAGAATCTCACATCAGTCTACTACAAGATGTGGTCAGTAATCACAGAAGGCCCAATCACCATCATGGCAGTCAACACCGCAAATGGTGATCCAGAAGTTCCAGTTGGAGAACTTGCCCCCAAGCCGATGAAGGACCTCACACCAGAAGAGATGAAGAAATCAAATCTTGACAGCATTGCTCAAGATTATATCATGCAAACTCTTCCAAATGAGTACATTGCAAAAGTAATCAATTGTGAGACAGCTAAGGATATGTGGGATGCTCTAGCACTTCTCTGTGACGGAACTGAGCTGATCAAGGAAAGTAAGCTATCAACAGCAGTAAAAAAGTTTGAACATTTCAAGATGCAGCCAGAAGAGTCTATTGATCAGTTAGATAATAGATTTACCAAGATCATAAATGAGATTGAATCCCTAGGCAATAAATATACAAATAGAGAGAAAAATTTGAAGATTTTAGACTCTCTAACCAAGAAATGGAGACTCAAGAAGACCATCATCAAAGATACTCAAGATATCAAGATATGGTCTACTCAAACTCTGTTTCAGAATCTCAAAGCTCATGAGTATGATCTTGAAAGAGAAGAAAACTTAGAAAATAATGAGCCTACTGCAACCCCATCTACCTCCAAGACTGTAGCTTTCAAGGCAGCAAATACAAAAGCTGCAAGCACCTCATCTGGCAAGACCTCACTGAAAACAGAAGACTTTGAAGGATCAGACATGAGTCTGAAAGAGCAAATGGCTCTTATGATCAAGAGATTCGAAAGGGTGAACACTCTCAACAGCAAATATAGAAAATTCTACAAGAATTATAAGAGAGGTGGTTCATCCCCTAGAGAATCTAGAGAAAGAACACCAGAAAGGTATCCTAGAAAGGATATGGAGTCATCTGACAGCCGAGGCCCCAGAAGAAGAGATGACACTCCTCCAAGGAAAGGCAGTTCAAATCAAAAACCTGGAGCATGCTTCAATTGTCGCAACCCAGGACATTATGTCTATGAATGTCCTGAGCTGAATTTAGATGACAAAGAAGAAAGAAGGCCAAGAAGAAGAAATTCAGATAAGCAAGCAATGGTGACTGAAGAATCTGAATATCAAAGTGATGAACTTCCTACATCACCAGACTGTCAAATCTTTTCAGATGATTCAGATGATCTAGCTATGATGGCCATAGGTGAAAATGAGGTAAATTCCTACACTACTACTTTCCATTCACCTATTTTTTCACAAACAGATGATATAAACTCATCTGAAGGCGAATCAGAAGACACCTATTATCAATCTTTAAGAAAGGTAAAAGGTGATCTAGATATTGCCACTAGAGCTTTTATAGAAGTGGAAGAGGAGACTAAGGATTTAAACAAATAAATTACAAGGTTGAAAAAGGCTAAGTTTGATAACACCCCTGAGTTGGTCACAATGAATGAAAGATTGACCAAAGAAGTGGAACTTCTTAAGGAAGAAAATACCACAACAACTCAGTTGTATGAGGGGATGTTAGAAACTCAAGCCTTAGAAACCAAGGAATTTCGTATACTACAATCCAAGTTCGATGACCTTTTCCAAGCACACAAGCTCTTAGAAAAGGAGAAGGAATGCCTAAATCAAAAGATATCAGAGTTCAATAAAGCATCTACTACTATTGAAAGTATCTCTAAATATTATAGATCAAATGGCAATAAGATGGGTTTTGGCTATGAACTTAATCCATCAACATCCTCTCCAGCTGGGGGTAGTACACCTAATCAGTGCACTACTCAGACACATGATAAGGGTGAGTGTTCTAAACACAATGAACCTAAAATGAACCAAAAGGCATCTGTACCAGCTGAGGTTAACTATCCCAACACCAAAAAGGGAAAAAGACAAGTTAACCCCAAGCATGCATAGAGGAACAACAAACAGCCTAGACCATCTCGTCTGAGACAGTCTCAGCTGTATGCTGCTCCAGCCAAGAAGAAGAAATCTTCTTCACACAAATTTGTTCTCTTTGCACCCCCTATCTCTTATGATATTGTGAGAACAGAGGAGTATGGTCCATATAATCGTGTGCATCGACCAGCTAATGCACCCAGGCCGAATGTAACTAGTCAAAAGATAATGTATGTACACTCCTATAAGAGGAAACCATTTGACTATTACTTAGCTGACACAAGTAACAAATCAGACCAGTCCAAGGTGTTAACTGGTAAGATTTGGTTCTGTGATGCCCGAGGGAAACAACTCAAGTGCTCAAGGTTGTTCAAACGACCAATGTATATGTGGGTTCCCAAGGGTAGTACTAACACCCAAGGACCCAAGACAAAATGGGTACCTAAGACTTAACATTTCTTGCAGGAAAGGAGGGACCTATACAGAAGAGGAGGTCTAGTAGGAGAGATATGGTACATAGATAGTGGATGCTCAACTCATATGACTGGAACCAAAGCCCTGCTGACCAACTACACAGAAAAGAAAGGTCCAAAAGTCTTCTTTGGTGATAACGCGCACGGTAACACAAAAGGATATGGCACCCTTAAAAATGGTGACATTGAGGTACATGATGTATCATATGTAGAAGGTTTAAAGTTTAATTTATTATCTGTTTCTCATTTCTGTGACACTGGATACTCGGTAAAATTCTCTAAAGATGAGTGTCTCATAAGTGATAAAAGAACAAAACAAAACCTTCTAACAGGATCTAGAAAGGGAAGTATGTATCTTGCAAATTGGAACAGATGTCCTAAGGATACATGTCTGCTTGTGAAGAGCCCTAAAGATGTCAGCTGGCTATAGCATAAATGTCTTAGTCATCTGAACTTTAAGACTATGAACAAGTTAGCAAGGGACTCCTTAGTTGATGGTCTGCCTAATGAACTTTACTATAAAGATCAGGTTTGTGATGCATGTCAACAAGGAAAGCAAGACCAAGAAGGCAACATCAACCAGCAGAGTTCTTGAATTGCTTCACATGGATCTCTTTGGACCAATCACTCCAACTACACTTACAGGGAGGAAGTACACTCTCATTGTTGTAGATGACTACTCCAAGTTTACTTGGGTTATCTTCTTATACAAGAAGAGTGAAACTCTGCAGAAGCTCCCTGAACTATTGAAGAGGATCCAAGTATAGAAAGGAGAACCTATTGTGAAAATTAGAAGTTGTAGATGTTGTTACTCTTAAATGTTTTAATATTCACAACAACATCTTAATTCGACCTTTCTTATTTGTCCTAAGTCCAAATTCACTGTTCTACCTAATGCTGCTTTGGATGCTGTAACTTCGCAGGTTGAAGATCTAGAAGTTTCTACACGGTTCCAGGCTGGAAGGTTCTGGAAGGTTGCAGAATATTGTAGATCAGGCGGAGAAAGAGTGGAAGTGCACTTTCTCCGATTAATAAAGAAAATATAAAGTGTGTAGTTTAATATTGGTTCTAGGGTTGTTGTTTACTATAAATGGTTTATAGTGCCCTTTAACCTCTAAAATACCAAAATGAAGTGTTTTTTATGAGTGCTTGGTTTCCAAGCAAACTTTATGTTTTCTTTATTTTGCGGAAAATCACATTCGTTAGTGCTCAAAAACTCTATAGTTTTATCCCACTATAATGTGGAAGTGCACGTTCATCGATTCACTCATTCTCTCTTTTGAAAAGTTTCACTAATTGCAAAAGAGTTAACCATTACCAATTCACATTGGTTCTAGGGTTGTTGTTTTCTATAACTCATTTATAGTGCCATTTAACCTCTAAACTACCAAAATGAAGTGTTTTGTAGGATTGCTTGGTGACCAAGAAAACTTTATGTTTTCTTTATTTTACGGAAAATCACATACGTTAGTGCTAAAAAACTCTATAGTATATCCCACTATAATGTTGAAGTGCACTTTCATCGATTCACTCATTCTATCTTTTTGAAAAGTTTCACGAGTTGCAAAAGAGTTGACCATTCATTACTAATTCACATTCGTTCTAGGGTTGTTGTTTTTTATAACATGTTTATAGTGCCATTTAACATTTAAAAGACCAAAATGGAGTATTTTCTAGGATTGCTTAGTGACCAAGCAAACTTTATGTTTTCTTTATTTTGCGGAAAATTGCATTCGTTAGTGCTAAAAAACTCTATAGTTTATCCCACTATAATGTGGAAGTGCACTTTCATTTATTCAGTCATTCTCTCTTTTTGAAAAGATTCACGAGTTGCAAAAGAGTTAACCATTCATTACCAATTCACATTCTTTTTAGGGTTGTTATTTTTTATAACACGTTTATAGTGCAATTTAACCTCGAAAATACCAAAATGAAGTATTTTCTAGGATTGCTTAGTGACTAAGCCAACTTGATGTTTTCTTCATTTTGTAGAAAATCACATTCGTTAGTGCTAAAAAACTCTATAGTTTATCCCACTATAATGTTGAAGGGCACTTTCATCGATTCACTTATTCTCTCTTTTTGAAAAGTTTCACGAATTGATAAAGACTTAACCATTACCAATTCGCATTCGTTTTCTGGTTGTTATTTTCTCTAACACTTTTATAGTGCCATTTAACCTCGAAAATATCAAAATGAAGTGTTTTGTAGGATTGCTTGGTGACGAAGCAAACTTTATATTTTCTTTATTTTACGTAAAATCACATTCGTTAGTGTTCAAAAACTCAACAGTTTATCCCACTATAATGTGGAAGTGCATTTTCATTGATTCACTCATTCACTCTTTTTGAAAAGTCTCACGAGTTGCAAAAGAGTTATTCATTACCAATTCAGATTCGTTCTAGGGTTGTTGTTTTCTATAACTCGTTTATAGTGCCATTTAAACTCGAATATACCAAAATGAAGTGTTTTGTAGGATTGCTTGGTGACCAAGCAAACTTTATGTTTTCTTTATTTTGCAGAAAATCACATACGTTAGTACTCCAAAACTCTATAGTCTATCCCACTATAATGTGTAAGTGCACGTTCATCGATTCACTCATTCTCTCTTTTGAAAAGTTTCACTAATTGCAAAAGAGTTAACCATTACCAATTCACATTGGTTCTCGGTTTGTTGTTTTCTATAACTCATTTATAGTGCCATTTAACCTCTAAACTACCAAAATGAAGTGTTTTGTAGGATTGCTTGGTGACCAAGAAAACTTTATATTTTCTTTATTTTGCGGAAAATCACATTCGTTAGTGCTCAAAAACTCTATAGTTTATCCCACTATAATATTGAAGTGCACTTTCATCGATTCACTCATTCTCTCTTTTTGAAAAGTTTCACTAATTGCAAAAGAGTTAACCATTATCAATTCACATTCGTTCTAAGGTTTTTGTTTTCTATAACACGTTTATAGTGCTATTTTACCTCTAAAATACCAAAATGAAGTGTTTTTTAGGATTGCTTGGTGACCAAGCAAACTTTATGTTTTCTTTATTTTGCGGAAAATCACATTCGTTAGTGCTAAAAAACTCTATAGTTTATCCCACTATAATGTGGAAGTGCACTTTCATCGATTCACTAATTCTCTCTTTTTGAAAAGTTTCACTACTTGTAAAAGAGTTAACCATTACCAATTCACATTAGTTCTAGGGTTGTTGTTTTCTATAAATCGTTTATAGTGCCATTTAACTTCTAAAATACCAAAATGAAGTGTTTTTTAGGATTGCTTGGTGACCAAGCAAACTTTAAGTTTTCTTTATTTTGCGGAAAATCACATTCGTTAGTGTTAAAAAAACTCTATAGTTTATCCCACTATAATGTGGAAGTGCATTTTCTCCGATTCACTCATTCTCTCTTTTTGATAAGTTTCACTAATTGCAAAAGAGTTAACCATTACCAATTCACAATCGTTCTAAGGTTGTTGTTTTCTATAACTCGTTATAGTGCCATTTAACCTCGAAAATACCAAAATGAAGTGTTTTGTAGGATTGCTTGGTGACCAAGCAAACTTTATGTTTTCTTTATTTTGTGGAAAATCACATACGTTAGTACTAAAAAAATCTATAGTTTATCCCACTCTAATGTGGAAGTGCATTTTCATCGATTCACTCATTCTCTCTTTTTGAAAAGTTTCACTAATTGCAAAAGAGTTGACCATTCATTACTAATTCACATTCGTTCTAGGGTTGTTGTTTTTTATAACATGTTTATAGTGTCATTTAACCTCGAAAAGACCAAAATGAAGTATTTTCTAGGATTGCTTAGTGACCAAGCAAACTTTATGTTTTCTTTCTTTTGCGGAAAATCACATTCGTTGATAACCTTGTAGATCTTGAGGGAAATCTCACTGATCTTGCTACTATTTCTTGATATTTGTCACTATCTGAATACTTGAAAATTATCTGCTATACTACTGATCCTATTTGTCTAATCAAACATGGATGACACTAATGTGAACAAACTTCCTAAGTTCAAGATTGCAGATTATGACTACTGGAAGCTTAGGATGGAGGCCATCTTTAGCTCAACACATGATCTGATGGTGTCTGTGGTGACTGAAGGACCAATTGTCACCATGGTGGAAAACCCGCAGTTCTGGATCCTTCTAAACCAGTTGGAGCACTGGTCCGTAAACCAAGGTCAGAACTGACTTCTGAAGAAATGCGACAAAACAATTTGGATATTCTTGCTAAGAATTATATTTTACACACCTTGCCAAATGAGTATCTTGGTAAAGTGTTAAAATGTAAGACTGCAAAGCAAATGTGGGACAAATTAGCTATTCTTTGTGAAGGTACTACACTGATCAAAGAAAGAAAATTATCCACAGCTGTCCAAAGGTTTGAAACATTTAAGATGAAGCCAGGAGAAGCAATTGATGAATTGGATACTCGATTTACAAAGATTATGAATGATCTTGATGTGTTAGGAAAAACTTATACTGAAAGAGAAGTTAACCTGAGAATCTTGAAAGCTTTGGATGAAAGGTGGAAAATGGTCAAGATGATCATTAAAACCACACAAGACATTGATTCTTGGCCAGCAGAAACTATGTTCCAAACCCTTAAGGCACATGAGTTTGAGTTAGATGAAGAAGATCCTATTGCTGTGATTCATAAGGATAAGGATGCCTCTAAGGACATAGCTTTTAAAGTCTCTACCACTAAGGGGTCTAGATCATCTAAGTCTAAAGCCTCAAGCATAAAAGATGAACTAGATAGTTCTGATCTTAGTCTGAAAGATCAGATGAGCCTTATGATCAAAAGATTTGATAGACTAAATAAGAGGTATGGTAGATACAAGAAATTCTATAAGGAAACCAAGGGTTCTAGTAACAGGGACTCTTCTGGGAACAGAAGGGATCAAAACTCTTCTGAAAGAAGGGATGAGATCTCTAATGAGAACAGGAGAGATAGGAACTCATCTGATAAGAGGGATAGAAAGTATTCTGATAAGAAAGACAGGAACTCAATTGACAAGCATGACAGGAACCGAAATCATTCACCTCCTAAGAGAACTGCTAACAATCCTGTTTGCTATAATTGTGATAAGCCAGGTCATTATGCTTATGAATGTCCTGATCTGAGTTCTGATGACCGAGAAGAAAGGAAAGCCAGAAGAGATCGAAAATATGCCAAGGGTAAGAAGGCAATGATGGCATACAATGATTCTGATTCGGAATTAGAAGAGTTGCCATCGTTTTCATCTGAATACCCCTCTAGCAATGAGAATGAAGCCTTCATAGCAGATGATGGACTGGTAATGATGGCCAAAATAAATGATGAGGTATCATCTGCTAACTCTTTTCAATCCTGCAAAAATTCTGACACTGATGAAAGTGATGCTGCTGATAGCAGTGTAGGAAGTAGTCTTCATCATTCCCAAGGAGTGACTGAAGAAGACCTTCTACAAGCTAACAAAGCATTCATTGAAATTAGTGATGAGAATATATCTTTAAAGCAAGAAATCATTAATCTGAAAGAAGCTCAGTTGAAAGTGGATCCTAATATAGTTGTCATAAATGCAAGACTATCAGAAGAGTTGTCTCAACTCCAAGAAAAGTATGCATCCATTGACAACCTATATCAGGGTATGCTTAAAACTCAAGCCAAAGAGACTAATGAATTCAATGATTTAAAGATTAAATGAGAAAAACTTGAAGAGCGCAATAGATTCTTAGAATCTGAAGTGGTGAGCCTAGATCGAAAGCTATCTGGGATGATTAACTCTACCAAGATTAATCAAACAATCTCAGACAGATATAGAGCTCCAAATGGTAAAAGTGGAATAGGTACTGATCTGCCTAGTTCCTCTACTTCAGGCTTTAAGAACACTAATGGAGCTAGCCCAAGTTCTTTGCAACTAGATAAAGGAAAAGAACCTATGACTTATGATAATGATCCAAAACCTAAAGTACAGTCTAAATACATCCCTCCTACTACCAATAATGGTAAAATGAAGAATGTATTAAGACCAGTACAGTCAAGATCATACCCGAAGAGTTATACTCCTCTGACCAGAACAGATCAGTCCTGGTATCCGAAGAGACAAACTCAGAACAGTAGGTCAAGACAAGCACAGGCAAGTTGGGAACAGCCTAGACCTCCTTTTATAAGGCAGTCTCAGTTGTATTCAACTAAACCTAGGATATTTGTGCCTCATTATCATAACAAACCTGTTCTTTATCCTCCACCTTTATCTTATGATATCATTGGAGAGGAAAGACCAAAACGCATCTATAAGCCGTATGGTCCACATACTTTTAGACCATATTCAAACTATTACAGACATACTGATCTTACTGAAAAAGGGATAGAACCAAGGAAAGGCTATCTCAGAAAAATAGATCCTAAGTCTGCTGATAATTCTGAAATGGTTAACAAAGTACTGTTTTGTGATAAATTTGGAAGGAAACTGAAGAGCTCCCACTTATTCAAATCCTCAATGTTCATTTGGTTACATCTCACTACTAACCCCCAAGGACCCCAATAAACTAGGGTACCTAAATTATTAAGATCACTACCTTGCAGGATCGACTGGACTTATACAAGAAAGGTGGTTCAGTTGGTGAGACCTGGTACATGGACAGTGGGTGTTCACACCACATGACTGGTACCAAGGCCTTGCTTACTGACTATCATGAGAAGGAAGGACCAAAAGTCATCTTTGGAGACAGCTCCATGGCAATTACAAAAGGATTTGGATTCATCAAGAATGGAGATGTTGAAATCCAAGATGTCTCCTATGTTGAAGGTTTGAAATATAACTTACTATCTGTATCTCAATTCTGTGACAGGGGATACAAAGTTCAGTTCAAAACCAGAAGATGTGAAATAATAGACAAAAGGACTCACAATGTTCTACTTGTTGGCACAAGACAAGGAAGTGTATACATTGTGAATTGGAATAGTTGTCCTAAAAATGCCTGTCTTATTACTAAGAGTCCTAAAGAAAACAGTTGGCTCTGGCATAAACGCCTCTGCCACCTGAACTTTAAGATAATCAACAAGATTGCTAGAGAACATCTTGTTGAGGGCATTCCCAATGAAATCTATTCCAAATCACAAATGTGTGACTCCTGTCAAAAAGGTAAACAGGTAAAGGTTTCATTTAAGTCCATTCCAACTCTTTCAACAAGTAGAGTTTTAGAACTCTTGCATATGGATCTTCATGGTCCTATCAAACCTCCTACATTGAATGGAAGAAGGTATACTCTGGTTGTAGTAGATGATTACTCTAAGTTTACTTGGGTAGTCTTTCTACACAAAAAGAGTGATACACAAACACTACTTCCAAATCTATTAAAGAGGTTGCAGGTTGAAAAGGGTCAACCCATTATCAAGATAAGAAGTGACAAGGGGACTGAGTTTAGTAACTGTTACATCTCTAACTACTGTTCTAAGTCTAGCATACAGCATTTGACAAGTGCAGCCAGAACACCTCAACAAAATGGTGTTGCAGAAAGGAGAAACAGAACACTAAAAGAAGCATGTAGAGCAATGATTGCAGAATTCAACACACCTGTTGGGATATGAATATCCCTAGTTTAGTTTTAATAAACCAAATCAAACATGTAATAGGATAAGTTGTATTGTATAGACAACTTTATTATACATCCTGTAATAGATAGGACTCTGGTTAGAAGAGAAGACATGCAAATGCTCATGAACAGAAGAGAAGACCAAGACCAGAAGTCTCCTGATAAGATGAGTTAAACTCATCTTATAGGATAAGAAGAGTAAGAGTAAGATGAGTAGAAGTCTTCTTACCAGCAGAGTAGAAGTCTTCTTACCAGCAGAGTAGAAGTCTTCTTACAAGCTGAGTAGAAGTCATCTTACAACCAGCTGAGTAAAGACAGCAGAGAAAAGACAGCAGCTGAGAAGAAACAGCAGCTGAGTAAAGACAGCACAGTAAAGACAGCAGCTGAGAAGAGACAGCAGCTGAGTAAAGACAGTTGAGTAAAGACAGCTGAGTAAAAACAGCTGAGTAAAGACAGGTGAGTAAAAGGCAGCTGAGTATAGACAGCAGCGAGGTAAAGACAGCAGCTGAATAAAAGACAGCAGAAGCTTAAAAGAAAGATCAGATGAGTACCCAATTAAAGGAAGGCCAATCAGAGTTGAAGTCAAGGATTGACAAGATACGCACAAGAAAGGAAAGTCAAAGATATGATTGAAATTACATTACAATGGTAATATTCAATCATATCATATCAAGAGATTGCCAATTCCTCAATTAGTGGAGTTTTGAATGCCATCATCCAACGGTAACATTCAACCTCAACACTATATAAATGAGTTCAGTTCTTACATCATTCGGAGAGAAGAGGTGTGAGATGCAGAGGTCGAACAAAGTCCTTAAAGTCAAGAAATAAGAAGAGCTCAAGAAGATCGTTCATGAAGATTTAACAAGCATCACCTCATCCCCAGTGAGTGAACTCATAACATCTAAGCCAGTGCAGCCACTCATATATATCCATAGCTTAGAGAGAATTTCCCAATCCTAGCATGAGGCTAAAACAGATTGTAAGGGAAATTCTCACCTAGTTCATATACACAAAACCCACCTTCTACCATAAAACCCTAGAAGTCAAGTTGAGTGTTCGTCACTGTAAAGAGTCCAAGCGCTCTATAATCACTTGTGGAGTTCAAGTGCAAGTGCTTACAATCACTTGTGGGGAAGTGCAAGTGCTTACAATCACTTGTGGAGACCGCAGCTGTTAGGACGGCTCAGATCTCAAAGTCCTACCCTTGGGACTATAAAGGTCAAGGCCCTTGTAATTTGTGGTAAATTAAAGGGATTAAATATCACGTTAGGACGTGAGAGTGGACGTAGGAACGTATATCCGAACCACTATAAATTAATGTGTTATTTACATTTCTGCACTTTACATTTCAAGTCACTTCATACATATTTGTGCATAAACTGTTTTACAAACTGTATTTATTAAATAGACGAGTATAATATTTATGGGCACACTACAATTCCGCACTTAACTCCGATAAGTAATTAATCAGTCGACTAACTAGTCCTAGGCCCCTAGTGAAATCAGTAGACTAGTTACTTTGAAGAGTTAGTCTATTTTCCACACAATCAGCAGACATCAAGTCAGCTGATCTTACACTCGTCTCAGGGACCAACAACACCTCAGAAGTTTTGGGCTGAAGCCATTAACACAGCTTGCCACTCCCAAAACCGAAGTGCTCTTAATAATGTGCATGGTAAAACACCTTATGAGGTATGGAAAGGCAGAAAACCTAGAGTTTCTTATTTTCATATCTTTGGATGTAAGTGTTTCATTCATAACAATGGCAAAAGTAAGCTAAATGCCTTTGATGCAAAAGCTGATGAAGGGATATTCTTAGGATACTCTTCAGTAAGCAAAGATTTTAGAGTGTTTAATTACTCTACCCTATGTGTGGAAGAAACACCCCATGTAGTCTTTGATGAGAATGTGCAGGACTCTGCTGATCATCAGCTCAGTAAGAAAATTGACAAACTACAGCTCCAAACCAACAATGAAGATGATGATACAGAAACATATGAATCTGTACAAGCATATAATGTTTTCCTAAATGTCCTAGATCAAGATTCTGAAAAAGAAAAGGTAAAAGACAAAGGTAAGTCATCTAAAACTTCTGATATGCCAGAATTGAATGACTGCTCTCCTATGAACAAATCTGCTGATTTAATGCAAAACAATGATACTGATCTGCATGATATAAATGATGATAGTATTTCTGTTAAGAATAGAAGGACATGGAAGTCTGGTCATTCTACTGATCTGATTCTAGGTGATTCCAGTATAGGTGTTAAAACTAGAAAACAATTGTTTGATTCCCAGGAAGAACCTAGTAAGTCTCTATTTTGCTGGTGTTGTTTTCTATCATCTATTGAACCTAAAACTGTGATTGAAGCTTTAAGTGATAGCAACTGGATTATAGCCACGCAGGAAGAACTTAATCAGTTCACTAGAAATGAAGTTTGGGAACTTGTTGATAGACCTAGTGATCATAATGT